>JALPQD010000079.1:3392449-4141896 GCA_023101885.1 Typhlomys cinereus
GACTATTTGTAGTCTATAACGATGTAGTCTCATCATATTTTCAGAACTAGCAGATTTTTAAATAACTCCTGCCAAAATAGTTTGTTTAAATTAATATATTTTTATTTTGGTGATTTCTCTGAGGAAATTCCTTCAGTGGAAGGAATTGAAGGATGGACAGAAGAGTAGAGGGAAGGAAGGAGAAAATGAAGAAAGGAAGGAAGAAAAAGAGGGAAAAGAAGAAAAGGTTTAAGAAAAAGGAAAAAATTAGCTAAGGCCTACTATTTGTTAATTATAAGTATAACTTCAATTTAAACTGGACAATAGACATTTTCCTACAACCGTACTTCAAAAGGAGAGAAAATTTTTCAAAATCGGTTAGCTTTACCTTTATAGTTTTTAACAATACTGTTTCTTCCCACAATGAATAGTCTAATAAAACATGCTTTGTTTGGCAAGACTGAAGTCTGTACGTAGATTTAGAACCACCAAAATAGTCCGTATCAATTTTTGCCATTCATGATCAGTATTATTAAATTCTGAGGGTACAAAGTCAACTAGGGTTTTTAGGATAGTTAAAAACCTAAAAATATTCTAGTCACCAAACCATAATTCTGTGGAAATGATTTCTGAAGAAATTAAAAAGACTTCAAACTAGTGTTTCCTGTCCCCACTTCTTCAGTAAATGGAAGTGGGTTCCAATGTATATTTTCTTTATTATCTACAGGAAGTTAACAGTTGCTTGATTTCATGGGTGCTTAACTGGTTTATTCAATTGTCACAAGGTGGCTATAGCAAATACTATTAATATTTACATTTTTAGGAAGGAAAAAACAAAATCCACAGTGAACTGGCTTTCCAGAGGCCTTGTGCGTTGTAAGGAAGAAGGGAATCTGCCCCTCAGCAGTATAGTTGCACAATCCGAATCACCTTTCTCCTCTGACTGTACCTGAGAACATAGGTTTGGAAACAGCCCTGAAAACAGCTTACGATGAATATGAATTCATTCTGTCTAAGGACCACACCTAATATAAAGACCACAAATGTCAATCACCTAATAAAATCAAATGTCCTTCGGATCAGCAAGTAGCTGTTCAGATCCTACTATTTTTATTATTCTTTGAGAATTTCATAGATACGTATAATATCTTCTGCTTGCAATCATCCCTCTACACTCTCTCATCCTCCTCTCACCCCCACCAGTCCTGTCCTCTTCCTACAAGTCCCCACCCCACTTTCATGTCTTTTTGTTTGATTTTATTTTCCTTTGTGAACCACTGGGTTTAACCAAGGTCACCTATGTGGCCATGGGTGTGTCCCTACTCACTGGAAAAGGGAAAATCACCAGTACCTACATTACTGAAGACATTGATGCCCTCTCCTGACAGTCATTAACTCCTTGCTTGAGCGTGGGTCCCACAAGCCCCTCTTACATCTATGACTTCTGAAGAATATAAAACATAAGAATACTTTATTATTATAAATATCTGATACATGAAAATAAGGAAGTATCAGCATCTAATTACAATCAAACATCTATGACATTAATTTTTACTTTCATATTTAAAACTCCTATCACATGGGTTGGAGAGATGGACCATGGAAAAGGTCCTGAATTTGGATCCGCAGATCGTACATAAAACACTAGGTAGAAATAGCAAAGGCCTATACTTCCAGCCTTGAAAGTATCCCAGAGCCTGGGAAACCCCAGAACAAAGCAAAAGGAGATAAAGCAATCCATGATAATTCCAGAAGTCATCCTTGAGCCTCCACAAGTACACACAGTTTCTTCTTCTAGATGCACAACAAATAAATAAATAAATAAATAAATAAATAAATAAATAAATAAATAAAGCTTAAGAAAGATTAGATAAATAAGTATTTTTCTATATTTGTTACTGCTTTGAAATAGAAATAAATTATCAGAACTTGAAAAAAAGAAACATTAGATAAATAAAAGAACTAAATTAAAAATAATGAAAAGGGGCTGGAGAAGTGGCTCAGGGGTTAAGCCTCTGCCTTGCAGGAGGAAGGACCCGAGTTCGGATCCTAGACCATACGTATAGATGCCAGGCAGAAGCAGGGGCAGCCTGTGTTTCTGGTCCTGGTAGGGCGTAGCCTGTGAATCCTGGGGCAGAGTAAACAAGGAGGAGGTGGAGGCATCCATGGTGGTTCCCGAATTCGTCCGTGGTTCTACACACACACACATACATACACACACACGCACATACACACATGTACGCACAATTGAATAAATAATAAATAATAAAAAAATTAAAAATAATGGAAAGAAAACTAAAATCAAGGATGCTCAAACCATTTCACAAACTAGTAAGGGAAGGAAGCCCATCAAAATCTTTTTTATGAAGCCAGTATTTCTTACCTTGATATCCAAATCAAATGATCACACAGTAGCAGGAACACACACACACACACACACACACACACACACGCACACGCATATGCACACGCACATGCACATGCACATGCACGCGTGCACACGACCTATCACAAGACCAGCCCAAAGTAGATTGTAACTGTTGCAGTTACTCTGCATGGCTGGTGATAAATTCACAACCAAATGGCTTAAGAGAATAAGGGTTTTTATTATCCCTTATCACAGTCCGCTTACAATTCTTTGCCCAGCTTGGCAGGAGAGACCACACCAACACAAAGGGTCCAGGAAACTGGCTACACCATATCCACATAACGACTGATAGAGGGAAAATTCTACTTGTCAGACCAGCATGTCTAACCAAGTACACAAAAGGATGTCAATTCTCTCAAAAAGTTCCCTCCATTTTATTACCCCATCAACTACACAATCTCCTACAGGATCCCTCTAAGCTTAACTACTAATTATTTACAAATGTACCCAGAACCCAAACCCTCAAACGTCAAACTGACACCTGTATCTAACTATGACACTTGATCCTTGGGTGTCTACAGGCACTCACAGTGCCCTCTTCTAAACACACACACACCCTTCTTATCACATGAATCACATGAACTCTGTCTGACCAACCCAAAGTAGATTGTAACTCAGCATATTAGCTTATCACAACACATAACAAAATGCAGCATTGTCTGTCTTCAATTTTATGAAAGTACAATACATGTAAAGCGTAACAAGACAAAGGATACAGAAAAACCAGACTCCCTCCCACCTCAAATTTCTTCTACCCTAAGAACACTGTTCCAAAGCAAAGCCTTTCTGTGTTTTGCTGTTTGAGTGCTCTGGATGTGTAGGGGATGTGATTACATCTTTATTTCGTGATTTGTATCGGTAATACCCTCTCATCCCGAGAGGAAAGATCAGTGTTTAATTCACATGATTCCTCTGCTCCTCACGCATCTTTCTGACTTTTGATCTTTGTTAGTTTTAGTTCTCCTCAGGTTACCTAGGCAACTTTAAATAATGTACTTGAAGTACTGTTTCTAGTTCTATCAAGTTGTGATAGGATCTCAGAGAGAATGCAAACAGAAGCAATGCCAACAACCTAGAAGAAGGGAAATAAAAAGGGTCAGCTTCTTCATCCTGAGATATTTGGTGTTGTCAGACATCTTACCTTCATTAAGCTACAGAGATAAAATTACATGCAAATTAATACATGGGGTATTATTAATATTTCTCTGATGACTAAGGAGGCAAGCATCATTTCACATGGTATAGAAGCTGTGTGTTCATTGAGACACTCAAAGGTAAACCTATGTAATACAGTAATTGCAAGGATTATGAACAGGAGGGATGGAGTTGGAGGGCCACACCAGACACAAGGAGAGAGGGGACCATGTTACAGCAGAGAAAAGAGGCCTCCAAGGAATGCAAGTAAGTAATGTGACACCTGGGTAAGTTCACAGATGTTCGTTCCTGATCATGTACAACTGAGGGGGTATGATCTCACCAGAAGGGGAGGGCATATAGTCTGGCAGATGAAAGGTGATCATTTTGCAAATGGGTGACTGACCCCTCCTTCACCTAGATTTCCTGCTTTTATTACATCTACCCTTGAATGTGCTATTATAACAAGACTCCAGTTTAACAGCTTTTTGTCTCTGACCAGGGGGTGACATACAGTGCCCAGCAGGATGGAGTGAAGGGCATTGCAGGAGCCGCAAAACTGCAAAAGAAAATCAACAAACCATAATCCAGAACTTCAGAGACTCTATATCAACCACATAGAACTAGGCCAGCCTAATCTCCCCCCATCCTGAAGCTCAGGGACATTTGTGGAAGAGGGGGCAGTAAGATTGTAAGAGCAAAAGGATGGGAGGAGCAATGATATGCAAGATCCTCCACACTAGTTAGGGCCGAAGTAATCATAATGGGACTTTGCATGCCCTGCGCAATGTCCAACACACTATTGACCTCACAAAGTCTAGCATCAGCTAAAGGCACCAAAATCTTTGGAGGCAAGGGATTGACAGCCACAGTAGTGTTCCTATGCTTAAGGGGAACACGAGAAAGGGTTCAGGGAAATGCCACTGGGTCCTTGTACGTCATCGGAGAGGAGGACCAAGAGGAGAGTTAGGCATACACAATAAAGGACTCTCTGGGAATTGGGGGGGAGACACTGGGGGATGGGGAGGGAGGGAGGGGGAGCAGGGGGTTCGGGGAGGGAGGGAACTGGTCTACCTATTAAGTTTGTATGAGAGGAAATAATAAAAAATGTATTAAAAAAAAAGAAGCTGTGTGTTTTCCCGTGCCATGAAATGCATGCTCAGGCCTTTTGCCTGAGTTGCTATCCATATTTTGTTTTATTGGCTTGCAAAAGTTCTTCACATATTTTTGATATCATTATTTTGTCAAGCATATCTCTTTCAACTACCTAATCTCAGCTTATCAATGCTTTATTTCTTTTTTTGGAGATGAACCAACATGTTTATTGGGGTTACTTACAGGAGCAGGGACAATTCAAAGGCAGCTCATCACAGCATGGCTATGTTTGTTTGTTTGTTTGTTTTGAGGAACTAAAGCTAATAATTTTAGTAGAATAAAATACTGCTTTTGCTTATTGTCATTGCTTCCTATGCTTTACTTAAGAAATACTTCCATGGTTTGCATTTATGAAGGCATACTGTGCTTTAAATATTAACAAGTTTTCTTTTTTCATGTTAAAGTCATGAACCATCATCAGCTGCTTTGAACAGGATATTTTGTAGGATATCTGACTGTTGAATTCAATCCATCCTATCTCTGTGTAGCATTACCATCACAAATCATGCCTATCTATTCAAATGCCTAGTTTTCTGTACTTTCTGTCTATACCAGGCATATCACATCGCTATTGCTTCCCAATAATTTCTCACATGTGACAACATAAAAACGAGCCTGGTATATTGGCTATATAAATTTAATCATCAATACATTGGAGTTAGGGATGTAGCGTAATTGGCAGAGTTCCTAACATCTCAAAGCCTGGTGTGATGACTCATCCCTGTAATTTAAACCCTTGAGAGATGGAGGGACAAGGACTACAAGCTCAGGGTCATCCTCAGCTACATAACAAATTCTATCTTCTGTCAAGGCTAGCCCAGTTACTAATAAGATGAACATCATTTTACATGGCATAATAAAATAGGACTAGTTAAGACCCTTTACCAAAAAGAAGGTAAAAGAAGGGGAGATAAAGGAGGGGAAGAAGAGGTTAAAAAAGAAAGAGAGGGGAGAGATAAGAAAGCAATCAGATGCCAAAGAAATGACTCGGGGGTTAAACCTCTACTTCACAAGCAGAAGGTCTTGAGTTCGGATCCAGGATCCCATGTAAAAATGCCAGGCAGAAATGGCAGCAGCCTGTGCTTCTGGTCTTGGAAGACAGAGCCTGGGAAACTCCAGATCAAAGCAAATAGGAGATAGAAACAACCCAGGGTGATTCCCAAAATCACCCTTGGACGCCCACAGGCATACAAAATGCCCTCTGATACACACACACACACACACACACACACACACACAATAATAAACTTTAAAAAAAGAAAGGAACTATTGATTTCCTTTAACATATACATGAAGGTTGGGTAGATTTGAAAGGCAAAATGCTTGTTGTGTTAGCATGAGGACCTGAGTTCACATTCCCAGAACCTATGTAAAAGGCAGACACGGCAGCATGTAACCCCAGTTCTGAGAAAAAGAGATATATAGACCCTTGGAATTTGCCAGCAAGTCAGTTAGCCCAAAGAGTGTATTCTGGGTTCAATGAGCAATCCTACCTCAAAGAATAAGGGGAAAAGCAATAAAGGATAACATCCTAACATCAAACTCTGGCCTCCACATGCCTACACACACACACACACACACACACACACATCTACACATCTGTTCGGATTTTATCTAGAATCATGCTGAATTAGTTACTACTTGGACATGAACAAGACATCCTTTCCAGTTTGCAGATATTTTTAATGTCCTAAGGATCTGAACACTATGATGACACAGCATTACTCTATGCAAAGTTTTGTGACTGCACAAGTCACACGCATAAGGATTTCATTTATGAATATTTTCAAAAACAAGATTTTGATTATTATCTATCTAACATTTTGTTCACTCAATAATTTTATTGTTTTCAATGTTTTTCATTCTTTTCTTCTTTGATCTTTTTTCCACTATTTTATATGAACTTTTTTTTCTTTTATTTAGGTTTTTAATTAAGCAATGAACTATACTTTGACAAGTTTCCCTACTTACTACCTACTTTCCAATTTTGTTTTTTTCTTTGATCCAAAGGAGTTTATAGTTGTAAGCAGATAAAGATCGCTTTTATATTATTTATTTACAAATTTATTTAAATTAGAACAGCAAATATAACTTACAAAGGAACAAATTCTCCTGCATTATTTTGGATCAACTTATTTTAAATGTCACAAAAATGACATGATTGACAGTTCATACACAGCTATTAACTTGAGTCTACTGATTCTGTGTTTCTGACTGCAGTTTATATAGCGTTACAAAGAATAGGAAAGCAATGGTGGCTTAAATCTTTGGAGGCTTATTCTCTTTCACATAGCATAAGCTAATTTGGCCATAGATAGCCATGACCAATGTCACAGTTCATGGACGTCACTAATGCTTTGAGTTCCTTTTCACGATTTTATCAGCAATTTTGAATTCTACTTTCTATCCCCAGGGTTGTTGTTTAGCTGTAAAATAATTTTTCACAATTTTAACCATCACATATAACATTCCAAGAGTCAGAAGAAGTGAGAAAGGAAAAGGGGAAAAAGTATTTGCCTGTCGAACTGACCTTCTTTAATGTGGTTTCCTGGAGCCCCATCCAAGGATGTCTCTTTGTAAATTAGTGACCATTCCTACTTCTGTGTTGAATTGCTGCTATGTTGTTTACTAAATATGAATCTGACTACTGTAGACTACTTTTGAAAGAAAGAATGTTCTTATGTTCTGCAGTGTTTAGAAATTTAAATTTGTCTTGCATTTTAAAATTTTCGAATGCCTAATATTATGCTGGTTCCCTTAATTTCAGTTTTTTCACCTTAAGTATATTTTTTTTCTATTTGGTGGTGTCTGTATTATAACAAAATTCCAGTCCATTCAAATATAACAGTCTTGTTTTCTTTGTTTTATGTTCTCTGCCTGGCTTTATATTCACTGTTTATTTGGTAACGCTGTTTTCTATTTTTCTGCCCTCTAACACAATTGTTTCTTTACAATTTGTTCTGTGTGAGAGATGTTGAATGCTGCTTCCATCTGCAGGCACAGTTTCTTTTTTCATTTTTCCCATGAGGGAAAGATGAAACATACAGGATACATTTACTTCACTCTACCTTCCTAGCTCTCTCCTTTGAACGTTGAACGTCCTTTATTTCCTCTCACCTTCCATCTTTCAGTATAACCTCTGTATTTGCTCCTGGAACAATGCAATATCTGTTTGAGAAACCTTGAAATTTGATCTGTCCAACCACCTACATACAAAAGGGAAATTGAAATACAGGATGGACTTTACTTCACAGATATGTAACTTTTAGAAAATGTCAAAGGAAAGATACTGTGCCTCCATGGAACAAAGAAGAAATTTTTAGGTAAAATGCATATATCATAATTGACAAATAAATTGTATGTCATCAGAATTAATAAGTGGGGTTTTTTTGAAAGACAAATTTAGAAGTGAAAAGACATCATTTTGGCTAAAATCAAGTGTGAACAATAAAACACAAGCTATATACTGAGAAAAAATACTTGTGAAATCTCTAGTAAAAATCTAGTAAAAGGCGAGTGTATACAGAATAGTAAAAGAAATAACAATTTTTTAAATATTTGGAGGATGTTTACCAAAAGTGAGACATCAATTTAGTGTACACATGTGATCCCAGCTACTCTGGAAGCTAAGGTAGGAGGATGACAGCTTTGAGAATTGCCTAGGCTATACAGCAAGTTGAAGAACAGCCTGGGCAACTTAGCAAACCCCCGTCTCAAAATAAGTGCACAAATGAGGCAGTGGGACCAATCTCTAGGACCAACTCCCCAACACAATAAAAAAGTAAAAGGGTTGAGGCTATAGATAAATGAAAGAACACGTGCAAGCCACAGACAGGGCATGTCGTGCGTTCAACTCCCTATCACAAAAAAATGACACACAAATGTATAATAAACTCACAAGACTGATATGACAAGTCATCAAGAAAATACCAATTAAAACCCATATGCAATGCCACAAAGCACCAATTATAATGGCAATTTTTAAATGACAATATTCACAGTGCTGGAAAATACACGATAGGCAAAGTACTTTGCTGGTGGAAACACAAATAGCATAGTCACTTCCAAAAATCAGCCAGCAAGTTCTTACAAAGCTAAACACACTTACCATATGACCCAGCAACACTACTCCTAGATATTTACCCAAGAGAAAGAAAAGCTTCTATTTACATATGTAGTCTGCATAAATACTTATACGAGGTTTATTCATAATCTTCCCAGATAGAAAACAAGCCAATGTCCTTTTCAACAGCAGATAAGTAAACTGTGGTGCATCTACATGTATGCACTACTGCCCAGACACACACAGTAAAAATACTGTTATGTACAAACACCTGGGTGAAGTTCAAATGCATTTTTGTTAAGGGCAAAAAAAAATGAGACTCTAGACAGCAAGATGGCTCAGAGGGTAAAGGTGTGTGCTGCCAAGCCTGGAGTCCTGTTATGGGTGCCTGGAACTCACACGATAGAAAAGAACCAACTCTGATCTCCATATGCCTGTCATGGCATGTATTCTCTCTCTCTCTCTCTCTCTCTCTCTCTCTCTCTCTCTCTCTCTCTCTCTCTCTCTGTGTGTGTGTGTGTGTGTTACACACACACAGACACACAAATGCAATTTTAAAAAGAGAGAATTACAAAAGCCACATATTATATATTCCATTGGTACAACATTCATGAAAAGGCAAAACTGTTGGTACAGGAAAGAGCTGAGTGGCATGCAGAGCCAGGGTGTGAAAGCAGAGCTTGGGCTTGGTTGTTTAGTTTTGGCTACTTTTCAAAACTCGAAAAGCTGGACGCTAAAAACAGTCAACTGTACAGTGTGTGAATCACAACTGAAAACGAAGACAAAGAAAAAAAAATCCCCTGAAAGTCGTCTGCTGATCACAGCCCATAAGTTCCTAAATATGGAATACAGTTTTTCCAGAATCATTACAGGTCAACCAGAAGTTGAAATTCATACTCAGACTTGGATGGGGCCATAACCAGTAATGTATTTTTCAGGAATCTTGCTGTTTCAACTGGGTGTTTTCTTTGTGGCGATTCTTGTCCCATATGTCCAGGGGACACTTGTTCTGAGTTGCAATCTGACTTGGGAGCAAGATTCGGTCTAGCCTAGCTGTCAGAGTTCATTTTCTTTTTCAATATTTGATTTATTTATGAGAGAAAGAAAGAGAGAGACAGAGACAGAGAAAAACAGAGAGACAGAGAAAGGCCTATGGAAGACAACTTTTAGAGATTGGTTCTCTTCTTCTACCATGTGACTCTGGGGAATCGTACTCAGGCCAAGACATTAGCCCACTGGCACCTTTACCTGCTGACACATTTCTCCAGTCCCAGTTCATTTTCTGCCAGGCTCTGCATGTAGAAAGAAGCCATGGTGACTTTTTGGAAGAGGGACACATGGCCCAACAGATGCAATTGTTGAGTTAACTCCTCTCCTGTGTGCCCAATGCTAGAACTATTGTTACACTGCTAATGCAACGGACTGTCTTTTTGGACCACTTATGCATTTAACACTCCTCTTACCTTTTGAAATCTGCATTTCCCCAACATTTATTAAAAGTACAGTTGGGTGGGTGAGATAGCTCAGTTGGTAAGGTACTGCTTGCAAAGCCAGTGGCCTAAATTCAATCCCCAGAAGCCCACATACATGGTGCATGCATGTATCTCTCTCTCTCTCTCTTTCTCTCTCTCTCTTTATCTATCTATCTATCTCTCAAATAAAGATAAATCAATAAATTATTTTTTTAAAGTACAGCCAAGATTTTCCAATTACCCATTTGGATATAAAAACTTAAAGCCAAAATGATAAAGCAAAGAAAGTTTAAGAAAATTAAACTATTACTCTTCAGTTACAAGTGTCTCATGCTCCCAATGTCAGTTACACCCCACTCCAGTAAGTTCACCTTCTTTTTTAAACAAAATCCTTGAGTATTTAATTTTCTGAAGTTATGTGATAAAGGAGTACCTTTAGGCAAAATGTTTTATTTTGGTTCATTATACATAGGAGACATAGGTCATTCTAGAAATGCAGAAACTTAGAGATCAATTGCTGAGAACAATAAATAATACAAACATTGTCTGGTCTACCTTCCCAGAGTACCTGCATACATTCATTCATCATTTAAGTATATTTCACACAGAAATTAGTCTTGTACCATTAACAAGTAGAAATTTCCCATCTCATTTGAAGATATATTTTGGAAGGTTCCATATTGTATAGAAAGTCATTTCTGAATTCTAGTTCTTGATCTTTTATTTATTTTAGTTTTTAACCACACACGCGCACACACACACACACACACACACACACACGTGTGTGTGTGTGTGTGTGTGTGTGTGTGCGCGTGTGTGTACAAGAGGGAACTTGAATGTGGAAGCCCAAGGGTGACTATGGGAATCACCCTGAATTTCTCTATGTCTGTCTGGGGTTTCTCAGACTCCACCTTCTAGGACCGAAAGTGCAAACTATAGCCATTTCTGCCCCGTGTTTTTACGTGGGATCTAGAGATCCAAGCTCAGGTCCTTTTGCTTTTGAGGTAAACCCTGAGCCATCTTCCTGGCCCCTAGTTCTTTATCTTTTAAAAATGAAGATTTGATTATATAAATCCCAGAACTCAAGAATTCGGGACATCCAAAAGAGGGACTGTTTTACTGCACATTTAAATAGAGCTACTCTACAGAAATCTTTAACTTGGATCCAATTTCTTTCTTATTCTCTTTATTCAAGGAACCAAAAAGTCAATGAAATCAAAGGCTTACAAACTTGATGAGCATTTTGATGCCAAGGGCCAACATTTAGAGCTGTGGCTGTCTACTTAAATGCCAGGTTTTGTCACCTCTGATTTCCCCATCATTTCTATTAGCATCAACTCTATTAGGATCAACTCCATGAAGGCTAAAGCTTCCCCATCTCTGCTATTGCCATCTCCCACAAACTCCTCAAGCTCTAACTGCTCTCAAATCCCATCCCTGAGATGTCACTAAGATCTCCCTAATTTCTTTTGTGTCATTAGGTGCTAAGGTATCTATTTGGGACACCTACTTCTGCATCAGTCCTAATAGCATACTCCTCCCTTCAGGTCTCCAGCCCCCCTTTACTATTACAAACAGAAGTAATAAAAAATAGACAAAGCCAGAAGCGGGCTAGGGAAATGGCTACATTTTTTCCCTCTGGTCGTCTCTGTCTCTCTGTCTCTCTGTCTCTCTCTCTGTCTGTCTCTCTCTTTCACACACACACACACACACACACACACACACACACACACCCCACACATGAACAAAATAAATACATAATTAAACAAAATTTAAAAGGATTAAGAAATAAGATAATACTATATATAAAGAGTAGTCATTACCTCGGCATGAGAACACAGGCGCCTTCCCTTAGCGCGGCCTTGCCTTTGCTTCTAAGTTTCATCTGATGTTACAACTGTGGGTGTCACTTGCTTCACGGACAGGATCCTCCCAGATCTCAGAAAGTAGCTGGTCTATAGCTGCATACAGAATCACCCTCTAGCTGAGCAATTCCAATCATCGCCTGATGGAGCTCACCTCACCACTTGGGCGAACCTGAGGGGTTTCTTTCCAGGTGTTGGCTACAAATATAACAACGTTTGGCTCTTCAGATAGCATCCTTTGCTGCAGGAACCACAATCCATCCTCAGTGCATGGTCTTGAGTGCCAACTTTCTGGGGTCTTTGAAAGCCCATCTCCCCTCAATAGCTCCTCTCATCAATCCCGCGAGAGCTTGATGTGTTGCTTCTGTCCATGGTCTTTGAGCTTTATTCCGCTGAAAGAGATTTTCTTCTCTCATTTGTTTACATTGACCTCTGTCCCTTTTTTGTCCTCCTGGAAAACATATCAATTTGCATGCCGAGGGCCAGCAAGATGACTCACTCACTGTGTGGTAACAAGTCATGACTCTCAAGCTTGACAGCTAGAGTCTGAATCTGTAGAACCTAAAAATGCTGACCAGGGTGGCTGACATGTATAAGCCCAGGACCCCAATGATGAGATGGGAGGCAGAGACAGGAGACTCGCCTAGAAGCTCACCAATCAACCAGCCTAGATTGCACAAAGACAAGAGAGACCATGTCTGAGAAGATGGAAGGAGAGAACCAACTCCCCAAAATATTGTCCTCTCACTTCCTGATGTTACATGTGTACTGCGGACTGTGACAGACCACACACACACACACACACACACATACACACACACACATTTTTTTAAATTTTAAATCAATTTTCATATTTAATTTTCTATATCTGTATGCCAAATATCCTTCCTTTTCTATGATGATTCTTTTTTATTATTATTATTTATTCAATTGTGTGTGTGTGTGCGCGCGCGTGTGTGTGTATGTGTGTGTGTGTAGAACTATGGGTGAATTCGGGAACCACCATGGACGCCTCCACCTCCTCCTTGTTTACTCTGCCCCGGGATTCACAGGCTATGCCCTACCAGGACCAGAAACACAGGCCACCCCTGCTTCTGCCTGGCATCTATACGTGAGTTCTAGGATCCGAACTCGGGACCTTCCGCCTGCAAGGCAGAGGCTTAACCCCTGAGCCACCTCTCCAGCCCCATCTATGATGATTCTTATCTTTTCTGTGTTTTACATTTTGACTTAGGTTTCAGGCTACAAGGTTCGGATCTCAAAAGTGACAGTACTGTCCTTCCGTTTGGCCATTTCCTTGCTTAATGGGGGAATCAAATTATATAGTATCAAAGCTCTTCTTTGTCATCCTGTTTTCTCAAATACCCAGAATTCCCTCCTGCTCAAGACATACCATGTTTTCTAGCAAGTGTATGTATACGGATGTGTCTATTGAATCTTCCTCTGGCTTTGGGGTGGTGGTTATATTGTGGAAACTGCTCACTTTAAGGGGGCTCAGTTATGGATTTTAGAAAACAGTTAAAGCAGTTCAGCAGGTGGAGGCAAACAGAGACAGAGAAAAAAAAACATTTCCTGCAGAACAAGAGAACAGAAACAAATAATTACTCACCTGTAAGGAAAAACTAGACCTACCCCCCCTTCTGTTTAGAACATCATGATTTTTCCAGGAAAATCTACACAATGCTCTTTTCCTCAGCAGAGATCCTAGATGTTGTTTTCTATGTGTTACGGAGGGACATGAAGGACAAAATTCTGTCTCAGTTTACTACTGGAGAGTCCAAAGCTTCATGTGTTCCCACTCTTGTTTTTAGAGAATCCAGAGAATAGAACTATGGATTCAAAATATCTCTTCCACCTTCCAAATGCAGCAGTGCACTAGCAGTAAAGGATTTTTTATTTAAAACCATAAATTGACTTTGAATTTTAAAACTCTGCCCAACTTTCCATACTAGTTTATTACAGGCATTTTCCAAAATTTACTACTGCAAAGAAGCTTCTGATTTTTTTTTAAAAAGTTACAAGATTTGTGCCATTTTTAGCATTCAAAAAGTTTTCTCAGAAGACTTAACTGTCAGTGATCAGATTAACACCAGCTCCAAACCTTAATTTTGAAGAATTAATTTCCTCTAAAAAATTAATTGGTCAGTTTCCATGAATAATAATAGTCTGATCAAAGTGCACATTGTTATTTTCTTATTTATAAGACAAAAATCACCATTTACCAGGAGAAAGCATTATCAAACATGCATCTTTCAAACCAAGCTGACTTTCATTTCCTTTTCTTTCTACTATATTGTACTTTAATCAGCATCCATAAGTCAGGTTTCAATACTAAAAGAACCCATCAAATTGCAATCTGTTCTACAGCACGGCTTAGCGAAATACACTCTTGGATAAATGCATTCTTAGGGCGTACTAACTTAGACGTAAAAAGAGTTGGAACGGCAGTCTCATATTCGTGTTTCTCTGACCATGCTCCCATTTCATTCTCAGGAAGTAGTAGTCTCTTCCGGTTCTTAAAAATTAATTCTGAAGACCCCTCTGTTGTACTTCATGTGTTCTTCTAGAACAAGCCATTTTGCTCCCTGTAGGGTTTTTAATTTCCCTGTTCCTGTTCTGATATCTCCTACCTCTAACACTGTACTATTGCTTCCAAACGAAGCATCGTTGCGGAATCTCTGCCTGTTCTTGCCCCGGTGGATGCGTGGACCATTGTCGACCATACTGCCAGGAACAAACTGGAGCTGTGCACTCTCGCTCCCTTGAGAAACAGCTGATGTTAGCTACACTGTTTGGAGAGTTTAGGCCCAGCACCACGGATGCCTTACATAGTTGGAAGATCCTTCCCCAGGCCATGTAGATCTAGAATTCCATCAGGAGTCCTTGGGTGTTGGACCAAGAATACACTCTGAAATACTGATGGTTTCATATGCTTTGAATCCATTCCCCTGCCCCATGCCTAACTTTTATTTTAAACTGCTTTTTTTCTTTCAATTTGTCTGCTCTATGAAAAATAAACAAATGTTGTGGTTTGTTTGTTTCTGCCATCAGTCTTCTGGATAGTCTTCTAGTTGAAAAAATACCTTAAGATGATATCAATACATTTAAATACAGCTATTCTAATTATACTTGTTACCATTTAAATGTAAAAAAATCATCACTTAATAATTTCTCTCCAGTAGTTCCTTAATTTTATTTATTTAAGGGGGAAGAAATGTGGAGAAACTTTTGCCATATGAATCACGTATTTTTTGGTAGGAAAGAGTCTCATGTAACTTAAGCTGGCCTCCAGTTCACTCTGTGGTTGAAGAAGGGCTTGAACCTTTCTGATTCTCTCTTCCCCAACCCCCTGAAGGGCTGCGATTAGAGGTGTGAATCAGAAAGCGGGTTTTATGAGCTTCAGGGGATCGGACCCAAACTTTGCATTCACTAAGCAAGGATTCTACTAACCAAAGTACACTGGTAGTCCTGCCTTAATTTAAAACAAAAACAACTTTATTCATTCATTGTGTGTGTGTGTGTGTGTGTGTGTGTGTGTGTGTGTTAGAAAGCTAAGGATGACTTCAGGAATCATCCTGGATTGCTTCTACTTCCTTCTTGCTTCACTCTGGGATGTCCCAGGTTCTGTCCAAACAGGGCGGGAAATGCAGGCCGCAGCCATTTCTGCCTGGTGGTTTTACATGGGACCTGGGATCCGAACTCATGACCTTCTGCTTTCAAGGCAAAGTCTTAATCCCTGAGCCATCTCTCCAGTCTCTGCCTTAATTTTTCATAGACCTTTTATTTTTAGAAATTGTTTTGATTGAGAAAAAAGCTACAAAGATAATATGCAGCTACAGAACTAATTAAGATTTTTTTCAGATTCTATTAGTTTTCCAACTACCTCCCTTTTTCTGTTTCAAGGACCCAATCCAGGATAACACAATCCATTGTATCATCTGCGTTTGCTCATCACCAGTCTTAAATGATAATAATAGGGTAAACCCTTTACTTATTTAAGTCAATATCAGCCAGACTTAAATGATATGTAATCAAAGGTAATGATATCAGTGTAACATCTCTGCCAATATATACAGCTAACAGTGACAGTCAATAACCTATGTAATTCATCTCTTGGAAATCTAGAAGGATCAGAAACAGGTCAAGAGATTGGAATTAGACAATATGCCACATGTGAAAAAGAACATATTTACAGACCTTTTAGCTGAATGGATATAGCAGCACTAATGGGAATCACTAGGTTATTTTTAAAAAAAGACAACATGAAGGTGGGAGAGAGAGGGAAGATGTTTTGGGGGGGAGACTCAGGGAAAGAGGGATGGATATGATAAAGATACTTTATATAGACATATGAACTTTTCAAAGGATAAGTAAATTTTTAAAAAATGTTGCCTATAGCAATACCAACCCCCAAAATTCCTAAGCATAAATCTCACCAAACATATGAAAGCTATTTGAGGAAAAATATGAAGTCTTTATGAAAGAAATAAAATACTTAAATAAATGAAAAGCTATTACATGCTCAAATAAGTAGGGTCAGTATTGTTAAGACATCATTTCATACCATCTTGCTCTGTAGATTTGGTGCGACTTCAATAACAATTGCAGCACATTATTTAAGGGATGAAAACAAACTAGACTATAAAGTTTTTATAGGAAAACAGAAGTCCCAGAATATTTAATACTAACTAAGCTGGAGGACAAACAATGATTGATTTCAAGACTACCTCTCAACCTACAGTGAACAAGTCAATGTGCTGTTGATAAAAGAATAAACAAATAGATAACAGAACAACCAGAGCTCACAGACAGATGAGCAAAGACAATTTGGTGGAGAAACTATGCGCTTTTCAACAAATGGTGCAGTAAATTGGGCATTTTCATGGTTAGTGTTGTTGACCTGACAGAATCTGGAATGGCCTCATAGAGACATCTCTAGACACACCTGTGAGGGATAAATTAGACTCTGGGCATGCCAATGAGGGATTATGTTGACTGGCTCATTGAAGGAAGTAGACACAACCTATGTGTGGATGATACATTCTCTGGGCTGGGGTCGTGGTCGGCAACAGGGAGAAAGGGATGTGATCCAGCATTCATTCATTGCTCTCTGTTTTTAGATTGCAGATATGATGTGACCAGCTGCTTCAAGCTCATGCTGCCTTGATTTTCCCATCATGATGGGTGTAAACCAAGCAATACAACAAACCCTTTCTTATATGCAGAGGGTAAAACTTTCAAAGAATAAGGAAAAAACAAGTCTAAGGTAACTCTTGGCTATCAAGGAAGTTTGAGGCCAGCCTGGATTACGTAAGACTGTCTCAATGTAAACCAAAAACTATAAAAGGAAATCTACGAAGAAATCTAGGGGAACTTGTTTTTTGGCAATGTCTTTTTGGACATAATGTCAAAAGCATTATCCACAAGAGAAAATGATGGATCAGCACAACCTTTATTCTTTTTTGTGTGTGTTCATGGTGTGTGTGTGTGGCATAGTGTATCTTGCCTATGTACATATGTGTGGTTGCGCATGTATGCACATGTATAGGTATATGGTCAGTACAGAGCCAGAGGAGGACACCAGGTGTCCTGTTTTATCTTCCTACTTTAATCTGCCACATGAGGTCTTGCTAAATCTGGAACGTGTAGTTCTACGGCTCAGCCAGCAAGCTCCAGCAAACCTCTTGTCTTCACAGTCCCCCACTCCAATAAGTAGTGAGTGTGGCCATGCCTGGGTGGGGATCAGAACTCAGGGCCTCATGTTTCCACAGTGAGGACTGTCACTCACTGATCCATCTCCCTAGTCCGTTCGTTTCACCAAAGAAACACTTATCTGTAAAAAATGTTATGATGAAAGAAAATATTCACAGACATATAAGGTAAATACCTAGTATCCAAAATGTATGAAAATTTTAAATTTCATAAAAAGAAGATAAACTAATAAAATAGAAAAATATCTGAGTAAACATCAAAATAGATATAAGCTCGTCTGACATCATATGTCACTAGTGAATGGAAAATTTTTTAAAAAAATAGATTTTTTTTGCACAACCCCTGCGAATGGCTGAAACTCAAAACACTGACAATATCAAATGCTGCGGATATATGAAAAATAGGAACTCTCATTCAATGCTGGTGGACATCCCAAATAATATAGCCACTTTGGAACACAAGCAAGTTCACAGAAACATTGTCTGTAATCATACTGAAGACAACCTGCATGCCCTTCAGTAGGTCAATGTATGAACACAGTCTAGTACAGCCATGGAATTGGAATATCATTTCACAATGAAAAGAAGCCGTCAGCCCATAAAAAGACATAGAGCCATATTAAATCTATGCTGTTAATTTAAAGACACTATGGCAAAGGCTTTATATTGTCTAATTCTAATTACATGACATTTTGAAAAAGGTAAAACAACACAAACAGTAAACATGACATTTTGAAAAAGGTAAAACAACACAAACAGTAAACATGTGAGTGGTGGTCCAAGGTTGGGGATAATGCTGACAGAAAACATGAAGTGTGGGAGATTTTTGATAGTGTAAATATTTTACTTAATACTGTCATGATGGATATTTAATGATTTGTCAAAATCCATACTACTATGTAATACATATAGAGAGCTTTAATGTGAGCTGTAGATTTTATTACTGATGCATCAATTACAAAGGCTGATATACTGATACAAGATGTCAACGATAAGGCAGACTATGCAAGGACAGGGTGTGAGAAGTCTGAAGTATCTACTCATCTCTCTGTGACTCTCAAATGTCTCATTACATCTTTCTAACACCTATTTCTATGAAGAGGTCAAGATAAGGCGATGGTTTCAGAGAAAGTATCATGAACGATATCAGACTTTAGGTCCATCCTGAAAGGCACCTAAGATATCCAGAGTTGGAAAAGTTGGAAGGCATTTCAGCTGGGACGGAGACATGAAAAACACTTGGGGGACTCAAATTTCAAAGGCCAGGAAATATCACAGAATAAATCAATGCTGAGACAAGAGTTATTTAATGGAAAGAAGGGGGCTAAATTGGGGCTAGAAGTGCTGAAATATTGCTCCAGTATTTGGTGAATATAGACATGGGACCAGTCTTGACCTCCACTGAGTCTTTGATATGTATGCACCCATCATTCATTCACTTACTCATTCATTCACTATTTAGCAAGCATCTACTATGTCCCAGACACTGTGGTATGCAGTGATGACAAGTAGTCAATAAAAGAAAATCTCTTTTCTTGGTAGGTATACATTCTAGTGAGAGAAGATAGGAGAAACTGCTTGGTGTTTCAAGAGACAGCAAAGAAAACATGTGGCTGGATGAAGTGACAGGGGAAGTAGTAGGTGGGGCAGAGATGAAAGAAGTCAGAATGTATGGGTCATTGAGGTGAGAATAAATAATGACTCCCACTTTTATCTTGGAAATGTACTCACTGCTGGCTGGAAGACTTTGAAGTGACACTTAAATAGGGTCATTCTTTTGTATTTGCAGTTGGCAGGCAGAGAACAAGAATGGCTATAGGGAAGCAGTGAAGAAATTGTAGCCATATAATCCGTGTAAGAGAGAGTGGTGACTTGGATCAAGGGCAAGTGGTGAGAAGAGGCTTCTTGATTCTGAGAAGGATTTAATAGATTAGATATCTGAGAGAAAGAGTCAAAATGGCCCAGCTTAGGCAACTCAGTTGCCAGAAACAGAGAAGAGGGATAGTGACATGAGAAGGCTGAGGAACAGGCAGGGCTGAGCCAACTGTCTGAATTCAACTAAGCTGTCTTGAAAGGAGGGATTTCCAAAGCTAGACATCAGAGTAAGACCGAGACATGGAGGCAAGAAGAAAAGGCACCAGCCTGAGCTATAGAATGAGACCCTGTCTTCAATTTTTTTTTAAACAGGAAAGATGAAGTCATAGTGTATACAGGTCATGAGTATGAATATCTCTTAATCCATCAAACCTATCTTGAAATCAAATCCGTTCCAGTTGCCTAGAGCACAACGATGAATAAGACATTCTTCTGCCAGAAAGAAGTGTTGAGGAAAAACATAAATGCAAATAAAAAAGCATTCACTGTGTTGGTCCTTGTTCTGGAAGCAGGGCAAAAAACAGGAAATGCGCACACAACTCTATAATGAAGTATAAGACATTTTTGCAAAGACACATGGAGACATTGCTGTCCCGTCACATGGGCTATCTATCTGCCACACTATGACGTACTCAGCAGTTAAAAACAACAAGCTGTGTACGCACAGCAGTATGGCCATGAGTCAAAAGCTTCATGTTCAACAGAGACTGTGGAAGACAGATTACAGTCCAGTAACATGCCTGTAACTATAAAACATTCCCAAAACACTACCTATCTTAAACGATACATCACATATACTACACCTGGTGTCTAGAAGCACACAAGTAAGGATGAGGAAAACAAGGACAAATGACATAAACCACAATGTGACTGAGAGAGGGGCTATGTCAGAACTCTTAACAGTGGAATGAGAACTTTAGGCAAACCTGTTTGCACCAGAGCTTAAACAGCTACAGACTGGGAATCCACTTCATAATCTTCAAGGGGAAGGGGATTTGTGGGGCCCAGAACCCATGTGGGGGATTGTGATATCATAAAAATACATCTTAGGACGGCACCAGATATAACAGATTTGAAAGCCTTGAGCATACTGCATGTCTCACACGTGGACAGTGTTCTCATCAGTATCTCCACTTTTACTATCCTGGAGAGAACGATGATGTTTTGTTCCCATCCAGCCCACGGGGAGAATCTTTTTCAGCCTTATAAGTTTCTTTATAAATTGTGGCTACTCCAAAGACCCTTGTTCATTGAGTGCTTTTGTTCCCATAACCTCAAGCACCATGGCCCCTGATCCACCGCCTGAAGGCTGGAGTTTCAACAGCATTAACATCCTTTCTCTTACTGTGGCTGGAAGGAAACCAGAGGCCTAACATACCTCTCATTCTAGGATTTTTGCCTGGGAGCAATTCACCTTGACTCCACCCACTGCGTGCTGCCTGTGGGAATCATCTCTCCTCTCTGACCACCCTTTACCACACTCTAGACTGGTTCATTTCCAGCTAACTTCGGGGCACCACCTCTTCCCAGTCCTTATGACATTTGCCACTCCATATTTATACTTTCTACACATTGGTTCACACCCATTTATTCCTGCTGGGTCCCAGTTCAACACTGAGTCTTCCCCCCCCCTTTCCTTGTTAAAGCCATTATTACGTGTGAGTTGGGCGCATGTATGTACGTCATAATGCACAATGCAGAGGCCAAGTTTGCGGAATTGGTCCTCTCCTTCCACCTTTACATGGGTTCTACATTTTAGACTTTGAGAGATGAACCCTTTCACCCACTGAGCCATCTTACAGACTGTTCTGTTTTTGTTTCACCTGCCAAGACTGAGTTTTCTTAATCACTAATGTCTCAGCAGCAGTCAACCCAGTGTTTGGCTCATAGTAGGCAGTCCACGAACTTCTCAGTTGGATGTAAGCCTTCCAGACAAAGAGAATATGGGTCAAGTTGGATCCAAGCCCAGTAGAGAGTTCAGAATAAAACGAGTGGGCTTGGCTCTCTGTGGAGGGTCAGGCAGGACCGCTTGGGGGCGAGGGTAAATGGTGCTTGTAGACATTACAGACTGCTCAGGTCCAGATCTCACAAGGAAGGGGCAGAAACGAACTGTCAAACTAACAAGGACTTAACACAGTCTTCCACCCCAGTCCCCCACCCCCTCTTCCACAGAGTAAGGGAATTTATGAAACCGAACCGAAGGAAGAAAAGTGTGTGTGTGGGGGTCACTGCTTGGTCTGAAAAGAGGCTGACATTTTCTGAGTCCCGACACACCTCCTGGCCTCTCAAAAGACACAGGGGTCCCCACGCCTCCCCTCACCAGCGCCCTTGGTAGTCCCTGCCCTGTCCCCCAGCGGGCCCAGAAGTGTGGGGCAAGCGGGTTGCCTTTGTTCCTAGTTCAAAGGCTTCCCCAGTCCACTGGGTCACTTTTCGGGTCGTTTTCCCTCGTTCCCCGTCGGGCGCCGCCTGCCTTGGAGGGACTTGGGCGAAAAAGCGACCCTAGGCCTCCCCAGCTCGGGTCGGCCATGGCGACGACGGGAGGCGACCGCGGGCCACATGAGGCCTTTTCCCACACCCCCACTTCCGCCTCCTCCCCGCCTCCGAGTCCAAATCCCGGCGCCCCGCGGCGACGCCGCTCGCCGCCGCCGCCACCGCCCTTCGCGCCTTCCCGCCCTGCCCCGAGCCCGCGCACGCCCAGCTCGCACGCGCCGCGGGGCGGGCAAAGGGCGGGGCCAGGCGTCCCTCCCCCCCGCCCCTCGAGGCCCGGGCCAGGGAGCGCGCAGGCGCACTGGCCGAACGGGGGCGGGGCCAAAGGGGCAGAAACCGTGGGGGGAGGGGCGGTGCGGTCACGTGACGCCGCCTCACTGTTTACACGCGGCGCGGGCCGGGCCCTCGGCCTCAGTCAGGCGCTCGCGCGGCGGCGTTTCGGTTTCACTTCCGGCGAGGGGCCGCCTCCGAGCGGGCGGAGAGCCAACGGCGAGCGCGGGCGGCGGCGAGGACGGCGGCGCCGCTGCCAGGGGGCGTGAGGCTGCGCGGCGGCGGCGGCGGCGGCGGCAGCAGGGCCTCGGGTGGCTGCAGCCCGGCTGTCGGAGGCGGGCTCCCGGCGGGAGCGGGACTGCCGAGAAGATGGAGGAGCTGGTGGTGGAAGTGCGGGGTTCCAATGGCGCTTTCTACAAGGTACTTGGCCGCGGGCGAGGCCCCGGCGGCGCTTCCCCTGCCCTGCGTCGTCGCGGCGGGCTCGGCAGCTCGCCAGGCCCGAGTGCCGCGGCCCCGGGCGAGCGAGGCGGCCTGAGGCGGACCGGGGGCCGCACTGGATGCCCGGGCCTCGAGGGAAGCCCCCTCGCGCGCTCCCGCTCGCCCGAGGCCCCGGCGCTCCTGGGCGCGGAGCCCCCGGGGGAGGGGGCGCTTGGGAGTCGGCGGCCGGCAAGAGGTCTCGGGGCCGGGCCGGGCGGCGAGGGGAGGCGACGGCGGCGGCTTCTTCCCGCTTCTCCGAATTATCGGCGCCCGCCGGCGGGGCTTCGGGCCTGACATTTGGGGGCAGTCGTGCGGGCTCGGGGGGCGCTAGGGCCGGCCGCCTCCCGCCTCGCCGAGAGATCTCCTTGGGCTCCGGGCTTCCGGTCCCTAGGGGAGACTTTGGAGAGCTCCCGGGTTCCGGGCGAGGGGTGTGGAGAGAGTAGTAGGTAGCGGGAGTCAGCGCCGAATCACAATAGCAACGGCTTTTTTTTTAAGGTTTCTTTGTCAGTTTCAAAGGTTCGGCGCCCCAAAAGTTTCGGGAAGGCCCCGAACGTTGTCCGAGAGATACAGTCACAGAAACCGGCCGCGGTAATATTCATGGCCACCTTTCCTTTTTTGTGACGGGGGAGGAGGGGTGTGATAATCGGGGATCCAGATGCTTCAAGCGTTGGGAGGCATTAGCAAGTCTGCTATCTGAAGCAATTCTTTGTGTTTAAGTCCGCCAAGACACACGTATGCCACAAAACTTCAGGAAATTGTCTGGGGGGGAGATAATTACTAAGGGATTTTACGAGCGAGCGTTTGGAGGTATTTGTTTTGTGCTCCCAAAACCACAAACTTACGGAATATATTCGTTTTGACTTTCGCAGTGGACTGTATTGTTGAGGTTGTAAATCCACATTCATGGGATGGCTGGGGCTTTTTTTGTTATACTGTTGAATATCAGCTAACATCTTAGATTTTTAAAAGGAAGATTCAAATGTTTAGATGAAGTAGCAGTGACGTATCGTTGCCAGTACGTACTCTACGTAAATATAACAATCTGACAATTCTTTCTTTCCATCTATTATAATCTCTTTAATACTCCACTATAATGTTTTAGCCACAGAAGGTGCACGTGGATGGAAGCATGGGAAATAGCTATTACCATTGTCCAACTTATCTTTTAAGTTTAATGTAGAATAACTTGAGTATTTCAAGTGGGATATATGTACCTAGACTCAGGAAAGTGACTTTGCTATATCGGGCTTTTAACAAGTTTATGGAGATACTTAGAAATACATGCACTTCACAAATCAGTAAAATATGTTAACTGCTAATCTATACCAAAAAGCTAAAGTATTTCCTTGGAAAAGGAGATCTAAAGAAACCAACATCATTGTTCCTAGTCTTACCAATGTGAATTTGTTTCAGAGAGGTAATGTTAGAAACGTTATAAGCTTGTGAATGATATTTTTGGTTGCTAGAACTGGTGCACTAAAGCACATGCATATAAGCAAGTGATAATAGTTAAGCAGTATTTTTAGTTGATCTCTAATACAGCGTAGATTGGAGGCCACTGTTAGTGTCTTTTAATGAAGTTGGCTTGCCAACTAGGAGGAGTAGCAATATATCCTTAAGGATTTACTGCCTCAAATAATTTTGCTTGTAAACAGACCAGAATAAGAAAACTACCCTCTGTCTTTGCTATTAATCCTGGGCCCCCATTTTGTCTTTGTTTTTCAGCAAGATGCTTAAATTTGGAGTTGACTTAAAAAGGTATGGGTTATGGATTATTCTTCCATTCCAGGAGAGGCCATGAAATACTTCCAACACGTTTGTTTTAGAATAGCTAAATACCATCTCAAATTGTCTGTGTTAATGAAAGAATATTGTCTGTAATGAAGACAGCCTAAATTTTACAAACCAGTCTATTGAATTGTTAAAGTAAAGCAGAAATTCAGTGAGTTGCTTCTGGGGGTCTTGGGGGGGGGGTGAATGGAAATGGTGAGAAATAAAGACCAGTCATAAAACAAGGAGAAACTTGTTTAGCAAGTAGATAGAAAAGCATTTGAAAACTAAGAAAGTCAAACAGAATAGTAAGAGTTCAGACCTTTATTTGCACACCAGAATCACTGTGGTCCATTTCCTGAACACAATTGCCAAGTTTGTTTTTCAGTGTAATCTATACATAATAAATTCTAGGAGTGGCGTGACTTTCTCTGGAAGATCACTAAAGCTCCGGGCCCGAAATAACAGAACCATGGTGCCTGTGCCCCAAGAATGGACCAGTTCTCTTCTGTTTTTCTCTGTCCGTGCTTGCTTTTAAAACTTAAAAGTTAGATTTGGTCAACACCACAATCTCTACTGTTATACATTGGTATTTCTTAAACTTGCAAAAGTTGGTCACTGTGTACCACTTTTTGAGCCCATGGGTATGTTATTTAGAATATAAACACATTTTGATTTGTATCTCATACACTCTTTATAAAACATTGCCTGAATCAGTAATGTTGAAATAGGGGAAGGGGCCCTAAATGTAATCTTTTGCATAAGAATTTTGATGTGAAATGATAATAAATTAACTCTACTTGAGATGGAGAATGTGCAACATTCCAATGGGAAAGTACTGGCCCTGAGATTTCTGGGGTTTGTGTTCAATGTTTTTTAACTTTGATTTCTTTAAATATTCATATGTTTATTTGCAAGACCAAAAGAGAAAGAATCGACATGCTTGTGCAGCATGGTGCATAGGTAAGAACACCTTTTAGAAATCAGTTCCTTCAAGCATGGACTTCTGTGGATTGAACTCAGGTCTCCAGGTTTGTTAACAGGTACCTTACTTATTCAGCTATCTTGCTGGCCTGAAAATTATAAATCTTTTATTGGAGACATGAGATAACCTTTTTTGTTATTGTCATAACAGAAGCAATATCTAATTTACTGTTATGTAGAATTATATTAATTAATTTTATATTTAAATATCTTAGTTTTTTTTAACATTTTTTATTATTATTTCCACTCATACAAACTTAATAGGTAGACCAGTCCCCCCCCCCCCCCGATAAATATCTTAGTTTTAAGTTTGGTATCTGAAGACTTTTATTTGCTCAATATCAAGAAGTTTCCTTTTCTTCCTTTGCTGAATGCAGTAGGAATTGAACCCAGAGCCACTCTTGTATGCTAGATAAGCCCCCTACCATTGAACTACTGCTCCCAAGAAGTTTTTAATTACTCTGTCAGAAATTGTTTTGCTACAAGTGAACTTGTACAAGATTCATAAATTTATACTTATTTAAAATGCCATTAAACTCATTCATTTTTTTCTGAATTCAACAAAAACCTTACATATGGTTGTTTATACATTGAGAAAGTAAATTATTAATTCACTGCCACATTTTTCCCATTTTGGACGATGCATTTTCCAATTCTATATTACATATTGTAGTAACTTCAAATTAATTAAAAGTACAAAATTTTGGAAGTACAGTACTTGAAGTAGAACTTCGATTCCTACCAGGTATGGTAATGGTTCATAGATCTGGACAGTGCTTTCGGGGTACCAAGCAGTGTTTTAGGTGCTTTGTGATAGTCATTTAATCCTCCCCTACAATCCTGAAAATCCTGTTCCCATTTTTTAAATAAAGACATGGGGGGGGTGTTAGATAAGTTATTTACTGTGTTGGAGTGCTACAGGTTTGCATCTGGGATTTGGAATCAGACGATTTAAAGGGAAGAAATTAAGAGGATTCTATATTTTGCCCAGTTTTCAATGTCATTGTAGTTTTTGCTGGTATTTGTTACGACATACTGGCCTGGCATCCCCTATGACATGTACCACCATTTTTTGCTGTTAGCATAAAGATGTTTTCAAATGTCCAGTATATTGGGTTTTTTTATTAATACTTCTAATTTGAAATATTATCCCATAATTCTTCCTGTGAATGCGTATTAAGGAAAGATAAATTCATAAATCTTTGACATTGTTGGGACATTTGCTTTTGTTTACCTTAGTAGCTCATGAAAACTGAAAAGCTGTGATACATAAGCACAAGGAGAATAACATATTTGATACCGTTTGCTTTGTGCCTATGTTGTCTTTGGTCAGAGTGAATTTTTTTTCCCATAGTTTGTGGGAGTTCAGTATTCTGGACATAGGCTATGGTCGGAAGGACTGTTGCTGAAGGGTTTTTTAATACTTTCCTGTCCCTTCACATGGAAGTGGGGGGAGTGATTTCATTTTGTATCAAGGCATGGGTTTGCATCTCCCTTGCTTTATATGTACCTATGCTTTAACTCTGGAAAGGATATTTACAAGGCTGCAAGTTTTTTTCTAATGAGAATTAGCGTAGACTTACATGTTCTGTCATAGATTTTGGGTGATAATGTGAGTAGTTGTGTTTGATGTTTGTTAGGGGCCTACACTGAAACTGTGTGTGTGTCTGTCTGTCTGTCTGTCTGTCAGAAGGCACTGTTGTGTCCCTGTGGAGGACCAAGGGTGACTTCAAGAATTATCCTGGATTGCTTCTACCTTCTTCTTGATTCTGGGATATCCTGGGCTCTGCTCCACCATGGCCAGAAAGGAAGACTGTGGCCATTTCTGCCTGGTGTTTTTTACATGGGACTTGGGATCTGAACTCAGAACTTTCTGCTTTTGAGAAAGAGTGTTAGCCCCTGAGTCATCTCCCCAGCCCTGAAACTTCTTTACACAGTCTCTTGTGAGGAGCAATTCTAGTTTGCTATCTTAAAAGTTAAGATGTGTGAGGTGGTACTGGAGAAATAAAGGTCTGCTCAAATGAGGGTGGACTCTCTCTCTCTCTTTGAATCAATGTTAATAGATGAATTTGATTTTTCTAGTCATTGTATACTACTAGTATATTTTGTGATTGCCAACTGTCAGTAAATTGGGTATACCTTAATGACTTAAACTTGGTACTTAGGCCCTGTGAACACAAGTCTATGTTCTTCACTGCATTTTTATCACTTTCCTCAAATCCCAAAGGCTTTTTTAAAATTATTATTGTGTGTGTGTGTGTGTGTGTGCGCGTGTGTGCGTGGGCACACATCAGAGGGCACTATGTGTCCCTGTGGAAGACCAAGGGTGACTTTGGGAATCATCCTGGATTGTTTCTACCTCCTTGCTTCTCTCTGGGATTTTCCAGGCTTCGCCCACCAGGGCTGGACGTGCAGGCTGCAGTTGTTTCTGCCTGTTGTTTT
The DNA here is from genome assembly GCA_023101885.1 of Typhlomys cinereus. NCBI lineage: Eukaryota > Metazoa > Chordata > Mammalia > Rodentia > Platacanthomyidae > Typhlomys > Typhlomys cinereus. Next base: position 3,420,562 of record JALPQD010000079.1, read on the forward strand.
TACATGGGACCTGAACTCAGGATTTTCAGCTTGTGAGACAAGTCTTAACCCCTGAGCAATCTCTCCAGTCCCCCAAAGGCTTTTTGTCACCTTTTAGTGTTTAGTATCTTTGTGGAAACCTTTCTTTCTTCCTTTTCTATCTAAATCTTTAAAGCCTTTGTTGGATCAGCAGTCCATGTATCATATGTCATGAATATGAATGGCTAAATCTACTTTCTCAGGAAAACAGTAGCACTGTTGAGGTGGACAGTCATGAAAACTTGTCTTTAGTCATAGTCATAGAGCTGTGACCCTTAATGGACTTTCATAGTCCCATGTAAGTCTTTTTAAAAAGTGTTTTTTGTTTGTTTGTTTTTTGAGGAAGGGTAGGTTTAGCATTCCCAAAAGGGGGAAAAAGCATTTGTGATGCTGTATCTTTAGTCAGAATCCAGTCTGCGAGTTCATGTTGTAAACTTGAGGTGGCAGAGTCAGGTCCTACTTGCAAATGTGGAAAGAACCTGAGTTCCAAGAGCATTATTTTGGAGATCCCCTCAGCTGCTATGTAATAGAGCTAAGATTGTGATTCCAGCTTTCATTCCAGTGAAACATGGCCTCCTGAGTTTGCATATCAGTAATATTCCCAGCCATCAGATAGAGAGTGAAGTTCTCTCTGGATAGTCGTCTCCTCTCTGGACATCGTCTCATCTTATTTTCCCTCCTGGGAAAGCATCACAGGACTCTTAGCCTTTCTTCACACACACCAAAGCTTAGCTTGAGAAGTTAAGGACCACAGCACAGTGCAGTTTCCCAAGTAAGCAAGTGAGATGACAGCATTCTGGAGGCACCTAGAAAATGAGGGTGTGAGTGAGTGCCAGGAAGGCAAAAAAGAGAGTCCCCAGAAGGCTGACCCTAAGAAAGATAAGCCTTGGAGTGAAGAGGCACTTCTTAAAACACTTGCAAGTGGCATGAGGATAGATTTGAATGGTGTATGTGTACAGTCCAGAGTTAACTAATGAGATTTTATTCTCCTTAGCAATACAGCAACCAGAAAATATTACATGCCCTCTCTATTCACTTTATGTGCAGTGACTAAAAATGACTGATTTGGAAACAATCATGTAAGTATCTATATGCAAATAAGCCTCATTAACTCAAAGGCAGTGGCCCTATTGGGCTATGATTAGTCAAAGGATTTCTGACACTCTACATCCGGAATGGCATTCAGAGTCAGTCTCTCTCTCTCTCTCTCTCTCTCTCTCTCTCTCACACACACACACACACACACACACACAGTACTTAAACATCCTCCCTCTTTGAGGAAATGCTTGATTTTCGGAAATAGGCAAATGTAGTCAATATGTTTAAATTGGGCAATAACTTTTTTAGAGTGCTTGGAGGTTGGTCTAAAGAACTTCTAACAATTGTAAATGTTTTAAAAGAGTACTGTCTGCTGTAGTTAACTACTGTGCCTTGTGTAGCTCTTGAGCACTCAAAATGTGTCAAGAGTGAATACAAGAGTGACTTCAGTTTTAATTTGAATGCAAATCTACCACAGTAGATAGCACAATTTTAGACAAGGCTTTACTGAGGCTGATTTTTCATTCCTTAGTTTATAAAAACAAAGACCTTTAGTAACCAATTACCACAACTTTTAATTTAGAACTAGCTCCTTTATTGGTGAAGTAATAGGCAAACACTAGAGGTATTCAGTTACTACATAGTTTATTCTAAAAGATCGTGACTAGTATTAAATCAGAATTGTTAAAAGATACTGTCAAGAAGTAGACAATTTAAATATATCAAGAAAATAACATCAGAAGAAAATGGGTCATCATCTACCCTTTAAATCAGTAACTATATAAGGCTATATACATATTTAACTTTAAAAATAATTTTATCTATCTTGCTTTATCAGTACACATAGATGCCAATATATTCAATGTCTGTCTTTTGTGTCCTTTTTTCATATCTGTAAAAAACACTCTAAAACAACATAAAAGAACCTATTTGTAGGTTCACAGTTTCAGCCATTGCTGTGGGCTTTTGGTGGGTTAATATGGTGGCAGCAAGTGTTCAGGCAGCTGCCATCAAAAGGCAACCAGATGAAACTCAGCCACACATATGGAGAAAAAAAGAAGGGAAGAGGGAGAGTGGTGGGGAAAGAAGAGTTATAATGGGAAAGGGAAGGGGTTGATTTAAGTAAGGAGTGAAGATATCATAAATCCACTGAAATTCGAAATTTTAAAAAAATATTGTGGTAGCAAGAGTATTTGGAAGTGCTTAGCTGGGGAGTCAAAGCTTAACAAGGTACAGTCATCCCTCCTTCCTCCAGTAAGGCCTCTCCAAGTCAGCAAATAGCACCCCAAGCTGAGGACCAAGTTCACCACACACGAGCCTGTAAGGAATATTTCATATTTAAGCCATAAAATTCTGGTCCAAAAGGGTCACAGGGCACACTCAGTGCAAAATGCATTTAGTCAGTCTTCAGGAGTTCCCGAAGTCCTCCTTATAGTTGAAAATCTTAAGATTCCTCTGAGAAATCAGGAAGAAAAGTCCACATTTCCAAGCACATTGGGACGGAGTAAGGTTTCCATTCCAGAAAGGAGGAAGGAAAGGAAGGTTGGAGTCCTGGCCTCTAGGATTGCCTTTAACCCTGATGAAGCTCCCAAAACATCTCAGCATCTGCATGCCATGAAGCAACTGCAGCTCTAGCAGTAGCCAGACCTGCTTCTGTGCACAGTGGCAGGCTCTCCATGCCTGAGCAGCCAAACAGGGTGAAATGAATCCTGGGGAGACTGCCTTTCGGGTCGCCCTATGTGGGTGGGTTCCCTGGTATTTTTGCATTCTCCATGGAAAGCGTTTTAAAAGCAGGTTACACATACGCACTGGAACCTGGGGAGGTGGGCTCTGTCCATTGCTAAGATGCCCTTAAATCATCTTGCGATTTTCCCAGTGTAATTTGGCTTTTCCCTCCTGGGTAGCCAGTTTTTAATGGTGCAATCTCAAGAGACTGTGCCATATTTAACTCTCAATTTGAAACACAGTTTTTCAAATCTTTCCGATAGTCTTTTTTACAGTTCACACTGTAAACTCGGTAAAAGTAAACCAAAATACTCATGCCACAGAATGAAATTTGCTTGCCTTAAAATTTTATCTTTAAAATCATCCTACAAGATCTCAAAGTTAAGACAAAGACAAAAGGTCGTCAAGTTCTTTGCAGCAATGTAACTTGAATAGCCTTCAGTCCAATTGCCATTGTAGTTCTTCCTCCCTTGAGAAACCTTGGTGATGGCATTTTCCGCATTGCTGTTGGCTTCCTGGTCTTCTGCACTCCTGTGCAGTAAGCTCTGTTGACAGCTTTCTACGGCTTCTGTGGCTCCTACCCTTTAACTTTTACAGTGTCTTCTCTGGAGCCAGTTCCAAGGACTTCTGAGCCCTGTGCTGGGCAGCAGTGATTGTACTGCTCTGGCACTCTAGGCCGGTGGTGAGTTAGAACCCTGGATTCCCAGCAAGTGTTCACCTCCTGACAGCTTGAAAGGCGCTTCACACAAGCATTAGCTCCAAGACACCCCCAGGGAGACTTCTTCCAATTTCACCCACCAGCTCAAGTTTTCAGTATTTCCTTCTGGGGACTGTGAGGAAGTTTTTGTTCATTGTGTCATTACTATGTTTTTATCCGTTTAAGCATTATTGTTGAAGTTTGGTGTGTCTGTTCAAGTTGCAGCTTGTTAGTACTTTAGATTCCTGCTATCGCTAGAGTCAAATCCTGAGCCCCCAAGGCACATGTATCTACTGGGCTTGGCCACCAGTTGTTAATAGGCCAACTAGGAGGCAAGTACAGTGAAAAGCAAAGACAGTTTTAGTTTATGTGGCCATACTAGGAAGAGAAACAAGTAAAGACTTCCAGTTATTCCCCACCCCTTGAGTCCATTTTAGGGGTCTCCACCTGAGGTTTAAGTTTAGCTAGAGAACACTTAGGTATGGAAGTCTAAGCAGTTCTTGTCAAGGTGCGGTTCTGCGCATCATCATTGTTTTGGCTATAGTCTCTTCTGCAAGATGGTCTGACAAGAGTTAATGTGAAATCTCTTCCTGGGAGATAAGTTGCTCCTCTGGCACCAACCTTCAGCCTTTTCCTTCTTCCAGTGTGAGACACTGCAGACATTCCAATTGTTTCAGTCATCAGTTAGCCAAATAGAGGGCATGGCTCTCTTGCAAGGTCGCACTGTCAGTTTTTTATCAACCTTCTGAGTATTTTTTAACTATCAATACATTTATCATGCACCTACATGGTATATCAGAAATGTTGTCACTTACTAAATATAAGATTGGTCCTAATCCAAACTCATTTTCTTTCCAGCTGTTTCATCCTAAGAATGTTACAGCTTTAGCACTTAACATTTATGTTTGTGATGCTTAGTTGATTTTTATACATGATGTAAGATGAATGTTAAAGTTTCCCCACTTTGCTTGTGGACAAGCAATTGTTACACACCATATATTGAAAAACCTGTTCTTCCCTCATTGGATTGTTTTGGCTTTCTTGTTAATAAAGAATTTCTTTCACATCTCAAGCTACTTATCATTTAAGCCTAGTTCTTTCTCTTCCCTTACACTTTGTGGAATGCCTTTTTTCCCTCAACTGATTTTTTCGTTTGACTAATTCTTCCTTGGCCTGTGAGATTCAGTAGAAAGAAGCCTCACATTTTATATTATATCTTTCTTTATCAGTGTACCACTAGTGTCCCCCACACAGGGTTGAGAAAGGAACATCTTAGGCTTTTGAGCAGTCTGGCCAAAAGTATACCTTCAATTTGATGTTCAACACCAGATTGTGATTTTCATTTCATTTGTCTCTCTGAGGTGTAGTTTTTCTTGTTCATTGTTCCACTGTCTCTTCCTAGGTGTGATGAGTAACTGTCAGAATCTGATTTGCAATCAAAGGTCCATTTTATTTTTATAGAGTGATACCTCTAAAATTGAACTAAAAGTGGTTTTTAAACTTAAAATTGAATTTTTCATGTTTTCTTGTAGGCCTTTGTGAAAGATGTTCATGAAGATTCCATAACAGTTGCATTTGAAAACAAGTAAGTATCTTACAAAATAATTTTATGTTGAAGATTTTTAATGTTTTATCTAAGTCTCATTTTGCTCCTCCTTTTTTTTGAAGTCTAGTTTGAGAATTTTTCCTATTACTAACGAAGAAATTCCAGAGGAAATCACTATTAAATCAATGGAAGGACCTTCAGAGGTCCGTACGGTATAATTGTGAACCTTTAATTCACTCAATTGTGAGATAACAAACCAACTCTTCTGTATTACTAGCTGAGAGTTTAAATAGAAATATTTGTAGCTTTTTAAGGTTGAAAATTAAGGGATTTGTGTATATTTGCAACAAAAACAGTTGTGGACTTTGCAACATCAAATTCAAAGCAGACAGTTTTATTCGTAGCATACTTCATGAGAAAAATACCCAATAACTTGTTTATACTTCATATATTTATACTCTAATAGCTTTTTATATTGCCAAATGTCACAATAAAAACATTTAGTTTAAAAAACAAGCTATATGAGAATCAATAGAGAATAGATGCTATCATTTTATTGAGGAAGACAGGTCTTCACTAAATTTGTTGCATACTAATGAGACCATTTCAATAGTAGGCATTCAAGATAATGAAGTGTATAAACACTTTTTAAATTTTCATTTATTTATTTGGAGGAAGGAAAGAACAGGTGTACTCTTGAAAGTAAGAGGACAGTTTTCAGAAGTTGATCCTCTCCTTTCACCATGTGGAATTTGAGGATCAGAAACTCTGGTCACCAGGTTTGTATGCAGGTGACTATACCACTGAGTCATTTCACCAGTCCCATGTATAAGTTCTTTATCCAAAGTGTATGTGAGGTCCTATTTTTCAGAATTGAGAGAGAGAAAGCACATTCTTGTCATATACTGGTGAAGGTCAGAGGTAAGTTCTCTTTTTCTACCATATGGTCTTCTGGGGATCTAATTCAGGTCTCCAATCAGGAGCCTTACCTACTGAGCTACTACCTCTCTGACCCCATGAGGTGAATTCTAACATTCTAGGTTTTTTATATCAAGAGAACTAATAATATACCCAAAGCATGTTGGAAATTTATAGAGACAAAAAAGTTAGTGCTTGCTTCATACTTCTTAATGACTAAAGGATACAAACTTCTTTTGAGGTGAAAAATGTTTTGTAATTCACTAGCAGTTAATTGTATATATCTGTGAACATACTACTCACCATCAAATTATACATGAAAATCGGAAAATTGTGACTTGTGGATTGTATTTCAGCAAATCTGATGAAACGTGTACAACATACTAAGCAGTAAATAAAAACATCTTGCTTCTAAAATATTAACAGCAGGCCTGTGTTTCAGTATCTACACAATTTTGAAATTAGATTATAATCATAGATTCTTTTAGCTAGCAGCAGGACAAAGTAGATAATTGAGATATATTTACAATGACAGAGATAACAGGATAGAGGGTATTAAACCCTGTTGCCTGCACTAGACTAACAATGTTAGTTTATATTGCAAATTTAAGTAGTAGAATATCTTTGTCTAAGTGTATAAAGACGAAAGTCCCAGTAATTGACGCTTTGCTATTAAAAAGTATACCTGTTTATACAAGAGAAAGTAATACCACACCTCTACTGAAGAAATCTTAGGTAACATGGAGGTGATTTTTTTTCGTGTAATTGCATGTTTATCTCTTTATTTCCTTCCTTAGGCAGTTTCCTGTAGTAGAAGAGTTATCTTGATTTGCTACTCTTAGTTTCTCCTGTGGTATATACTCTATACAATATTCAGCACTCACTTCTGTGCATGTTAGAACATATCTAGTTAATATATTTATTTCTCAGATCAGTTCTTTTTGGTTTTAAAGATTACCACCATGAATCCAGAAGTATCTGTTGATCTCCCAATTTTTTTTAATATTTATAAGAGAGAGAGAGAGTGAACACATGTATTCTGTGGTGCATGGACAGAAGTCAGAGGATGGCCTTCCACCATGTGGGCTTCCAGGGTTAGAACTCAGGACTCTAGTATGTCAGCATGCATCTTACTCAGTGAACTGTCTCCCTGGCCTGCCTGACCTCCAAATTTTTGTCTCCTATACTATATTGACATAAGAATTTCCCTTCAAGCTATCATCCTAGGAATTTGAAATAGAGCAGCTGCTTTTCTCTTGTGGTTATGGGATGTTTGAAATGCAAATGGGTCATCAGGATTTGATAGGTCCCCACCAAAGCAGACTCTTTGCTCTGAAAAAAGAACCCATACAAAACAGTACTTTGTAGAGGAGGAATGTTTCTTTCCTTTCAGTAATAAAAAATATCTTATTTGGGGTGCTTAGTTTTTCACTTTCCATTTTTCACATTTTGCTTTACAGATTTGAGTTCTTGTATCTATATTTACAAATTTAGCCATCATTTTTCCTTCTTTGGAACTGAGAAAATATTTTACTTGTATGCATCACAAGTCAAATTTACCAGTGAATTTGTAGCATATCAAGTCACTGTCATATGTATAAAAAAGTGTTTCTTTTTCAAGTTTATAGGTCATTGGATGGGTTCAGTCTTGACTCTTGAGCCCTCAACAGATTTCTATAAATTTTTGTTTGTCTTCTTATTTAATAGCTCTTCTTTATAAAAAAACAAAAAGAAGAAAAATTAGCATTCCTCAATAGAAATTTGCTAAAAAGCATTCTAACCATATATAGGTATTGTGCACAGATCTCAGTATCATGTATGAAAGTCCTTAAAAACATTCTGGGAGTAACTATTCAGGCAATTGACTCCTTCAGTGTTTCTAAAAAAAGTTTATATCTTTTTTATTTTATACTTTTGTAAACAGAAAAGCGTAATATGAGGAGCTTTTAAAATTGTAACCTATTCACTTTAAGAAACATGGAACTTAATTGAACTCCTGTAGGCTGTCTCCATTGGGTTTCTGTGGTTTAGGAGACCCTCCCCACCAGCCCAGTACATGCTGATATGTCATACCATTCAGCATCCAGCTACCAATGCCAAGACTGACTTCCTCGTGGGATCTAAAATTTAAAGGGGGAAAAGTGAGTTAATCGTGAATGTGCTGACTGCCCATTTTTGCTTGGGAATTAGAGGGCAGTTTTTGTAGTTGATGGAATGTGGTCAGTATTCCCTTGCAAGTGAAAATAACGTCAATGATATTACTAACATTTTCTGATACTAACATCTACTTTAAGCATCAAAAGAATTTCTGTTAATGGACTTAGCTTTTAAAACTGGAAGTTGGAATTTATCAAAAAAAAAAAAAAATTTAAATGATCGATTTTGACCTGTCGTGCTTAGAGAAATTCCCCATAGAAGTACAGGCTGCTACTCTGCATGCAGACTGTTAAGATGTGTGAAAATTGCTGTTATGTTCTGCTCAGCCAAAACTGGCCATGTTAAAGCAGCTGCTTCTTTAAACCTGAAAGGAGTCAAACTTAACCAAAAGTGTATTGCAGCATGGTCCCTTTTCAGTTACACAACAAAATCATGTTCATTAATTATACGTTTGCTTATTTTGCAGTTGGCAACCAGAGAGACAGATTCCCTTCCATGATGTGAGATTCCCACCACCTGTGGGTTATAATAAAGATATAAATGAAAGTGATGAAGTCGAGGTGAGTTCTCCCTGGTGTGAAGTAATTAAGTATTCAAAGAGCGGGACTTTTAAATACACTTTAAACTGTGTTTAACCTACCTTGAGTTTTAAAGTTGAAATGGGCTTGAACTTTTGACTAGCCTTTTTAGGTACGAGTCAAACATGCTGCATTGTACTTATATTGGGCTATTTCAGCAGCACTCACGGAGTGTCTTTGAAAGTCACTGTTCCAGGTTCCTTTACCAGTTAGTATCCCCATCCCCCCCTTTTCCTCAGTGTCTAAATCTCTCCTCAGACAATGCTTTTAAAGCAAAATAGATTGAGAAAATTAATAATATTGCATATCTGTACGCTCAGCTCTTAAGAGATGGCAGGAGGTTTGGGAGTATAGGGTCGTCTTTACTGCATAATAAGTTAGTTCAGTCTACAGATTTTAGTTCATATGTGTAGCAAAATCTTTCCACATCCCACATTGTAAACCACCTACTGATCTTCCATTTGGCTCTTTGACCAAAAGATGCTGTCAAGACATAGCCTATCATCAAAATTTTGTTTTTGTGATTCTTTGCTTGTTGAACATTGGTTTTGTATTAACGCACTTATTTTTATTTAAGTTTTTATCAGATCTTTTATTCCTTACCTCTTGTCCCACAACATTTGAGTGGTCGCTTTCCTCTATAGTATTTAGCATAATGTATTATCTTTGAAACATTTGTGGTATGAAAAAGTGAATAAATAGATAACTTGTTAGAAGAAAGCAAAATGAAGTTAAGATGTTAACTGTTTTCTCCTCTGGGTACCCAAGGTATGTCAAAATAGGAACAGAGACTTTGATTAAATCACATTTTAACCACAATAGCAATTATGACAGATTAAAGTCATATCAAGGGGGAGAAAGCTAAATGAAAGATTAATATAGAGACAATAGTGTTACTTCAGAAACTAGTGAGAGAGAAGGTCTCTGGGTGTCTTAAATAAGTATTATTTATTTGCTAAAATTACACTTACTGCCTTCTGTACCTTTGTAGCTGTCTGTCTGTGAAAACTGCAAGCGTGTGAAGGCTAGGGCTATAGTTGGTGATTCATTCATGTCATGAATAATAGCATTTAATGGTGAGGTAAAGAGGACCATTTCCTTTTTCAACTTAACTTAGATGACAAGTGGGGCCCAACAAGATGTTTCAGTCTTGTGTAACAATTATCTGAGATTATTTCTTCAGCTACAGCAATGTTGAGAGGAGTGCTAGAGGTAAAAGGGAAAGGTAAGTTAAGGTGGCATTTTTTAGTCATTGTATTGTGAAACTATTAGGCTCAGTTGTGAAAGGGAGAGGAGTTCAAACCTTATTTACTTGTTTATATCAGCCTTAGATTCTTCCTCGTTTCTGGACCTTTCCTTCCTATCCCTCCTGTTGTCCCTGAAAGGAAATGAGACAAATAATATGTATATTGCTCAGCTTTACTATAAATTTACTGTTTCATGTGTTTCAGTTAATAATATACATTGCATATTGTTTCCTTGTTAGTGTCTTCACAAAAGAGTTCTCGTTACACATTACAAATGAAATGATTAGTGGTTAAGAGAACCGATACATAGCATATCCAAAGTAGGAAAGTGTTATCCAGAATATGTCTAACATAGAATTTGTCCTTTTTGGTGTAGAGGGGGCCAGATATCAAAGAGTAATTCCAGGACACACCCTTTTGTGCTATCCTTAGCACACTAAGTGGTCAGTGGATTTACCCATTTAGTGGCCAAGTAATAGGCAAAGATCTGTAACTTCTGAGTAGTTTTTGCTTATGAGAATAAAATAAAGCCTTTTTTTTTTTTACATTTTTGTGGTTTACCAAGTACCTACAACAAACAAATTTATAAGTATCAGCTTTTCTTAACTTTCCAGGATCTGAGTATTAAGTATTACAAGAGAAATCAGCAGACTGTTAATAAGCAGCTCAGGGGCAGGGGTCCATCTCAGTTTCTGATGATGTATCTTTGTCTAGCTCAAGGTAGAGAGAGACACAGTATAGTGGAAGGCATGCAACAAATGTTTTGAAAGATGTCTAGGGTCATTTTAAGAAATGTCCTCAATGTCTGATATCTACAGATGTCTGAATTATGGTAATTATAAAGTACTTCTGTTTTGTCATTTTTGTGTAGGTTTATTCCAGAGCAAATGAAAAAGAACCTTGCTGTTGGTGGTTAGCTAAAGTGAGGATGATAAAGGGTGAGGTAGGAAAATGCATATTTAATTTTTTTCTAATTTTTTTAAAGACTTGTATTTATTACTATGTGTATGTGTGTTTGCGACATTTCAGTCCTGGTGCATGTATGCCATATTATGTGTGGAGGTCCGAAAACTGTTTTGGGAGTCATTTCTCTGCTTTTATCTATTGGGTTGTGGGACCCAAACTCTGGCCAGCAGGCTTGTAAGAAAGACAAGCACTTTTACAAACTGAGCTGCCTTGCCAGTCCTTAGTTTTTTTCTCATGCTATTTCCCTTTCCTAAATCTAGGTATTACATTTTTGTTTGGGTTCCTGTTTTGAATTACTACCTAATTGTAGTGATTTTATAAAATGTTTTCACTGTACCTTTACTATGTATCATATGTTAGAGTTAATAAAAAGCTTTTTCTCCTTCTAGAGGATCTATTTTTAAAACTGATAGTAGGAGTCATACATAGTGGCACTTGCCCTTAATTCCAGCACTTTCGAGACTAAGGTACGAAGGTCAATAATCATGAGGCAAGTTAGAGGCAGGCTGTTCTAGGCTATGTAGAACCCTATCTAAAACCAAAAAAATTCGATATTTTTTTGCTCTTGCTTTAAAAATAATGACTAGAGATAAATTCAATTTATTTCTCTCAGTTTTATGTAATAGAATATGCAGCATGTGATGCTACGTATAATGAAATTGTTACTATCGAGCGTCTGCGATCAGTTAATCCCAACAAGCCTGCTACAAAAGATACATTCCATAAGATCAAGCTGGAGGTGCCGGAAGATTTACGACAGATGTAAGTTGGTATATAAGAAACATAAATTTAAAAGTTGTGCAAGTTGATTTTTACATTTGGCAAAACTTTTGCAGAAATTATGTGGTCGCAAAAGTGATGGGAGAAAACCATTTGAGTTTCCCTAGTTATAGATCAAGTCACTGTCTATACTTTTTAAACTTAGTTGACTAGATACGTGGACAATGTGCAAAACCAGTAATCGCAGCATTTGATAAGTTCTCAAGGCTGGAATCAGGTCATGGCCAGCCTCAGCTGCATAGTGACTTTGACGGTAGTTTGAGGTAAATGATGAAACCCTCTCTCAAGTCCAAAACAGGGAGTACAGGGGATGCATTACAACCAACTTTTGCCCTTTATTGTATCCAATTTTATATGCATCAAGATTCTCTCTTTATGTATTTATCCTAGTGATTGGTAATCAACAGTGTATATTGTTTTTACCTCTAGGTGTGCCAAAGAATCGGCACACAAGGATTTTAAAAAGGCAGTTGGTGCCTTTTCTGTAACTTATGATCCAGAGAGTTACCACCTTGTCATTCTGGTGAGTGTTTTTATATTTTCCAGTTTCTATTCATTTCATTTGGGACATTTGCTTTGATGATAATGCTATTAATTTAAATCACTTAGTCCATCAATGAAGTCACCTCAAAACGAGCACACATGTTGATTGACATGCACTTTCGGAGTCTGCGCACTAAGTTGTCTCTTATACTGAGAAACGAAGAAGCCAGTAAGCAACTGGAGGTATGTCCTTTCCCTAACTCCAATGGTAGGTAAGGCTGTCTAGAAATGATAGCTGTACAGTTCTCAAACCTGAATATGGGCAGCTTGTCATTTACTATTTCTTAATTAATGCCTTATTATGGGAAATTTGCATAGCATAGTCATGCTAATGTTTATGTGACTGCTGCTTCAAATTAGACGGCAGACAACAGTCATGTATTTTAAGGAACTTCTAGACAATCGATTTTTACTGCAAGTTTGTTAAAGCTGCTATCAAATGAGGCAATGTTTCTTCCATATAACATGTTACCATTAAAGCACTAGAGAGTATTTAAGTATCTAATCATATTCCTTTCATTATGTATGTTTATCTCTGTTTAAAAGGCTGTAGAACTTCTTCATTCTAATTGGTTGTCACTCTTTAAAACTCCTGTCTTCAGATTCCTGCCAGAGGCTATTTCCCTAACTTACTATTTCGTCTCTTAAGGTGCATTTTATCTACTTTTATTAATCCTCCAATAATTTCCATCATCATACATTTGCTTTCATTGATAACTGTCTAGTGCTCCCATCCATTGCCATAGGAACATACTATTTTTAATATGCTATTTCAAGTAGATTGCAGTCCAGCTGTGGAGTTCCTCATTATTTATTTTGATAGGGAGAAAGTATCAGTTGATAGAGCATAGGAAAAGTGGAGTTTCAGATAGAAGGTAGGCAAGGCTATGAAATTTGCCAGGTGCCACCTCGATTTATAATTGCTAAGCTCTTAGCAGGGAAGGGATTTCCTTTGTTTTTCTGATGGCCAAAATGGTCTATCTGGTTTTTGCTTTCTTCCTTGATGTCCCCATGTTCACAATTTGTGGTTTCTTTAGTGATTTTCCTAATAATTTTTAGGTCAAAGCAGTCTTCTTAATTTCATCGTGAGTATTATGTACATATACTCATGGTCCTCTTCTTAACTTCTCTCTACTATATCTTTGGTTTACCATGTACTTGCAAGTTAATCAGTGACAAGAATGAATCAGGCTATAATGAATCAAGACTCAAAAGCATGACTTTGAAAGTCTTAGAAGAATTTGTATACTTAACTACTATTATCTTTTTAAAAATGGATTCTGTACTTGGATAATTGTTTACACTCAATACATTCATTTATGATATATTTATTGTCAAGTGTGTTGGATCCTGATAAAGTAGTATGCATGCCTATTTTCTTCACTACTAATATTAAAAAGATTCATATATCCCTACAAGAAGTTTTCATTTTTCAACACAAGTCACTAATATGTTTGATTTTCATTAATGGCATGCTAGAACTAAACATTGTTTTGCTATGCTACTTAAAGACAGTGTTTATCCACAAGTTTGGGATATTGGTGCAGCTCAATTTTATCATCACTGAATATTTTGAAAAGATCATCATGCTTGTGGATCCAGATCACAAAGTCTTACAGACTCTAATCTTGTATGTAAGGTAAATTTTAAGTCTTTCCCATTTAATCATTTACTGTATCAACAAACTTTATGATCCTTTCCCTTAGGTTTGGGGAGTGGGAAACATGTTTTAATGTCATGATTTAGCAGAAGGATGTTTCAAACACAGTACCAGGTGGTGAATTAGGAAGTGATACCATCTCTAGATATATAGAATATAGATGGATATCCTTACCAAAAAATGAAATAAAATTTTCTGTAAGGTTATATTTTTAATTTTTTTACTTAAATTACATTTGAGTCTGTCAGACCAAGTGAGCTGGTTTTTAATTGGGAGTATTTGTTGTGCTTCTTAATTATTACATTGTAGAGATCATTGGCTGACTAAGGCAGCCCTGCAAATAGCTTTCAAAGGTTACTTCAAGAAATTATCAAGAAGCTCTTTCCTATTAACAAAAATATATTGAATGGTGGCACAGATGTTTAGTAATCTTAAAAAGTTCTTGTATGAAATTTTAAATTAGTTTTCAACTGAAACTAATTTATAGGCCCCTGATACACAGGGTCCAGATAATTTATATGGCTGACCTAATTTACATGTCTGAATTGTTAATTAAGCGTTTTCAACAGATATGCGTTTCTCTTCAGAGTTCAAGGCAGCTTGCCTCCAGATTTCATGAACAGTTTATCGTCCGAGAAGATCTGATGGGTCTAGCTATTGGTACTCATGGTGCTAATATTCAGCAAGCTAGAAAAGTACCTGGGATTACTGCTATTGATCTAGATGAAGATACCTGCACATTTCATATTTATGGAGAGGTAAGTATTTTACCAGATAGTCTCCCCCCAAAAAACAATCAGTATTTCATGTGGCTAATCCTTTGTCTTGAACACCCCCACACACCTTTAATTAGGATCAGGATGCAGTGAAAAAGGCTAGAAGCTTTCTGGAATTTGCCGAAGATGTCATACAGGTTCCAAGGAACTTAGTAGGTGAGTCAGAAATAAACATTTACTTACGCTACAAAACTGAAGTTCATGTAACCAATGTTTAGACCAATAGAATATTTTCTATCACTGAAAAGCATCATTTCATAGAACCATAGTCTTGCAGTGAAGTCTGTTCCTAGTGCCCAGAAATACTATGCTCTAAGGTTGCATTCACAGAAGATAGTCAGAAATGGTTTGCTAGTTCTAACTTATGAATGTCTGAAAAGATAATCTTAGCCACCATCCCCATAGTGCCATAGTGTGTTTTTCCTGTCATAAAATCTTTTTTGATTTTCATATAAAGAATGATAGTCTGGTGCTTCATAGTTAGGTATCATTTACTATTTGATCATTCTAATGGAGGAATGAAATGGTACCCTTTCAGGTATCTCTGGATTGAAGATCTCTAAGTTATCTAATTTTTCTAGTAAATACATAAAGTTAAATAACTCGCAAGTGTCTATGGGATGATGTGGAGTTGGTAGTAACTCCTCCTTTGTATTTGAGCACTGTTATTTCCTAGTCGGCACTGTGATAAGTGTCAGCAAATAACCAGGGAACTCATCAGCTTGTTCAAAAACCGCAAGTCTCTTTACAACATACTTGTCTTGGTTTCTGTTCCTGTTACTGTGTTGTTACCACCTGACAAAGGCATCTTATAAAAGGTGAAAGGGTCTGTTTTGGCAGCAGGAGTTTGAAGTAGTTGGTCATGTTACAGCCACAGTCAAGAAGAATAGAGTGATGAATGCTGGTGATCACTTCATTTTCTGCATTTATACAGTCCAGCATCCTAGCCCAGAGAAACAAGGTCTTCCCACAGTCAGCCTCTTCAGAATAATCCCACATAGGTGTTCCCAGGGGCTCTACTCCTAAATGATTGTAGGTTTCTCGAGGTGAGTATTAACATTCACCATCACAATAGAAAAATCAAGTGTAGCTTTCTAAGGAAATAACGATGTTTTAAATTCATAAATGAGATTCATCCTCCTGCAAAAGTTAAAGATGAAAAAGGATATTTTATGTGTCTTGTTTCAAAGTTATTTGAGGCTAATTTTTTGTCAAAATTGAAACATAAGTATCTTCCAATGTCATTAAAAAGTATGGATGATAGCTGTGCATGGTGTATCTGCCTGTAATCCTCATACTCAGACAGATCAGGAATTTAAATGCTAGCTTGGGCTATGTAGCTATGTAGCAAGACCCTGGTTCCCACAAAGCCCAAAAGTCCTATATTGCTCCTATAGAAATCAGTCTGAAGGTAAAGTAAAATTAGTAGTGCCATTAGTAGCAGAAATTGGCAGTTCACTTACACAGTACAGACAACTGAAGAACAAAAAAGAAGGGCTGGTGAGATGACTCAGCTGGTGAAAGTGATTACCACCATCCCTGAGGACCTGCCTTCAATCCTCGAACCTACATGGTGGCAAGCAAGAACAAACTTTCAGAAAAATAAGTTGTCTTCAGGTCTCCATCCACATACACACACATGAATGGATAAATGTGTGAATGAATGCAAAGAAAAGGGAAAGAACATATATTTAAAAACATGAATATAATATTGTCAAGATAATTCACTAACCTGTTGTGTGGAAGGTGCATACATAGCACAGCATGAAGTGATAGTGTGCGAACCGTGGGTATCAGTCTCTCAAGGCCTATTTTGGACATGGTGCAATGGTAGGCAACATTGCTTAGACATAGGAGACGGACTAGCTTTCAGTCCTAAGTCATTCTAGCTACATGACGCTGAGCAACTGATTGTGCCCTCTAGATGGTGTCTTTTCTCACCTCAAATGTCCAAATATAATGAGGTGCAAGTGGTGTGTAGTATTCTGGGTCTAGGAAGAAACTCTTATGTTATTTTTTGTTTACTTTATTCAAAACAATTATTTCATTAGAGCAGAAGTGTAATAAAGGGACCTTTGGGATTTGGAAGTAACTATATAATGTAGAATTAGATTGTTACTAAGGAGTAAAAGAAGATTCTACTTAGTCTTACCTGAAAAGAGGATTTTAGAAGTCACTTCACAAAGTGTCCTATTGTGTTTCTCCTCAGTACAGTGAAAGGATTCTGTTTTCAGGAAGCATACTAGCAGCACCCCAGAGTGGTGGATTTTCAGAAAGTTTTCAGATAACATTTGGCAAAACTGGTCTTTAGGGAGATGTCATACTCAGTATTAACATTTTTCTTGAGGTTGGCTGGCATGTGATTTATAATCTGTGTTTCACAAATCGTCTTTACTGTATACATTACAGTAAAGATATTTTCCTTGTATTAAAATTTGTTCTTCATTCACTATGAGGATGTTTGTTTTAGCCAGCAGAACTTAGGATAGTGAAGATACTATTTTAATAGGAGCATGCCAGAAATCTCTACTTTTTACTAATTCATACCCTCATTAAAATTAGCATTCATTCATTCATGAATTATACATGAAAGACCAATTATGGGATGTCTCCAGGTAGCTTTTGTTTATACTTGCTTCTCATTTGAAGAATAGCAGAATAGAAGTAACAGAGTTTTCGGTTAAGAATCTTGATTCAGTGACATAAGTTAGTCTGTGGCCACTGACAGACAAAAGAGCTCATGGGGGTCGGTGAGGCAGCCACACAGAGCAAGAATGCAAAGCTGTGCTCTGATCTGTGAGATATTTACTGGTGTCCTATTTAGGATTAGCTTCTATTTCCCCCAGTTATGCCTCAAGTGAGGTGGTAGAGCAAGCACAATGGCAAGTCTGGCCAGTGTAATTGCTTTAGGTACAACAGCTGGAGCCCTTAGAGTCAGAAATGGTTCATACTTTGTAGATTACTACTGGCATTTTACAAGTTTTAGCAGATGTTTTTGAAGAGTTCTAAGTTTTTTTCATTGTGGTTTTAAGCCATCTGAAAGGGAGCTTTCTAAATCTTTAAGTTTCCGACTACCTTTATTTATGAATATACTGCTCTAAGTTGTGACTGATGCATAAAATACTGCTCCGTTAATGCATCAGTCTGAAGAATTTATATTTTGAGTTACGTGTGTAACTATTTGAGCTCCTTGGAAATTTAAGTTTCTTTTGCAAATGTGCCATACAAAATTCTAAAATGCCCAGAGAAATGAATAGGTTTGCATCATCTGGTATAAATAAATGAAATTGTCAAATGAACAAATGTATCTATTATCTTTCCTTATTTTCTTTGATTACTTTTGTGGAAGTTTGCAGAGTGGTATATATACCATGTTACCAGTAAGTTTAAAGTATACCCTCTTAATGTGAAATAAGAAGTTCTCTTTGGATTACCTTTAAAATTCAAAATTACCCAATCACTTTACAAGTATTAATCAAATGGAGTATCTGATCAAAGACAATTAAATAGTGATGACCTAATCAAAGAGATTAATTTAACTATCTTCTTAAATAGTTTCTGTTTTGAATCTTGTAATTCAATATGTATATGCAAATGTGTAAGATACTTTACTGTGGAACATATCGTAGGGTTTGAGTGATGTGTTTTTAAAGCCAAAAAAAATTATTTCTCTTAGGCAAAGTAATAGGAAAAAATGGAAAACTGATTCAGGAGATTGTGGACAAATCAGGTGTCGTAAGGGTGAGGATCGAGGCTGAAAATGAGAAAAATGTCCCACAAGAAGAGGTATGTTACAGTGCCTACGTTTGTGGTCTGTCTAGTAAAAGTTTGCTGTTTTTATCAGACACATTAGTTTAGAAGCTTCTATAATGCACTGCATAATGTAAATGCAGATAATCCTTTTTTCCCTTTTTTATGGTCCTGGGAATCAAATCCAGTATTCTTCCTACTTAGCAAGTATTCTACCACTGAACTACACCTTCAATCCATGAACCTAATGTAATGATGTAACTGTAGACAGTAGCCTGTGTCTATTATATAATACTGTAATTTGGATTCCTGATTTTATGTAAGTGATCTTAAAATGGTTAGTTAAAAGTTTGTTAGTATAAAATATACATCTTGGCTAGGAAAGATAAGATGGCTCAGTAAGGTCCTTGCCTTACATGCCAACAAACTGAGTTTGATCCTTGGAACCCATGTGGTGGAAAGGGAGTACTAACATTCTCTGATCTTCACACATGTGCCAACCTGTGTTCATACCCATATGAAATAATAACTGAAGATAATTTTAAAAAGTACATAACTGAGGCCTCGGATAGCCGGGTCCCCGTCTGTCCCCGCCGGCGCGCCGGCGTCACCTCCGCCGTGCGCCGGGACAGGGGTCCGGTGCGGAGAGCCCTTTAAAAAAAAAAAAGAAGTAGTACATAACTGAGTCCTGCATTAATAACAATGAAACGATGCATGTGGAAATATTTTGTTTGGGGGATTATGTGATGCGTGTATTCATTCTGTCTGTGTGCTTTCATTTTTTCCTGGACATACTACTTCTTCCATGTTCTTATCTTTAAAATTGATAACGCCCACATTTGTCTTCCTGTATATATGCTTTTTGATAGCAATCTTAGAAGTGTTCATATGAGGTGTGGGAAGGGAGAACATGCCCATTTATGCAGTACTATCCACATAGAGTATCATAGATTTTACTCTTCTATAAAAGGCTATTTTAATTGAACCTAAATCCTTTTGGATTATTGTTACAAATTTCTACATTTTGTAATTGTGTATAACAAAATTTTTTATAGTAATTTGCATTCTGAAAAATAATCAGGAAGATGTGGATTGTTGATATTTTCTAATATGTAATATAACATGACTTTATTAAGTGGCTTTGTTGAACAAAAAGTTGTTGGTACAATTATGAAATTAAACAATCTTTAAATTGGTGCTTTTTGTTGTGTTTTTTTATCAAGGAAATTTTGCCACCAAATTCCCTCCCTTCCAATAATTCAAGGGTTGGACCTAATTCCTCTGAAGAAAAAAAACATTTAGATATAAAGGAAAACAGCGCCCATTTTTCTCAACCTAACAGTACAAAAGTCCAGAGGGTAAGAACTTGTCACCTTGAATTACACTAAAAGTAATTCCTTTAAAGTAATTCCTTTGACTCGGATGCCACATTGGATATGTTGACTCTGGTTAGATTTATAAATGGCTCATGTTGTTTTCACCTCCAATTGCCACCATATCAGATATTACAAGTTGAAGTACATCAGATTTTCAGTATATTCACAGTGCCAAATCCATAAACAATACTGGGATTGCCTTTTTCTTTTGAGGGCAGACTGTTTTTCCATGATATAACTTAAATTTTGCAGGTGTTCTAAGTCAGAAATGTACTATTTAAAACCATATTTTAAAAACTGATTTTCACAATTTGAACTTAACCTATTTAGAATTGGGTTGATAAGTCCTGCAGTAAAAGTCCTGCGTTCAGGCTTCTGTGCATCATTTGTTACAATTAATGACATCACTTGCATTCCTTATACTACTTTAGGTGTTAGTGGTTTCACCAATTGTAGCAGGGGAATCCCAGAAACCTGAATTCAAGGCTTGGCAGGTAGGAAACCATTCCTTGCAAAATACACTTTAAGTTTATATTTTTGTGTTAATTCCCCTTGTAAGGCAGACGACCAGTGGGCCTCATGGTAGGGGGCTGGTCGAAAAATGTTTGTGGGAATGTGGATCCACTGCCCTTGAACTAAATCTCAAATGCCTTGACACTACTTTGAAGGCTTATCCTAATTGTCCAGTGTCACCGCAAACTAGTTTTTCCCCTTGTGCTCTACGGAAGTTTGAACCATACCAAAGTGCTTGGGATTCTCTGAACAGTGTTAGGCTGTGTGATGCTTCTGGGCATATGCACTGGAAACTTTACTGTGGGTTTCTTTGGGGGCGCTGTTTCTCCTACATTTGACATGTGGCTTTCATCATATTTTGTGCGAAGCTTGCTTTGTGTACCTGCCGTAGGTCTGCACCCACTGTGTGCTCACCTGGGTGTAGTGTTTTTAGATGTGTCCTTGTTGATCTCCCCAACCATACTGTAAGCTCCTTGAGATTAGGATCTCTTCTCCAACTTGTGAGGAATGTTTATGAAAAAGATGTTTTGTCTCAGAAAAGGTTAAAAGAAAAAAGGGAACTGTAACTAAAGGTATAACAAATATTCCTCGGGGGAGGGGGGTTCACTTTGTCATGTTGTCACTCTTAAAGGCTGTTTTTTCTGTTTTAACTTCTTCAGGTCCTCTGACAAGATGTTTTAGTCAGATTTGGTCCTACCCAACATGTTTAAACGTTATGAGAGAAAATAGTTTTAAATCATGTTCCCTAAATCCAATCAAGTGAAATCTGTAGCATGGAATTTAAAGTTTATTTTGATGAATTTTTGGGAAGCATGTTCGAATGTCTTTGTAGAAATAAGGAGTCTATTTTTGATTAATAAAAAGAATGGTATAAGTGTATAAAAGAAAATCTTTGATGGTTTTCATTGGCACCTGTTACTCCATGTGGCTTACTGCCATTAGGAGGCAGTGCCTGGCCAACTGGATGAAGGTTGATCTGTCTCCATCAACTGCTTCATTCATGTAGACAGAGAAAGAAAATCCCGTGTCCTTTCCTTCACACTTGAAGTTGCTAGATACTGAATGCAAGCAGGCAAGAGCATCCCAGTGATAGCCACGTGTACCAAGATAATGTTCTTTTGGAAAGAGTGGAACTTTGCTCAAGGAACAGCTCCTTCTCATACTTCTAATTTTGCCAAACACTTTCAACTGTAATATTTTGCATTAGTCGCTTGTGAATGTCATAACCAAGTATATTTCTTCAGTAGCAAAATAATTGAACTGTTCCCAACTTTTAGTATGTGTCTCAACTGTCCCTTTCTCTATTGCTTGGGATAAGAAACAGTTGTTTCTTTGTTTTTTTTTTTGTTTTTTTTGTTTTCTTATTATACTGATGAGCAGAGGTAAAAGTATTAGGTTGTACCTTTAAAAATAGTCTATCCTGAGATTAAAGTGGCATATACAAGAAGAAGATAAAAGTTTTCTTAGGACTGAACTTTTTTAAGATTTTCAGAATATCTTATTAAAATGTATATTGTCCTGTTAAAGTTTGTTCTTACAGATGTGCCTAGATTTTTTTTGTCATGTAGGAACTCAAGTGTATTTTAATTTATCCTAATTTTCTTTGTTCATGATTTGAATTCCGTCAGTTTGGTTAGCAAAATTCAGGTTTTGGTTTGTCATTGTTGTTGCTTTTCACATTTGTATCACTGGTATCTAACTTTCAACTTAAATTTTTTTGAATTTGTTAGGTAAATCTTGTATTAAATAAATTACACCATCAAGTATTCATCTTGTTTATGCATCCATAAAGTTTGTACAATTGTGATTTACATATGTATAATTTTACCAGCATTAAAACATAATCTGGTGTATTTACGGCATTGCATTATTGATCTCTTATTTACAGCAACCACTTTTGTTCTTACCCACTTGTTTATATTCTAAACAAGCGCTTGTGTGCTCGTTATTCACCAGACATGCTCTAGGAATGTAGTCACTGCTTGTGCTTCAGATTAGTCATTCGTAAGTGTTGAGTCTCACCTGCTGCACTTTCTTTTTCAGGGCATGGTGCCATTTGTTTTTGTGGGAACAAAAGACAGCATCGCTAATGCCACTGTTCTTTTGGATTATCACCTGAACTACTTGAAGGTGAGAATAAAATGGCTTTAACTTCTAATCCTTTTGCATTAAAGCTTAAATTATAGTAGATATATCCACAATTGTGCTTCAGATTGCATAACAACATATGACTTTGTGACAATAATAGAAGTACTTATGTTGTTTAGCTTATATTCTTTCTAAAAGCATGAGATAGCTTTTCATTATAAATTATAGGACTAATATCCCAGTTGTCATAATTTCCTGTGTTCTGGTTGTTTTTCTGTTAATGCTTAAACTCAATTTAGGTTATTCCATCCGTAGTCTTAATCAAGTTGATCCTTTCTAGCTTTTGTGGATGTTTTCCAGACTACATATGTGTCTGTGACACTTGTCATTTATCAAGTAAACCTCTGCATTTCATGAAGTCTTTTCTGTTTAAATGTTTACCCTTCACATTTCTCTCTGTACTGTTATTCCAGATAGAAAGTATTTGTGTCTTATAGCCCTGTCTCACTGTGTGTGCTGTTATACCTCCTAGCTTGAAATCTGGAAAGTAGGAAGCAGGAGACTGTAAAATGTAGTAGAAAGAGTATGGGATTGGCATCACAGTCATGAAGTAGTTAGTGAATTTAGGAGAGTCACTGTCCTAGACTGAATGCCTTTTAAATAATTCCCTTTGGCCCAAATGTCATTTAATGGAAAGAAATTTTAAGTATTTCATTTTCATTTTCTCTGTGTGCACGTGTGTGTTCGTGTGCTATAATTTGGGTATTATTAAATAGTTTAAAAAATAATGCAAGATTCTGTTTTATTTATGTTGTTATTGTAAGAAATGTTTGCTGACTTAAATAAAAGTAAATGATTCTACTAGAATTTAATGGAAAGAAAGAAAAGGTGCAGTACCTGGGCATTTTAATCTCTTACTGATTAATAAGTTAATAAGTAAAAGTGGGAAGGTTTCATCCAGCAAGGTTTGCATGGGTAGGACACCACTTTGAGTTGCTTATTATTTTTGTTTTGACAGTGTTTTATATGTAAGCTGTTATGTGTATTTCTTTATAATTTTAGTTAAAATAGTTATGAAGACTAAACTAGTTGGACTGTATCACATCACTCTCATTCTTTTGATTAATGTTCTTAGATCTTTTGATTTATTCTTTACTGTTGAAAACCTTGTTTGGTTATCAGCAGCTGTCCTGTTACCATTCTCGCTATCACCAAATCATCCCTTGGTTGGGCCTGGCATCTCACCAAAAGTGACTGCTTTGTCTAAATGGAATAACCCTGGAATGCCATTTTGTTTTGTAAGATGTGTATACATGTTCCATGAGCTATTAGTATTATACCTTGGAGGAAGCTACTCACTTAGCTGCAGTCTTTTCTTTGTTCCCATTCAGTATTATTATAGACTGACTTACAGCCCAAGTGAAACTCAGCTGTAGATTTTTAATCTGACCTTTTTTCCCCAGTCGTTACCAGAACCAAGATTTTGAGAACTTAGTTTTTCAGAGGCTTCTCCAGTGACTGTTGATGTAGACAGTCTCTACCATGACATCATCTTCACTGACACAACCAATGCTTACTGTAGTTACAGAGCAGATTCCCTGTCGCTAGTAAATGAGATGCTCATGAGTAGTTTGGAAAGGCAAGGGTTAAAAAATGATGTTTATCTGGATTCAAGAGAGTTCAAGTTTTTGGAAGCACTGTATATAAAGGTCTGTCAGTGGCTTCTGGAGTTGTATTTTGTTTAATTTATACTGTTTGTCATACTTGTCAAAGCAGAGTTACAGTTTTTAAGAGGTTTTTTTAAGGCATGATGTGAGACCTAGGTGTTTTGGTCAGTTACTGGTGTTTTTTTTCCCTTTCGTATAAGGGATATTAGTATATTCAGTTAATGGAAAATTATTGTGTGATTATATCCAAAAATAGTATATATTCTTTCAAAACTGAAATATGGCCCCAATGCTTTGTAAATTAAGATATTAACTGGAAAATTATTTTAGACATAATTTATAATGTGTTACTTTTAAAGGTTAGCAGATTAAATTTTAAATGTCTTTTCTGTATTTTTGTATACTTTAATATTGTTTTATTCAATATTCTGTTATTAGGAGGTTCCCTGAAATTAGCATATATCATGCCTTAGCCATAGAATAATTGGATAGTAGTGCCAAGTCACTCGACCTTAAATTTATTCACTCTTATTTTAATGCTGAGTGTTTTTGTTATATCTTTAATTCTTAACATCAATAAATAATTTTCTTTTTAAGGACACCTTTCAGTTTCCTGATGATTCGTTATACCAGTGTTTACTGTAAATTTAGAATTGAAATATTTCCAGTATACTTTATCTGATGCAAAGGAGAAAGGTATTACTAAGTAAAATGTCAAATTATTTTTACTGTTATCTTGTATATTTTAAATAGGAAGTAGACCAGTTGCGTTTGGAGAGATTACAAATTGATGAGCAGTTGCGACAGATTGGAGCTAGTTCTAGACCACCACCAAATCGTACAGATAAGGATAAAGGCTATGTCACTGATGATGGTCAAGGAATGGGTCGAGGTAGTAGACCTTACAGAAATAGGGGGCACGGCAGACGCGGTCCTGGATATACTTCAGGTACAAACTAAGCATTTTCCTCAGTAACTTTATCTGTTCCTAGACTTAATAGCTGCTAATCTCTAATACTCATTAGAACCTCATTATAACAATTTCTCACTACATGGTTTCCAACTCACAGTGGGTCAAATTGTGTTTCAGGGGACATCTAGAATAAAAGCCTGATAATGACACACACAATACACAGGGCAGTTGTGAGTGTCCATGTTCTGATTGGGGTAAACTGCTTAAGCCCTTGTGTGTTGATAATTTAAGACCTCTCCTGATTTTATTGTATAGCCAAAACTTTTTTCATTTGTGTATTGTGACTCATTTTTTTGTCAGGCATGTGCTGGTCATACTTGCTGGATGGACTGTGTAAATCAGGGGTCTACATCCTGTGGCTCATACAGTGATTTTGAGTGGCATGGCCAAAGTCAGCCCTAGGCACAGTCAAGAAGTAGGCGAAGTGTCTCTTTGCCTTCCCACCTCTTCTGTCTGTGCTTCTTTCTTCTTTCCCAGTACCTTTCAGTGATCCCGTTGCACACTTGCCAGTGCCTACTGTCTTTCTTGCTCAACTGTGTATCTACTATGTAACTTGCTAATGATGGTATAAGGTATAATCCATCTCACAAATATTTGCATTTCAAAAGGAAACTCTTTAAGATGGAAAAGCCTTCGAGAACCACAGGAATGAAGCTATAATGGTGACGCTATAATTGGTCATTAGATCCAACAGAGGAAAAGAGAGAGGTAGTAGAGTTGATATCTTAGAGTGGGGAGAGACACCCACTCTGAAGGCCAACCTTGAGCCTAACCCTTAAACCCCTGTCCCAACAATTTGTTCATTTGACCAGTGAATTTCCACCTCACTATGAAGCTTTTGTCCCCTACTCCCATCCCCTGTGTCGTTAAACCCTCAAACATAATGAGGTTTTTATAGTACTCCTTTGTGTAATGATAGATAATTCTGGTGGGAGGGAAGATTGTGGACCATGCATCAGGAATGCATATACCCCCTTCATTGGGGATATAATCCCACAAGAGGCCCTTCCCTAACAGATACCATGGTGGCCTTCATTGGCCCCTTACATAGTTGGCCAAAATGTCTACATGCTCCTTTGCCCCTGACCCTAGTGTTAAATTTATTTATTAAAGTATTCCATTTTTATAGACATCTTTCCTCTAGAAAGCACAGTTATTTAAATATGTGGAATATTCAGATCTGAACTTAGGCAGCTAATAAAATATCTGAAAACAAGCCAAAATTTTTATAACCAAAATTAATTTAGATATTGCAAAGCCCTTCCTTTTGAATTTTTTAACATTACTTGCTTTATAAAATGGAAGATGATCACACTTTTTTTGGTGGGGTTCTAAATTGGGAAGGAAATTGAATTACCCCTAAAACTTCGTCTCTGGAAGCTTCTGTTAAACTTTTTTTTAAGTCAGACAATGGTATATAACTTTTAACTCTCGATAGGAACTAATTCTGAAGCATCAAATGCTTCTGAAACAGAATCTGACCACAGAGACGAACTCAGTGATTGGTCATTAGCTCCAACAGAGGAAGAGAGAGAGACCTTCCTGCGCAGAGGAGACGGACGGCGGCGCGGAGGGGGAGGAAGAGGACAAGGAGGAAGAGGACGAGGAGGAGGCTTCAAAGGTACAGTGGGTTTCATTATTGAGCAATAAGGGTTATAAAGGTATTCTGTTTGAAGTTCAGTGAAAAATCTCTAGCTATACTGTATTATCAGCATCCAACCTCTCTTGTTTTATGCTGATCATCTTAGGAAAGGATTACTCTGTGTAGTGTTAAATTGTTACGGTTTGTGTGCAATACATGAATCAACAAGCTTCTTCATCTTTGGTGATTTCCACTCAGCATGTGATTGTTAATTCAGACTGATCTGTTGATCTAGAAGAATAATGCCTTTGGAATATTTTCTGTTTCTTGGTATCGGGATAGATTATTAACAGTTGTACAACTGTTGACATTTTTCTTTTGTTGTTGTCCTAAATCCGAAAACAGAACTTCGAATAAACATTTATGAATCAGTAACTGTTAAATCTTTTTTAAATTATTCTAATAGGAAACGACGATCACTCCCGAACAGATAATCGGCCCCGTAATCCAAGAGAGGCTAAAGGAAGAACAGGTGATGGATCCCTTCAGGTAAAAAAACACAACATGCTTCTTTCTGCCTTCATTCCTTTTTTAATATGATACCATGAGATTCGAGAGTTTATTTTACTCTATTTTTAGACAGGCTTAAAATTAAAGATTGAAAGTTTGTGACACACAAACTGTATTCCATTCAGCATTGTAATTCTGGGCAATCTTAGCCCTTTGTGACAGATCTACAACCATGAGGATTTCTCTACAGAACGTGAAGTCTAAGTATTTGAAAGGCAGCCACGTGATGCTTTCCTGATGTTCCCCCCAAAAGGAACATTCCCAAATGTACTAATTGGCTTCAATAAGTCCCGTAGGTCCCCTCTCTTTCCCTTAAATGCAAAAATAAGGTTTTGTCTTGAAGTAGAAAGTAAGGACTAGAGCAACTCATGGTCTTGTTAGGTAACACTTGGAGGTTTGGCTGGTTCTCCATGCTGAGTCAGTCGGCTGTTCCTTCACACACTTTCCTGAGGCTCCCTCCTCAAATAGCCATTGCCAGTGCTAAACTGATTTGTTAAGTCATTTTTAGTCTATTCTGAATACGTCCAGACACCTTTACTGAATGCTTCATGTGTATTTAATTTCATCAAATTCTGTAGTAGCTCACTAAGGAAAGAGTTTTATTGTCCAATTTAAAGATAGTGAACTGAAGCTGATATCTGTTGCCTACAACCACCTAGCTTTCAAATAGTGAAGCAGTGTTTAAACTTTGATGCCTAATTCTCAGAACTCATGTTACCTTTCCTTTTGTCTGTAGTTTTTACAGCTCTGAGTTTTTAAGTCAAGTAGAGTTCTCTTGACTACAGGTTCTTTTGGAACCAACACACATAATTAGTGAGACAAGACAAACATTTTATGGTAGAATGTTCTTTAGAGTTCACAGCAGTGTAAAGAAGTATTAACTATTGTCAGTTACCAAAGATGCAATGTAGAAAAGGCCTTGGACCTAGACGGAAAAGACTGGCAAAATTTCATGTGGGCATGTCTTTTTTTCAAAGATAAAAGGTATGTTTGTATTAGTTTTGTTATTCCTCACTTAATAATTTTTCACGAACTTGACATTATGGCCAACTTTGCTGAAAGCATCCATATTTATAAATAATTTAAAACAAAATGGTATATTGCATATTTCTATATAAACAGAATAGATTTAAATCAGAATTCTAAAACTTTGACAACTAAGCATTTAAAAGATGCACCTGGAGCCAGTGTCACAGTTCAATGGGGACAGTGCCTCCTCACAGTGACAACCTGAGTTCCTTCCCTGGAAGCCCACATGGTGGAAGGAGAAAACTGACTTCTGAAAGTTGTCCTCTGACCTCCACCTATATGCCATATGTGCATATATCAATATTTTCTTTCTCCCTCCCTGCTCGTTCGCTCTCTCTCTTCTCTCCCTCCCTTTCTCCCCCCTCCCCCTTTGCCTCTCCCCTCTTCTTTCCCTACATACGTATCTACCTCTTCTTTCCCTACATATGTATCTACCTCCCACCTCTCTCAAATAAATACAATATTTTAAAAGAAAGATCTAAATTTAAATATATACCTGAACCCAGCACTTCAGTCAACTCATTTTAAAAATAGTTTGTGCCAGTTGGGGATTTTTTTTTAACGTGTACATTTGAAGCACATATTTGTAGTAATTTTTGATTCATAGGTTCGTGTCTTCCTTTTAGAATTTTGCCAGTGTTCAGCATTGATACTTAAAATATTTTATACCTTAAAATATTATTTTTAAAATACCTAAATCTTTATAACATCCTCAGATTATAGTCCTTTTACAAATACCATTCTAGTCTTCAGGATTCAAGTTTTAGAGCCATCTGATTCTTTCTACTGAAGTACAATCTACTGGAAAGTTAACATTCCTATTTTTCTACTCTGTTTATGGTAGAGTGATTCAAAGACCAAAACTTCAGAATAGTCTTTAGAATTTGCACAACTCTAAAGAAGTGCTGACGCCTGACCTTTTCTTACGGATCAGCATGCTGTAAACCAGGACATTCTGGGTGTGGAAAAAGTCAATCATGCCTATGATGTAAAGATGTACACTGAAGACTAGGTCCTAAATGGGTTAGCTGAAGTGCATATCAGAATAGGAGGGCATTACTTTGTGTCTCTACATGTACCAGATGTGTCTTCTTATAGCCCATAATAGTTATTTACTTTAACAATTCTAGTAGTGATACTTTAGCAATTCTCAATCTCTTTACTCTGCTTAGAATAATACTAGGTAGGAGAATAGAAAATTAGAACTTTTTCTCTGAGTTTGGATATAGGGTGATGAACAGTGTTTTCCAGTTACTTGTAAAAATCATAAACCAGTAAATAATTTACCACTACTGGACTTCTAGAAAGTCTATTCTTGTTATCTCTACTTTCCTCTTTAACATGTAGAATTCTGTTCAGGCTTACTTTTCTTGTCAGACCACTTACACATTATAGTAGGATGTGGTCTGTATAGATAACAACTGACTTGTTTTGGATCAGAGTTGACACTAATAATGAAGGAGTGTCCACACTAAAACATTACAGAATGTCTCCAGTGAAGGTAATCGCCTGCGCCCGGGGAGAGATCGGAGCCAGAAGAAGGAGAAGCCAGACAACGTGGATGGTCAGCAGCTGCTCGTGAATGGAGTACCCTAAACTACATAATTCCTCAGTTAGATTTACAATACCATTTCCATAATTCTTACTCCATATTAGAAAACTTTGTTAGGCCAAAGACAAATAGTAGGCAAGATGGCACAGGGCATGAAATGAATACAAATTCTACAAAGAATTTTATTTTGGGTATTGGCCATAAGCAACAATTTTTCAGATTTGCACAAAACAATCTCGAAATTTGAAACATGGTTTTCATTTTGTTTTTTAAAGTGCTGAGCAGTGACATTTTTGTTAATTTACATCATTTTCCTGCGTTGGGCGATAACTCATCAATACATTTCAGTCTTTCTGAATAAATAGCATTTGTGGTAACCATTCTAGACTTCTGGGTGGTATCTCATAAGGAGTCTCCATGAAATGCTATGTCATATGTCCTGTGTCACTTTATGTTTTGGTCCACTTTTTCAGTATTTTAGTGGACACTGAGAACGTGTGTGATGTGACTCTTGTCATTTTCATTAGCAAAAAAAAAATTGTATGATCTGTGCCTTTTTTATATCTTGGCAGGTAGGAATATTATATTTGGATGCAGAGTTCAGGGAAGATAAGTTGGAAACACTAAATGTTAAAGATGTAGCAAACCCTGTCAAACATTAGTACTTTATAGAGGAATGCATGCTTTCCATATTTTTTCTTTACATAAACATCAGGTTAGGCAGTATAAAGAATAGGACTTGTTTTTGTTTCTGTTTTGTTGCACTGAAAGTATGACAAATGGTGTTATTGGAAGGAATATGTACATTTTTCTGTATAGACAGGAGAAGAAATAACTATCTTCATTTGAGAGAGGCTAAAATGTTTTCAGCTAGTTGCAAATCTTCCTGGTTTAAAGTTAGTAAGGATATGCCTGCTCTTTGGCCTGATGACCAATTTTAACTTGGAGACTTTTCTTTTCCTCCACAAATTTAGTGAAGTTTTTCATATTTTACATTCAACCTTAGTTTGGGGGAGATATGAAGGTCATTTTCATGAATACATAATAACCCTGTAAAGTACAGGTACTTTGTCTAAGAAACATTGGAAGCAGGTTAAAGGTTTTGTAAACATTGAAATAGGAAACCTAATGTATACACAGAATTGAAAAAGCAGACTAGAATTCGTTAACAAAGAATACTCTTCTTTTTCTTTTATTTTTGATGTGTTGGGTTTTGGGTTTTTTTTTTCTGTTTTTCCTCTTTTTTAATGAATAAAATTTACTGAAGAAAAATATGTGAAGGACCTTCACTCTAAGATGTTATATTTTTCTTAAAAAAATAACTCCGAGTAGGGGTACCACTGAATCTGTACAGAACCGTACAAACCGAAGTTCTGCCTCTGATGTAGTTTGTGAGTTTGTTTCTTTGAATTTTCATTTTATAGTTACTTTTCCTTGCATACAAATAAGCATATAAAATGGCAACAAACTGCACATGGTTTCACAAATATTAAAAAAAAAAATCTTTGAAAGTGGTTTGCCAAACTTTAATGTTGATTTCTAGTTATTTATTCTGGGAATGTATAATATTTGAAAACAGAAATTGGTACCTTGCACACATCACCTGTAAGCTGTTTGGTTTAAAATACTGTAGATAATTAACCAAGGTAGAATGACCTTGTAATGTAACTGCTCTTGGGCAATATTCTCTGTACATATTAGCGACAACAGATTGGATCTTATGTTGACATTTGTTTGGTTATAGTGCAATATATTTTGTATGCAAGCAGTTTCAATAAAGTTTGATCTTCCTCTGCTAAATTGATGTTGATGCAATCCTTAACAATGATTGCTTTTAAAATTTTATGATAGGACAGAAACCTATAGAGTGTTCTGTTACAAAATATAACTGTTACCATTGGAAATTTCACATGTCATAGGAAGTTAGCCGTTATCTACCAACTTTCAAGATATTAATCTTGTTTAAAAAGGTGAAAAAATCAACAACTGGTACACAGTCACAGTGTACCGTTACAATATGCACTAAGTCTCTTTTTTACAAAGGCTGAATTCAGCAAGGCGCTAACTTGCTTAAATGTGAATTACTAACTTCTAAAACTGTAATTTGATTCACATGTTTTCAAATGGAGTTGGAGTTGATTCATATTACAATATTTGTGTGCAAATGTGTGTTTTTCAGTTCAAAGTCATGTTTTTAAAATCTTATTAAAGTTTCAAAAATCTGAAGATTGTTTATCTTATCTAGATGTAAATTTTTATTAAAAATTGCACTTATGAAAAAGCAAAACATTAGTCTGACAGATGTTTGCTCCTGGTTTTAAATTTCTGCAAATGGCAAGAATATGCGTGTGGGGGTGAGAGAGGTATGTATGTCAAAGTGAATGTGGGGGATGCGAATGATTTTTGTACATACTCTTCTCTTCTCATGTCTACTCCCCCATCAGCCCTCCTTGCTGACAAGTCTTATGTCCTCATGTTGTGCTTTGTGTTCCACTGAGTTAAACCAGGGCCTTTTATGTGATCCTGGCCTTGGGACCATCTCTTAGAACCTAGCAAACTCCCTTTTGGGTACACAGGATGTTTTCCCTCCCTCTCTGTATCTGTTAGTTGCCCATTGTTCATCAGTACTTTATGGGGCCCCGTGAGTTTCTCTCCTCTTTTGATAGCTGACCATTGCGATGTGGGTACACTATAGACTTAGTATCAGTAGCCATGTGTATATTGGGTCTGTGATTGCCATGGCTGTATTGTTTTTGGAGCGTAACTTTCCACAACCTTTCCCCTATCTTTTGGTTCTTAAATTCTTGATCGACTCTCCCACAAAGGTCCCTGAGCATTAAGAGTGGCATAAAATGCCATGCTGAGGAATGAGTCCTCCACCTTCACTCATTCTAGGCATCTTTTGCAGCCATGGTTCTCTGGTTCACCTCCAGTTATAGCAATGAAAAGTTTATCTGCTTAAGATTGAGGGTGGTCTTTTTGTTCTTTCTGTTCCCTTTCTGGGACCTTCCTTGATCTTTAGGGTGGGGGCACAATTACAAGCTTTTGGGATGAGGTCTGAGAGCCTCACTAGTCACTGGGTTTAAAGATAAGTGTTTGATACCGTGCTCATTTAGCAAAACAATGGTAATGGGTTCTCACCTAGGATCTATGACCTCCCCATCAATGGGTTCTTAGCTGGGTTTGCACTATCAAGTGTTGGTGCCCCAGAACCTGATAAGATGTTATTGCTTAAGACACCATACACTTTGATCACAGGATGTGGAGAAAACAAGTTGGAACTAATCTGGAATCTTCCTCCTTGCTGGCTAACTTTCACAGTGCCAGAAAGCACTCTTCAGGCTGTTCAGGGAGAGAAAAATCCATACCACATCACTCAACTGGACAAGATCTACCCATCAATTCACTTTACAATCGAATTTATGTTCTTTTAGAAGGCACATACAATAATGAACACATGATTCCACTAAATATTAAGCATTCACTCCTGTCTATACATAAGCATATCCTACCCTTTGGAAAAATTATGTATGTATGTAGTTTCAAACAAGTCAGACTTTTTTTAGGGGGGTAGAAGAACAGATGCATGTGTGTGGAGGTCAGAAGACAAACATACAAAAGATGCTTCTCTTGTTTCCCCCATATAGGATCTGGGAATCAGGCATCTCACAAAATTTGTACACAAACACCTTTACCCAGTGATCATCCTGCTGACCCCAAAAGCAGGCTTTTAATGTGAACCTGTGAGCAATACAATTTTGATAGAATGTGTTTGGGAAGACTACTTTCAGAAACAGCTTTAAAGAGTGTAAGTAGAAAGGGGTCAGCATCGCTGTTAGATTAAAGGGTTGAAAAGATGACAGAGCCAGATAAGCACCAGCACCTCAAGCTAGAGAACTCGCAGAAAGCCATGTGATGTGACATCCCACAGCTACTACAGGGGACAGTGGGAGGTAGAGACAGGAATATCCCCAGAAACTCTCAGCCAGGGTAACCTGGTGGACTCTCAGTGGAAAACCAAAAGGAACCTGCCTTGGTCTGGCAAAATGGCTTAGTGTATAAATGCACCTTCTCATAAGCCTGGTGACCTGTGTTCACTACCCAGAAGCCCACGTGGTGGAAGGAGGGACTGACTTCCATATGTATGCCATGACACACACATGCCTCTCATTCTCAAGTCGATACACGCCCTGCCTCAGGTTGGAAGAAAAGGGCTTGACACTAGAGGTGGTCCTTTGACCTACCCTAGCAAGCCTTAGCATACACACACACACACATCCACACTCATAAACACAAATCCTCACGTGCTACACACAGTCCTACAGTGGGACAGTCTCTAAACTGGGCTGGCTGGCTTGTTTTCAGAAAGACGCCTGTTGTTTTTTTCAGTTTGCCTAGAGTTGGGACTGCCACTTTGGCTCTCTGCTGTTTGTTTTGCCTAGTTCCGCTCACTGGTTGGAAGGTAAAGACTATCAAGTAATTTGGTTGTCCTTTCCGTGGCAATTTTCAGCAGTACACAGGTACCGTGTAGTGCCAGTTCCTGCTTGATTCAGGCACTCTCACTGATCATGATCTTAGAACTCCATATGGCAAGTCATGCCATGCCTTTTTCAATTTGTATACTTATCTGCCCCTCATCCAGTTTCTGTTACATGGTCCTATGTGGCTTTTTCCCTTATGACTCTCAGATGCTTCTGGTAACCAGTCACTGAAGTAGTCATTTACCAGGTAGACAATTTTACTGTTCAGAAGGTGTAGCAAGCAAGCAGATTTCAATCCTAAGCATCATCTTCCCTTATTGTGGTTTTCTTTCTTTTTCTTTTCTTTCTCTTCCTTCCTTCCCTTTCTCTTCTTTCCTTTCTCTTCCTTTTTCTCTTTTGTTTCTTTTTCTTTTCTTTTTCTTTCCTTCCTTCCTTCCTTCCTTCCTTCCTTCCTTCCTTCCTTCCTTCCTTCCTTTCTTCCTTTCTCTTCCTCTCTTTTTCTTTCTTTTCCTTAGAACTTTGAGCAAAACTGGGAAATTCCTTTTATTTTCCTATGTCAAGGAATCTTGTGTTAATGAGAAGTTATAAAAACTTAATTTTTTCACTTACTAAATGATAAAATCAAGTGTTTGAAGATTGTCCAATATTTCTGTATATCATATGCATGGTTACAGAAATAGATTGAAAATTGGGAGGAAGGAAGACTTGTGTCAATAGGAGATGGTTACAAGATGCCCTGGGAATTAAGGTTTATTATCAGTATCATACAGACATTGGATGGTCTCTAGTAAGAGGGGAAATAACCCATTTGTTCCAAATCAAAATTCTTTTGGTAAGTTCTTTTTTCTTTTTTTTTAAATTTTTTTTATTATTATTTATTCAATTGTGCGTGTATGCGTGTGTATGTATGTGTGTGTGTATGTGTGTGTAGAACCACGGACGAATTCGGGAACCACCATGGACGCCTCCACCTCCTCCTTGTTTACTCTGCCCTGGGATTCACAGGCTCTGCCCTACCAGGGCCGGAAACGCAGGCCGACCCCGCTTCCACCTGGCGTCTATACGTGGGCCTAGGATCAGAACTCGGGACCTTCTGCCTGCAGGGCAGAGGCTTAACCCCTGAGCCACCTCTCCAGCCCTCTTTTGGTAAGTTCTAAGACATCCTTTGTCAGTTTTCCCTGGAAATGGGGACATGCATGATACCATGTCGAAGAACAGCACCAAGGCTCAAGGAGACTTTATCATGGGGACTTGGCCAGTGCAGCATAGATGCCACATGATATAAGAGGGAATGAAGGTCTGGAGAAATGGCTCAGGGGTTAAGCCTCTGCCTTGCAAGCAGAAAGACCTGAGCTCAGATCTTGGATCCCACATTAAAACAGCAGGTGGAAATGGTGGCAGCCTACACTTTTGGCTCTGTAAGATGGAGCCTGGGAAATTCAGTGAAGCAAAAAAAGAATCCAGGGAGATTCCTGAAGTCAACTTTGGGCATTCACAGGCACTCATGTGTGTGCATGTGCACACACACACACACACAAATTATAAAAGGGAATGAGGGTGCCAGGTCCCACATTTAATCGGGCTTATGCCAGCTCTGTCATATTGAATAATCATTGATCTCTGGCTTCAACTCATGGGTTAAGGTCAATGACTGCCAAACATCCTACCACCAAGGGTGTTTACACATTAATGTATTCATATTCATGTTTCATATGGAGAAAGCTACAGAGAGTAAGTAGTGGAAAGGAAACATGGTATCCAATTTCATTGAGTATGTACTGAACATGCACTTTGTAGCAAGCAACTGACAAGCTTCTTGAAGACAAGCATAATACTAGTAGAGTTAATATTGGGTCACAGAGCAAGCAGTTCCTCTCTCTGGTATGTTCACTGCTAAGATTCTTGGAGTTAAGAGACCCCTCAGAGAGACCCGATCCAGAGAGAGTTGGGAGAAAACTCAGATGAGGTGAGGCCTTGAGGCAAACAGGTCTAGCCAGGGTCATTGATTTAGGCAGGAAATGCTCTTTATTGTCAAGAAGCTTCTGAGAGCTCATTATGACTAAGGCTGATGGTGTCATAGCAACCCATTACTAAATTCTGTTGCTGTGATGAAATGTCACCAAAGCAACTTAGGGGAGAAAGGGTTTACTGTTTAGCTTAGAGTTGTAGAGGATTCATCATGGTGGGGACCATATGGTGGTAGAAGCAGGAGGCTGACTCAATTTATAGCAGCCAGCAGGAAGCTGAGAGAAAGAGCTGGAAGTGAGGCCAGGTTATCAAACCCCAAATGATGGGTCTCCTCCAGCAAGGCTCTACTTCCTCAAAGTTCCATGACCTTCCCCCAAATCACCACAAGCTAGGGGCCGCGTATTCCAATACATGAGCCTTTGGGGGACAATTCACATTCAAACCATGACACAAGGGCTCTTGGAATCCAGGTATAGACTTAGTGTTTGTCAAGGAGGGCGTAAGCGGCCCTGTGGATCTTCAAATTCGGTGGTTTTTTTGAAGAGCCTTCAAGGGTCAGATTTGCATTCAGGTATGGAGAGTCAAACAGGATTTTCTCCAGCATATGCAGTGTGAGTCCCGTTCACCCAAGATCACGGTTGCTAGCAGCTAGGGCTCAGAACTTTCTGCCAAGCACTAGCAGCATCTCTGCTCAGTCATCCCTGCTTAGGATCTCCATATGCAAAGCCGTTATGGGGCTTGGGCTTGCTTAGAGAGGTCACAGCCAAGTAGCAAAATGCTCTCCATGTCTCTCTGCTAACCCTGCCCATATGTGACCCTTAGTTAAACCTTTTCCTCACGTGCTATGTGGTTTGCCTTAACACACCGCTTCTCACAGGGTGCTGCACATGAAGCAAACTCCACTTATGCCTGGTCTTTTGGAAACTACAAGTGGGGTCAAATGGCAGCACATTCAGGGTGTGTGCCTGATGCAGTTCACCTGCATGGTTGCTGATATATCACCATCAAACAGCTTAAGGGAACAAAGGGTTTATTTTATGATTGTCTGGTTACAGTTCCCAATCCAGCTTGACAGCAGAGCTCACATCAACACCAGGGCCAAGGGAACTGGCCACACCATCTCTACATAGTGGCTGAGAGAGGGACAATCCTTACTTGCCAAACCAGTATGTCTGGCCAAGTGTACACAAGAATGCCAACTTTCTCAACCAGCTCTCTGTGTTTTATTATAGGGCCTAATTCTACCACTCACCATGGTCTGGACCTTCCCTATCAGCTAGACAATCTCCTGCAGGCTTGCTCTGGGCTTAACACTAATTCTCCATAAATGTGCCCGGAGCTCAAACCCTCAACAGTGAAGTTGACACCTGTGCCTAACTATGACAGTGCCCCTCCTAAGGTTAGGTGTCATTAAGCGTGAATAAGGGACTGAGGCCTTAGTTCAGTTGGTAGAGTGCTTGCCCGGCATGCGTGAAATCCTGGGTTTGATCACCAACACCACACCCAAGCCAACAGGAAGTAGAGGTAACAGGATCAGAATTTCAAGTCGAGCTTAAGCTACCTGAGATCCTGTCTCAAACAAACACGGGTTGGATAAAATCACCATGAGCATGTAAATGGTTGTTTATGAACTATGACTCTGCTGCACAGTCACCAGAAAGCTTACATTAGGTAGGTCGAAGCGGCTTGAGTTCAACTCTTTGACCTTCCCACAGAAGACTACCAGCCATTGTAAGCTTTAAGGGGGTGTGATAGTTAAGCCTGGGTGTCAACTTGACACACAGGGTATTAACTAAGCTGGGCTGAGACCACCTCTGGAAAGGATCAACTGAGACTACTTGAAAGGATAGTACACGCCCTATCAGAACTCCAAAGCTCTCAAAGGATTCTCCCAATACTACATCATATAAAAAGGAGCCACCAAGGAGAATGGATCCCTTCTTGCAGCTGTGCTAGGACTCGTTCTTCCTTTCGGCCCCCCGGTTCCTTCGACCTTCCACTAGACTAAGACTCTAGGAGTTCTCCAGCCTTTAGCCATCACCTACTTGACTACTGAACTGAGCAGCTAGCTGTTGGCAGCTATCATTGGAACTACCTCGGCTACTGGCACCCTTCGCTGGACTACCTCGGCCATATCTGTAAGCCAACTCAATAAATTTCCTATATATATTTTATATATATATATATATATATATATATATATATATATATATATATATATATATATTTGTTCTGCGAACTCTGTGACTCTAGAGAACCCTAACTAATACAGGGGGAAATACACTGGGAGAAAAGATCTTCCCCCAAGTGTTGCTCAGAACTGCTGAAGCCTAAGCCTTGCACCACCCCCAGAGTCTTTATGGAAAATTAAACCATGGCCTATGGGATTGAATTCACTGGTAGTATTGGACTCCTAGCAATGGCCACTGGAGAGCTTTGAGACTTGACTTTTCTTTTTTTCCACAGTTCTGCATGTGTATACAGTTCATCTTTTCGGTTATTTTCACCCCATGTTACTCTATCTCATCACCCTCCTCTCACTTAAAATCTTCTCAACTAGGCTCTCTCCTACTTTCATGTCTGTCTGTGTGTGTGTGTGTGTGTGTGTGTGTGTGTGTGTGTGTGTGACAGAGAGATTGAATTTAATAAGGGTTGTCTGCATCAGCATGTGCTTAGGCACTTGCTAGAGCTACACCACTGAAGAAAGTGGCTCCCCTTCCCACAGTCAGTATTAACCTTCAATAATCCCTCAGGAAGGGGTGGGGCCTTATGATTTCCTCCTCCCCCATCCATGATGTACTATGCAGGTAAGCATTACGGCAGTGAGTTCTTGCATGCAACAGGCCCTGCCATGTGCAACAAGGCACTGTCAGGTGGTATTCCTCCCCCACCTTCAGGTTCTTACATTCTTTCTGCCCACTCGTCTGCTATGTTCCCTGAGCTTGGGCAGCCCAGTGCTGTAGGTGTCCTATGTAGGGCCCCAAGCACTCCACATCATTTATTCTCTGCACTTTACCAGTTGTCGTTTTCTGTTTCAACCAACATGGAATTTCTAACATGATAATGAGGCAAAGCCATGTAACAAGTGCAACTGAATGGAGCCTGTGGGGTTTAAAGCATGATTCCCTTCCATGTGATTGATTGGCTGGGTAGACCTGTGGGGAGGGAATAAATGTGACCATGATGCTTTTGAGCTAGATGTTCTGGAAAATTGGGTTCACAGCCTTTACTAAGAGGCATCCTGAGACACTGAATACAAGATGAACTATCCTAATGGCTTTGAGACACCTAGACACTTTATAGAATTGTCAATCTTGAACATCTGGACTAAGAGTAACTGGTTATATAAATTCAGTGTAGAAAAGGTGATGAGATACAACTCGGGAGATAAGTATCCCTGAACAGGTGCCCTACATCTCTGCAAAAATGAAAAGTAGTGCAAACTAGGAACAGAGTGTCACTACAGAGTGACATCCAGAGCTCCCACAGCCAGCATGTGATGCAATGAAGGGATGGATGACTGGGTAAGGAGATGGGACATAAGAATTGCTGGTGGGCTGATGAACAACCCATGTAGCTCAGGAGACAAGGGAGAACCTACAGCTGAAGAAGCTGGACTGACTGATGATAGAGGAAGCATTAAGGAGCCCTGACGAAGAGCTGGTATAAGGAGGGTGTGGATGGAGGAGTTCCCTTCGAGTACGGAAGCCATTAGCCCCTGTCTATAACTGTTTAAATTCAAAGACTATTTCTGTTTAGAATACCTTTGGCACTTTGACACAATGACCTTTTAGTTTGACATGATTATAAAAACCGAGCAAAAGGCCTGAATAGGAAGATACATAGAAGGCCAGCATGAAAAGATTAAATATCAGAAATGAAAATGAAAATTGCTCATTGGAATGGGTAACACCAGAAAAACAAAGGTTGTGCTGGGAACAGGGCTCAGCGGGTAAGGATCTGAGTTCAGATCTTGTCACTCACATCTACCAGCCACAGCCATGTTCATACCTATAACCCCACTTCTGACCAAGGCACAGACAAAAGGGACTCCCACCCTAGCTCCAAATTCGGTGAGAGATCTGTCTCAAGGGGATGAGGCAGAAAGTGATGGATGAGGAAATCTAATATTTTTTTCTGACCTCCACGCATGGCCACACACACACACACACACACACACACACACACACACACACACACATATGTGCACTGGGCACATCGAACACACACAAGACAAAATCTATCATTATCAAGTATAGAACAAAAGGAATCTTTAAAAACCATGATGTCCATGGGAAATGATGCAGAAAAGGCATCCATGCTCTCAATGTCTACTATAGGACCATTCCAAAGAGCCAAGAAATGGAATCAACTAAATCCATTCATCATTGAAGAATGGGCCAGAAGAGAAAGCTAGGCCATTAGCCAGCCACTCATTGCTGAAGTAACATTTTCAGAGACATCTGTCATTATGTAATCACTGCAATGTGCTTGTGATAGGCAGGACAAGCACATATCATTATATTGATGTCACTTCTGCAGTGGCTTTCACAAAGGAAAATAGCTCACTCTAATGCATGTTCTTTAAGCATAGCACTCTACGTTGTTTTGGGGGGCCCTAAATGAGGCTTTCTCTCTCTCTTTCTCTCTGTCTCTCTGTCTTTCTGTCTCTGTCTCTCTGTCTGTCTGTCTGTCTCTCTCTCTCTTTCTCCCACACACACACATACACACATTAAATAAATAAATACAATAAAAATGTTTAAAAAGAGGCCATTTCTTCTTTTGCTATTTGGAGTGTTACCTGAATTACTTAATAACAAATCTATCTTCTGTCTTTGTGGTTCTCCTCCCCCACAATAAGCATGGCATAGAGATTAGGAAGGTGAAATGTCTTTTCATGTCAGATATCTCTCTAATAGTAACAATAAATAAGTCAAAGCAAATCTCTTATCAAGTTTTCCTACAACCCCCAACAGTTCTCATCCCATGGAAATTTATGGCTCTGTGACTAGTCTTAGCTTGTTGCATATAGCAAGAAAACTGCTGAGAGACTTTCAGAGATGGATAACTCTTCATTGCTCAACAATACATGGGTTTTGAATTGCAATTATTAGTCCATTAGTAAATTCAGTGTGGACTGATTATCACAATAAGGGGAAATTTGTGACTCTCCCAGCATTGCCAACCTGCAGGGAGTTTACAAAATCAAATTTTATAAGATGAGATTTAATCAGATAAGATCTAATGAGATCTAATCAGAAAGGCAAATCCCAATAGTATATTTTATGATTTCAAGTTGACAGGTATATGTTTTATCATTGTGCTAGTTTATCATTGCAGGTATTAACCTGACAATTGAGAACTGATCTTTTGGACATATGTGTGAATAATTTAGTTAAGGTGAGTCTCTGAACAAGCCTATAAGAGATTGTCTAATTGTTCTGAGTGGGACCATTCCCTGGGCAAGTATGTAAGATGGAGAGAGTTGATTCCGTATCTAGCAGGTGTTAGCCTTTCAACTCATCCTGTGGATATGGTGTGACCAGTTCCCTCAGCTTCTGATGTTAGTATTACTCTCTTGCCATCATA
The DNA here is from genome assembly GCA_023101885.1 of Typhlomys cinereus. Classification (NCBI taxonomy): domain Eukaryota; kingdom Metazoa; phylum Chordata; class Mammalia; order Rodentia; family Platacanthomyidae; genus Typhlomys; species Typhlomys cinereus. The sequence continues at coordinate 3,462,349 of JALPQD010000079.1, forward strand.
ATCAGCTATAGCTGAGAATCATAAGATGTAATAAACCCATTCCCTGAAGTTGTTTTGGTCCGGTGTTCACCCAGCAACAGGAAGATGAAGCCATGCATATGTATTGAAGTATGTGTGCTCATTAGGTCATGGTCAATTTTATTAACAAATTAACAAATGCATTGTCTGACAGTTGCTGTTTTGGTAGTAATAGCTTCTTTCCATCCAGTCCACATTTTAAGAAAACAGTAAGTAAGCTCACAATACAAACACCCCTTGAAACCTATTTTTCCTATAATTACAACTATGTATCCTTCAACCAATCCCATATTTACCTCTCCCTGACTTCTCCATCCTCCACTAGTTATCCTTATATTATTTCTATATATTCAACTAGTTTATGTTCCCCATTGAGATCAAACAAGCCTTCACCTAACAATGTTCCCTGTATTCACTCAGTTTGTCACAAACTACTATAGTAACTAACAAAGCATGGTGGAAAGAAGACACATAGACTACCAAGTCAAGAAATAGATCTGTGTTTATAAGCAATTGACATTTTACTGGGGTTTCAAGAACATGGGATGGGGAAAGGAGCATTGTCTTCTCTTTTATTTTTGGCAAGGGAGGAGACAACGTCTTCTTTCTTTCACAGCCCCTGGTGGTCTAGAACTCACAATGTATACCAGCATTCTGATCCTCCTGCCTCAGTCTTCTTAGTCCTGGGAATAGTAAAGTGTCACCATGCTTGATCTTTTATTTATTTATTTTCTTTCTTATTTGGGGGGTAAATCTATCCTCTATTTACTTTCACATTTTATTTATTTATATTTTCCTAGTTTTCCAAACATGATGAGTAATGATTCCTGCTCCCTTTCTCCCCCTTCCCTCTTTCATCCTCTTCCCTCCTTCCCTGCTTCCTACCCTCCTTCTCCTCCCTTCATCATTTCATCCTACACCCTCCCACTCTCCTGTCCTGCCCATCTGCTTCTGTGATTCCTGGGGTTCCCTCTAGATCATCTGGTCTGGAATGGTGGGGGTTCAGACCTCTGTGGCACTGATCTTAAGTACATTTAAAATTTTTTTTTCAAAAATTGGAAACTAGTAGGTGTAGTGTAGTTAGTGGAAGTAGATCACTAGGGAAATGCTCCTTGAAAGAATGCTTCGTCCCCATTCCTTTTTTCTTGGCTCCTTAGGTGTAATACACAGCTTCACTTCACTCTATCATGTTGCTCTGCCTCACCACAGGTCCACCATAATGGAGGTAGACACACATGGATTAGCACCTCTAAAGCTGAGTCAGTGTGAATCTAACCTCATTCTATGTTGTCCATGTTAGGTATTTTGTCACCATGATACAAAGCAATTAACACAAAATTAGCACCAAGAGTAGGGTTGATTCTTATCTATTTCTGATCATGTATCCAGAAGTCTTTGGATCTAATTTGTGTAAAGAATTTGGAGATATTTGGAAAAACAGGTGAAGAATATGTAGAATTCTGTAAACAGAGCTTAATAGGTGATTTCATTGTAAGCCCAGAAGACCACAATTCTGAAAGGAATACAATCAGTAAAGACTATGTTCACAAAGAAGGAAACAAGGACTCTATGGGGAAATGAGGTATCCCTGTTAAACTGTGGCAAAAAAAAAAAAAAGAAAAATGAAACAAATGCATCTATATTTTGTCCATACCCTGAGATTTTGTGTTAGGCTGAACTTAAACATAACTGATTAATCTGGTAAAAGGAATTTTAGGAAGGCCAGCATTATTCAGACTGTTGGATAGGTATTGCCATTACTTTTCACTAGATTTGTGGTGAAAAATCTTTATTTATGAAAAAGAGAGAGAGAGAGAGAGAATGAGAGAGACAGAGAGAGAGACACACACACACACACAGAGAGAGAGAGAGAGAGAGAGAGAGAGGGAAAGAGAATTCATGCTATATCACATAGTGGAAGTCAGAGGACGACTTTCAGAATTTGGCTCTCCTTTCACTATGTGGGCTTCTGAGAACTGAACTAAGGTTGCTAGCTTTGCAATTAGGCAAAGCTTAAGTTTGTTTGTTTTTTGTCAGATTGATATAAAGTGACTTTATCCCTTGAGCTATCTCACTAACCCCACAGAGTGAGAGAATCTTGAGAAAAAAAGCAGAATGAAAGGACTTGAAAATATTTCAGTTTGGCCAGAAAAAAGCTTAATGTTCAGGATGAGGACAATATAATTTTTGAAGAGATTAATGCCACTAAAATGAAGCTAATTAGCTCTCTCTCTTTATGTACCAGCTAAGGGAATGGTCTCACCATCTATGTAATCAAGATAATCTCCTGTAGACATTCCTAGACACCTACCTCTAGATGATTCCTCATAAGTGTGCCCAGAGCCCACCCTTCTGGGTGTTGGGTTGACATTTGAGATTAAATATCACACTAGGGATATGCCTTTGAAGGAGATAGCTTGTCATTCAACCTTTTCCTGCCTGGCTCATGTACAATATGAGATGAGCTACTTTTACTACCCTATGCTTCCCATTATAATGTTCTGACTCACCCTTCATAAGTCCAGAAGCAATGGAGCCAAATGAGCATAAACTGGAACCAATGAAACTGTGAGCCAAAATAAATCCTTAGCCTCCTTAAGTTGCTTTCTCTGGTATTTTTATCAGATTGACATAAAGTAACTTACATACTAAGAAATCAAATTACTTTCTATCCTTTTTAAAGACTAGTGTGTGTGTGTGTGTGTGTGTGTGAGAGAGAGAGAGAGAGAGAGAGAGAGAGAGAGAGAGAGAGAGAGAGAGAAAGAGAGAGAGTGTGCACTGTGTGTCTCTGTGAAGGACCAAGGGTGACACCAAGATAATTTCATGAATCATTCCCGATTGCTTCTTCCTACCTCCTTTTTGCTTCCCCCTGGGATTTCCCGGCCTCTGCCCACCAGGGCAGGAAATGAAATGTAGGCCTCTGTTGTCTCCACCTGGTGTTTTTACATGGGACCTGGGATCTGAACTCAGAACCTTTTGCTTGTGAGGCAGAGTCTTAACTTCTGCATCATTTCATCAGCTCGCCTTCTAGTCTTAATGTGAAAGCACATCTCACGATAGAGTATAAAAGAACAATAAGCCAATGGCTTATTTTTCCTAACATATAAGCTTATTAATTATTCCAATTAAGTCCATTCTGATGCCCATTCTATAAGAGATAGTGATATTTTTGTATTTCTTTCATATATTGTCTAAGGATGGATTAAAAGGGTCAAGATTTATAGCAGGGAGATGAGGCTGTTGGAAATTGGAGGCAACATGAAAATAATGAAGATGATAAACAAACAAATATTTTGATATTTAAAAGCTAAAGTTATACTTGGTGATTATGTGAAAAGTACAGAAAATTATGTGTGGTTTCTGATGTACAGGTTTTTTTTTAATTTTTATTATTTATTCAATTGTGCGTGTATGCGTGTGCACGTGCGTGTGTATGTGTGTGTGTGTAGAACCACGGACGAATTCGGGAACCACCATGGACCGCCTCCACCTCCTCCTTGTTTACTCTGCCCTGGGATTCACAGGCTCTGCCCTACCAGGACCAGAGTGATGTACAGGTTTTTAGTTTGAGCAATTATTTGCTTTTGGAAGCATGAAGATGTATTCATTTAAATATTTATTGAGCCTATATCACAAATCAGGCAGTGTTTGATGTAGATACAGAAGGAATTGACACTAGTAGACAAAAAATAAATAATGCTAAAGATTATTACAAGGACAAATAAGTATCACATGGCCCTTCTTTTTATGCATGGGTACAGGTGCAGTAACACATGTGTATTGTTCCTGATAAAATGTGAATAAGCTGAATCTAATCATATGGAAACATCAGACAAGCAGAGATTGATGAACATATTACAAAACAAATTGCTTGCTCTCTTCACAATTATCAAGGTCATAAAAACATAAATATTAAGGAACTAGTTCAGATAAAAGAAGACAAAAAAGAATTATATTCTACATGGTATGTTACATTCAATCTCAAACAAGAAAAATTGTCTTTCATTATAAAGAGCATTGTTGGAATAATTAGCTAAATATGAATAAGGTCTGTGGCATATATGACAGTGATCATTTCCTAATTTTGATAATTAAATTGTGGCAATGTAAGAATTTCCTTGTTTTTAGGAAATACACAATGAAGTAGATAATCCCTATCTGAGACATAGTTTGACTAATGATTTTTTAAACTACAGTAGTGTAAAAGTGATAGCCATTTAGTATAAGCTGTATTTCAAATATTTTGTATTTCAAATTCTGAATATTAACCCTTTCTAGACTAGTGATAGTACAATCCTGATAGTGCAATCCCTCCTCACAATGCTATGGAGAGTACCAGGCCACAACTTCCAACCAGACAATTACAGGACAAGCAACATGCATTCTAAAATGTACTGTTTTGCTAAGTTGATATGTCCATAGGCTAGGTGTATTAAATGCCTTCTTGCCTATTGTATCTTAGCACCTGATGGTTTTTATTAGTGGGAGGGGACCCAAAATATGCCAAGGAGCATCTCTATTTCCATGCAAGAGTCTAAGATATGAACTTGAAGAAAGCTCTGGATTTATACTGCTTGGATCCTATCATACTAAAGAACAGGTATCAACTTGATAGCTGAGGGTTTGAGCTCCTGGCACATTTGTAGAGAATTAGTGTTTAAGTTGAGCCCAGAGCAAACCTGTAGGAGATTGTGTAGCTATGGGACTAGGTCCTGGAATAAAATACAGAGCGTTGGTTGAGGAAGTTGGCATCCTTTTATATACTTGGCCAGACATGCTGGTCTGGCAAGTAAGGATCGTCCCTCTCTTAGTCATTATGTAGAGATGACATGTCCAGTTCCCTCGGCCCTGGTATTGGTGCGTGCTGTCCCATGAAGCTTGACTATGAACTGTAAATGGTCTACTGTAAGAAAATAAACCTCTTGTTCCCTTAAGCCATTTAATGGTCATTTTTCAGCAACCATGCAGATAAATGCCACAGATGCTAATCCCAATATAGCTATTTTCTATCTAGAAGACTCTGGGAAAGTTAAGTATTCCAGGAGTTAATATGGTTTACCAGCAGAATGGATGATGTTAAGAGTAGCACACATGTCATAGAGATACTATGAAGAGTGCTCTTGGTGAGCATATGTGAAATACTTTCTCTTGTATGTCACGTAGGTATAAGCAAGGGTTGACTGTATTTAAACTTGTCAGCTTCTGCCCTGGGAGTACAGAGAGAAATGGAACCCAGCCTCCTTTTTTCTCAGAACCAGGGAATGAAACAAAGAACAATGGTATCAGAAAACACAAAGCCCCATGTGTGAGTCTCTGTTAGAGATTTGAGCTGAGCGCTGCAACTCCAGGATGGAGCAATGACTTCTGCAGAGCTGAGGACAAGAGAAGATCCAGGAAGGGATTATGACTTGGGATTGCAAGAGGTGACTAGGACTCTTTTAGAAATGCATTTCCCTTCACATATGCCAAAAGTTGTCTAGAAGTGCACAGAGTGCTGCAGTGTGTAGTATAGAAAATGTGCAGTGCTTGTCCAAAGGGCCAGACTCACTACCTTCCCTATTTATTGGGAGGGTAAATAACTGCCATTTGACCTAGTTTCAATATCAAATTCAGATTCATACAAGTCATGCAGCCTCACTGAACCTCAGCTTCTGCATGAATGGTGGTATTAAAAATTACCTCAGGGCAGCATAGAGGATTAACACAGTATCTGGCCTGTGCTCATAACAGACAGTTATTAGTAGTGTGAGCTGAAGCTCTTGGCAAAAAGAAACATCATACCCATATTTAAGATTCAATAAGGCGATTGAATGGTTAGAATTTTTATGATTATGCAACGATGTAATGTGGCAGATTCATAATAAAATTATTTTGGGTTTGACCTAACATACATTCTTATGGAAATTAGGTCAATTCTTTTGAATTGTCTGAATATACCCCTAGATTACACCAATCCAAAGTCTAAGAATGTTATCAGATAGTATCTGAGTCCTAGAGCAGAGGTTCCTCCCTTTGCTATAAACTGCCTAACTGATATTCTCACCAATGCATTTGAAGAACAACTTGATTTATGACTTTCTTTGTTTGGCTACATAAATCTCATTAGAGTTGGTGGTATGGCTCAGAAGGTAAAGGTGCCTTCAAACAAACATGGAAACCCAGGTTTGATATCCAGAGCCCACATGATGAAAAGAAAGAACCAATTTCCCAAAGCTGGCCTCTGACCTCCACGTGTGTGCAGTGGCATCTCTCTTCTTTCTCTCTCCTCCTCCTCCTTCTCCTTTTCTCTTTTCTCTCTCCAATGCATAAGTAAAATGAAATAAATTGAAAAGAGAAAACCCCAAGAAACTATTACAGCACTCAAAGCATAGTATTTGGGATTCCTGAATTTGCGTTCTTGATCCAAGGTCACTTCTATTTGATTCTAGAACTAACCATGTCTTGTTCCCTTTGAGGCAAGAGCTGAGAGCTGTGTTTTTGTATCCGAGGTAACAATTGGGCAGTTTTAGAACAGCCATGCTGGGACAGTCTCTGAAGGTCTTCGAAGGTCATCCCCCACTGCTGGGATTACGCTGAAGGAATACATCCTATTTTTTAAAAATTTTATTTATTTATTTATTTATTTGGAATACATCCTATTGATCTGGAGAAATTGACTCTAATCATTCACAAAGATAAAGTCACCAACTTCCTACAACCCTCTGTTCATGAAAGGATATGGAGATTAGTTCTCCATTGTAGACAAGCTCTACTACAAATCAGGCACAAGATCAACTGGGTTGGGCCCCAATATGAACAGACCAATGACATGTGGAGGACCAAAAACTCCAATCAGGTTTGCAGAAACTGGAGCTAACCAATTAGGAAAAGCTACTTTTCCCAGGCCTGACTAAGGGTATAAATATTCCAGGCCTTGGAAGTCATCTTTGGTATCCTTGCCTCTCATGGCACTCCATGTCTGGAGTCCATGAATTCTTTTCCAGCTCTTTGTCTTTCATGATTCCGTGACTGGAGGCTGTGAGTTCTCCAAGGCTCTCTTGCCCCTCACCAATTCATGTCCGTGAGTTCTGTTCTTTCCCTCCTTTAATAAACTCTGCCTTAATTCTCTATGTGGTCTGGTTTCAATCTTTGACTCCCAAACACAAGAACCTGAACACATACAGATCCCAGAAGGATGGACCTGATTACATTAATACTGATAATTAGGGCTTATCCTCTTTGCCACTTCTCCTTAGCTTCCAGGCATAGGCCTGTCTTAAGCAAAGCATAGTGTTTCCTTCTTTTGCAGGTAACATTGAAACAAACAAAAGGTGTAGCTTTTCTGAGATGTGATATTGAAGAACCAGTGGGATGTCATTTTACACCTCATCTCCAAATGAAGACTTTCATCTGGGATGGTGGCAATTCAAGATGGTGACACATCTCTCAGCCATGCCTCCAGGGTAGCAGTGAGCAGACTGCCTCTGTTCACCAGGGTTAGGCATGTAGCATGAGAAAGCCATATGCTTTCATGGTTTTAAGGCAAAAGCTTTGCCATTTTACCAAGACAGTGCCATTTTGTCATTTTCAAGGACCTTAGACGAGTTATTGTTCTGTTGATATGGGGATGCTAGGCAGGTTGAAAGGGAATAAAAAGGGCCATTTGCAGCCAGCTGCTTGGGAGGAATCATTTGGAATGTAATGTATTTTTATATCAGCTTCCTCTGGTAAAAATGGCATGATCCATGGTTGATCAAATCCTTTCTGATGCACAGTGAGTGCCTCTCACGTCTTGCAGACCCCTTAGAGATACATGAATGCCAACTGTGGTGACATCCTTTGACACAAACACCATGGTTAATGGGCAGTGAGCTGTTTTACAAATGGCCCAGTTGGTGGTGGTTGGCAGTAGCCTTTGATGAAGGTAGTAGGAGCTTCCCTTGCTCAGGAAGGCTGTAAATCCCCCTCCTTACCATCCCTACCACTCACCCCCCATGGTAAGGAAAAAAAAAGTTTTACAACCTCAGCAGGACTGTGGGAATGAGAAGGCAAAAAAGAAACCTAATATCCCTGTCCCAATTTAGTTGTTTACAGACCCTCACTAAAAAGGTGCATACTTTTAAGTCTGAAAGCATGACTTTTTCCTTTCCCTTTTTCCATTTCCTTTTCCATTTCCCTTTTCCAGACCCCTGCCTGCTCTGATACTGCAGGAATTCTCATACTTTCTTTGAAGGCCCTTTGGTGCAATTGCTGGCAGGCTTCCATTTCCCAGCCAACAGATATTCTTGAACCTTAATTCAGAACCTGTAACTTTCAAGCTGGGCATGATGGCTTGAATCCCAATTCTTGGGATATGGAGACTGGAGGATTGGGAGTTCAAGGCCATCCTCTGTGACAAATTGGAGGCTAGCCTGGGCTACATTAGACCCTGCCTCAAAAGACAAAACAAACAAAGAAAACCTTGCATAGCCGTAACTTTCTTTCCATTGTCCTGTCTGTGTGCTTCCAATAGCTGCTGAGATCTCCAGCTTGGCTGGGATTTATGAAACGAAAAACCTCAAAAAGGAGTCGATTGAGGCTGGGCAGAAAAAGAAGAAAAATTAAGGTGACATTAATTACATGATTTGAATTTAATCTATCCCCTGTAGGCTCATGTGTTTGATGTTGGTAAAGTCATGGCACCTTTGGGAGATGGAGCATTGCTGGAGGAAGGCACATCACAGAGTGTGGGCCTTGACCTTGGTTAGCCCCGCCCTGCTTCTGCTAGCAGTCTGCTCTTGCAGTCTGAAACTTGGTTTCTCGGCCTCCATGATGTCTGTTGCCTGCCATGCCTTTTCTGTCATAATAGACTGTATCCCCCTTCTGGAACCATAAACCAAATAAACCTTCCCTTCTCACTTAACTTGGTTGTATGAGTGGTGTCTCATAGCAGCAGAAAGAGTAACTGACTTCAGACATGCAGGAAAGGAGGCCCCCCCACTTTAATAATGCCTGCTTAAAGCCAGTTGAGAATCAAGAATTCCAACACGCCATTTGCTTAAGGTCTTTTACCCTCCCCAGATGGAAACTTACAGTTAAGTAGGACTCTCATCAAAAACCCCATTTCCAAAAAAAAAAAAAAAAAAAAAAAAAAAAAAAAAGCCCAACTATCACCCTGGTATCAGGGTACAACATGAGGTTATGTTAACCAAGATCTTCTAATGATAGAATTGGGAACAACAAACATTAGATGCAAAGCCAAAGGTAAGGCAGCAACATGGTGAAATGACGTGGCCTGAGAAAATAGAATGAGACAGAAAGTATATATTCTTGTATTAACTAGAACATACCTGCCCCTAAATGACACTCTAATGCTCACAGTGGTTATTTTCTTTTCTTTCATTCATTTCATTGTGCTTCTCTTTTTTTTCCTTCACTGCTTCTTCCTTCTCCTTCACTTTCTTCTTCTTTTTTTTTGTTTCTTTGATCATTTCTCCAAGCTTCTCCAGAGTCAACTGTAATCTAAATTTTTAAAAAGGAAATAGAGGTAGAGGAAAGGAGGGTACCTTAGAAGTCTATAGAATGATGAAATTTTAAAGAGTTTTCAAATTCCCTGTATAGTCACTAGGAGGACACATAAATAGGCATCTTTTTTGAGAAGCCCATCTATAGCTTCCAGGTATGTATTAATTTCTTTCTCTGTGCATCTTTGTTAGTCCTGTCCTAAAGATCTATGCTAATAAATGTCTTCTAATAATCTCCAATTCTATTTCATATGGGCTCATGATTTCCCAGGCTGAATCCAAGGTTCTTTTCAATGGAGTTCTCTGAAGAAGAACTCCATAGGCATGGACCTGTACATCACCTGCTGCTGTTGGCACTGTCTCCAAGTGACACTGTGCCAATCTTCAAATAAAGGAAAATGGATATTCTTTGTCTTTTTCATCTTGTTGATGGAGTCATAAAATTGGATGTAAAGTTTCAACATATGTTTTTTTTTTTTTTCTATTTTGTGTTTACGTATGTGTGTAAATCAGAGGGCACTGTGTGTCCCTGTGGAGGACCAAGAGTGACTTTGGGAACATCCCAAATTGCTTCTACTTCCTTTTTGCTTCTGTCTGGGATTTCCCAGGCTCCACCCAACATGGCTGGAAGTGCAGGCCACTGCCATTTCTGGCTGACATTTTTACGTGGGACCTGGGATCTGAACTTCTTAAGATACTTTTTATTATTATTATTATTTATTCAATTGTTCGTGTGTGTGTGTGTGTGTGTGTGTGTGTGTGTGTATGTGTGTATGTGTAGAACCACGGATGAATTCGGGAACCACCATGGATCGCCTCCACCTCCTCCTTGTTTACTCTGCCCCGGGATTCACGGGCTCCGCCCTACCAGGGCCAGAAACACAGGCCGCCCCTGCTTCCACCCGGTGTCTATATGTGGGGTCTAGGATCCGATCTCAGGACCTTCCGCCTTCAAGGCAGAGGTTTAACCTCTGAGCCACCTCTCCAGCCGCTGAACTCAGGACCTTCTATTTAGGAGACATAGTCTTAACCTCTGACCCATCTATCCAGCCCTCAAAATATGTTTTTCTTTTTGAATCGCATGGCAAAATTTACTTTTAAATGATTACTAGTACACCAAATAATCACAAGTAAGTTCTTAAGTCTTAGCATCTAGTAATTTTGATTAGTATAAACAGCAGCCTGAACAAGCACATCAGTATGCACTATTCTAATCTTTAGTCAGGATGGACTACTTTTAAGGCTCGCTGCTGCTTCATAAAAGTTACAAATAACTATTTACTACTTTTTCATAGATAAAGCCCCTTACCTTTAAGAAAGTATAAGGGAAAATTTAATCCCTTTCTTCCTTCAAAGAATGTTTTCTTACTAAACTAAGAAAGAAGTAGTCAACACTCATATGTGTTGCTGGAGAAAAGATATATAGGAAAGCAGACAACATATACTCCATTAAGTTTGTAAGATACACAAGTAAAAAGATGAAACTTTGGACAAGTATTGTAGTAAGCCTGTACAAAGAGCTAGATTTCCAAAGAGTGAAGAAACCTGCTACAGTACAGAGAAATAATTTAATGCCTTTCCTAAAACAGAGCTGGAGATTTATTTGCCAAGGCTTCCTTCCCGAGAGGGCTTCTCCAGTGGCAACAAGAGAGAAGATGCTTTCCTCTGTTCCTATCCGTTTACTCGGTAGTTTTCGTGAACTTCTGGCTGAATGTCACAAAGAAAGGCCAAGAGCTTATCCAGGACTTCATCCCTGTTCTGCTGGAAGTACTTCTGAACAACCGTCATCTTCTCCTGGGTCTCCTTCTCTACTTCAGTGCTGCAGCTGCCATGGGACCCCAGTGCAGCAGCTTCCTTGGCCTTGAACTCTTTTCTCCCTCTGCAGACCATACTGCTCAATCTCAGCCTGGGCTTCTTCTTTGGCCTGCTTCAGCCTCTGTTTCTTTCACTTGGTGGGCCTCCAACACCTTCTCGGCCTCCGGCTTCTCCGCCTGCAGCAGCTGCTGGATGGCCTGCGACTGGCTCGCCATGGCTGCGGGTCAATATATGTTTTTTTAACATGACAATTTCAACCAAAAACAAAAGTCAAACAAAAGTAAACAAGTCACCAGATATGCCTACCTCTAGCCATAATGACTATTAAATGTTTCCCAATCGAACATATCTTTCTTTCTCAAAATTGATGGCGAGTCTATTTTCAATTTCAAGTACCATAGAATTAATGATATTAATGCTACCAGGCCCTAGGCGGACATTGTAAGTGGGAGGGTTGAATCTATTTTCAAATTCAAGGTGGGAAATGTTATCGGAGTCTTGCAAAAATGGCAAGATGTAACTTGTTAAAAGGGAGGGGAGAGCATGTGCATGAATGAGTCAGGATCATAAATCTAGGGGTTTGTTGTAGCCCTTATACCTGAACGACCGGGAAGGTGCCATCACTGAGATGCAAAGCCTGGCTCTGACAAATCACAAAGAGGAAAGTGGATTACCAAGAAGTAGAGATACTCAGGTCCCCATGGAAAGCAACCAAACAAGCAGAACAATACAGCTGATCCTAGGCCTATCCTAATACTAATAAGGTAGTTAACATTCCTTCCTGGAAGGAGGGGAGGGGGCCCTAAAACTTTCACGTGAGATTCCAGGCGCCACTTTGACCAAACCCAGCCGAGCTGGGAGTGGCTTGGGAGTTGAGAGAGTTTGTGGGAAATCGAAGTTTGGCTGGGAGCTGGGAGTCCTCCTGGTAAATGGCTGCCAATGCTTCTCCACGCTGGGAGAAAGGACTTGATCACCAACCTGAACTTGGTGATCAACCAGAATCCTTCTTTGGTTTGGTGGTGTTTTCTGAGGTAAGTGTTTCTTTGTTTTCCCAGGGGGAAAAATGGCATACAATCTGAATGATTGCCTACTGTGCAAGGCACTAAGCAAGAGACTAGCATAATCAGGTTGTAGTTGCTGCAAGGTGAATGGGTTGGAGTTGAGGATGTCCACAGGTTAAGAGAGGAGTTGAGAGACTTATTTTAGGAGGCGGGGGGGGGGGGGGGGGGAATGAAGAAGGAGGCAGAGCAAATTGTGTCATGACTGAAGTAGAGGCAACACCGGGCAGTTTGTGTTCCCCAGAGGGACAAACCCAGCAACAAGTACTTAAACGTTGAAATATAAAGTCTAAGGTGTAAAGATAACTTGAATGCAATTTAGGATTAACTAACAAATAATACCTTTTCTCTTTTTCTTTTTACGTGTCAGGGCTTGTTTTTTAAATGAATGAAATTTGCTGAGGAAAGAGATGTGAAAGGCCTTTGCTTTAAGATACCATGTTTTTCTTAAGAAAATGACTTTGGGCTGGAAAGACGGGGTTAAGACTCTGCCTAGCAAGTAAAAGGTCCTTAGTTTGGTTCCCAGGTCCCACGTAACAACACCAGGTGGAAACAGCGGTGGCCTGCACTTCCAGTCTTGGTGGACAGAGCCTGTGAAATCGCAGAGCGAAGCAGAAAGCAGAAGCAATCCAGGATGATTCCAGAAGTTACTCTTGGTCCTTCACAGGGAGACATATTGCCCCCCCCTTGCTCTCTCTCTCTCTCTCTCTCTCTCACACACACACACACACACACTAGTTAAAAAAGAAAATGACTCCAAGTAAAAATGTTCTTAAATATACACAGAGCTTTACAAATTAAAGTTCTTGTATTTTCTGAGTTTCTCTTTAAATTGTTATTTTACAGTTATGTTTTTCACACATAAATAAGAATATAAAATTGGCAAGAAATTGTACTGGATTTTATAAATATTAAAAAGTAACAAGTAATATCACTTTATTGAGTCAGCCTGTGCGTGGGCTGGCAAGTTCAAATTCATAGGGCAAACTGACAGGCTAGAAACTCAGGCAGAAATTGATCTTGTAGTCTTGAGGCAGAATTTCTTGCTTTTTTTTCTTCAGGGAACCTCAGTTTTGCTTTAAGTTGTCCAAGAAATTGGCAACCTTGACCTAAATTTTGGAGCATAATTTCCTTTACTTGAAGTCAATTAATTTTATATGTTAAAATAACCTATAAAATGCTTTCAAGCTGCACCTAGACTATGGCTTGGCTAAATTAGTGCGTAAAACTGGCCACCAAACGCAGTATCAAAGTGCTGCCTGGGAGGTATTTTTTAAAATTAATTAATTTATTTATTTATTCAATTGTGCGTGTGTGTGTATGTGTGTGTGTGTGTATGTGTAGAACCACATGAATTCAGGAACCACCATGGACCGCCTCCACCTCCTCCTTGTTTACTCTGCCCTGGGATTCACAGGCTCCGCCCTACCAGAACCAGAAACACAGGCCGCCCCCGCTTCTGCCTGGCGTCTATCTGTGGGGTCTAGGCTCCGAACTCAGGACCTTCCGCCTGCAAGGCAGAGGTTTAACCCCTGAGTCACCTCTCCAGCCCCCAATGGGAGGTATTTTTTAAAAACTATGGAATGCTACACAAATTTGCATGTCATCCTTGTGCAGGAGCCATGCTAATCTTCTCTGTATTGTTTCAATTTTAGTATATGGGCTGCCCAAGCCAGCACTGGGAGGGACGTTCAGGTGTTAAAGATTCAAAAATTGAAAGCAGAACATGCTTAGAGGATTAAGACAGATTTTATTAGAGGGGAGAAAGAATGGATCGCAGACATGGATTCTCAGTGGGCCAAGAGAGCTGCCTAATGTGCTGTGCCAAAAAGTGCGGTAAAGCAGCATAAAAGGATTAAGGTAGATTTTCTTTTTTTTTTTTTACTCTTTTTTTTTTATTAAAAATTTAATTATACATTTTAAAATTTTTTACCAGTTCCCTCCCTCCCCCCTCCTCCCCCTCCCCTTCCCCTAGTGCCTCCCCCCTAATTCCCAGAGAGTCCTTTATTGTGTACGCCTAACTCTCCACTGGGTCCTCCTCTCCGATGACATATAAGGACCCAGTGGCATTTCCATAAGCCCTTTCTCTTGTTCCCCTTAAGCATAAGATCACTACTATGGCTGTCAATCCCTTGCCTCCAGGGGTCTCGGTGCCCTTAACAGATGCTAGACTTTATGAGGGCAACAGTGCGCTGGACATTGCGCAGGGCATGCAAAGTCCCATTATGATTGCTTTGGCCCCAACTATTGTTGAGAATCTTGCAAATCGTTGCTCCTCCCATCCTTTTGCTCTTACAATCTTACCGCCCCCTCTTCCGCAAATGTCCCTGAGCTCCAGGATGGGGAGAGATTAGGCTGTCCTAGTTCTATGTGATTGATATAGAGTCTCTGAAGTTCTGGATTGTGGTTTGTTGATTTTCTTTTGCAGTTTTGCTGCTCCTGCAATTCCCTTCACTCCATTCTGCTGGGCACTGTATGTCACCCCCTGGCCAGAGACAAAAAGCTGTTAAACTGGAGTCTTGTTGTAATAGCACATTCAAGGGTAGATGTAATAAGAGTAGGAAACCTCACTGGGGGAGGGGTCCATCACCCATTTGCAAAATGATTACTTTTTATCTGCTAGACTATATGCCCTCCCCTTCTGGTGAGATCAGGAAAGAACGTCTGTGAACTTAACCAGGTTTCTCATTACTTACTTGCAGACCTTGATGGAGGCCTATTTTCTCTGCTGTAACATGGTCTCCTCTCTCCTTGTTTCTGGTGTGGCCCTCCTAACCCATCTCTCTTGTTCATAATCCTTGCAATTACTGTGTTACATAGGTTTACTTTTGAGTGTCTCAATGTGGGCTGGGTGAGTTTGGTACTAAGGATTAAGGTAGATTTTCTATTGCGGAGAGAAAGAACTGAATCCGTTACAGCCAAGGGAGCTGGAAAAGAACTCACAAGACATGGAGGAAGGGGCCCAAAGATGGCTGGCAGTATCAGGGGTATTTATAGGGTTAGGCAGGTCTGGGAAAAGTAGCTTTTCTCTATTCGCCAGCTCTAGTTTCTGCAAACCTGATTGGACCTCTTCGTCCACTACATCTCATTGGTCTGTTCATATTAGAGCCCAACCCAGTTGAACTGGTAGCAGACCTCATATAGTCCAAGCTGTTTCTTTTGAGGAATTTAGTGCATCTGCAATGGAGAGCTCATCTCCCTATCCTTTCATAAACAGAGGATTGGGGAAAGTTGGTGATCTTAACTCTGAAGAATTAAAACCAGTTCCTCCAGATTAGCACAGGCGAGTTCCTTCAGGATAATCCAGCATTGGAAAATAACTCTCAAATCAGCATAGCCTTGTTCTGAAACTGACTAAAAAGGAGGAATGGAGAGGTTTTATGGATTGCAGAATGGAGATTGCAGAATGGAAAGCAGCCAAGGAAAGTTCAGATTTGTGGCCTGAGCAAACTGGATGGAGAGAAACAACAATAGAGGCAGTGTCCACCTTTGAAGGATCGTTCAGTTATGGGTACTAGCAGTTAAGTGCTGGCGAATTAACCAAGTGGGGCTACTTAAGTCAGGGTCAGAAGAGAGAGTTAAACTATTACTTAAAAAAAATAAAAAATGGGTTGGGAGATGATTGAAAAAGTTTTTTCCTATTCAAGGGGAGAAGTAACAAAGATCTGACTGAGGACTATTGATAGAGGAGTAGGAGACAAAAATGCGATTCAGGGGAATTTTGAAGCAAAATCAGCAGGCAGAATCTGATTGGAAATAAGCAATAACGAATCCAAGAATACTTGGAAGTTTCGAGTTGAAGATGTCAGAAGGATGAGGTCATCCACAAGGAAAATGAAACAGAGAGGAAATAATGGTGTAGGAAAAATTCCTAAGTTTAGAATTCTTGTGGCAGAGTATTTGTTCCTGATTCCCAAAGATAATATCCATTTTATAGTCTTGAGTTCTTCCAAGAAAAACACCTTGTATTTCCACTATGTGTATATTTTTCCCCCTTTCTTTTTTCTCCTCTTCTCTTCCTCCTCTCCTTGTCCTCTTCTCTCTCTCTCTCTCTCTCTCTCTCTCTCTCTCTCTCTCTCTCCCCTTTCCTCTCACCTCCTCCTACTTTTACCTATCAAATGCCAGGATTAGAGGCATGTATCAACACACTGATTTTTTTTACCTGGATATCTTCTACTCAATAGTCAAAGCCCAAATTAAATTTCACTCCTTAGTAGCTTCCACTAACAACTGCAGGTGAAATCATTTGTCTGCTCTCTCTTTCTGTAGTACTGTACTCCTGTATTCATTTGTAAGAGTGTTCATTGCATGATATTATGATTTTATCTGCTTGCTTCCTGCACTAGGCTGTATATCTCACAGCCAAACTCACACTTATTACCTCTGGTTCTGGAAGCAATAAGGTTGAACTTGCTTAACTGACATCCAGCGCAGAGCTCAGGAAAAAGAGTGAAGCTAGAAAAAACTGTTAATGACACAGAGGTAATCTCTAAGGAAAAGCAAGTAAATATGTCACCAGGTATGGTGTATGTGTGCGTGTGTGTGGTGTTACAGAGCATACAGAGTAGGGCATAGAAACATACATGTTGGGAATTCTTAGGCTTAGTAGAAGGAAAGGAGAGACGAGCTTTTCTAGGTAGCTATCCATCAAAATATATTTCCTGGGTGATTCATATGTGGCATTCAGTACTTTGGCACTGAATGTAAATATAAAGCAATAAATGAGACAGATATCACCTCCATTTTCCTTAATAAGTTGAATTAAATTCCTTTTAAATATAATGTATGCAACTGGGTTGTACTTAAAGCACACCCAAGATCCTTTCTACAAGGGAATCTGTGAAATTCAGCTTTAAATGTGAATTTTCGATATTTAAAAAAAATTTAGCTTGTATGGTGTGTGTGTATCAGAGGTTACTATGTGTCCTTGTAGAGGACTAAGGGTAGCTTCAGGAATCATCCTGGATTGTTTTTACCTTTTTACCTCTATTTCCCCTTTTTTCAGGCTTTGCTCACCAGTGTAGGCCGCCACTATTTCGCCTGGCGTTTTTACATGGGATCTAGGATCTGGACCTTGGAGACAGGGTCTAAACCCTTGAGCCATCTCTCCAGCCCTAATGTGAATTTAATTTGAATGCAGAGCTTATAGTAATAGGGCCACATAGCTTCCCATGGTCAAAGGGAGAAGTTAAACATTTCAAATGCTGAAAAGAACTGGAGAATAAAAAATATTCTGGTGGCTTTGATGTGGAAGGAGGAGTCTATCCATCCCAGAGAAGCTTTGCTGTTGGGTCCTATAATAATTAAGCCTAGGTGTCAACTTGACACCCCTGGTATTAACTAAGATAGGCTGAGATTACACCTGGAAGGATCAACTGAGACCATCTGAAAGGATTATACCTGCCCTAATTCCATGGGAACTTCCATAGATTCCATAGAAACCTCCCAGTAATGGACCATATAAAAGGGGCCACAGAATATAAAGGAGAGACATTTCCAGGAATGCTGGAGCCATGTGGAGGTCTGCTGTGACTTAGTTGGCCAGCCGGCCGGCCAGCCAGCCAGCCATTCCATCTCCACCATGAAGAATCTATTTCCCCTCTGGAACTGTAAGTTGAATAAATCTCCCTTCTCCCATAAGTTGTTTGACTTTGAGTGTTCTCTCACAGCAATAATAAAGAGTAATAGTTGCAAAAATTGGTACCGAGTTGTGGGGTATTGCTGTGAGATTAAGAGCATTTGGTACCATAATGTGAAACTGTGAAGTGGAGAGAAGTTGGTACCCAGCAGTATGGCCAATGCTGTGATGTGGCTAGTGTGCCTTTGGAACTGTTTGTTGGGAGAAATATGGAGAACTTTGGGACTTTGTGCTGGGAAAGTCTTTGCATCTTGGCAATGGTGCCAAATGGGCCTTTCTCATCAGAGCTCCGAAGAGAGTAATGCTGTGAGACATGCAGGCAGTGGAAGCCCAGCTTGTGATGGTCCAGAGGGGAACAGAGACTGTGTTTGCAACTGGACGAGTGACACATGGAGCCATGTGTTGGCAGAGAGTTTAGTGAAGTTTTGCCCTCTTCCTGAAAGCTTGCCTGAAGTTAAACTGGAGTGCTTGACGGAGGAATTTCAAAGCAATGTAGTCCTGACAATGGGATATGGCTACTTTTTAGTTGTCTTCAGAGTTATGAAAAAGAACAAGGAATCAGGCAGGAAGAAGTAGTAACTGTAAGATCTGGTGATAAAAATGCTATGGCTAACTGTAAGATCTGGTGATAAAAAATGCAATGGCAAACTTAAAGAGTTGAGCCAGGAAGAAGCAGAAGACAAAATGTCCACTGTTAAAGACATTAGCTCCAATAGTAAATCAAAGCCTGCTCTCAAGTTGGATAATAGGAGAGGCTGTAGCCTGAGGGGAAGATTCTCAGAGAAGGCTCCCACCCATAAGAATTCAAATTCTTTTGTAAGGAATGAGCTGAAGGGTGAAGTTCTAAAGCAAGATTCTGTTTTTCCTGCAAAGCAACTGCCCAGGAATGAAAAAGAAAGGGGTCAATCTCTAAACCAAGGAAACAGCAAAACTTGGCAAAGTCGTCCATGTGGTTCTGGTTTTAGAGGCATCAGTAATGCAAGAGGGAAGAGATCGTGGAGTCCTCTAAGATTTCAAAAAATGGCAGAATCCAGGCAGCATGAGGCAAGAAGCCTACATTTTAGAGGCCTAAGAAGGGCAGGTTGTGCTCTCGATATGGGACATCTACCAAGGAAAGCGGTATACCCTGGAAGGAATCAGCCCAAGAGAGTGATATGTTCTACAGGCAGCTGTATTGGAGGCATGGAAGCAAAGCCCTTTGGAAATGAGATGACTTCAACGAGAGGCTCACCTGTTATACTTGGAACTACAGGATTTGGAGTTTATCCTACTGTTTTTTGGTCTTGCTATGTGTTAATCTTTCCTGGATATGTCCCTGTTCCTTCCTTTTGGAATGGGAATGTTTATTCTGTGCCATTGTATGTTGGAGGTATGTAACTTGTTTGATTTTACAGAAAACTTTGGACTTTAGATTTTGGGACTATGTTGAGACTACTAATGTACACTGTACTGAGACTTTCATAATGCATGTGTGGTTGTACATGGATATTATGTTAGGCAGAACTATGAATCTTACTGTTTTTATTTGGAGATTTATAATGGCCTAAGGAAATATGATTTGGTGTCAGGTTGAAAAGGGGTAGGGTAGACTTGTGTTAGTTAAGCCTAGGTGTCAACTTGACATACCTGGTATTAACTAAGATGGGCTGAGACCACACCTGGAAGGATCAACTGAGACCACCTGAAAGGATTATACCTGCCCTAAATTCCACGGGAAACTCCCAGTAATGGACTATATAAAAGGGGGCACAGAATATAGAGGAGAGACATTCCAGGAATGCTGGAGCCATGTGGAGGTCTGCTGTGACTTAGTCGGTGGTCCAGCCAGCCAGCCAGCCATGCCATCTCCCCCATGAAAGATCTATTTCCCCTCTGGAACTGTAAGTTGAATAAATCTGCTTTCTCCCATAAGTTGTTTGACTTTGGGTGCTCTCTCACAGCAATAATAAAGAATAACCATTACAGGTCCATCTGGAAACATGAAAATTTAGATCAGCTTCTCCATATTTAAGAAACACAGTGGAAGTAGCTGATAAAATGTAAGTCAGAAGTAGGAGGTCCTTGAGTGTTTAGAGCCTGAAGTGATTGGGTGTACACTTACTGAATGTGGTGTTGGCCCTTGTTATCTGTCTGGGGGTCACTTAGAGATTTCAGCACACTGATACCAGAAATGTTATCAAATGGAGAGGCTTTAATTAAGCTTATCAGGAGACCAGTCAGAGGCAGTGGTCCTGAGGGACAGAGGTACAGAGTTTCCAAAGGCAAAAATTAGACATTTGTGGTCATCTGGTGTGGCCACTGAGTTAGTCACAACAATTCTGTCAAGCACTCTGTATCCTTAAACAAGCAATATTCTGGCATAAATACATGTCCTTGGACTAAAGATACAGAAACTGAGTCACATTAGATATAGAACTGAATCACATTATATCCGTATCTGGCCGCCACCTGGTAACAGCAATCCTGTCATGTATAGCAAGACTGCGACCATGAGCGAAAGCAAGCAGTTAGTACAGAAGTTAAAATCTGCAGTCATTTTGTAAGCAACATATTCCTCACATCGGTTAACCAGTTGGTGGCCAGTTTTTAATTCTAATTACTACACCCTCACCTCTTCATGTATGAGTTCCTATACTGCAGAAGCTAGAAAATGAAAAGTTGAATTTCATAGATTCCCTTGCAGAAAGGGTCATGGGTGTGATTGAAGTATAACCCACTCCAATACAATGACTTTATATTTGAAGGGACTGTAATTCCATTTGGGAAGAGAAACAATAGGCAAGTCATCCATCTTGGTGATGGCCCTGAAGCCAAAAGGTTCTGTAGCAGTTGCCTAATCCCCAGTTCTCCACAAAAGTAGTCCTTGATTAGGACAAATGTGTGGAAGTGACTTTTTGATCCCTGACTTCCTGATGTCCTGTCACGGAATTTTAACTGCTGTGAGAAACACCATAGAAAAACAATTTAAAGGAGAAAATATTTATTTTCTCTTTAGATACCATAACGGTGTGAGGCACAGCAGCCCATATCAAAGTGGTCAGGAAATATAACTTCTCTAGTGCAGGATTTTCTTCCTCTCCTGTCCCCCATTTTATTGAATTTGGGCTCATAGACCATGATATGGCACTGCCCAAGTCTGTCTCTCTTAGTTAATCTTTTCTAGAAATATCCTCACTGATACCTCCAGAGGTGTACCTTGTTAAACCCTCAGTTGCTTGTCATACTAATCAAGGTAGCATTCAAGATTATAATCATTATTGCCTGGAGAGATAATTCAGCAGGTAAAGGTACCTGTGGTATGCAAACCTGGAGACCTGAATTTGATCCTTGGAACCATGGTGAAAGGAAAGAACCACTTTTCCAAAGTTGTCCCCTGCCTTCCATACATGTAACATGGCATGCACTACACTATCTCCCTCTCTACTAAATAAATTATAAAATGTTAGCCACTATAAATAAATCCCTTGTCAATTAGATATTCAAACACACCCCTGACTTGCCAAAGATTTGTGCCCATCTCATAATCCATAATTTCATCAATT
Source organism: Typhlomys cinereus (assembly GCA_023101885.1). Lineage (NCBI taxonomy): Eukaryota > Metazoa > Chordata > Mammalia > Rodentia > Platacanthomyidae > Typhlomys > Typhlomys cinereus. Next base: position 3,483,902 of record JALPQD010000079.1, read on the forward strand.
AATTTTAAGAGTTTCCGCTATTTTTTGATTTTACTTGTATTAGCTTTGGTTATGCATATATAAAAAGTCTCATGATATTTCCATATGTGTATATGTTTTCAAATTCCCTCTTGATCCCCTCCTGCTGCTTCTGATACCCATCTTCTCAATTGATCTATCTTCTACCTTCATGTCTTTTAAATTTTTTTTTTATTTATTCAATTGTGCATGTGCAGAACTATGGGCAAATTTGGGAACCATGGACCGCCTCCAGCTCCTCCTTGTTTACTCTGTCCCGGGATTCACAGGCTCCACCCTACCAGGATCAGAAACGCAGGCTGCCCCCGCTTCCACCCGGCCTCTATACGTGGGGTCTAGGATCCGAACTCAGGACTTTCCGCCTTCAAGGCAGAGGCTTAACCCCTGAGCCACTCTCCAGCCCCAATGTCTTTTTTTTTTTTTTTTTAATAAATTCATCAGTTTCATTCAGGTTGCTTATAGCAATGATGGCTGGTGGAAAGGAGAGACATTTTTCTTGAGTGTAGATACTGGTAACTTCCAGTGTTCCTGCATACAGCTTATAGTCTTTTGTTTGGCTGCTTGTTTCTTTATTTTATTTTTTTATTATTATTAATACATTTTTTATTATTATTTCAGCTCATACAAACTTAATGGGTACACCAGTTCCCTCCCTCCCCCCTCCCCCCCCACCCCCTGCTCCTCCTCCCCACCCCCTCCCTCCCCATCCCCCAGTGCCTCCCGCCCCAATTCCCAGAGAGTCCTTTCTTGTGCATGCCTGATTTTCCTCTGGGCCCTCCTCTCCGATGACGTACAAGGACCCAGTGGCCTTTCCCTGAACCCTTTCCCATGTTCCCCTTAGGTATAGGAACACTGCTGTGGCTGCCAATCCCTTGCCTCCAAAGATCTTGGTGCCTTTAGCAGATGCCAGACTTTTGGGGTCAATAGTGTGTTGGACAATGTGCAGGGCATGTAAAGTCCAATTATGATTGCTTCAGCCCTAACTTGTATGAAGTATCTTACATATCATTGCTCCTCCCATCCTTTTGCTCTTACACTCTTACCGCCCCCTCTTCCGCAAATTTCCCTGAGCTTCAGGATGGGGAGAGACTAAGCTGGCCTAGTTCTAGGTGGTTGATATAGAGTCTCTGAAGTTCTGGATTGTGGTTTGTTGGTTTTCTTTTGCAGTTTTGCTGCTCCTGCAATGCCCTTCACTCCATCCTGGTGGGCATTGTATGTTATCCCCTGGCCAGAGACAAAAAGCTGTTAAACTAGAGTCTTGTGATAAAAGCACATTCAAAGGTAGATGTAATAAAAGTGGGAAACCACAGTGAGGGAGGGGTCTATCACCAATTTGCACAACGGTTACTTTTTATCTGCCAGACTATATGCCCTCCTCTTCTGGTGAGATCATACCCCCTCAGTAGTAAATGATCATGAACAAAAGTCTGTGAACTTAATCATATGTCTCATTACTTATTTGAGTCCTTGATGGAGGCCTATTTTCTCTGCTGTAACATGGTCCCTTCTCTCCTTGTTTCTGGTGTGGCCCTCCTACCCCATCCCTCCTGTTCATAATCCTTGCAATTACTGTCTCTAGGTGGGCTGGGTGGGTTTGGTACTAGGAGCCACCTATTAGGGAGTACATATGGTGCTTAATTTTCTGGGTCTGGGATACTTCACTTAATATAATTGTTTCTAATGACATCCATTTCCTGGCAAATTCCAGTAATTCATCATTTTTGATGGCTGAGTAGTACTCCATTGTATAGCTGTACCACAGTTTCCTTATCCACTCGTCAACTGTTGGACATTTGGGCTGATTCCATGACTTTGCTATTGTAAACAGTGCTGCTATGAACATGGTCGTGCTTGTGCTATCGAGGTGAACCTCTGCTGTATGGGGGGTTATTCCCAAAAGTGGAATAGCAGGGTCATACTGCATTTCAATCTTTAATTTCTTTAAGAATCTCCAGACGGCTCGCCAGAGTGGCTGTATGAGCCTGCACTCCCACCAGCAATGTAGGAGAGTTCCCCTCTCTCCACATCCTCTCCAGCATTTGTTGTTGTTTGTATTGTGGATTTTTGCCATCCTGACTGGGGTGAGATGATATCTCAGGGAAGTTTTGATTTGCATTTCCCTGATGGCGAAGGAAGTGGAGCATTTTTTAAGGTATTTGTTAGACATTTTAATTTCATCCCTGGTAAAGTTTCTTTTAAGTTCCAGGGCCCATTTTTTAATTGGGCCATTGGTTTCTTTGAGGTTTAGTTTTCTAAGTTCTTTGTGCACTCTGGACAGTAGAGCTCTATCAGATATGTGGTTAGTGAAGATTTTCTCCCATTCTGTGGTTTGCCTTTGAGCTCATGTTACAGTCTCTTTATCTGAACAGAAGCTCTTTAATTTCACAAGATCCCAACTGTTAAGAGTTGGTAGCAGTGACTGTGCCATTGGATGTCTGTTTAGGAAATTTGGCCTAGCCCAATCAGCTCGAGGGAGTTCCCTATCCTTTCAACTATGGTTTTTATAGTCTCTGGCCTGATATCAAGGTCCTTGATCCATTTGGAATTAAGTCTTGTACATGGTGACAAGTATGGGTCCAGCTTTAATCTTCTGCATGTGGAGATCCAGTTTTGCCAGCACCATTTGTTGAAGATGCTGTTCTTTTTCCATTGGATTCTTTGGGCCCCTTTGTCAAAGACCAAATGGCTGTAACTTTGTGGGCTTATATCTGGGTCTTCAATCCTTATCCATTGATCTGTGTGTCTATTTTGGAGCCAGTACCAGGCTGTTTTTATAACTATGGATTTGTAATATAGACTAAGGTTCGGTATGGTAATACCTCCAGCTGTGTTTTTGTTACTCAGGATTGTTTTTGCTATCCTGGGTCTTTTGTGCCTCCATATGAACTTTGAGATTGTTTGGTCAACTTCTTTGAAGAATTGATTTGGGATTTTAATTGGTATAGCATTGAATCTGTATATTCCCTTTGGTAGGATGGTCACTTTTACGATGTTGATTCTGCCAATCCAGGAACATGGGAGGTCTTTCCACCTTCTGGTGTCTTCTGCAATTTCTTTCTTTAGGGTTTTAAAATTTTCATTGTAAAGGTCTTTTACCTCCTTGGTTAGGTTTATGCCAAGGTATTTCATTTTTTTAGGGGCTATAGTAAATGGGATTGTTTCTCTCAAGGCTTTTTCACTTCTTTCATTCTGGGCATATAGGCAGGCCTCTGATTTTTGCACATTTATTTTGTATCCTGCCACCCTGCTGAACTTCTCAATTAGTTCCAGAAGCTTCCTGGTGGAGTTTTTGGGATCCCTCAGGTATAAGATCATGTCATCTGCAAATAGGGATAGCTTGACTTCTTCCTTGCCGATTTGAATCCCTCTTATGTCCCTTTCTTGTCTTATGGCTTCAGCTAAGACTTCAAGTACATTATTGAATAGAAGTGGTGAGAGTGGACAGCCTTGTCTAGTTCCTGATCGAAGTGAGAATGCTTCCAGTTGTTCCCCATTGAGCATAATCCTTGCTGTGGGCTTGTTGTATACAGCTTTTATTATATTGATAAAGGTTCCTTCCATTCCTACTGTCTCTAGCGTTTTGATCATAAAAGGCTGTTGGATCTTGTCAAAAGCTTTTTCTGCATCTATCGAGAGTATCATGTGGTCTTGGACTTTGGACTGGTTTACATAATGAGTTACATTTATTGATTTGCGTGTGTTGAACTCTCTGCTATTTTCTGACACTGAATGAAAGCTGACCGATACAAGGTTATAGGATCAGAGAGAGATGTGAGTGTAGGTTTTTGATTTATATCTGGTAATTTATAAAATATTGTCTCCATTTGAATCTGTGCCCATATTTCATGTGTTAAAGATGTGATCCAGAAAGTCACTTGTCAGTATCATTTGAAATAGAACTTTTGGAATAGTAAAGAATATAATCTCCCCCCAAAGGAGTTAGTGACTTTATAAGAACCATCATCTTGTTTTTGCTCAAGGTATAATGGCTGTGCCATGTTATAATACTGGAGAAAGACACTCACTAGATGCAGAACAAATGTTGCTACCATGCTTTGAGCCTTCCAGACTCCAAAAACATGAGTAAATCACCCTCTTTATAGATTTCACAGTGCCAATCATATTGCTATAGCAATGAAAAGTAAATAAGACAAAAATGAATATTTCACTGACTTTTCATGGATCCAGCATTGCATTAATGTATATATCAGGAAATGCTTGAAATTAAGTTACTAATGGTACAATGTGACTTGTTTAGGAGTATTGTATTGTGTAGGTGCAGTCAAACTTTACCTGTTTACAAAAGCCCTCATATACTATATTAGGTATGATTTGTTTATGCCAGAAGCACAGGGTATCTTTATAATCAAGCTGTCCACCACAATTCATTGGTGCAGGGGGAAACCAAGGTTAAGAGAGCTCAAACTGAGAAGTAGTCAGAGCTGAGTTCCCATTTTTCAGCTTGAACTTTTGAGTCCTCAGGTAGTTGTATATAGCTGGATGTGTGTGTGTGTGTGTGTGTGTGTGTGTGTGTGTGTGTGTGTGCGTGCGCGTGCGCGTATTAGTATGTGCTAATACTAATTAGCACAAGAAGAAATCTGAGGTTGCTGTTGGGAAGGAATTCTTCATATGTTTGTTGAATTTTTGCATATCTCAGGAGAACTTTGTGCTCTTTGTCTTGTACCCAGCAATCTTTCCATCTTCTGCCGGTATCTGTGAAACTTCAACAATGTGGATACATGAAAGTAGAGGAAAATCTTGAATTCCTCACAGCAAAGCTCAGTTACAAGCAGCAGTTTCAGAAGCTGTAAATAAATTATTTGGTGGTGGAGGGCAGAATGGTTGTCTTCTGTTCTAATTCATTTTGGAACACTAAAACAAAGATAAAAGAAATGGAATATAGATTATTTTCCTGTCATACTCTATTTTTTTTTGCATTTTGGTGGGTGTAGTGCTTGATAAGTTTCAAGTATCCTTTGAGTAAGAAAACTCACCTTTCTTCTTTTTGTTAATATTAAAAAGAATGAAAGATAAAATCAGTAGAATGTGTGTATATTCCAATATGAGTACAGATGGAAATGCAATTGATAGACTTTTCACATCCTTTCTAAACCCAAATGTGTTAAGGTAACTGTGATGTCTACAAGATCCTTTTGCCCAAAGCAAGGGAGTGAATGGTATGTGTCCAAAGGTCAGATTCTGAAGTGAGAAAGACGGCTTATAGACAGTGGGAAGTCATTTTACATGTGGCACATTCAACTCTAGTGAGAAGAGTGTCATATTCATTAGTGGCAAACGTGTTAATAAAATGTTAGTGTTCCAAGTCACTCATTAATAATTTTCTTTTTTTAAATTTTTTATTATGTATCCAATTGTGCATGTGTGTGCACATGTGTGTATGTGCGTGTGTATGTGTGTGAGAGAGAGAGTGTGTGTGTGTGTGTGTGTGTGTGTAGACCCACAGGTGAATTCGGAAACCACCATAGACGCTTCCACCTCCTCCTTGTTTACTCTGTCCTGGGATTCACAGGCTCCATCCTACCAGGGCCAGAAACGCAGGCTGGCCCCCCCCCCCCCCCGCGCGCCCCGCTTTCCGCCTGGCGTCTATTCGTGGGGTCTAGGATCCGAACTCAGGATCTTCCGCCTGCAAGGCAGAGGCTTAACTCCTGAGCCACCTCTCCAGCCCCTCATTAATAATTTTCATCCACTGTACTCATGTCCTTTTTTTATTTATGCTTCAATTTTAGGGGCCTTGGAAGACCATTCTTCTGGAAACTCTTCCCATCCAGCACTGCCCAAGACTGCTTTCTGCCCTGATGGAACTATTTTGTATGGCCAAGACCACATTCACAAGCCAGGTATATAGATTATTGAATACTTAATAATTTAGCTATTGTGATTGAAGAACTGATTCCTTAAGTTAATTGAAGTACATAAAACGTATGTTTAAGAAGTGGGGAATGATTCAGTGGTTAAAGCACTTGCCTAGTAAACAAAGGACTTGGATTTGGATTCCTAGATCCAACGTAAAAATGACAAGATGGATGTTAGAGCTGCTTGTAATTCTAGCCCCGGAGGTCAGAGCCTGGGAATCCTCAGAGCAAGCTGGCTAGCCAGATGAATGCTAAGGGTGTGCTCTGGCTTTAATTAGAGACTCAGGCTCACAAAAGTAAGGTGGAAGGATTGGGGTGATTGTTGGTATCACCCTCGGACTTCTACATGCTGCATGCACATTCAAGTGTTCATCCATACATATGTGTATCCACCCAATGTGAATACTCCATACATACATACATGAAAAAGAATGTTTAAATAGCCCTGGGAACCTGGAAGAATTTTGTCTTTCCAAATGGCTTGTATAGCGAGCAGTGTGATGACTATCTGTGGCTGACTGTAGCAATGTTAGTGCATATCATAGGAATGGTGCATGTGGATTAATAGCCAAGGCTGGAATTCTAGTAATTCCTTTGTGTTGATATACGAGATATATGATATAGAACATAGGCAGTCTACCCATACATGTTGAAGCCGGTTCATTTTGTTCTACCAGTATTTATGTGGCACTGTAAGGTCTGTGAGAGGTGCGAGGGTATACAAGATGCTATGCAAGATGGGGGGACCAATGAATGATTGGAGATGGAAACCACATTAGAAAGGCGGAGCCTCAGATCTCGCGAGACCTGCAAGTACCATGAGAGTTCAAGATCCCACGAGAGCTCCAACACCCACGGCATACCCACGGCACACCCACGGCACACTCACGGCACACCCACAGCATTCCATTTCTTTCAGAGCCCACGTTCGGAGCAACCATTCCGGGTCCGGTGCGGTCGTCAAGGCGTCGCCGCCCTAGGCGAGCGGGAAGTCGAGCTATGCCTTCGGATGTGAATCCGAAGCAAGGAAGAAACAGGTCTAAGAGCCAGGCCAGGCGGGCAGCTCGCTCCAGGATGGCTTCTACTGATACTGGATCCCAGGGAGACTTCAGAAGAGGGATCCAGAATCCCAGGCGGGGGATCAACCTGGGGGAGGCTGCTGTGGCCCCCGAGCCTCAGCCTCGCTTCCAGGCTTTTTTCCGAGAGCTCAAAACCGAGATACGCGTAGCGAGGCAGAATCTGTGGGCTCACAGGCACTTCGCGATGTTCCTCCTCTTCCTCTGGACTGTGGTGATGGTGTGCTACCTGCTGAGCACCAGTGAGTGTTGAATCGGGGCCCATGAAGGAGGCTTGGGGGTGTGAGGGAGGTTTAGGGGCAGGGCAGTTAGTTTGTAGTGGGGGAATGTTTTGGGGGAAAGGGAGCCGGAGGCCTTGGGAGGTAGGAAGCAGGGCAAGGGAGCCCCAAGCATGAGGCAGGAGATGGTGGTAGCCCAGGGGGATTTGTAGGAAGAGGACAGAAAGGGGGTAGAAGTGAAAGTGGGGAGGACCGACAGACTTGAGGTTAACCAAGATGGGGGACTGGTTCATGTCAGCATTGTTTTCTGAGTGGAAAGCGGGGCTTGGGCAGCTGTGGAGTAGGAGCTCCGTAGTGGAGGTAGAGCCGGTGTCAAAGCATGGGGCCCCAGGACGTGGGGAACTATGCCTTGTTGGTAGAGGGGGTGGGGGAGCTATAGTGCCCTGGGGGAGGTGCCCGAGGTAGAGGCAGGGCTCCTGGAGTAGGGACAGGGCTCCTTGGGGCGGGGCTTCCGGTGGGAGGGGCTCCTAGGGGCGGGGCTTCCAGGGGGCACATGCAGGGAACTCGTGCGTTATTGGTAGAGGGGGTGGGGGACCCATAGTGCCTTGGGGGAGGTATCTGAGGTAGAGGCGGGGCTCCTGGAGTAGGGACAGGGCTCCTCAGGCAGGGCTTCCTATGGGCGGGGCTCCTAGGGGCGGGGCTTCTGGGGAGCATGTGCAGGGAACTCGTGCGTTATTGGTAGTCGTGCGTTATTGGTAGAGGGGGTGGGGGACCCATAGTGCCCTGGGGGTGGTGCTGGAGGTGGAGGCGGGTCCCCTCGGGATGGGGCGGGGCTTTTCTGGGGGAGGGGTGGGGCTCCCGAGGGCGGGGCTCTGGGGAGGTACCTAGGAGAAGGGGGTTAAGAAGGGAGGGGAAATGGGAAAGGAGAAGTGGGGAGGTGCAGTACTTTGGGATTATGAACTCTGGTTACCAGGTTTACGATCAGGCCCTCTGCTGGATTTAGTACCTTTTTACACCACTCTGCTACATCTTCGAGGCAAATTTAGTCCCCACAAAAATCCTCATCCACTTACTTTTGTTTTATATCGTGTATATATGTAAGTATGGCTGTTTTTTTTAATCAAGCGTTTCAAATTTGGGTTGTTTCTTTCCTAGGGTTGTTTTAAAATTTTTCTGTGAGCATTACTGTATAAGCTCTTTCACCCATTTACTTTGAATTCTCCAGGAGCAGAGTCTTAGGTCATGTGAGAATGGTATACTGAAGTTTCTGATAATTTTCTAAAGTGGCAGGATAATTTTGTCTGCTAATAATATTTGTTGGGTTCCAATTATGCAAGCATTTGCTATTCTCCATCCTTTTCCACTACAGCCATTCCAGTAAGTCATACAGTGAGTGGTATCTCATGATTTCAACTTGCATTTATTTTCCTAACTAATGTGATTGGATTTTTTTCCTTAAGCCTGTTGCTATTGGTTATCTCTGGGAAAATGTCCTTTAAAACCCTTGCCCATTTTTTTCCCACTTAAATTTTTTTTGTGTGTAGGGGTCACATATATATCACATAGTCAGTGAATGACTGTGTAGTCAGTTCTTTATGTTGGCTTTATCCACTGAACTATCTTGCCAGATACAACGATTTTTTTTTGGGGGGGGGGAACTGTTGTGTGTGGGATATATACCTGTATAGATGCACGTTTGCACATGTGTGGTTGTGTGGAGGCTTGAAATTGACATTACATTGAGTGCCTTCCATTATGCCTCGTTTTCATTAAGACATTTGAACCCAGAGCTCACCAATTGGCTAGACTTGCTCTAGGAATTCCCTGTCTCTGCCTTCCTAGCGCTAGGATTACAGGTGGCTTCCAAGCCTGCCTGACTTCTATGTGAATTCTGGGGATCTGAACTCCAGTCTTCAGACTCCAGGGCCAAGATCCTTATCCACTGAGCCATTTCTCTAGTCCCCTGACCATATTTGAGTACATCACTTATTTTAAGAGTTTTAAGAATTCTTTGCGTAGTCTATATGTTGAATCCTTATTAGAGACTGTGATTTGTAAATATTTTCTTCCATTCTGTGCTTCATCTTTCTGCTATCTTCAGTCTGTACATTGTTTTGTTTGGGTTTGACAGTGTCTTGCTACCTAGGATAGTCCTGCAACTTACTGTGTAGTCTGGGTTGGCCTGCAATTTGATGCATTCTTCCTGCCTATGTCTTTCAAGAGCTGGAATTAAAGGCACATGCCATTCCTGGATTAATATCCTTTGATGTGTAAAAGATTTTGGATTTGATGAAGTTAATGTGTTTTCTGTGGTTTCATGGGCCGTTGGTGTCATATCTAAGTAGTCATTGACAAATCCAAGGTTGTGAATATTGCTTCCATTTTCTTTTCAGACTTACAACTTTAGCTTTTAAATTTGAATTGCTGACCTTTGTTAAATTAATATGGTATGACTTAGGAGTTCAGACTAATCATTTTACATGTAGGTATTCAGTTGTCCCAGCACCTTTTGTTGAGGATATTACTCATCTTCTGTCTAAGGGCCTTGTCACTTTTGTTTAAAAATCAGTTGAATAGAGTTTAACGAGTTTTACTCTGGTTTCTACTTAGGAATCTTTTGCTGTTGTGATAATAAAGCACCAAGTAGTTGACAACTTTTTCCTTTTTTGAAAATTGCAAGCTATTGATAATATATTTTTATTTTTATTAAGAATTCTCTTATGCAAACATACTGAGTGCTTGTCTCACTTGCCTCCCTTTCCTCTAGCTTTCTCCTGTTGGGCTAACAATAATTTGTTACATATTTTACAGAAGTCTAGAAGGGATGAGCTTGAAGGCTCATGGTGTAATGATGATAAATAAATGCTAATTACCTTGATTTGATCACTGTACAATATGCATGTCTTTATGCATCATACTACTCCTGTTTAATATGTCTGACAACATACATTAATGAAAAGGATGGATTCTATAAATATTAGGTCAGCTAAAAATAAGTGACACTGCTGACATGATGGCCCTGTGGGTAAGAGTGCCAGCTGGTGACCTGAGTTTGATTCCCAAGCTGATGTACGCAAGAGCAGAAGTGGGATTTGAAAATTGTCTGCTGCCCTCTACATGCATACTGTGTCACATATGCCTGCTCTCGTTGCACATGATCTGTATTTCTTTTTAAATAATTGAATGAATGAATTAAAAACCGAGTGAAGATTTAAAAATGTAGAAATGTAAAAATGAACATATACAAAGATTATTGTTCAAATAGTACAGATTGTCTTCCAAAGCATGGACTGAGAAGCAAAAATAATAAAAGAAGAGCTTGATGGATGTAATGGCTTAAAAAAGCTTAAACTTTGGAATCTCCCCAAGCAAACTCCATAGAAATATGAAAGCAATGGTTTACTCTGAAAGATGTTTGTGATCTGGTACTTTTAAGGCTCAAGTTCTCTACTGTGCAACAAGTGCGTGGAAGATGTAAGTGTTCCAAGGCCTACATGTGCATATTAAAACAAAAGAGATGATTAATTTGTGCCATAAAAGTGGCAAACAGCAGCAAAGAGAATTGAAGATGCGAAAAGACTGACATATCACTGTACTACTGAGAAAAGTGTATTCTGGGGTAGTACTGGTGATACAGTGCTTGCCTAGTAGGCAAGAGGCCTCCTTCCCCACCCCCAACAGTATTTATGTAAAGGATTTTTCATAGATAATTGCAAGCAAGTGATAATCATTTGCAGTGTTCTTTAAAGCCATCCTAATTTGAGCCATGTAATGGAATACTGTGACATTAAAGAAAATATTAAAGAATATTTATTTGAGACAAAGGGAGAATGAAGGCACATATTATACACATACCATGACATGAATGAATGTCAGAGGACAGCTTTCTTACATGTGGGCTTCTGTGGATCAAACTCAGGATACTAACCAGATTTGCCAAGAGGCACTTTACCCATTGGGTTATTTCCCTGTCCCCCTTTGGAGAATATTTAACAACTCTCTTTTCTTCTATAGAAGAAAATTGTGAAAATGAAACAGAAAATGGGTTCTTTGGTACAGGGAAAGAAGGATGGGAAAGGTTTTTCCTTATTCAGGGGCTTGAATTTAATTCATGTATAAAGAAGTCAACATACTTGTCCAGATTTTGTGTGATGGGTTCTCATTTAGTTGGAATATATACTATTTATGATTTTCAAGTGATAGTATGACTTTAAATATTATTGCTCTTTGTCAGGCGAATTTACTATTGTAAGTCACTGTATAGGAGAACAGTGGAATGTGTCAACAGGTAGGTTAAGAATTGGTTAATTTTAGTAATTTTTTCCACCTTCGTGACAACTACATTCTGGTTATTAATACTGTCTTAGCTGTTAGGAGATTAAAATGCAGCATCTGTTCATCTATTAGAAGTAGTTTAAGCAGAGGTTATTATAAAATACTATTAAAAGTGATCAATGCTTTACATACTTAGATTCATAATTTCACTTCTTAAGGTCTGTCAACGAATTTTTCTCCAAGCAAAACAGCCCTGTGGATAACTGAGGATATAAAGGAGTCATTCCCTTGGGATGCCATCGTGAATTTTTTCTTTCCAACTAGTAAGTTGATTTTCTTTTCAAAAAAATAGCATTTGTTTTAAAAATGGTGACTACTTAGGAGGCAGAGCAGTTTTTCAACAGTGGACTGGGATTCCTCTGAGTTTGAGTTCTGACTCCGCCCTTCACCTTAGGCGAGATGATTTTTGTGGATCTCTGTGTCCTCATTGTACAATAAAGATATGTATCTCCAGAATTGGGAGGATGGATCCTGACATTTGCATGTGACAAATTAAAGCTTAAGTTGGCTATTTTGCATAAAACACTTTTCCTCAGGAAATACTTAAAGCCTTCACAATTTACCTAAGTAGCATGTCTTGATTTAACCACTGCCCTACTGTGAAATTGATGTCTTTTGTGTTATTAAGCAGTTTACATTGTGGCTCATACCAGGTGTTTTCCCATCTGTTTTAGTGATAAAGTCCAGATTTGAAGTGATACCATTGTTCTTGATTCTGTATATATTGTTTCTATCAAGCACCCCTGAGAATTCTTAACCACAAGTATACATGTGTCATTTTGTACAGCATGTGGTACCCTTTCAAGGAGAAATTTCTCATAGATTGACTTGTATGAATTACAAAGATAAAGCTCCTCAAACCATGTAGAATTCAAAGAGAATTTGATGTGGTTATGTAAGCACAAAATCATGTCCATTGTTAATTCCAGAGCATGCCACTGAATTCTTCCATGTAAAGATCGTTTTATGTTCCCCTAGTGCTTTCATCAGGTAGAAAATAGTCACTGCAACACCTGTTAACCAGTGAGGACAGCCAGATACATGAATTCTTCAAATAAAGAAAAAAATACTGCCATGGTTAAATTGAGCGAATGAGCCAGAAGCCTGGGCAAGTGTTAGGTTGTGTTCACTGAAAAAGTGCAACAGTGATAAATGGAGCTTGAGGCTTATGAAAATAGCAGATATAAACTGTCCAATACCTGTGATCACTACACAATACAAACACTAAAGCCAACTTCAAAAGTAGTTGAAATAAGATACCTGCATTTTTACCATCATTTCTCCAACCTAACACAAGAAATTTTATCAAAATTATGTGAAGTAATTTCCCCCTCAAGGTGTTTCCTATTTGTTTATTTTTTTTATTTCAGCTCATACAAACTTATTAGGTACACCAGTTCCCTCCTTTCCTCCTCCTCCCCCCATACCCCTATTCCCCCTCCCCACCCCTCTCCCTCCCCATCCCCCAGTGCCTCCCGCCCCAATTCCCAGAGAGTCCTTTCTTGTGCATGTCTGATTTTCCTCTGGGCCCTCCTCTCCAATGACGTACAAGGACCCAATGGCCTTTCCCTGAACCTTTCCCGTGTTCCCCTTAGGTATAGGAACACTGCTGTGGCTGCCAATCCTTGACCTCCAAGGTTCTTGGTGCCTTTAGCAGATGCTAGACTTTGTGAGGTCAACAGTGTGTTGGACAATGCGCAGGGCATGCAAAGTCCAATTATGATTGCTTCAGCCCTAACTAGTATAGAATATCTTATATATCATTGCTCCTCCCATCCTTTTGCTCTTACACTCTTACCGCCCCCTCTTCCGCAAATTTCCCTGAGCTTCAGGATGGGGAGAGACTAAGCTGGCCTAGTTCTAGGTGGTTGATATAGAGTCTCTGAAGTTCTGGATTGTGGTTTGTTGGTTTTCTTTTGCAGTTTTGCTGCTCCTGCAATGCCCTTCACTCCATCCTGGTGGGCATTGTATGTTACCCCCTGGACAGAGACAAAAAGCTGTTAGAGTCTTGTGATAAAAGCACATTCAAAGGTAGATGTAATAAAAGTGGGAAACCATACTAAGGGAGGGGTCTATCACCCATTTGCAAAATGGTTACTTTTTATCTGCCAGACTATATGCCCTCCTCTTTTTTTTTTATTAAAAATTTAATTATACATTTTAAAATTTTTTACCAGTTCCCTCCCTCCCCCCTCCTCCCCCCGAACCCCCTCCTCTCCCTCCCCTTCCCCCAGTGCCTCCCCCCCAATTCCCAGAGAGTCCTTTATTGTGTACGCCTAACTCTCCACTGGTCCTCCTCTCCGATGACATATAAGGACCCAGTGGCATTTCCATAAGCCCTTTCTCTTGTTCCCCTTAAGCATAAGATCACTACTATGGCTGTCAATCCCTTGCCTCCAGGGGTCTCGGTGCCCTTAACAGATGCTAGACTTTATGAGGGCAACAGTGCGCTGGACATTGCGCAGCGCATGCAAAGTCCCATTATGATTGCTTTGGCCCCAACTATTGTTGAGAATCTTGCAAATCGTTGCTCCTCCCATCCTTTTGCTCTTACAATCTTACCGCCCCCTCTTCCGCAAGTATCCCTGAGCTCCAGGATGGGGAGAGATTAGGCTGGCCTAGTTCTATGTGATTGATATAGAGTCTCTGAAGTTCTGGATTGTGGTTTGTTGATTTTCTTTTGCAGTTTTGCTGCTCCTGCAATTCCCTTCACTCCATTCTGCTGTATATGCCCTCCTCTTCTGGTGAAATCACACCCCCTCAGTAGTAAATGATCAGGAACAAAAGTCTGTGAACTTAATCAGATGTCTCATTACTTATTTGGGTCCTTGGTGGAGGCCTATTTTCCCTGCAGTAACATGGTCCCTTCTCTCCTTGTTTCTGGTGTGGCCCACCTACCCCATCCCTCCGGTTCATAATCCTTGCAATTACTATCTCTAGGTGGGCTGGGTGGGTTTGTTACTAGGAGCCACCTATTAGGGAGTACATACAGCGCTTAATTTTCTGGGTCTGGGATACTTCACTTAATACAATTGTTTCTAATGACATCCATTTCCCGGCAAATGCCAGTAATTCATCATTTTTGATGGCTGAGTAGTACTCCATTGTATAGATGTACCACAGTTTCCTTATCCACTCGTCAACTGTTGGACATTTGGGCTGATTCCATGACTTTGCTATTGTAAACAGTGCTGCTATGAACATGGTCGTGCTTGTGCTATCGAGGTGAACCTCTGCTGTATGGGGGGTTATTCCCAAAAGTGGAATAGCAGGGTCATACGGCATTTCAATCTTTAATTTCTTTAAGAATCTCCAGACGGCTCGCCAGAGTGGCTGTATGAGTGTGCATTCCCACCAGCAATGTAGGAGAGTTCCCCTCTCTCCACATCCTCTCCAGCATTTGTTGTTGTTTGTATTGTGGATTTTTGCCATCCTGACCAGGGTGAGATGATATCTCAGGGAAGTTTTGATTTGCATTTCCCTGATGGCTAAGGAAGTGGAGCATTTTTTAAGGTATTTGTTAGACATTTTAATTTCATCCCTGGTAAAGTTTCTTTTAAGTTCCAGGGCCCATTTTTTAATTGGGCCATTGTTTTCCTTGGTGTTTAGTCTTCTAAGTTCTTTGTGCACTCTGGACAGCAGAGTTCTATCAGATGTGTGGTTAGTGAAGATTTTCTCCCATTCTGTGGGTTGCCTTTGAGCTCGTGTTATAATCTCTTTATCTGAACAGAAGCTCTTTAATTTCACAAGATCCCAACTGTTGAGAGTTGGTAGCAGTGACTGTGCCATTGGATGTCTGTTTAGGAACTGTTGGCCTAGCCCAATCAGCTCGAGGGAGTTCCCTATCCTTTCAACTATGGTTTTTATAGTCTCTGGCCTTATATCAAGGTCCTTGATCCATTTGGAATTAAGTCTTGTACATGGTGACAAGTACGGGTCCAGCTTTAATCTTCTGCATGTGGAGATCCAGTTTTGCCAGCACCATTTGTTGAAGATGCTGTTCTTTTTCCATTGGATTCTTTGGGCCCCTTTGTCAAAGACCAAATGGCTGTAACTTTGTGGGCTTATATCTGGGTCTTCAATCCTTATCCATTGATCTGTGTGTCTATTTTGGAGCCAGTACCAGGCTGTCTTTATAACTATGGATTTGCCGTATAGACTTAGGTTCGGTATGGTAATACCTCCAGCTGTGTTTTTGTTACTCAGGATTGTTTTTGCTATCCTGGGTCTTTTGTGCCTCCATATGAACTTTGAGATTGTTTGGTCAACTTCTTTGAAGAATTGCCTTGGGATTTTGATTGGTATAGCATTGAATCTGTATATTGCCTTTGGTAGGATGGTCATTTTTACGATGTTGATTCTGCCAATCCAGGAACAAGGGAGGTCTTTCCACCTTCTGGTGTCTTCTGCTATTTCTTTCTTTAGGGTTTTAAAGTTTTCATTGTAAAGGTCTTTTACCTCCTTAGTTAGGTTTATACCAAGGTATTTCATTTTTTTAGGGGCTATAGTAAATGGTATTGTTTCTCTCAAGGCATTTTCACTTCTTTTATTCTGGGCATATAGGAAGGCCTCTGATTTTTGCACATTTATTTTGTATCCTGCCACCCTGCTGAACTTCTCAATTAGTTCCAGGAGCTTCCTGGTGGAGTTTTTGGGATCACTCAGGTATAAGATCATGTCATCTGCAAATAGGGATAGCTTGACTTCTTCCTTGCCGATTTGAATCCCTCTTATGTCCCTTTCTTGTCTTATGGCTTCAGCTAAGACTTCAAGTACAATATTGAATAGAAGTGGTGAGAGTGGACAGCCTTGTCTAGTTCCTGATCGAAGTGGGAATGATTCCAATTGTTCCCCATTGAGCATAATCCTTCTGTGGGCTTGTTGTATATAGCTTTTATTATATTGATTAAGGTTCCTTCCATTCCCACTGTCTCTAGCGTTTTGATCATAAAAGGCTGTTGGATCTTGTCAAAAGCTTTTTCTGCATCTATCGAGAGTATCATGTGGTCTTGGACTTTGGACTTGTTTACATGATGAATGACATTTATTGATTTGCGTATGTTGAACCAACCTTGTGTGCCGGGGATGAAGCCTACTTGGTCCCTGTGAATGATCTTTTTAATATGTTTTTGAATCCGATTTGCTAAGACTTTGTTGAGAATCTTTGCGTCTGTGTTCATCAGGGAGATCGGCCTATAGTTTTCTTTTTTAAGTGAATCTTTATTAGGTTTTGGGATTAAAACGATATTAGCTTCATAGAAGGAATTTGGTAGTGTTCCTTCCTTTGCTATTTGATGGAACAGTTTAAGGAGTATTGGTGTTATTAACTCCTTAAATGTCTGGTAGAACTCTGTGCTGAATCCATCTGGTCCAGGACATTTTTTGGTGGGAAGATTCAAGATTACTTCCTCAATTTCCTTATATGTTATAGGACTATTTAAATAATTCACAACTTCCTGATTCAATTTAGGTAAGTTGTGTTTACTTAGAAATTCATCCATCTCTTTTGTGTTGTCAAACTTCACAGAGTATAAGTTTTTGAAATATGATGTTATAATTCTCTGGATTTCTTGGGTATCAGTAGTGATAACTCCATGTTCATTTCTAATTTTGTTAATTTGGGTTTTCTCTCTTTTGCTTTTGGTTAGTTTAGCTAGGGGTTTATCAATCTTGTTGATTTTTTCAAAGAACCAGCTTTTTGATTGGTTGATTTTTACTATCGTTTTCTTAATCTCGATTTCAGATATTTCTCCCCTTAGTTTGCTAATCTCCTGTCTTCTACTGCTTTTGGGATCAGATTGCTCCAGTTTCTCTAAAGCTTTAAGTTGCATTGTTAAGTTGTTTATTTCTGATGTTTCCATTTTTTTGACGTAGGAATTAAGAGCTATGAACTTACCTCTTAGAACAGCTTTCATTGTGTCCCAGAAATTTTGGTAAGTTGTATTTTCGTTATCATTCACTTTCAGGAAATCTTGAATTTTCTTTTTCATTTCTTCCTGAATCCAGTTCTCATTCAGCATCATAGTGTTAAGTTTCCAGGAGTTAGTGTATTTTCTCTTGTTTGATGTATTGTGGATGTCCAGCTTTAGGCCGTGGTGGTCTGATAGGGCACAGGTTAGAATTTCAACTTTCTTGTATATGTGTAGATTCGTTTTGTGGCCCAATATGTGATCTATTTTGGAGAAAGTTCCGTGTGCTGCTGAGAAAAATGTGTATTCTTTGGTGCATGGGTGAAAAGTTCGATAGAGATCTCTGTAAGGTCCATTTCTTTCAGGGTTTGATTAAGTTCCAAAGTGTCTCTGTTAAGCTTTTGACCTGTTGATCTATCTCATGTTTAGAGGGCGGTGTTGAAGTCCCCAAGAATTATCGTTTGGGGGTTGATTTCTTGCTTTAGACGCTGTAGGGTTTTCTTAATGAATGTGGAGGGGCCCGTATTGGGTGCATATATGTTCAGTATTGTGAAGTCTTCCTGGTGAATTGTACCTGTGACTAAAATGTAGTATCCATCCGTGTCTCTTATAATTTTCTTTGGTTTGAAATCCACTTTGTCTGATAGCATAATGGCTACCCCTGCCTGTTTTCTGCTTCCATTTGCTTGTAGAATTGTTGACCAGCCTTTTATTTTTAGAGCGTGCCTATCTTTTGTGGTGAGATGGGTTTCCTGCGGGCAGCAGATTGATGGATTGTGATTTTTAGTCCAAGTTTGTAATCTGTGTCTCTTGATCGGTGAATTAAGTCCATTAACATTTAGTGTTATAATGGAGAGACTATTAATTCCAGACATTTATTATGTTTAGTAGCTTTTATAAGTATATTGCTTCGCTTTTAATGGTGTTATATTTGCCTTCTGTTCTCCTGGATATGCCTGTTTTTTTCTTCACGCTTGAGTATCATTTCTAGCATTTTTTGAAGGCCTGGTTTGGTGGACATGTATCCCTTCAAGTTGTCTTTGTGCTGGAAGATTTTTCTTTCTCCCTCGATCATGACTGATAGTTTTGCAGGGTAAATCAGCCTAGGTTGACATTTTTGCTCATTCAATACTTGAAGTACGTCTCTCCAAGCCCTTCTTGCTTTTAGTGTTTCCATTGAGAAGTCATTTGTTATTTTAATAGGTTTACCTTTAAAATTGACTTGCTTTTTCTCCCTTGAAGCTCTCAGCACCAGTTCTTTATCTTGAATGTGGAGTGTTTTGATTATTATTTGCTGTGGCAAGCTTCTGTTTTGGTCATATCTGTTTGGGGTGCGGAATGCCTCTTGTATATGGATGGGCCTCTCTTTTTTTAGATGAGGAAAGTTTTCCTTGATGATCGTTTGAAAAATGTCCTCAGGGGTGGTATTTTGAGATTCTTGCTCTGGTATTCCATGAATACGCATGTTAGGCTTCTTCAGGGTGTCCCATATCTCTTGGATATTTCTCTCAAGTATCTTTTTGGCTTTAACAACCTCTTCCATTGAGCTGGTTAGTACTCCCACTTCATCTTCAAGGTCTGAAATTCTGTTTTCTGCTTAGTCAGTTCTGTTGATAAGACTCTCTGTGGCGTTCTGGGTTGAAGATAACTTGTCTTTTAGCTCAATTTTAAACTCTGCTTGAGTTGTTTTAACTGCTCTATGCCACTTTTTGTTTCTTGCACTGTTTTTCTCAACTCCTCCAGATGTCTGTTGTGTTCCTCTTCAAAGCGATTGATTCGATTAGGTAATTCCTCCCGGATTTCCTCTTTCATAGTATTGAACATGGTAATGATCATATTTTGAAAGACCTTATCCTGGGTGAGGCTTTCTTGGCCTTTTTCCGCGGGTTTGTTCTTGTTGGAGTCTAACATTATGGGATTAATTTCTTCAGTGGGAAATTTGTTTCCTTGAGTGTTGCTTCTCATGGATTTGCACTTTGACTTTGGCATTGTCATTTTAACTCTTAAGATCTCTCAATTTCACTAAACTGAATTATTTGGCCTGGGGTTCTGGTGGGCGGACGGGGGTGGAGACTTACCTAGGGCGCGGGGTCAGGCCGGGTCCAGCCAGGCTGGACCACGTGGGCGCGTCCAGACCGGCGGAGTGGGGTGGGGTGAAAAGGGAGGATGGGCGCGTCGGCGTGGAGCTATTTAACCCGAGGGCAGCTGGGGCGGGGCCCGGGCGCAGGGGGAGGTCCTCCTCGTCCCTCGGCCCCTGCGCGGCTCCGGCTGGATGGTGGGAGTCGGAGCCCGGTCCCTGTGGGCTGACCTGGGGTCCTGGTGGGCGGTGCCCGAACGGGGACTTACCTAGGGCGGGGGGTGAGGCCCGACTGGACCGCGCGCGCGTCCTGACCTAGGGCACGGGGTCTATTTGTTTATTTTTAATATTTATGTCTTTGAGATGGAGTATGAGAGGAGAAAGAAAGAGAGACAGGAAAGAGAGACATGGGATGCATATGTTGTCATGGTGCACGGATGGTGGCAAGTCAAGAACTTTTAAAAAGTCAGTTCTCTCCTACCATGTAGGATTCTGAGGTTCAAACTCAGGTTGCTAGATTTGTGAATAGACCTGTTACCTGCTGATATAGCTTGCTGCCCAATTTGTTCCCTTTTACAAGGAAACACCTGATCTAGATTGAGTCACATATTTGAAAACATGGGGCAAATATTTATAAAACATATATGCTGTCTTCTTTGAAGACAGTAACTAGTAGCTGGTGAGATGGCTCAGTGATAGCTGTTTGTACTTGACGACCTTAGTTGGATATCCCCGAACTCAGGTAGTGTGGAAGGAAGGGAGGTGACTCTACAAAGTTGTCCTCTGACCTGCACAGCCATGCTATGGCACATGCATGTATTATGCATGCATGCATGCATACACAATAAATAAGAAAAAAATGAAGAAACTATGAAATACCTATTGGAAAAATTTTGAATTAACAACACAAATAAATAATTGTTTAAGGTGATGGATATACCAGTTAACACTAATATAATCATTGCATACCATATACAGGTATTGAGATGTCACATTGCCCGTAAATATGTACAATTCTCTGTGTGTCAGTTAACAATACTTTGTGTGATTCTGAAATTTTTCCTCCATATTTTAAATTTTTATTCATTTTGATATTAATTTGGGAGAGAAAGTAAAGGCATATGTATGCCATGGAGCATGGGTAAAGGTCAGAGGCCAACTACAGAAGTAGTTCTCTTCTTCTGTCATGTGGGCTTCTGGGAATTGAATCAGGTTGCCAGGTTTGCAAGCAGGCTCATACATACTGAGCTATTTTGTCAGGCCTGTTTGTTTTTTAATTTGTAATACTTATGGACAAAGTCACAGGTTTCATGACTACACTGCACCCATATTTTTGTTGTTCTCTCTCAGTCTCATCCTTTGTCCATCCCCTGCTGGACCCTTCCCCAGGAACATGTAATGTGTATTTTACTCCTTTTTCTTCCCTTGTCTACTTTCTGAAGACCATTTTCCCCTGTCAAAGTTCTCTATGATCTCTACCCCCTACACATACATACATATATAAAAGGTAAAATCTAGGGTCTCTCTGCATATGAGAAAAATAAGGTATTTGTCTTTCTGAGTTCGGGTTCCTTGCTTAATATAATTGATCACTTCCTCCATTTTCATGAAAATACCATGATTTCATTTTTGGTTTAAGATAGGCTTGCCTTCAAGGTTGACGTTGAACTTGTAGCAATTCTCCCCCTTATGTACAAATCATCATCTTTTAGCTGAATAAAATTCCATCATGCATAGATGCTGTGTTTTCTGTATCCGTTCAGCTGTTGATGGATTTCCAGGCTGGCTTAATTTCCTCTTATCGCACTTAGAGACTTGTGAGGTGTCTCAGTGGGTAAAGGCACTTTCCAAGCAAACCTGGTGACCCGAGTTCCCTCTGCAAAGCCCACATTGTGGAAGGAGAGGACTGACCCTAACCTCTACACATACACCATTGCATGTGTATAGTTCAGTGCTTACACACATTCATGTACACACACACATACGCACTATTTCTTTTTAAAAAATACAGCAAAGAGCATGCAAGTGGAGTAGAATGTAGACTACTTTAAATATATATCCAGTTGGGTACTGTGGCAGTTCTATTTGCAGTTTTTCAAAATAATTATTTATTTTTATTGTGTTGTGTGTGTAGTGTACATGAGAGGGCACTGTGTGTCCCTATAGAGGACCAATGGTGACTTTGGGAATCATGCTGGATTGCTTCTGCCGCCTCCTTGCATTACTCTGAGATTTCTCAGGCACCACCATTTCCGCTTGGCAATTTTACATGGGACCTTGGATCCGAACTCAAGACCTTCTGCTTGTGAGACATTCTTAACCCAAGTCACCTCTACAGCTCTTTTTCAGTTTTTTTTTTTTTAAGAATATTTATAGACAAGAAGAGAGAGAAGAAGCGGGGAGAGAGTGAAAACTGATGCACACATGCATGCCTTGGCGTAAGAGTGGAGGCCAGAGAGCAACGTTTGGAAGTCAGTCTTTTCCTTTCAGCAAGTGGGCTTCGGGGGCTCTGACTCCGGTCTCCAGATTTGTGAGCAGGTGTCTTACCCTCTAGCTATCTCACTGAACCTGCAGTTCTTTATATATTCCAGGTGTTAACTACCTATTTGAAATGCAGCTAGCAAAGACTTTCTTCTTTTCTGTGGACTGTTTTTTCATTCTGCCTGTAATTTCACTTGTTGCACAGAAGTATCTTAATCTCATGTAATTCCATTTGTCTGTTTTTGTTCTTATTTCCTGTGCTATTAAAATATCACACAATAATTGCGGGTTCACAAAATGTGAAAAATATATCAATTTTCTCAAGTAATTTAAAATGCTCTTGCTACATAAGCATATAAAAACTTTGTTCAATATTCATTTCTTGTAGATTCAAATGATAACCTTGAGATAAATTAGCAAGGGAGTTGAAATGTCACTTCATCCTCTGTTGGAGAAAAAAATTACATTTAAAAGTGATAAAATTGTTCTTTTAATTCTTTTTATGTGCATGTATGTTTCTAAGCACAACCCTAGGCATTGTTCTTCAGGAACTATCTACCTTGCTTTTAAAACATTATTTATTTATTTGAGAGTGAGTAAGGATATATAGGTAAAATTTCAAATTTCAGTAATTTTAATCTCAAAATTCGTTAATTTATTTTTTTTTCATCCACGAAGACTGAAGTTTATTTGGGAAGCTCCCCTAAAAGTTCAGCGAGCAGCAATTTCCCTTCCAGATGGAAATTGCTATTCTGAAAGTTTATTTTATATTCAAATATATATAAGTATTTTTTCTGAAATTAAAAAAATCATAAATATGAATGAATCTTTTTAAGCATGAAGTCCTTAGTGTAAGTATAGACATAATAGATTAATATAACAGTATCACTTACCTTACTCTGTAGCCTATTTATATCCATTCACATTCATGCATTCAATTGGATTTTGTAGCTTATTGATATTAAATAAGACTCTATCTGTGATATTATTTTAATGAAGCGTTAGTTTTAAAGGCATCAGCCTATTGTTTAGTTCCTTCCGTGTTATTGGTGTATTAGCACCATTTCATCACATGATTTATAGTCTTCTAAAATTATTTTAGAAGACTAGGGATGCAGGTTAGTTGGGAGAGTTTGCTGAGCATGTATTCTAGAGCCCTGATATTCAACATAAAACTGGGCACATGCCTATGATCCCAGCATTTGGGAAGTGAAGGCAGGAAGATGAGTTCCAAGTCAGCCTGGGATAAAGGAGACCCTGTCTCAAGAAACTATCTTGCCAGTCATTTAAAACATTTTGTAACAGTTTGTATATTTGTAAAACGTTTATAACAGTTTGTATATTTCTGCAGTTCACCTCGTATTAAAAGTGTAGTGATAAATGTGTTAATCATATTTTACCTTGTTTTTTGGCATTAATTGTTATTTGTGCCATCTTATCTTTTGAGTGTGATGCCTTGACTGTATTTTTCTTTGGCCTTGTATATTTACTTGAATGTGGAAAGTAATTTGTTAACCATGCTGCCTGTTCTCGCTTGTATTTCTGCCTCTAAAAGCTTGCAATGTAAGGGAGAATCAGATGGTGCAGGAATGTGATAAGCGCCCGTATCACACCAAGGGTGAATGCCTGAGATTGAAATGCTGCTTTGCACCTATTGGGAACAAAATGAGATGCTATGCACCACTAAGAGACAGTAAGTTGATCCTGCCTATTCTATTTTTTATTTTTTAAATGTAAAACAAAACGGCAAACAGAAAAACAGCTGAATGAACATGCTGCATAATCATAGGTAACCTTTCAGATTTTCTAGCTTAACACTTCTAGGGAGCTTCCACACCAAGAGCAATGGAGTCCTTAGAAGTTGATGAAGTAGTCATGATTTTATTATTAGCAGTTTCTGCTTAGCGTTCAGATCGTAACTGAATTAAAATTAAAATTAAAAGCAAAATTAGTCCCACCTATTTCTTTGCTTCTCTCAAGTGTTCAGGCTATTCTGTGAGGTGTGACTCTCTGTGCTCCAGGGCAAATAATGTAAAAAAAATGTAAAGAGTGTATTGCTTTTCTTCTCACTGTGACAAAAAATGCTGGACAAAGGTAATGCAGGTGAAGGATTTAACTTATTCAAAGGGTTCACTCCATGCCTGTTCTGGGCTTAGGCAGAGCATCTTGGCAGTGGGAGTGTGGCACAGAGAGAGGAGAGGTAGCTTAGCTCTTCATTTCATGCCAACCAGATGTCAGAGAGCATCATACAGGAGGGCCTATTCCCTCCAGCCATTGCACCATGAATCTAGCAAGTAATTAATTCATTCCTTCAGAGCCCTTGGGATCTAACCTGTTTGGAAATGTTTTCACAAACATACCCAGCAGAGTGTTTTGATAATAAATATTCCAGACTTTTCTTACTTCAGCCTTAACATCATGGCAGGAATCCCTTTTTTGCTTATCATAAAAGATCATAGATGATATGCATATACCAAAGGAGAGACTGACAAGAGAAAAACCTTAGAAATGTATTTGTTCATAGTTTTACGTGCTTAAGAAAACATAAGATTGAAGGACCCAATCATGGAGGGTGTACATTTTTATATTTAAATTCCTTGAATCATGGACAACCACATAAAAATAGGGTTGGACAAAAAGGTGTGATCTAAATGGGGAACTCAGATAAGATCTGTCTGTGTAGCTTCCTCCTGGTTTCTCTGTAGCATTTCCTTCCTACCAAATTTAGGGCTTGGTACTCTTTTTGAAATAGAAGACTTAAGATTGTCCACTAAAAAAAGTAGGTTGGAGAGAATTCTTTTAAAATTATTTTTTTCATCAGAGATGGAGGAAGAGAAAGAAGGCCTGCACATGCCATGGTGCATGGCTGGAGGTCAGAGGATAATTTTCAGAAGTCAGGTCTCTCCACCATGTGAGCTTCTAGGGATTGAACTCAGGTCACTCGATTCTGAGCAGGCGCTACCTATTGAGTCATTTTCCTTTTTGCCTTCCTCCCTTTACCCCCTTTTCCTTTCTTCCCTCATTTCTCTTCTCCCATGAGATAGGACAGGTGAAAGCTAGAAGGACACTTAATCTTTTTTTTTTTTACATTTTTTAACATTTTTTATTATTATTTCCGCTCATACAAAACTTAATCTTTTTTTTAAATATAGTGTCTTACATGTCCTAGCTGGTTGAACTTGGTATGTAGCTGAGGATGAAGTTGAATGCTGATCTTGCTTCTGCCCCTTTCTAGTTCTGGGGTTACAGGCCTCCCATCATGCTTTTGATGTGGTCCTGTGCATTTCAGCACTTTGTGTTTGTTAGGCAGGCACTATACCACCTGGACTGTATCTGAGCTTTTTTTTTTTTGTGGTATTGTTTTCTGGTTAGTGCTAATAATACTGCTTGAGCATTCCTTAGCTTACTTATTTTTTTCCTAGTTTTTATAATGTAGAATTTTCATTTGTCCTGCCTTCAGCATCTTGGCATGTAGCTGTAGATGTAAATGTTCCTTCTTAGGTCTTTTTTTTTTTAAAGCTTTTCTTTGTTCCATTGTTTTTGGATTATGTTTTTCTCTTAAGATTTTTATGTCTTTCTGAAGTTAAAGAACTAGACCATGTATTTTTCTATCCTCATTTCTTCATGCAGACAAATTATCAATTGGTCTCATTATGAATAGATTCAATGAGATAGAGGACTAACAAATAATACCACAAGTATCCATGCAGGACAGTATCTTAGATTTATATAGTCTCTATTCAATTTAGAGCTCTTGTTGCACATCTTGTATTAATAATGAAAACTAAAGGCTGGTCAATTTTAACTCTGTCACTTGGTGTTTGGAATTCATTCTTCAGCTTATTATTTCCATTATGTGTGAAGAGACATTTGGATCTTTTACAGGAAAAATTGAGCTGTGACTTATAATTCTCCAATCACATTAGAATGCATTTACAAATAGATGTGAGGCTAAATATGCTTATTTACCTGCAAATTTTTGATTCCTTCTTTAATTTAGTGTTTTTAACATTTATAAGTAAACATTTAAGAAACCATTTCTTCACCAAGTTAACTGTTAATAAATTAACTTTTTCCTTCAGTGCTCAAATGTTTCACATGTGGCCATGAAAAAGTATACTTAGGGTCATAGGAAGAAGTATATACTGTGCATCATAATATGCTGGTTAAAACTATGATAATTTTGTTAAGGCAGCTGTTTGGGGAAATACACAATGAAAGTATCTTTTAATTGTGTATCAAGATTTCATAAGCTTCTCTTCCCTGTAGGTTAATCTTGACCTGTTGTGTAAGACTCATTCTCCATTTTACTTTATTAACTGATAGGTTTTTGTAAACACTTGATGAAATAGCTCAGATTTGTTTTTCTTGCCTATGTCATAAAAGTAACAGGATCTATTTCAACCAACAGAACCTAAACAGGTGGTCCGGGCGTTTGGATTTGTTATGCTTACCATGCTATTCCTGGGATTTCTGCCACTTTACTGCTGTACTCTTTGTCGGAGGAGGTAGGCAAACAAACTTCACTTGCTAATTGCTGAGTATGTGGATACATGTGTGTTAATGCATTTACTCATATGCTTTGCAGATACAAGGATTATGTTTGGGTTTGGCTTCTTGAAAGGAAAGGTTTTTCTTAGCTTGGGAAAGAGCTAAAAATGAACTTACCATCCTTGTTTTTCCAAAAAAAAGAAAATATCCTTTCACTTTTCCAGCTTTAAGATGCTCCCCCCACCCTCGTGTGTGTGTGTGTGTGTGTGTGTGTGTGTGTGTGTGTGTGTGCGCGTGCGCACACATGTGAGTGTAACCAGAGGATACTTGAAGTGTGTGTGCCAGTGGATGTCCAAGAGTAGCATTAGGAATCATTGTGGATTGTTTTTTGTGGTAATTTCATACAGGTGTCATCCTGACAGTTGAGGACTTCAGCTCTGGGCACAGAGTAATTAATAATTGAGTTAAGACCTGAGAAAGCCTGCAGAAGATGGGGAAAGCCCAGCTTACAGTGGGCAGAACTAGTCCCTGTGCAAATAAGCTGGAAGCAACTTGTTGGGAAAGTCGGTCAACTTCTGTATACCTGGCCAGACATGATGGTCTGGCAAGTAAGGATTGTCCCTCTCCCAGCTGTTAATATGGATATGGTGTGGCCAGTTCTCTTAGTCCTTGGTTGTTGGTGTGGGGTCTCCTGCTGAGCTGGATAAGGAACCTGGCTATCATAAGCCAGAATAAAACCTCTTGTTCCCTATTAAGCAGTTTAGGTAATTTTAGAATTTTTACCAATACTCTGAAATTTTCAGTTAATTAAATGAAAAGGTCATGATTTAGGGCAATAACTTAGTCATAAGTCTTTTGTGATAAGGTATGTGCATGACTTTTAGGAAGAGTATTACATTAATCTATAATCCTGATATGGCTTCAAATTATTTTTTTCAAGTCTGTCTTCAAAACCAATGTGATTAATTTTGCTTTTAACAAGATCAATCAGTGTCTAACACAGTGTCTAAACATAAGAATGAAATTGGGGAAAAAGAATTTTAAAGTAGACCAGAAAACAATAATAAAATATAATTACTAGTTTTAAACTTCTAAAATAAACAGCTATCAAGAAAGCAAGTTCTTCAGTAAGACTAACATGTCTGTAAGTTCGGTAAACACAGAAGTTTTAGAACATATACAACACTTAAAAGGAAGGCTAGTTCTTTAGACTGATCATCAAGTATGACAAAATTCATTTCAGGACACAAACTGAACCTTTCTGTAGCGAGATTTCAATACTTAGCCATTAATAAAAATAGGTAACATGTAATTTACTAAAGTTACAGATGGTAAAAGGAAAAATTTGATTTCAGATAATTGTTGGACCTACTGAAGTAAGTTTGCTCAAATTTTTTTAGAATAAAAAATGAAGTAAATTATCCTGTACCAAGAGAGGTTGGTACATGGAAACAAGCATGACATCTGCAACAAACCACATATGAAATATGATACACTGGGACTATCATATTGCTACTTTTCAGCTTAAAAGGCTGAAATTCTTCCTAAAGCACTGTCACATTAATGAGTAATGTTAGTATAGAGTAGTTATTTACATTAAAGTCTTGTTTCAGTTTGCTGGTGTGAGCAAACCTTGGAAGGTAATTCCAAAGGACAAAGAACATATTTACTTGGCAGAACAAGGTTAATTTCATGCAATCATGAGCTTCCAGGTGCATTATTCTGAAGTCACAAACCATTTTAGGTAATGTTCTGATAATCTGCTAAAAGTAAACCATTAACAACCAGATGTTCTCTTTATCTTTGTACACAATGGAAATACGAATATTGACTTTTTAAGTAAAAGACTGACATCCTAAATAAATCATGCTCTTTAATTTTATTAAAAATCATAATAGAATCTCTCATGTTTAAAACTTGTAAAGGAGCTTTACAATAAATTCTTAAATATACTAAAAAAAAAAAAAGGATTTGGGTTTGATGGGGGGAAAGGGCCTTTCCAGATGGAGACCTCCTCACTCAATACCCTTAACTCCTTATCATTTCTAAATGAGATAACTGAACTTTGTCCTTGGAATGCTCAGAAACTGAATCTCTAGTTTGTTTTTCCTAGTTTTGAGGTCAGATGTGACATATGCAGGTCCAGGGAGCCCTTAGGCCTTCTTGAAGGAGTTGTTCAAGTATAACAAGGAGGAGAAAGCCTGAGTAAAAGGCTTTCTAAGGACTTAATGACTGAAGAACTTAATTAAATTTGTGGAGAAGATGCATTTTGAAACTTCCTACACCCTCAAGGTTAGGTAGGATCTATTTTTAGCCTCATTAATGGGGATCAGGAGCTTCATTAGGTTTAAGTGCCACTGACAGGCTTAAGACTGACTTAGAGGAGAAGGAAGAAAAGATCAGGTGGATGAGGGCAAGTCTCAGGAAAGGAAGGTCAAGGAGGGTAGCAGAATTGTAAATAGAAGTAAATAGAAGTAAATAGAGTTCCAGAGACAACAGTCTCCAGTGTCAAATTCGCTTTCAGTTTCTGTTTAATTTTTGAATAAAGTTTAAGTCTGTGTGGATATGATAGTTAAACATTTGTGTGTTCAGTGGTGATAGACTGCTTGAAGTTGTTCCTGGCCTTGATAAGGTAGAACAGTTGAAATATTTCTTTTTATATATTTTGATATATTTATTCTTTTATACTTTCACACACAAATCCAGTGAACTTCTGCAGCTTTCACCCCTTATTAGCCAATCCCATTCCTGCTCCTTTCCAGTTTTCTCCTTTCCAGCCATCTTCCCTCCTACTTTCATAACTTTTATGCTCATGTGGCTAGCTGGGTTTCATCATAGGCTGTACTGCCAAGTGACTGAGTACTTGCTGGGGCATGGATAAAGCATTCTAATCCCATGCCTAGTAAATTTAGATGCCTCACATTTCCGTGTTCTTCTATCAGATTGGGTTTGAAATTTTGAATTTAGATAGAATTCTGAACTGCCCAAAAAATGGCAAAATGGTTCTACTGTCAACGAACAAAGCTATACTTTTTAAAAGACTATAGATCTTCTGATATACAGATGATATAAAAATACCTTCCCCATGCACTTCTATACAGTATCACAGCTTTCCAGATGGCTACTGACAATTTCTACATTTAGACAACTCCTGCTGTGTGGTTCTCATATTATTATGTGGTTTTCATTGTGCTCATAGGATT
Organism: Typhlomys cinereus; assembly: GCA_023101885.1. Classification (NCBI taxonomy): domain Eukaryota; kingdom Metazoa; phylum Chordata; class Mammalia; order Rodentia; family Platacanthomyidae; genus Typhlomys; species Typhlomys cinereus. The sequence continues at coordinate 3,513,583 of JALPQD010000079.1, forward strand.
GACAACATTTTCTTAGAATGCAATCTAAAGAATTGGAAATAAATGTGTTAAACATGGTCTAAAACTCATCAGCCATTAAAGTTAAAAAGGCAGTTATTTCTTTGGGACATACAGGTGTGTATGTTTCATTATACTGTATAATTAGTTACAATATTTTGAAAAGTTATACATAATAATTACTCAACTGCTGAAAGGTTTGAGGTCCCTATCATTAAATACATATGAATTCACAGGACAAAAGTGAAATGCACAAATTTAAAAGTATGACCTGTGGTCCAAGAACTTTCGGTAAACAATATATCAGATGATAATGTGAATAAACTGAAGATTTTAACTTCATATAAAAAGTTCTTTTTAGACTGTTCAAGATAATTTAGGTCCTGAAATAATAAGGTAACCTCATTGTGTATATATCTGAGTTGTTCCCATTTCAGGGCCTCCCACGCCAGCATTTTAGAGACTTCTAGCAGAGTAAGTACTATTAAAAAGAACAATCTGTTGTCAAGTAACTAATAACATCTTTACAGAATGCAGTGGCCTTTTCTCGGATCCCATCCAACTACTTTTTGGTTGACTGCTCTGTTCTTGAAATGTTCCTCTCCTCTCTTTTGATTTTTTTTTCTGCCCAGTTAAGAGGGGTCAAACTCAAGGCCTTGCACATGCTAGGCAAGCTTTAGGACTGAGCTATATCTTCAGCCTTTTTTAATTAGGTTTCTCACTCTCTTACCACGTGGATCCATTTCAGTCTGCTTTTTATTGGGTCTCCAAACTGTGTTTGTTTCCCTAAACTTTGTGGTCTTTTATCAGAGAATGGTAGAAATTTGTTCTAGAAAGAACGTATTGAAAGTTTTGAGTTCTAATTCTGTTTTGGCCAGCAAGTGCATGAATGTTGAATTTAATTTCCTTGGATATTGATTTTCTTATAAAACTGAGTTCAGTATTTTCAGTGTTCTTCCTGACCATTGCATTCTGAGTCTCTGAGTTAGTGGTTCTCAAACCTGAATCTGGAAGTCCTCACTTCATTTTGCATTTTCAGTTATTCTAGCCAGTTAGTCGTTCTTTCAGCGCCCTAAATGCAACACATGCAAAAATGAAGTCGTGTTCCTGTTCTCCAAAATTATCTCTTTCAGTGCCTCAGAAATTTTTTTTTCTTTACTTCCCCTGCTGTTGGAGACATCCTTCAGTTTTGCTTTCCTTTATTTGCAGTAAGTATGCTGTTGGCTTAGGTTTCCTGTCAGATTTTGTTTCTTCTTTTCTATGGCAGTAAGCTGGAATTTTTTTCCGCACTTCCATTTTATTGACATGACTTAGTCCAGGCCCCAGAAGTCCTCTCCAGTTTCACAGGAGCAAAAGGGAACCTGGTTAAGCATCTAAAGGGCAAAGGTAGGTCTTGGAACTGAAGAGGACATTACAATATATCTAATCCACAGGCTGCTTAAGACAGATGGCACTGAAAGTGAGGGCTTGGAAGACAGCTGGGAGGTGGGTTCTGGAACAGTTTCCTGGTGTTTAAATAAGAAAGTTCAGTTGTGCTCTTGGCGGGGAAGGCTGCCTAGTAAGCTGCTGTGGACATTTACTGGAATCCCAACCCATTTTCCCTCTAGTCTTGAAGTGTCCTTCCACAGTCCATTTCTTAAAATAGCACCTGCAGCAGCTCGCTTGCATGGTTGCTGATAAATGACCATCAAATGGCTTCAAAGACCAAGGGATTTATTTCCTTAGGACAGTCCAGTTACAGTTCATAGTCCAGCTTGACAGGAGAGCATGCCCCAACACCAGGGCCGAGGGAACTGGACACCATCTCTAAGGATGTTCCTTACTTGCCAGACCAGCATGTCTGGCCAAGTATACACAAGGATGCCAACTCTCTCTCAACCAACTCTCTGTATTTTATTTCAGGGCCTAATCCCACCCACCATGTGCTAGGCCTTCCCCATCAGCTAGACAATCTCTTGCAGGTTTGCTCTGGGCTTAACTTAACCACAGTAAGCTGATCCATCGATTAGTTTTGTAAAGCTACAAAAAAAATGTGCTACAAAAAATATGAGCTACAAAATAAGAGCTACAAAACTAACCAATGGATCATCTTACTGTGGAAATATAGAAAGTTGGGTGTGTTGCTGCAATTCTAACATTCAGGAGGGGGAAGCAGAGGAGGTTCAGGCGATCGAGGCCATTCACTACTACCTGGCAAGTTCGAGGCCAGCCTGGGCTAAATGAGCCCATCTCCAAAGCCAACAAAAAGGAAGATGGAAATACAATAGTAAATTAAGAGCAGTGCTTTTGGGAAATGAAAGAACAAGGATAGTCTTGTGTGACTAGTATAGTAGTTAAGGTTAGAAGTGGAAAGAAGGTACACGAAGACTAGGATTTGGATAAGAGTAACAAAGGAAAAAGTGGAGGAATTAAAGGTAAAGAGACAGGGGAACTAGAATATTATTAAGGCAAACAGTTTCAGATTGCCAGTGGCATAAAAATTATAATAAAATGTATAGAGGAAGAAATGGAGAAAAAGTTAGAAATGGCTAAGAAGTGAGAAGGGAAAGTATATGGGTTGCAGGAAAGACAAGTTGCAGAGCACTTCTAGAATAGGTACAGAAACTGGCAGCAATCGTAAAACCCAATTGAGTAGTAGTAAATCACTAAAAGAAAACAAATGGCTATGTAAGTGTGAGGATTTTGTTCAAGCAAAAGATGAGCTCCAGTTAAAGGAAAATAAATACTAAAGCATCACAATGTTTCTTTGCATGTGGTATGTAAATATATTATTTCATTAAGGGGATAGTTACTTCTCTCATCATCTTAACATTTCTTCAGCTTTATCAGTTTTCCTGAGGGGTGGTCTCCTGATTAGGTTACTACCAGGTCCAATTGGATTATCTCTCAAAAGAGGTTACAGTAATATATACTATTTAGGGCGGCTTAGAATGTGCACCTCTGCCTAGATATACCAGTTACTCTCTCTGCTGCTGTAAGATATCACTCATACTCAAGCAACTTAAGGGAGAAGGGAAGATTTATTCAGCCTACGTTCCAAAAAGGAGATGCAGTCTCTTATGGCAGAAAAGGCATGACTGACTGACAGAAGTTGGAGGCGGCCGAAGTCATGTCCATCATGGAGGGAAGGAGGGAGAGAAAGAGAGAGAGAGAGTGAGAGTGAGAGAGTGAGTACTAACTTCCAGATGCAAGAGCCTTAACTAACTGAAACATGGCTGGGCTCACCACGTTTGAGGATGACGGTAGCATCAGTGGCTGGTGGATAGACTCAACATCAGGAAGTCTCTCTATCTGGGTCACCCCAGAAAGTGTGTACCCTGAGAGAGGGTCTCACTTAATCCTTCCAAGAAATAACCTCACATACCTGCCCAGAGGCATGTCTCTAGTGGATTCCAGATCTGCTTGATTTACAACAAAGATTTACCATCACATAAAACCAGTGGTGTTACTTAGTGTCCCCAGCCACACCACTGTTCTTGGTGTTCACTGACAGTGTGGTGCCACAGTACGCATTTGTGTTGTGCTGCGCTTAGTCCCCTGCTCCTCCTTACTCTCTTCTTTATCTGCTTCATCCCAGTGAGTCTGAAGATCTCCACTTAGCAGTCACTTATCTTAGGAAGCTTATTATCAACTTGCTCACACAAACTGTATTTGTTCTCTTTGTCTCCTGCTCTTCTTTGCCTACTTCTATAGTGATTTTTTCTGTTTCATGGAATTAGCAGCTTGTGTCTCTGACTTCCCTTCTAAATTGTACACTTCTTCAGAATAGGTGCTATGTCTTATCTGTTCTTAGTATTTATTTTATAAACGAGCATGTGTTCTAATGAGTCAACAAGTGTACAATGAGTGAATCTGTACTTTGCATATGCTGGCTATGATGTTTGACATTTTATATGAGAATGAAACTGCCCCTACCATAGTGGTCAGATCATTTCATCCCCAATTTCTCTCTTGAGCAGTCTCCTTAAGTACTAGGGAGAATGTATAACGTTTAACCTCAGAAATGAATGTTATGTGGCCAGTTAGTAATAAGGTAACCCGAAAAGCAAGTCCATGAAACTAAAGTGAATGGAGTGGGTTTAAAGTCCTTTGGTAACCAAGGTGACATGTGCATTACCAAATTTAAAATAAATCCTGTGAATAAAGGGCTCCTGGCTCTTTTAATTATAAAGACTAAAGCATATTAAAGTTACAGAATTAGGAAACTGTATAAACCCTTGATTTATATAATTTTAAAAGTCATGATGCTCTTAAAACCTAAGTCACTTTTTTCTAACTCACTTAGCAACCAGAGCTGATCTGATTTGGTCACAATTCTTTCCAGGTTTACTTAATGTGTACAGTGAATATGCATGTTTTATTACAGATATATTACTATGTTTGATTGTGAAATGTTACCCCAGGTCCTATGAGTTCTATGTAAAAATCATGATATCATGTCATAGTTCCTTCCTAAAATCCAAAATCTAAATACACATCTGGCCACCAGGGACTGAGAACTGTAGTCCCCCCACCCCCAGACTGTAGCTAACAGCATGACAATGTAGAGAGGCTGTAGGTAAATCATATAAAAATATTTCTGACCTTCACTCACTATTTCATTTTATGCCTGGAGACTTTTATGATTAATAGAGAAAAGGGTGTTTCTTTCTTCCATATCTGTCTACCTGCTGGAGCTTAGTGACAACCCTGGAATGTAGTTTTAGGGGGAAAAAGTGAGTATTGCTTTCAAAGCCATCATTTCAAAGGCAGGCTTATCCATCTATGGGTCCCACATGCTTAGAACCTGGTTGCTCTGTGGAGCTGAGTAGCACAGTCCATGGCCTGGTCTTCTCTTCATTATGCTACTTAGCATAAAGATGTAATGGTTGTCTGTTTTTACCACTTTGTGCTCTAATAGGTAGCCCACATCTCATTTCCCTTATTTCCTTCCTTAACCTCTACCATGGACCTTCCTATTTCTTCTTTTTGGTGTGCATTTAGTTCTTCAGAAAGCAAGAAGCCTAGAAACAATCAACATTTCATGACAAAACCCCGCTAATATCTACAAGGTAAAGTTCTAACCTGAAGGAATTTGCAAGTTCAGAAAGAAAAGGATGAGTTGGTCTGATGGGGGAGAGCCATACTTTAGATTTTGGTAAACCTGGACTTAAATCCTAGCTCGTTATTGAGTAGTTTGGCAATCTCAGGCCAATTACTTTCCTTGGCTGGTGTTTCAGTTTCCTTTTCTGAAAATGGAAGTGATGAAAATAGTGCTTGTGTCACCATGTCATCAAGGAAATAAAGCAGGGCACATAGAGGCAGGGTACATATGATGCCTACCATATCTGTTGCAATTAACCTTTATTAGTGAACACTGCAGTATGATTTCAATGAAAAGAGCCCATGCTTCAGAGTCAGACTGTCACAGTTACTCTTTCTGCTGGTGAGACACAACACTTAAACAACTTAAGGGGATAAAAGGACATTTATTTGGCTTATGGTTTTAGAAGGGTGATACAGTCCATTTGGAGGAAAAAACATGGTGGGCGGCAGAAGCTGGGGGTGATTCAGGTCTGTAGACATCATGGAGGCGGAGAGAGCAAGCTCCAGACTGCAAGAGCAGACTGCTGGCAGCAGTAGAGCAGGGCCTAGCCAACCTCAAGGCTCATCCTCCGTGATGTGTCTTTTGTCTTCCACCAGCAAAGTTCCATCTCTGGAAGGTGCGATGACCTTTGTAAACACCAACATGAACTAAGGATTCAAACACATGGGCCAGTGGGGAACAACTTTGTTTAAATCACAGTATTTTATGCCTGGGTTTACTGATTTGCAAAATAGGGGATATGTTAGCTCTCAAGATTGCTATGAAGATTAAATGAGATAAGCTGCATGAGCTACCTAAGCATGATATCTTCTGAGGTGTCCCATCTCTCACTGACTACACACACACAATGGAGCATGGGATTGAATATCAAATGATAGCATTAGAGAAAATGCTTTGAAAGTTGCAAATATCAATGTAATATGAACCATCATTATTGAGTTTGAAGACCTCAGAAATAGGAGTGAAAGGGTAGGCTTTCTCTGGGAAATTGTCTAAGCTGAGCATTCAAGAGTGGGTGCCACTGATTTCAGCAAATTGTGGACTTAAGGTTGACCAATTGAAATGAATGTACAGAGGAGCAATAATGTTTAAAATGATGAGTTTGAAGGAGCCAAATGCAAATGTAATCCCTCAATAGTTACTATGTTACTAATTTAGTGGGATAAAATATAGGGGAAATTAAAAAAATATTTACTTGGAAGAGAAAAAGAAAGAGAAGTGCATGTGTACATGTATACAGGTTCTTATATTCCACAGAGGACAATTTTAAGAACTTGGTTTTGTCTTTCTACCATGTGGGCTCTAGGGATGGAACTCAGGTCACATGCTCTGGGCACAGGCACCGTTGCCTACTGAACTGTCCCACTGGCCCCAGAAGGGAAATTTTAGTGATTTGGACAGATGATGACAGATTTGCTTTTACCCTTTTTTCCTGTGATAGCCGTTGGCTTAGTCCTTTACGGAGGAAGATCAAGAAAGTGTTCAAGGGTTTGAAGAAACAAAAAAACAAAATGAAGAAGGAGGCTAAGATGGCAAGAAGAGCGGTGGGAGAAGAGAGACGGGATCAGGAGACCAGAGGTAATTGACGGTGCGATATAAAGCTGCAGGACTCGGGATTTCATTCTCATTTCTACATTTCTATCACCATCCTTCTTTGCCTGACACTTTTCATGCACAAATGATTCAGAAAGGTTATCTAAAACTGTCTTATGACTCCTGAAATACTTGGATGATAGTAAAGTGAAAAAAAAGTGAGAAATAGTTTCAGTGTCGGTTTATTTGCCAAGAATGGTTTAGCCCTTCATAGGGAGCAAAAGAAATGAACTCTCCCTGCTCCGACTCTAAGGCTGCATGATTGCCCACCCTTGCTAGTCATAGTTTTAGTTGCCAATGTGTTTTGAGTATACCACATATCCAAGGGAAGGAATATGATTTCAGGAGTCTGATACCTGAGGATCATACCTTGCATTTTAGCTGTTTCTCTCACTATCTGCTCCCAAAATCTTCATAGTGTAGTTCTAGCTATTGACAGAGAGATCTCAGAATCACAAACCAAGGATTGTCTGACTCGCTTGAATAGACTTGCAGATATCCCAGCCTTGCCTATGCCTTCACCCAAAATAATTGTCAAGGACCACGTATATAGGAAATGGATAGAAAAGAGGTATATACATCAAGGACAAAGATATTTGACCTCAGATTCAAAAGACCCAGGGTATTGACAGCAGTATTTTCTTGGGTCAATAACTTTCTAGTCTTTTCTACTGTCAACTGAAAATTTTTGTGTAACTTGAACAATGTATATCTGAAAATGCTTTGAAAATTCTAATGTACTACTCAAATTTAAAATGCTAATTCCTAAAAAAAAAGCTTATTCCTAGCTTCAGTTAGGGAAAATAGAGGAGGGGGTTAGCAGACCATTGATTTTAATTTTAGAAGATTCTAGAATTAGTCTCAGTTCTGACATAGTACACAGCACAAGCTGGGGCAAATCATATTTTCTGGGAATTTAGTTCACCAATTTCCAAAGTGAGAAATGTGAATTACAAGAGTATACTGTAGATGCACATGTATATATATATATATATGCATGTAGTATTTGTTTAATACCACAATATATAACCATATATTAAATGCATACATATTGATGTTAAGGTTGTTACTTTTTAAAATTTAAATCAATACCTGTGTGTACATGAACAAAGTGTAAACCTATATCACATTATAGGTTACTTGATTATCAAAATGTAGGTTATTTGCTTGTGTATAGAAATTAATTTTTTTGGTAGAAATATGGTCTGTGTAATGGTATTTTCTGTACTGTTTTGCTTGTTTGTTTTACAGAAGGTAACATAAGATGGTGTACTAGCAAATCAAAAATATAGAAGTTAATCAGCATACTCAGTATATAGTTTGAGGATTTTGTTGCTGTCATTTACTTTTATGTGATGTATATAGCCCAGTTTTTTTCAGCTCATTTAACTCTACTTTATTTCTACTTTATAGCATTACTTGGCCATTGAGATGAATGCCTCCTGCCAGAAGAGAAGATGCTGCCCTATTCATTTGTGGCATATTAATATCTGAAAGGCAGTACATTCATGTTTTTGTTATAGTTTCAAATATAAACTAGTTTTGAGCATCAAACACGACTCTGGATTCTTTTCATTACAAAATGATTCAATGGGGCAGGGAAGATGGCTTAGTAGGTAAGACGGAATTGGAGGCCTAGAAAACCAAGTGTATCTGCATGTGTGCCTATAACTCCATTGATGTGAAGGGTGGAGACAGGAGATTGCTTGGTTTTGCTAGCTACCAGCCTATCTTTGGGTTCATTGAGGGAGATCCTGCATAGGCCTCTACACATGTGCATAGAACACACACACACACACACACACACACACACACACACACACACACACACACACACAAATAAAATAAAATAAAAATTTACAGAACATTCAAAACTGTGCACAAAACTCTGTTAGCATTTCTGAACCTAGATAGTGATTTTTGGAACTTGAAGTCATTTATCAATTAAGTAATTGTGTCAATGCTAAGTAAGACAAGTGATTCATATTGCTATTCGTCTTCCAGCAAAGTCGAAAGAGCATAGATAATTCTTTATTATATATGTTACTGCCCATTTTAAGGAAAAGAGATGAAAAATTTTGAAGTAGAATGATTCTTTTTATTTTATAATTCGCTTTTTCCCCCACTCTCTTAGTTTCATCTGTCCACCGCTGTAATAAACACTGACTCAGATAATTTAGGGTATCAAGGTGGGGTTTGTTCATGTGTGTGATTCTAGGTTACAGTTGATCATCACGACAGAAAGATGCTAATGTCAGGAGTCAAGGGAATTGGTCACACCATAGCTACAGAAGACCTGAGAAAGGGACATACTTTGTAGTTTTCCAGTCTTCCTAAACCAACCAGTTCCCTCTACCTTACCTACCCATCCAGAGAATAGTCCCATCCATTTGGTCTGGGTCTTCTCACATCAATTATATGATCTACAAGCTTGCTAAGTGGCTTGCTTTAACAATTCTTCATAAGAAACCTATAGGCTTAGTTCCCAATACTTGTAGCCTACTGCCATGCTCAGAATAACCAAATCAACTGGAGGATGGGAAAGTGGCTCATTGGGTAAAAGCACTTGCTCTGCAAGTATGAGGACCTCAGTTCGAATCTTCAGAACCCATATAAAAAGCTGGGAATGGGTTAACCACAGTAACAGGGTGGGGGGCAGAAAGAGGTAGGTTCTGAAAGCTTGTTGGCTTGCCAGTATAACTGGAAGGCTGAGCCAGTTCTTTTCCCCCCCCCAATCATACAAGCTTAATAGGTACCCCGGTCCCCTCCCTCCTCCCACCCCTCCCCAGTCCCCCTTGCACCCTCCTCCCGCTTTTTCCCTTCCTTTCACCCCCCTCCCTCCCTTTCTCCCAGTGCCCCCCTTCCCCCCTTCCATTCCCTGGAGCATCCTTTAGTGTGAATGTCAAACTTCCCTCTGCGTCCTCCACTCTGGTGAGGTATAAGGACTCTGGCATTGCCCAGAGCCCTTTCTCGAGCTCCCCTTTACTATGGGAACACTATTGTGACTGTTAATCCCTTGCCTCTAAGGATTCCAGTGCCTGTGATCCATGTTAGACTTTGGAAGGGTGGTCACTGACATGTCAGTCACTGCGCAGGTCATGCAGGCTGAGCCGGTTCTTAAGGTGATGAGGTGGAGAGCAGTAGAGGAAGACACCCAGCTATCTTGTTCTGAACTCTGAATGCACAGAAAGGATTTTTCTATCTCTCTCCCTCCTTCTTTAAGATCCACAGAGTGACTCAGTAAGTTGGAGTTTCAAAATGACTTCCTTCCAGCTGAAGTGCTAGTTAAGCACTAGGAGAGTGCTTGGTGTAGGTCCCATCAGGCTAGCAGACTTGAGACTGCAGAAGAGTAGTCACTCTAGCTAAAATGTATTTGTTCAGAGGAAATTCTTTTTTTTTATTTTTTATCTTTTTTTATTTCCACTCATACAAACTTAACAGGTACACCAGTCCCCTCCCTCCCCATTCCCCACCCTCCCTCCCTCCACATCCCCCAGTGCCTCCCCCTCCCCTCCCCGGAGCATCCTTTAATGTGCATGCCAAACTCTCCTCTGGGTCCTCCTCTCCAATGAGGTGCAAAGACCCAGTGGCATTTCCCAGAACCCTTTCCTGTGTTCCCCTTAAGCATAGGAACACTACTGTGGCTGTCAATCCCTTGCCTCCAAGGATCTTGGTGTCTTTAGAAAATGCTAGACTTTGTGGGGTCAATAGTATGTTGGACATTGTGCAGGGCATGCAAAGTCCAATTAGGATTGCTTTGGCCCTAACTTGTGTGGAGTATCTTGCATATCATTGCTCCTCCCATCCTTGTGCTCTTACAATCTTACTGCCCCCTCTTCCGCAAATTTCCCTGAGCTTCTAGATGGGGAGAGATTAGGCTGGCTTAGTTCTAGGTGGTTGATATAGAGTCTCTGAAGTTCTGGATTATGGTTTATTGATTTTTTTTTCAGTTTTGCTGCTCCTGCAATGCCCTTCACTCCATCCAGAAGAAATTCTTTTTATTCATGGAATCTTAGTAGTACCAAAGCCTTTAGTTGGTTGAGTGAATCTGTAGAGGAAAGGACTTCTTTTTTATTCACATGAATTTAAATTTTAATCACATTGTCATAGTAAGGTACAGAACTTGATAGTTGGTGGTTCAAGCTCTGGGCACATTTGGATAGAATTAGTTTAGTTAAGCCCAGAGCAAACCTTCAGGAGATTGTTTAGCTGATGGAGAAGGCCCAGCCCATGGTGGTTAGAACTAGTGCCCAGGCAGGTGAATAAAATGGAGAGAGCTGTTTGAGAAAGGTATCCTGTGTATACTTAGCCAAACATAATAGTCGGGGCAAGTAAGGACTGTCCTCAGCTTCTATGTAGAGATGGTGTGGCCAGTTCCCTTGGCCCTGGTGTTGGTGCGAGCTCTCCTGCAAAGCTGGATGAGGAACTGCAACCAGATGTTGATTTTTATCATTAACCATGCAAGTGAACTGCTACACTTAATCTAAACCATCCACACAGACACATTCAGAATTTTTTAAATAATCCGAGTATCCCATGGTTCAGTTGACACATATAATCAGTTACATAGTACCAAGTGTGCAGAACAGTGGCACACACTATCTACTCAACAAATAAAATACTTGGTGAATTAGCTCCACAGATGGTGTACAGAATTTTTTCCTGTGATAAACTAATGTGAAGCATACCATTCTTAACAACATAAAAGGTATCATGGACACCAAATGGTCACCAAAGTTCAGTAAATGTGTGATTGCTTTTAAGATTACTTGTCAAATTCACTGCAATGAGACTTGTCCTTACCAGACCTGCATAATGACTGACATACCAACATACCCCCGTAGACTAATGAAGAACTCAAAAGATAGAGAAGAACATGTAGTAGAAACCTTGGGAGACTAAAGCTGGGTGAGTGAAGGGAAATGCCCCTATTAGTGGGAAAACCCGAAGAGGGGCAACTCAGTATCACAGAGGCCTGAACCCCCACAAGAGTAGACAAGCCAGAGGGACCCCTGGGGTCCATAGAAGCAGCCAGGTGGGAGGGTGGGAGGGAATGGGATGGATTGATGGAGGGAAGAGGAGGAATGAGACTGAAGGGAAGGGGATAGGAGAGAAGATGGAGGAAAGCAGGGATAAGTACTCAATATGCCTGTAAAACTAGAAAAAATAAAGGTTATTCATCAAGAATCCAACACTGTTGCTATACATTTCAATTCAAGAGCTACATTCAGAGAAAGTGAAAGGAAAAAGCAAAAGAAAAGTTCCCAGGATAGAATAAGTCAACTTCATAAGAAAATACTCTTGATAAGTTTGAAAGTTAAGTGATAACTGATCCAAAGATGCATAGAGTCTAAAGCAGTATATAAAAAGAAACATGAACAAGCTCAGCCTAACTATATAAAGAATTAGAATCAGGTTGTGGGTTATGCTACTGATAGGCAAAGAATATAATTTTAGATCGAAGTTGAACAATTTAGAAATAATGCTGAGCTGGAGCTGAGAAGTTGAGCAAATGAGCACTTAGTGAAAATTAAAAGCCAAGGAGAGAGTTCCAGGCAACTGAGAAGTGAACAAGTTAACAGTTATGTACAATATCAGTGTTTACGGCCTTACCAAGTCATGTCTTGCTTGGATGTATTCAAGCCCTGTAAAAGGTAGATGGAGAGATCCTAAAAACAAACGGAAAACAAACAAACAACCCCCCCCAAGCTCTCATGTCTTCTACTTCAGCTTCTGGACAAGCAGACTTTGGTAGAAAATCTGGATAAATGTAAAGTTGAGATTCATCATGGTTATTTTATTAATATTCTGTAAATGTCATAACCAGCTAAAGACACTTAGAAAATTTTAGAAGCCAGTATAATTTTGTGATTTAAAAATTCTATTCTTTGAAATGTTTGTATACCAATACAATGAATTAGACTGTTTTTTATCCTCTAATACCTCATATCCCCTCTTATCCCACCTCACAGGTTCTGCTTCCTAGCCAGTCTTCCTCCACTCCCCATGTCCCTCTGCATGTGTGTGTGATCCATTGGGCCTCATCCAGGATGTTTGTATTGGCGAGTGCCCTGGCACTTGCTGGTGGTCAGCCCACCAGTGGTTAACCACTGAGTGAAGAAATTACCCCTTTCCTGTCTAGGATCTCTATCAACTTTTTACCTAGTTATACAAGCTCAGTGAGTGGGTATCCATGCCCCCCCTCCTTCCCCTTTCCCTTCTTCCTCTCTTCTTGCCTTCTGTCCCCTCATCCCATCCCCTCTCTCCTTTCCCTTCCTCTTTTCCCCCTTTGTCTCCCTCTTTCTTGGTGCTTCCTCCTGTCCATCAGCTTATATGGGCCCTGAAGTTCCCTGAGTCTGCACTAGTGAGGGTTCAGGACTTAGTGGCATACCTTGGGGCCCCTACTTGGTCTGTCTATTAACATGGGACCTCCGCTATATCTGTCTAACCCCTTGCCTCTAAGGATCCTATTGCCTGAAGCCCTCTCCCCTGAGGTCTGTGCTAGTCTTTGGGGGCTTGTTGACATGTCAGCCATTGTGCAGGTCAGGTAAGGTCAAATCTCATTGCAGCGAGATCCTGGCTTCCGTAGCCCAATCTTGAGTGTAATATCTTGTCCAGTTGTGTAACCCCCATCTTTAGGCTCTTACATTCTTGCTGCCTCCTTTTCCTTTTAAGATGGGGAGATATTTGGCAGGTCTGGTTCTGGGTGGACATTGTAGGATCGTTGGTGTTCTGAATTATGGTTGGCTGGTGTTTTCAGTTTTGTAGCTCTTGCACTGGGCTCCATCCTGTTTGGGTATTGAAGTCATTTCCTGACCAAAGATAAAAAGCTTTAAAAAAAGGGTCTCATCATAAAAAGAAGCTTAAAAATAGATGGAAAAATAGGAGTAGGGCACAGGACACAGGACACAGGGGTCAGCTTCCAGGATGTCAGCCAGCAACCATCTAATTGCCAGCCCTTATCCCCTGTATGACCGGGGAAATATGCCTAGCACTTCAAACCTATCCAATCCCCAGTGAACAGGAAGGCAAGTGAGAGTGAGCAGTGTCAGATGTCTCACTACTTACAGGCCATTCATGACCGTGTCCTAATTTCTCTACTGAACTGTCAGCACCTATCTTATGCCATCACTCAGGGCAGGGCCTTATCTCTTGGGAGTCTCCCTATTCCGTGGAAAAATTAATAGGCCAGCTATTGTGGAGGACCAGTGGAAGTAGAGATTGTTCTATTGTGCAGATTTGATATAGACAGAGGCTGCTTATATGGCAGCTCTTCTCCCCAACCTTAGGCTCTTAGATTCTTATGGCTCCTCCTTCCACAAGGTTCCTTGAGCTATGGCATGGGGAATGGTTTAGAAATCATGTTTGGGGTCTAGTTGTTCACAGTCCCTTTGAGATCAATATAATTTACTATTGATTTTTTTCTATTAAGAATTTTCTTTTTATAGAAACATTGAGTGATTGTCCCTTCTCCCCTCCCTTCTCCCTTTCCTGCCCTCTCCTCCCTTCACCAATCCTTCTCTCTTCCTCTCACCCTCGTGCCTGTCTGCTTGTGTGGGTTGCTGGGTTCCCTTCTGGTTGTCTGCTCTAGTAGGGGCTCAGGTCTCTGTAACAGTGGAAGTGGTACTCCCTTGAGTATACCCACAGACAGGGACTCTCCCCTTCAACTGTCTCGTCCTTGCCCCTAAGGTTCCCACTTTATGCAGCTATTTCTCCTGAGTTCCTTGCTGGTCCATGGGGGAATGTTGATATATCAGCCATTGTCCAGTTCTGGTGAGGACACATCTCACTGCAGTGAGTTCCTGGATGCAGCAGCCCTGGAGCAACTGGAGCGACCTGGGTAGTGGCCCTCCCTACCTTTAGGCTCTTAACAATCTTACTCTCCCCCTCTTCTACATGATTCCTGAGCCTTAAGATGGGAGGAGGTTTGGCTGGCCTGATATGGACTTTAATATCAATTTATCTATATCATCACCTATACCATGTTTAATCTTAAGGTAGTTTATATGGATGTCTATAATTAAAATTTATTAAGTAGGTTTTTGTTGCAAGAGTTCAAAGGCCCTGGAACTAAACAGAGACTTCACTCAAAAAAAAAAAATTGAAATGTTGAACAAATATCTTAAAAAATGCTCAACTTCCCTGATCATCAGAGAAATGCAAATTAAAACTCCCTGTGATACCATCTTAACCCAGTCAGAATGGTGAAGATAAAAACACAACCTGCAGCCTAGGGCAGTAAAAGAGCAGTGTGGACAAGGGCCAGACTTAATGCAGAGTACTAGTGATTCAGCAAGGCTCACCCAGAATCAGGCCAACCTAATCTCTCCCTGTCCTAAGGCTTAGAGAATCTCACGGAAGAGGGAATGGTGAGATTGTAAGAACCTAAAGATGGGAAGGTTCACTGTTGGACAAGACATTTCATTCAAGGCAGGACTGCTGCATCTAGGAACTCACCACAGTGAGACTTGTCCTTCCCAGACCTGCATATGACTGACATGCCAGCATGCACCCATAGACTACCTAGGAACTCAAGAGAGAAGAACATACAGTGGAAACCTTGGAGACTAAAGCTGGATGAGTGAAGGGAGACGCCTTTATCAGTGGGGTGGCAGGAGGAGGGGCAATTTGGTATGCACAGAGGCCTGAATTGCCACAAGAGTAGACAAGCCAGAAGGAACCCTGGGGTTCACAGAAACAGCCAGGCAGACAGAGGGTTGGAGGGAGTGGAATGGATTGATGAGAGAAGAAGAGAGGGGAATGAGAGGGAGGGGGGATGGAGGGAAGCAAAGCAGGGATTACTACTCAATATGCTTGAAAAACTAAAAAAAAGAGTTCGAAAGTATCTTAATACTAGAATATGAATGAAAATTAATTATGCCAACAATGATCGATGGAGAAAGGATACATAATTTTTTGAAAAGGTAGAGCAAGCAAATGTGATTTGATGAAATCTCTTTTCACGTTATCAGTTTTGATACTTGATTTCATCCAAAATGCCAGGAGGTGATAAAAATATAATTTCTTGCTGACTCTTTCCAAGTTACTATTCCATTGGTCTTTGGTCTTTGGTATCTTTCTTGTCGTGGATTGATTTCCACAGTTTGTTCATTTGTTTATTTGAGACACCTGTATGGGTATCATCAAATTGTGAAAACTTTCTCTGGTGTGTCAGCTATCTCATTATCTTTGATTTCTGCTACTGAAAGGTCACAAGCTTGTGGAGCTGTCACAGGTAGTTTGTCAGCCTCGTAGTATTTTGCCTTTGTTGGGTTTTGCACAACTTTTTTAAATTTAATTTTTATTTATATTTTTTCTCCCACATTTTATTTTTTATCCCAATCATACAAGCTCAATAGTACGCATTAGTACGTACCCCTCTCCTCTCTCCCTCCTCCCCTCCCCAGTCCCCCCTTGCACTCTCCCCCTCTTTTCCTCTTCCTTTCACTGCCCTCCTTTCCTCCCCTTTCCCCAATACCTTCCCCTTCCCCTTCCCATCCCCTGGAGCATCCTTTTGTGTGAGTGCCAAACCTTTCTCTGAGTCCTCCACCCTAGTGAGGGGTAAGGATTCAGTGGCATAGCCCAGAGCCCTTTCTTGGGCTCCTTATTAGTATAGGAATCCTATTATGTCTGTTAATTCCTTGCCTCTAAGGATCCTACTGCCTGGAGCCTTCTCCTCTGTGATCCATGCTAGACTTTGGGGGATTGTTGATATGTCAGCCATTGTGCAGGTCAGGCAAAGTCCGATTATGGCTACTGCAGCCCTAACTTGTGTGGAGTATCTTGCATATCGTTGATCCTCCCCAATCTTTAGGTTCTTACAATCTTACCACCCCCTCTTCTGCAAGGTTCCTTGAGCTTTAGGACGGGGAGAGATTTGGCTGGTCTGGTCCCAGGTGATTGATGTAGGGTATTTGGTGTTCTGAATTATGGTTTGTTGTTGTTTTCAATTTTGCTATTCCTGCACAACCCTTGGCTGCATCCTGATTGGTATCAAAGGTCACCTCCTGAGGAGCAGGGAGTCTGCAGAAAGCCCAACTTTTGAGATAGATATGTCTGTCAATTTTAATTTCACTCCCCTTCACCATGTGTTTTATTTTACTTGAAGATAACTCTTGGGAAGTTATCTTCTTAGTACATTGACCTTTGTTTTATTCCCTCTGCTCTTTTGGGGGAAGGTAACTGCTATTCCCCAAATTTACCTGTAGGAGTACTGGTGTGGTGACTTGTACTAAGAGATACTTGTGCATTTATGTCAAGTTCTGAGAGAGCAGCACTAGGTACTGGTTATAAATTATAAAGATAGTTTATAGATCTCTAGAGCAAAGAATATAAAAAGTAGTAAAATAAGGAAGGACTGGAGAAAAGTGGAATATGGAGAAAAGTAAAATGAGAAGGAAAATATACAAGATGCAGGTATGAGAGAGCAGGGATACAGAAATGCAGAAAAGAAAAAAATGTAAATTAAGGAAAGGAAGGGACAGTCATGACAATGTTTTTTGGTGAGAGTCAAGTTAAAACCCAATAACCTAACAAAGTACAAGAGTGTAGAAATAATATAAAAAAAAGCAATAACATGAAATAGAAGGATTTTTGGCCTTTATATTTACTCATCATTAGGACTCTGGCTTCTCCCTCTCCTTGAATTGTCACTACATAATCCTTAGCATATGGGGACAGCTGTTCACCTCAGTAATTAGGACAATTTTCCTTCCAGATAAGGATTTCTGAGGCCTAAGTTACTTTCTGGTAGAATTCTCTCGTCTGAGGGCCCCTGCCATCAAATTACACTCTTGCCTTTGGTGATTTACCTTGAAAAGTT
Organism: Typhlomys cinereus; assembly: GCA_023101885.1. NCBI lineage: Eukaryota > Metazoa > Chordata > Mammalia > Rodentia > Platacanthomyidae > Typhlomys > Typhlomys cinereus. The sequence continues at coordinate 3,531,081 of JALPQD010000079.1, forward strand.
TTTGCACAGGGTTATTCCTGGCGAGAGCATCGTAAGGCCTACAGAAGGCCCATCTGAGTGCCTTAGTGTGCTGCCTGCAGGACCCTGTACTGAGTTCTCCAACAGGCTTCAGAGTATCCTGTGTGACTTACCCTGACAATAGATGTGAAGGACGAGGGTCATTTTCTCTAGCTGACATCCCTGGTCCAAGCATCAATTCTTAAGTCACAGTTCTGCTATTCGTCCCAGTGATGACTCTGTTGTAGTCTGATCTGTAAACTAGAAGTAGAATGAAGGAAAATTCAAGTCATAGCCTTCCAAGTCAGTATAAAGGCAATGATTCTTGATATTACAGCTACTATTGAACAGAAATGTAAAGAATGTAGCCAAGTAAATTTTCTAAGAAATCAATGGAATTTGAGATTAGTGATGGACTATTTTGCATAGTCAGGTGTCTGCATGTGTTTATATAGGCTATAAAATGGTACAGACCTTCTCCTAGCAGTATCAAATCTTGATTTTGGTGTCAGTGTAACTATGTAGAATTTAACCATCAAGGGGAAAACTGGGTGTAGGGTGTGAATCATCTTTCTTCATGATCTTTGCAAGCTTCTAAGAATTTAAGAGTATCTTCAAAATGAAGAAAAGTAAAGATGAGGACAAGGGAAAGCCTGCTTTGTAAAGATGTGAGGTAATTGAGTGAATTTGTGCGAAATTCCCAGCATGAATAACAACGAGTGAGTGTTTAGTAACTGAGTATAACAGTACATGTAGATGCTAATATCAAGGGCCCTAAACATTGGAAAATGAAATAAATGTCATTTAAAGTCTAAAGGCACAACCCATCATTTGCATAACAAGTTAGTTATTTACATAGACATCTCTGATTGGGACTAATAAAGTGTTAGTTGTGACTCCTAGACCAGGAAAGTGGCCTGAAGCACCTCCAAATGGCGTATCAGTGTCTCCTTATTTTCTGCTCTGGGCAAGGATCTGCTAGTTGTCAGAAGTCCAGAATGGAAGAATTTCCCTGGTATACAAGTTTTTATTCTAAGTGGGGCTGTCTGCCCTAAACTCTGACTTTGATTTCTTTCTTCCTTTATAGTATTGAAAATTTGCTTTCCTTTTGGTAAGGCTATGTAGTAATTTTTTTTTAAAAATATATATTTTGTCTTTCCTAGGTTTTTGTTTTAAGTAAAGGAATGCATTGCTTCAGTTTCCTGTTCCAGAATTATACTTATGCAGTCTTTAAGAATAATGAAATGCTCAGTGGCATGCAAAAAAAAAAAAAAAAAAAAAAAAAAACCATGTAGAGGGACAAAATCAGATCTCCAAACTGTATACTTGGGTAGTTATTTTGATATTAAAAACAATCATAGGTTCACATCCCTAAAAATTGTGACTTAATCAGTGCTTCTACAAATGGCTTGGAGGGTGGATGGTTGGGCACAGGACTAATCTCATTGTAGGAAGAGCATTTGGAAAAGGAAAAGATGGAAGGATGAAAGAAACTTTAAAACCCTAAAGAAAGAAATTGCTGAAGACATCAGAAGGTGGAAAGACCTCCCATGCTCCTGGATTGGCAGAATCAACATCATAAAAATGACCATCCTACCTAAGGCAATATACAAATTCAATGATATACCAATTAAAATCCCAAAGCAATTCTTTAAAGAAGTGGACCAATTAATCTCAAAATTCATATGGAGGCACAAAAGACCCAGAATAGCAAAGACAATCCTGAGTAACAAAAACACTGCTGGAGGTATTACCATACCGAACCTTAGTCTATACTACAAATCCATAGTTAGAAAAACAGCCTGGTACTGGCTCCAAAATAGACACACAGACCAATGGATAAGGGTTGAGGACCCAGATATAAGCCCACAAAAATACAGCCATTTGATCTTCAAGAAAGGGGCCCAAAGAATCCAATGGAAAAAGAACAGTATCTTCAACAAATGGTGCTGGCAAAACTGGATCTCCACATGCAGAAGATTAAAGCTGGACCCATACTTGTCACCATATACAAGACTTAATTCCAAATGGATCAAGGACCTTGATATCAGGCCAGAGACTATAAAAACCATAGTTGAAAGGATAGGGAACTCCCTTGAGCTGATTGGGCTAGGCCAAGAGTTCCTAAACAGACATCCAATGGCACAGTCACTGCTACCAACTCTCAACAGTTGGGATCTTGTGAAATTAAAGAGCTTCGGTTTAGATAAAGAGATTATCACACGAGCTCAAAGGCAACCCACAGAATGGTAGAGAATCTTCACTAACCACATATCTGATAGAGCTCTACTGTCCAGAGTGCAAAAAGAACTTAGAAAATTAAACACCAAGGAAACCAATGGCCCAATTAAAAAATGGGCCCGGGAACTTAAAAGAAATTTTACCAGAGATGAAATTAAAATGTCTAACAAATATCTTAAAAAATGCTCCACTTCTTTAGCTATCAGGGAAATGCAAATCAAAACTTCCCTGAGATACCATCTCACCCCGGTCAGGATGGCAAAAATCCACAATACAAACAACAACAAGTGCTGGAGAGGATGTGGAGAGAGGGGGACTCTCCTACATTTCTGGTGGGAATGCAGTCTCATACAGCCACTCTGGCGAGCTGTCTGGAGATTCTTAAAGAAATTAAAGATTGAAATGCCATATGACCCTGCTATTCCACTTTTGGGAATTACCCCCATGCAGCAGAGGTTCGCCTCGATAGCACCAGCACGACTATGTTCATAGCAGCACTGTTTACAATAGCAAAGTCATGGAATCAACCTAAATGTCCAACAGTTGACGAGTGGATAAGGAAACTGTGGTACATCTATACAATGGAGTACTACTCAGCCATCAAAAATGATGAATTACTGGGGTTTGCTGGGAAATGGATGTCATTAGAAACAATTATATTAAGTGAACCATCCCAATCCCAGAAAGTTAAGCGCCGTATGTACTCCCTAATAGGTGGCTCCTAGTAACAAACTCACCCAGCCCACATTGAGACACTCAAGGGTAAATCTATGTAATATGGTAATTGCAAGGATTGTGAACAGGAGGGATGGGGTTGGAGAGCCACACCAGACACAAGGAGAGAGGGGAACATGTTACAGCAGAAAAAATCGACCTCCAAGGAATGCAAGTAAGTAATGTGACACCTGGTTAAGTTCACAGACATTCATTCCTGATCATGTACAACTGAGCGGGTATGATCTCACCAGGAGGGGAGGGCATATAGTCTGACAGATGAAAAGAGATCATTTTGCAAATGAGTGACTGATCCTTCCCTCACCGAGGTTTCCTGATTTTATTACATCTACCCTTGAATGTGCTATTATAACAAGACTCCAGTTTAACAGCTTTTTGTCTCTGACCAGGGGGTGACATACAGTGCCCATCAGGATGGAGGGAAGGACATAGCAGGAGCAGCAAAACTGCAAAAGAAAATCAACAAACCACAATCCAAAACTTCAGAGACTCTATATCATCCACATAGAACTAAGCCAGCCTAATCTCCCCCCATACTGAAGCTCAGGGATATCTGTGGAAGAGGGGGCGGTAAGATCGTAAGAGCAAAAGGATGGGGGGAGCAATGATTTGAAGAGTCTCCACACTAGATAGGGCTGAAGCAATCATAATAGGACTTTGCATGCCCTGCGCCATGTCCGTCACACTATTGACCTCACAAAGTCTAACATCGGCTAAAAGCACCAAGATCCTTGGAGGCAAGGGATTGATGGCCACAGTAGTGTTCCTATGCTTAAGGGGAACACGAGAAAGGGTTCAGGGAAATGCCACTGGGTCCTTTTACATCATCAGAAAGGAGGACCAAGAGGAGAGTTAGGCATACGCAAAAAAGGACTCTTTGGGAATTGGGGGGGAGGTACTGGGAGATGGGGAGGGAGGGAGGGGGAACAGGGGGTTCAGGGGGAGGAGGAGGGGGGAGAGAACTGGTCTACCTATTAAGTTTGTATGAGCGGAAATAATAATAAAAATGTTATAAAAAAAACATGTAGAGGGACAAAATCAGATCTCCAAACTGTATACTTGGGTAGTTATTTTGATATTAAAAACAATCATAGGTTCACATCCCTAAAAATTGTGACTTAATCAGTGCTTCTACAAATGGCTTGGAGGGTGGATGGTTGGGCACAGGACTAATCTCATTGTAGGAAGAGCATCTGGAAAAGGAAAAGATGGAAGGATGAAAGAAGAAAAGCAATGTAGATTGTAAAGAAACATGGGCAATGCTTCCAGTAGAATGAGAGAGCTTGAATTAAATACTTTTGACCCATAACTCACATATCAGGGAGAAAAATGATCAGAGCTCTGGATCCCGATTGCATTGTGTTATTGAGCATGTAACTAGGTCACTGGAACAGGCATTTATTTTTTTAATTTTTTAACATTTTTTTTTATTATTTCGGCTCATACAAACTTAATAGGTAGACCAGTTCCCTCCCCCCTCCTCTCCCTGAACCCCCTGTTCCCCTTCCCTCCCTCCCCGTCTCCCAGTGCCTCCCCCCCAATTCCCAGAGAATCCTTTATTGTGTATGCCTAACTCTCCACTTGGTCCTCCTTTCTGATGATGTAAAAGGACCCAGTGGCATTTCCCTGACCCGTTTCTCATGTTCCCCTTAAGTGTAGGAACACTACTGTGGCCATCAATCCCTTGCCTCCAAGGATCTTGGGGCCGTTAGCCGATGTTAGACTTTGTGAGGTCAATAGTGTGACGGACATGGCGCAGGGCATGCAAAGTCCTATTATGATTGCTTCAGCCCTATCTAGTGTGGAGACTCTTCAAATCATTTCTCCCCCCATCCTTTTGATCTTACAATCTTACCGCCCCCTCTTCCGCAAATGTCCCTGAGCTTCAGGATGGGGGGAGATTAGGCTGGCTTAGTTCTATGTGGATGATATAGAGTCTCTGAAGTTTTGGATTGTGGTTTGTTGATTTTCTTTTGCAGTTTTGCTGCTCCTGCAATGCCCTTCACTCCATCCTGATGGGCACTGTATGTCACCCCCTGGTCAGAGACAAAAAGCTGTTAAACTGGAGTCTTGTTATAATAGCACATTCAAGGGTAGATGTAATAAAATCAGGAAACCTCGGTGAGGGAAGGATCAGTCACTCATTTGCAAAATGATCTCTTTTCATCTGTCAGACTATATGCCCTCCCCTCCTGGTGAGATCATACCCGCTCAGTTGTACATGATCAGGAATGAATGTCTGTGAACTTAACCAGGTGTCACATTACTTACTTGCATTCCTTGGAGGTCGATTTTCTCTGCTGTAACATGTTCCCCTCTCTCCTTGTGTCTGGTGTGGCTCTCCAACCCCATCCCTCCTGTTCACAATCCTTGCTATTACCATATTACAAAGGTTTACCCTTGAGTGTCTCAATGTGGGCTGGGTGAGTTTGTTACTAGGAGCCACCTATTAGGGAGTACATACGGTGCTTAACTTTCTGGGTTTGGGATAGTTCACTTAATATAATTGTTTCTAATGACATCCATTTCCCAGCAAATTCCAGTAATTCATCATTTTTGATGGCTGAGTAGTACTCCACTGTATAGATGTACCACAGTTTCCTTATCCACTCGTCAACTGTTGGACATTTAGGTTGATTCCATGACTTTGCTATTGTAAACAGTGCTGCTATGAACATAGTCGTGCTGGTGCTATCGAGGCGAACCTCTGCTGCATGGGGGTTATTCCCAAAAGTGTAATCGCAGGGTCATATGGCATTTCAATCTTTAATTTCTTTAAGAATCTCCAGACGGCTCGCCAGAATGGCTGTATGAGCCTGCATTCCCACCAGCAATGTAGTAGAGTTCCCCTCTCTCCACGTCCTCTCCAGCAGTTGTTGTTGTTTGTATTGTGGATTTTTGCCATCTTGACCGGGGTGAGATGATATCTCAGGGAGGTTTTGATTTGCATTTCCCTGATGGCTAAAGAAGTGGAGCATTTTTTAAGATATTTGTTAGACATTTTAATTTCATCTCTGGTAAAATTTCTTTTAAGTCCCAGGGCCCATTTTTAATCGGGCCATTGGTTTCCTTGGTGTTTAATTTTCTAAGTTCTTTGTGCACTCTGGACAGTAGAGCTCTATCAGATATGTGGTTAGTGAAGATTTTCTCCCATTCTGTGGGTTGCCTTTGAGCTCGTGTGACAATCTCTTTATCTGAACAGAAGCTCTTTAATTTCACAAGATCCCAACTGTTGAGAGTTGGTAGCAGTGACTGTGCCATTGGATGTCTGTTTAGGAACTCTTGGCCTAGCCCAATCAGCTCAAGGGAGTTCCCTATCCTTTCAACTATGGTTTTTATAGTCTCTGGCCTGATATCAAGGTCCTTGATCCATTTGGAATTAAGTCTTGTACATGGTGACAAGTTCGGGTCCAGCTTTAATCTTCTGCATGTGGAGATCCAGTTTTGCCAGCACCATTTGTTGAAGATGTTGTTCTTTTTCCATTGGATTCTTTGGGCCCCTTTCTTGAAGATCAAATGGCTGTATTTTTGTGGGCTTATATCTGGGTCTTCAACCCTTATCCATTGATCTGTGTGTCTATTTTGGAGCCAGTACCAGGCTGTTTTTATAACTATGGATTTGTAATATAGACTAAGGTTTGGTATGATAATACCTCCAGCAGTGTTTTTGTTACTCAGGATTGTCTTTGCTATCCTGGGTCTTCTCTGCCTCCATATGAATTTTGAGATTAATTGGTCAACTGCTTTAAAGAATTGTTTTGGGATTTTAATTTGTATAGCATTGAATTTGTATATTGCCTTTGGTAGGATGGTCATTTTTACAATGTTGATTTTGCCAATCCAGGAACATGGGAGGTCTTTCCACCTTCTGGTGTCTTCTGCAATTTCTTTCTTCAGGGTTTTAAAGTTTTCATTGTAAATGTCTTTGACTTCCCTGGTTATGTTTATACCAAGGTATTTCATTTTTTAAGGGGCTACAATAAATGGGATTGTTTCTCTCAAGGCTTTTTCACTTCTTTCATTCTGGGCATATAGGAAGGCCTCTGATTTTTGCACATTTATTTTGTATCCTGCCACCCTGCTGAACTTCTCAATTAGTTCCAGAAGCTTCCTGGTGGAGTTTTTGGGATCCCTCAGGTAGAAGATCATGTCATCTGCAAATAGGGATAGCTTGACTTCTTCCTTTCCGATTTGAATCCCTTTTATGTCCCTTTCTTGTCTTATGGCTTCAGCTAAGACTTCAAGTACAATATTGAATAGAAGTGGTGAGAGTGCACAGCCTTGTCTAGTTTCTGATCGAAGTGGGAATGCTTCCAATTGTTCCCCATTGAGCATAATCCTTGCTGTGGGCTTGTTGTATACAGCTTTTATTATATTGATAAAGGTTCCTTCCATTCCTACTGTCTCCAGCGTTTTGATCATAAAAGGCTTTTGGATCTTGTCAAAGGCTTTTTCTGCATCTATCGAGAGTATCATGTGGTCTTGGTCTTTGGACTGGTTTACATGATGAATTACATTTATTGATTTGCGTATGTTGAGCCAACCTTGTGTGCCGGGGATGAAGCCTACTTGGTCCCTGTGAATGATCTTTTTAATATGTTTTTGAATCCGATTTGCTAAGACTTTTTGAGAATCTTTGCATCTGTGCTCATCAGAGAGATCGGCCTATCGTTTTCTTTTTTAAGTGAATCTTTATTAGGTTTTGGGATTAAGACGATATTAGCTTCATAGAAGGAATTTGGTAGTCTTCCTTCCTTTGCCATTTGATGGAACAGTTTAAGGAGTATTGGTGTTATTAACTCCTTAAATGTCTGGTAGAATTCTGTGCTGAATCCATCTGGTCCAGGACATTTTTTGGTGGGAAGATTTGAGATTACTTCTTCAATTTCCTTGTGTGTTATAGGGCTATTTAAGTAATTCACACTTCCTGATTCAATTTAGGTAGGTTGTGTTTATTTAGAAATTCATCCATCTCTTTTGTGTTGTCAAACTTCACAGAGTATAAGTTTTTGAAATATGATGTTATAATTCTCTGGATTTCTTGGGTATCAGTAGTGATAACTCCATGTTCATTTCTAATTTTGTTAATTTGGGTTTTCTCTCTCTTGCTTTTGGTTAATTTAGCTAGGGGTGTATCAATCTTATTGATTTTTTCAAAGAACCAGCTCTTTGACTGGTTGATTTTTTCTATCGTTTTCTTAGTCTCGATTTCTGATATTTCTCCCCTTATTTTGCTAATCTCCTCTCTTCTACTACTTTTGGGATCAAATTGCTTAAGTTTCTCTAAAGCTTTAAGGTGCATTGTTAAGTTATTTATTTCTGATGTTTCCATTTTTCTGATGTAGGCATTAAGAGCCATGAACTTACCTCTTAGGACAGCTTTCATTGTTTCCCAAAGATTTTGGTAAGTTGTATTTTCATTATCTTTTGCTTTCAAGAAATCTCGAATTTCCTTTTTAATTTCTTCCTGAATCCAGTTCTCATTCAGCATCATAGTGTTAAGTTTCTAGGAGTTAGTGTATTTTCTGTCATTTGTTGTGTTGTGGATGTCCAGCTTTAGGCCGTGGTGGTCTGATAGGGCACAGGCTAGAATTTCAACTTTCCTGTATATGTGTAGATTCGTTTTGTGGCCCAATATGTGATCTATTTTGGAAAAAGTTCCGTTTGCTGCTGAGAAAAATGTGTATTCTTTGGTGCGTGGATGAAAAGTTCGATAGAGATCTGTAAGGTCCATTTCTTTAAGGGTTTGATTAAGTTCCAAAGTGTCTCTGTTAAGCTTTTGACCTGTTGATCTATCCCATGTTCAGAGGGCAGTGTTGAAGTCCCCAAGAATTATCGTTTGGGGGTTGATTTCTTGCTTTAGATGCTGTAGGGTTTTCTTAATGAATGTGGAGGGGCCCGTATTGGGTGCATAAATGTTCAGTATTGTGAAGTCTTCCTGGTGAATTGTACCTGTGACTAAAATGTAGTATCCATCTGTGTCTCTTATGATTTTCTTTGGTTTGAAGTCCACTTTGTCTGACAGCATAATGGCTACCCCTGCCTGTTTCCTGGTTCCATTAGCTTGCAAGATTTTGGACCAGCCTTTCATTCTTAGGATGTGCCTATCTTTTGTGGTGAGATGAGTTTCCTGCAGGCAGCAGATTGACGGTTTGTGATTTTAAATCCATGTTTGTAATCTGTGTCTCTTAATCGGTGAGTTAATACCATTGACATTTAATGTTATAATGGAGAAATTATTTTTAATTCTGGACATTTTTATGTTTAGCAGACTTTGTAAGCATGTTGTTTGATATTTATGTTTTGGTGGTATTATACTTCCCTTCTGTCCTCCTGGATACGCTTGTTCTTTTCTTCAAGCTTGAGTATCATTTCTAGGATTTTTTGAAGGCCTGGTTTGGTAGACATGTATCCCTTCAAGTTGTCTTTGTGGTGGAAAACTTTTCTTTCTCCCTCGATCATGACAGATAGTTTTGCCGGGTATATCAGTCTGGGTTGGCATTTTTGCTCATTTAATACATGAAGCACATATTTCCAAGCTCTTCCTGTTTTTACTGTTTTCATTGAGATGTCATTTGTTATTTTAATAGGTTTGCCTTTAAAAGTGAGTTGCTTTTTTTCTCTTGAAGCTCTCAGCACCTTTTCTTTGTCTTGAATGTGGAGTGTTTTGACTATTATTTGCTGTGGTGATTTTCTATTTTGGTCATATCTGTTTGGAGTGCAAAATGCCTCTTGTATTTGGATGGGCCTCTCATTCTTCAGTTGAGGCAAGTTTTCATTTATGATAATTTGAAAAATTTCCTCAGGTGTGGTATTTTGAGATTCTTGCTCTGGTATTCCATGAATGCACGTGTTAGGCTTATTCAGGGTGTCCCATATCTCTTGAATGTTCCTCTCAAGTACCTTTTTGGCTTTAACTACCTCTTCCATTGAGCTGGTTAATTCTCCCACTTTATCTTCAAGATCTGAAGTTCTATTTTCTGCTTCATTAGTTCTGCTGATAAGACTCTCTGTTGAGCTTTGGGTTGAAGATAACTTGTCTTTTAGTTCAATTTTAAACTCTGCCTGAGACTGTTTTAACTGCTCTATGCCTATTTTTGTTTGTTTCTTTCTTTTTTTTCTACTAGCAAAGGTTTATAGAAACAGAAACAGAAACAGAAAAATCATATTTAATATAGCTTCAATCTATTTTTTTTTCTTGAACTGTTATTCCCAACTCCTCCAAATGTCTCTTGCGTTCCTGTTCAAAGTGGTTGATGCGGTTGTTTAATTCCTCTTGGATTTCTTGTTTCATAGTATTAATTATGGTAATGATCATACTTTGAAAGTTGTTGTTTTGGGTCTGGCTTTCTTGGCTATTTTCTGTGAATTTGTTCTGGTTGGAATCCATCCTTAAGGGGTTGATTCTTTCAGTGGGAGATTGGTCTCGTTGGGTTTTGTTTCTCATGTATCTGCACTTTGACTTGGGCATTGTTGTTTTGTCTTCTAGGGCTTTTCAGTTTCTGTGTGTTTTTGACTGAACTGATTTAGTTGGTATCACTGCACTTGAGCAGTTGTTACTAGTGCTTGCCTTGGGGTTGGGTATGTTTGTCTTTTGTTATTGTTATTTCCTAGTTGAGGCTATTAGGCTGTTAGTACATCAGTTAAATCAGGTTAAGTAGATGGGGTGAATATTAGTGTGATAGTGCACTTTTACGATGTAGTATTTTGGTCATATGTGAGAGTGAGTGGTGTATTCCCTCCAGTTGTATATGTTTTTGGGATGGCTGTATGGAAAGGTTAATCTACAGTGATTAATTTTAGAAAGGAACAGTAAGGTGAGAAAAAAGGGAGGTTTACTTATCTTTGGGCTGGATGTGAAGAATCTCTCCCATGTGATAGGATGATTGTAGAGGTTTTCAGATGTATGGCCTTTGACCCTTAGAAATTTGCTTGAGTTTTCTTTGGACTCTATTGAATTCTGAGTAGCAGTTTGTCATCTGTAGACCACTTGCGTGGGTGCCCGGTGGGCCAGAGAGGCAGAGATGCTGATGTTGTTGGCAGAATTCTTCACCTGGGGCCTGGGACTTGGTTTAGTGGCCCTCCCAAGCTCCAGGGATGGAGGAATGTGAGCAAGTCCTGTCCAGTTGGTTGGACAGGTGGGCGGGAGGAAGAAAGGGCCTGGGGCCCGGGGCGCGGCCCAGCCCAAAGCCTGAGGTAGCCCGGGGTGTGCCACTGGCACACTGGGTGACCTGGGGGGCTGGGAGGCTAGGCAGACTGACTCACTCACCTGGGGATGGCGGCACCTCCTTTTTTTTTATTTCCACTGATACAAACTTAACAGGTATACCGGTCCCCCCTCCCTCCACTGCCCATCCCCCTGTGTCCCCCACCCCCTTCCCTCCCCATCCCCCAGTGCCTCCCTCTCCCATTCCTGGAGCATCCTTTAATGAGCATGTCAAACTCTCCTCTGGGTCCTCCTCTCTGATGAGGTGCAAGGACCCTGTGACATTTCCCAGAACTATTTCCTGTGTTCCCTTTAAGCATAGGACACTACTGTGGCTGTCAATCCCTTGCCTCCAAGGATCCTAGTGCCTTTAGTAAACACTAGACCTTGTGGGGTCAATAGTGTGTTAAACATTGCGTAGGGTATGCAACGTCCAATTATAATTTTTCTTTTTTCTTTTTTCTTTTTTTTTTTATCAGCTACTTTCCATTGCCATCTTGATCATCCCACTCTCCCATGCCTGATTCTCGGTAACCACTCATCTATCTTCATCACGAATTAGTCACATAAATGGATGTGACATGTGGTCTTTTGTGTCTGGCTTCTTTCCCTTAACATAACATCAAAAGTCATTGAAGTTACAACATTTGCCTATTTTTTTTATAAGAGCTGCAAAAGATTCCATCATACACACATAGGGCTTTGGTCGAGTCATTTATCAATTTGATGTTCACTTGGGTTGACTCAAATCTGAAACGATTATGAACATAGCACTGCTGTGAGCACTCATGTACAACATATTCTATGAACACAGGTTTTCACAGTTCCTGGGTATCCATCCAGAGATGGAGTTGCTGGTTTATATGGTGCTACTATGTTTAACATTTTGAAGAACTGCAAAGGTAGCAATTTATGAGATTTCTGATTTCTCCAAATTCTCATCTATCCTTAGTTTCTCTTTTTGAGAACTTGTTCCCTAACTGCTGATGTTCTCACTAGCCCATTTTCTATTTTTATTGGAACCATTATAGTGGGTTTGAAGAGGTATTATATTTTGGCTTTAAGTTTCATTTCCCCAATAGTTGTTGATGTTGAACACTTATGTGTTGTTTTGGTCATTTATTTATTTATTTGGAGGAAACACTATTCAGATCTTGCTCCAGTTTTTAACTGGGTTTTTTGTGTTTACACTCTTGAGTTATATGGATTATTATTTTTTGAAGGCAGGGTTTTGTTCTTTGTGTTTACATTGTTGAGTTTTAAGGATAATTTTTGTGAGGCAGGGTTTTGCTGCATAGATCTGGATGGCCTCAAACTCCTGGTCCTCCTTCAAATCTTCAAACAGTCATCAGGTCTGATTGTAAGAATTTTTTTTTAACAAAACTCCTTACTAGATATAAGATGTGACAATATTTTGCCCTGTTCTATCGATTGTCTTTTCAATCACCTTCTTTTCACTTGTGAAAATGTGTCTATTTTTTGTTTGTTTTTGAGTTTGGTGACAAGTGCATGGACATTGACTTGGGGCAGAATCACCGAATGAAAAGGACATCTTTCTCCCATTTTTCCTTAATTGTGCCACTGCTGAAAGTGAATTCACTATATTATCCTTGTCTGTTTATGTAATTTCTGTTTTGGTTCAGTTATCTGTCTATTCTTTACCCCAAACAACATTTAACATATTGTAGCTCCATAGTGGGTTTGATCTAAGGCTGCTTATACTGATAAGGAATTCTATGACCACAAGTGTAGAAAGTGCTAGCAGATATCCCTCCCTTGCACATGATGTCATGCGAATTTTTAAAAATTATTAACAATAGTTTTATTTGCTATACGTCTTCTAAGATTACTGAGGATTGCCTTTTAAAAATGAGAATTGAATTTTGTCAAATGCTCTTTCAGCATCTATTGAGAAGATAATATGATTTTCTATTTGTTTTTCCTGTTTACAATAAATTACATGAATTGATTTTTTTCTAACTAACCACATTTGGCCGTGACATTGTCATTGTAAAAATCACTGGATTAGATTTATACACATGTATTATTAGTTTATGGTTCTGATATTCTTTTCAATTTTTTTCTATTTCGTATTCTCTTTTAATTTTTTTCCAAATATCTTCAGTCAAAAAAAATCTCCTTTTTATATACTGATTCTACATTGTATTTCTTCTGTCACTGAAGAACATTTATTCCTCCAGTAGTTTAAAAATTCTTTATCATCTATTGTATCCTGTCTTTTAAAAATGTTTTTCTCCCATATTTTATTTTTTTTCCTAATCATGCAAGCTCAATAGGTAACCTGTGTTCTCCCTCCCTTCTCCTCTGTTGTCCCCCCTTATACTCTCCCAATCCCCCGCCCCCTCCCTTCCTCCCCCTCTCCCATTGCCTCCCCCTTCCTCCCTCACCTTTCCCTGGAGCATCCTTTTGTGTGAATGACAAACCTCCCTCTGAGTCCTCCACCCTAGTAAGGGTTTAGGACTCAGTGGCATAGCCTGGAACCCCTTTTTGGGCTCCCCGTTAATGTGGAAATTCTATTATGACTGTTTAATCTCTTGCCTCTAAGTATCCTACTGCCTGGAGCCTTTTCTACTGTGATCCATGCTAGACTTTGGAGGGTCATTGACATGTCAGGCATTGTGCAGGTCAGGCAGAGTCCAATTCTGGCTGATGCATCCCTAACTTGTGTGGAGTATCTTGTGTATCGTTGGTCCTCCCCATCTTTAGGCTCTTACAATCTTGCCACCCCCTCTTCTGCAAGGTTTGTTGAACTTTAAGATGAGAAGAGTTTTGGCTGGTCTGGTTCCAGGTGAATAATATAGGGTCTGTGATGTTCTGAATTATGGCTCGTTGTTGTTTTCAGTTTTGCTTTTTTCCTGCAGTACCTTTGGCTGCATCCTGATTGGTATCGAAGGTCTCCTCCTAACTGAAGATAAAAGACTGTTTAAATAAAGATCTTAATATAAGAGGAGATTCAAAGGTAGATAGAAGAATAGGACTAGGACACAGCAGTGGGGGTGTGTATCAGCGTCCCATTAGCTGGATAGTTACTGCCTATCTGCCAGTCCCTATATCCTCCCTGATTGGTGAGATCAAACCTGTTCAGTCGCAAGTGATCAGGAAGGGAAGTGAGAGTGAGATGCACTAGATGTCTCTTTACTTACATGCAATACTTGACTGTGACCTATTTTCTTTACTAAAGCATGATCCCCTCTCTCCTTTTTTTTTTTTTTTGAGGCTCCCCTTCCCCTTCTCTACTGTTTATAATCCTTTGCAATTACAGTAGGTATTACAGAGATTTGCCTTTCAATATGTCATTATGTGGGTTTGGAACTAGGATCCACTTATTAGGGAGTACATAACGGCATCTAATTTTCTGTGTCTGGGATACTTCACTCAATATATTATTTTCTGATTCCATCCATTTCCTGGCAGATTTCATTAAATCATCTTTGATTTTATTGCTTTTATAAAATAAAGTACCAATTGTTCCCTTTTTCTCTTTTGAGAAAAATTTCAAGGTATTTGTATAAGATTAATGCTATTTCTTTTTATAATATTTGGTGAATTATCAATAACCCATTTAGGTCTGGGTTTTCATTCATGGAAAGCTATGAAATAATGGGTTTCATTTCTTTCACCAGAATATTTCACCAGTGTCAGTAGATTTCTCGAGGAATTTGTCTGATTCCAGGACTGCTTCTTTTTCATTTCCTTGCTTAATTTTTTCTGATCCCTCGACTAAGATTTGATTTTCCAATCATGTCTCATAGGTTCCCTTTTTGGCAAGTCTATCTTTACTCCCATTCCAAATCTCTCCTACTCCTTTGCTAATATTTATTGATTTACTAATTTTAGTGAACTAATATTATTTTCAACTTTACCTAATCAGTTGTTAAGTTGTCTCAATTTTAGCCATTTTGTCTTCTATTCTAGATAGTTCATTTGACTTTTTATTCTATTTCTGGTGATAATCTCTTTACTGGTCATTTATGTTTTAGAACCAGCTCATCACATTTCTTTTAAAATCTGGGTTTGGTTAGTTTCTCAGTATTACCTAGGCTTCAGATTTTTACTCTTTTTCCCTTCTTGGTCTTATTTCTATGAAAGTAAATTTTGACTAAATCTTCAGCACTGCAAATGGAAAAATGTACAAGTTCTGAATTATGGTCTTTTCCCCAGAGAACATTTCCCATTCCTTTATCAAGCCACAGGCAAATAAAGGCCACAGATAAATTAAGGGTTACCTTAATTTATCAAAGAACATTGCTTAAAGCCAATTTGCATTTTCCAGTGATACCCTAGATCCTATATTGGCTCCCTCTTGGGATTTTTGTGAATTAAGAGTCACTTACTAAGGTGCCTCCTACTTGTTGCTTTGTGAGCAAACTTCGTTTTAAAATCTTTGACACTACCACCAAATCCCAAGTTCTCATGCTTTGTTGGTCCTTTTGGTTTGACCTGGCTTCTTGGCTACCTGCTACGTAGTTTAACCCCAAACTCCTCTAGAAGAAAATTGGTTTAAAGAGCTGGATTTTGTTTTGCATAATTGTCAGCTCTCTAGGATCTTGGTCACTCAGTATCCAGCTATCTGCCTTGTCAGCTCCAACATTATGAGGTGGCCAATATTGCTCTGTTGGATTCTCATGCCAAAAATATCATAGAACAAGTGTCCTAAAATAAGGCTTACCTGGCTGCCTCAGTAGTCCTCTGATAACATCACAAATATATATATATATATATATATATATATATATATATATATATGTATATATAGTGTGTGTATGTGTGTGTGTGTTTGTGTGTGTATGTGCATGTGTGTGTGTATCAGAGGGCACTTTGTGTGCCTGTGGACACCCAAGGGTGACTTTGGGAATCATCCTGGATTGCTTTTACCTCCTTTTTGCTTTGCTTTTCAATTCCCAGGCTTTGCCTTTCAGAGGACAGAAGTACATGGTGCTACCCATTTCTACCTGGTATTTTCATATGGGATCTGGGATCTGAATTCAGATCCTTCTGTTCGATAGGCGGACTGTTAACCCCTGAGCCATCTCCCCAGCCCCACGTAAACAGATTTTTGAAATCTTGACTTTTCAAATTATTCTTGTTGGAACATTCATCTGCATAAGCTACTCAATCATAATTAGAAGAAAACTTAGCCAATTTAAGATTATATTTTATTTGTGTGTGTGTGCATACGTGCACGTGTGTGCACTGTCCTGTCATCTGTTCATTAATTGAAAGGATATAGTAACAGGACAGATCTTTGATGAGAAACAGGACAGATCTTTCCTTCTATGTATCATTTTCCTCTAAACAAATTGTATTTCTTTGGAAAAAACGACCAATTTTAAAGAAAGTACAAGATGAGCCTGGTCTTCTTGTTCTAGCAAGTAAGACATTGATCAAAGGATGATCGGAGCACATTGCAAGCACAAACAAAACCCAGCTTCAAGGATATCTTCTGACTAAGACAGGGATAACAGGAATATAAAAAAATGCTAATAGCATATAATATGTTGATTTTAGAAAAAATCGAGACACCATGGTGATAGTTAAAATAAGAGAGAGGAGAAAAAAGAGCACATCTCTTTCACAGAACAGTAGAATGCCAGTTATCAAATGTAGAGGGAACAATATAATGAGAATAGTGTTACTTCACAGCTATCTAGGTAGTAGTTGGATCATCTACAAAGCATTAGAAGATGCTAATGTGACCTGATAGAATGTTGGAAAGAGGGATTCAAAGTCTTGCACTTGCTCTGATGTTGCTGAGAAGTTCTGGTTTATAGTTGTCCAGCTATAGTGCTTAGTCCAGCTTGACAGGAGAGCCCACAACCAACACCATGTGCTGACAGGAACTGGACATACTATATCCACAGGACTGCCTAAAAGGACAAACTTCTCTTGACAGACAGCATAGATTTACAAGTATGCCAAAGAATGCCAATTCCTTCAATTAGCTCTCTCATCCTGCACTGCTTCTACTTCCTTCTTGTTTTGCCTTGGGCTTTTTTTTCACTCTTTTGAACTTTACATCATCATTTAATGTCAAACAATGAAGCAAATCACAACAGTATATACAAAAACACCTTTGCACTTATGAAAAGATTGTTTCTCATACTGATTAATCCAGGCAGCTAACTCATTGGTTTATGCAACTTTATTGAAGAAAAAGAAATAATTTACTAGCAGAGCTATTAGTTGATCACTCATCCATTGACAACTTGATCATTTATTCAGTGCTATATTAAACAGTCACACTGGGATTTCTCAGACTCCGCTCACCAGGGCTGGAAGTGCAGGCTGCCACTCACTCTGCGTGGCATTTTTGATGTGGGAACTGGGATCTGAACTCATGAACTTCTGCTTATGAGGCAGAGTCTTAACCCCTGAGCCATCCCTCTGGCCCTCAGCTTACTTTTTTTTTTTAAGGCTGTTTCTCTTAACCTTTTTTTGTTTTTTGTTTTTTTAACATTTTTTATTATTATTTCCGCTCATACAAACTTAATAGGTACACCGATTCCCTCCCTCCCTCCTCCTCCCCCAACCCCCCTGCTCCCACTCCCCTCCCCCTCCCTCTCCACCCCCCAGTGCCCCCTCCCAATCCCCGGAAAATCCTTTAATGTGCATGCCAGACTCTCCTCTAGGCCCTCCTCTCCGATGACGTACAAAGACCCAGTGGCATTTCCCTGAATCCTTTCCTGTGTTCCCGTTAAGCATAGGAACACTACTGTGGCTGTCAATCCCTTGCCTCCAAGGATCTTGGTGCCTTTAGAAAATGCTAGACTTTGTGGGGTCAATAGTGTGTTGGACATTGTGCAGGGCATGCAAAGTCCAGTTATGATTGCTTTGGCCCTAACTTGTGTGGAGTATCTTGCATATCATTGCTCCTCCTATCCTTGTGCTCTTACAATCTTACTGCCCCCTCTTCCACAAATTTCCCTGAGCTTCAGGATGGGGAGAGATTAGTCTGGCCTAGTTCTAGGTGGTTGATATAGAATCTCTGAAGTTCTGGATTATAGTTTGTTGATTTTCTTTTGCAGTTTTGCTGCTCCTGCAATGCTCTTCACTCCATCCTGATGGGTATTGTATGTCACCCCCTGGCCAGAGATAAAAAGCTGTTAAACTGGAGTCTTGTTATAAGAGTATATTCAAAGGTAGATGTAATAAAAGTAGGAACCACAGTGAGGGAGGGGTCAGTCACCCATTTGCAAAATGGTTACTTTTTATCTGCCAGACTATATGCCCTCCCCTTCTGGTGAGATCATACCCCCTCAGTTGTAAATGATCAGGAATGAAAGTCTGTGAACTTAACCAGATGTCTCATTACTTACTTGCAGTCTTTGATGGTGACCTATTTTCTCTGCTGTAACATGTTCTCCTCTCTCCTTTTTTCTGGTGTGGCCCTCCTACCGCATCCTTCCTGTTCATAATCCTTGCAATTACTGTGGGTATTACAGAGATTTATCTTTGAGTATCTCTAGGTGGACTGGGTGGGTTTGGTACTAGGAGCTACCTACTAGGGAGTACATATGGCGCTTAATTTTCTGGGTCTGGGATACTTCACTTAATACAATTTTTTCTAATAACATCCATTTTCTGGCAAATTCCAGTAATTCATCATTTTTGGTAGCTGAGTAGTACTCCATTGTACAGATGTACCACTTTTCCTTATCTACTCATCAACTGTTGGGCATTTGAGTTGATTCCATGACTTTGCTATTGTAAACAGTGCTGCTATGAACATGGTCGTGCTTGTGCTATCGAGGTGAATTTTTGCTGTATGTGGGGTTATTCCCAAAAGTGGAATCGCAGGGTCATATGGCATTTCAGTCTTTAATTTCTTTAAGAATCTCCAGATGGCTTTCCAGAGTGGTTGTATGAGCCTGCACTCCCACCAGCAATGTAGGAGAGTTCTCCTCTCTCCACATCCTCTCCAGCATTTGTTGTTGTTTGTATTGTGGATTTTTGCCATCCTGACCGGGGTGAGATGATATCTCAGGGAAGTTTTGATTTGCATTTCCTTGATGGCTAAGAAGCATTTTTTAAAAGATATTTGTTAGACATTTTAATTTCATCCTTGGTAAAGTTTCTTTTAAGTTCCAGGGCCCATTTTTAATTGGGCCATTAGTTTCCTTTGTGTTTAGTTTTCTAAATTCTTTGTGCACTCTGGATAATAGAGCTCTATCAGATATGTGGTTAGTGAAGATTTTCTCCCATTCTGTGGGTTGCCTTTGAGCTCTTGTGACAATCTCTTTATCTGAACAGAAGCTCTTTAATTTCACAAGATCCCAGCTGTTGAGAATTGGTAGCAGTGACTGTGCCATTGGATGTCTGTTTAGGAACTCTTGGCCCAATCAGCTCGAGGGAGTTTCCTACCCTTTCAACTATGATTTTTATAGTCGCTGGCCTGATATCAAGGTCCTTGATCCATTTGGAATTAAGTCTTGTACATGGTGACAAGTACGAGTCCAGTTTTAATCTTCTGCATGTGGAGATCCAGTTTTGCCAGCACCATTTGTTGAAGATACTGTTCTTTTTCCATTGAATTTTTTGGGCCCCTTTGTCAAAGACCAAATGGCTGTAACTTTGTGGGCTTATATCTGGGTCTTCAATCCTTATCCATTGATCTGTGTGTCTATTTTGGAGCCAGTACCAGGCTGTTTTTATAACTATGGATTTTTAGTGTAGACTAATTTTTGGTATGGTGATACCTCCAGCAGTGTTTTTGTTACTCAGGATTGTCTTTGCTATCCTGGGCCTTTTGTGCCTCCATATGAATTTTGAGATTGTTTGGTCAACTTCTTTAAAGAATTGCTTTGGGATTTTAATTGGTATAGCATTGAATTTGTATATTGCCTTTGGTAGGATGGTCATTTTTACGATGTTGATTCTGCCAATCCAGGAGCATGGGAGGTCTTTCCACCTTCTGGGGTCTTCTGCAATTTCTTTCTTTAGGGTTTTAAAGCCTTCATTGTAAAGGTCTCTTACTTCCTTGGTTAGGTTTATTCCAAGGTATTTCATTTAGTAAATGGGATTGTTTCTCTCAAGGCTTTTTCACTTCTTTCATTCTGGGCATATAAGAAGGCCACTGATTTTTGCACATTTATTTTGTATCCTGCCATGCTGCTGAACTTCTCAATTAGTTCCAGAAGCTTCCTGGTGGAGTTTTTGGGATCCCTCAGGTATAAGATCATGTCATCTGCAAATAGGGATAGCTTGACTTCTTCCTTGCCGATTTGAATCCCTCTTATGTCCCTTTCTTGTCTTATGGCTTCAGCTAAGACTTCAAGTACAATATTGAATAGAAGTGGTGAGAGTGGATAGCCTTGTCTAGTTCCTGATCGAAGTGGGAATGCTTCAAGTTTTTCCCCATTGAGCATTCTTGATCAGCTTACTTTTGAAAAGAGAAAAAGGAACTTTTGCAATGGGAAAGGCTGCAGGTTAGCCATGTCATCATGCTTGCCAGTGCCAGTAATAGCAGAATGATTTAACATTATTTGTCTTCAATGTGATCCAGGGAAGATACACAATGTCCTTTATGTGATGTTCTTGCTGGTGATACGTGACCTGAAACTTAGGGGACATGATGTGGACCAACTTACTTGGTCTCCTTGAAGCAATTGTCATGAAGAATGAAATCAGGAGAATTTTTCTGGTCTATAGAGACAAGATGGCCACAAACCAACTGAATTGTCTTGAATGGCTCTTGTTTTAGAAAACAGATATCGCAAAGGCTATTTTGAGGACAGTAGAAGAAATTTTGGTGACTCGACTCTTGGTGAGGTTGAATTTGTAGTGATCTTCCTAAAGGTGTTGATGTTGTGGTTAAATAAGGAGACCTTTATTTTGAAAACTGCTTGCTGAGATAATTCACAGTGAAATTGTCAGGATGTAAACAACTTACTTTTTGTGTTCTGAAAAACGGAAGGGTGGGGATGGCGTAGTGAAAGCAATGGAGTGGGTGTAGCAAGATTTTGACAGCTGGTGAATGTGGGGATGAGCTTTGAGTGGGTGCTGGAAATTAGAAGAAAAAAAAATCCTTTGTAGACTTTGCTTTGATAAACTGAAAATCCACAAGATGGCAGTAGAGGCACACTCTTTGGGTTTCTTTGGGCTCTTTCTGAAAGTGACCTTATTTTCTGATTTGAAAATCAAAATGTGAAAACTAGCAATGACTTTTGTTTTGGTTTTGTGAATAGATTTTTATGGAAAGTTCTACAAATATGTGGAGGGAAAATGCCATTTGGTTGTGTGATTTTATGAATTGCTTTTATTGTATTGGCTTAATAAATTTGTTCTATGAAACTCCATATATAGGTCTAAAATGTATGTCTGGGAATTTTTATACTGAAAATATTCAACAATTTTAACCACATATTAAAGATCTATTATTCTGTAAACCATGAAGCTCAAGGGGCTCAATGAAGTGATATGAAATCAATGCTTTAGCCACATTGAAGTTACTGCTAGTTTCCTTAAAATATATTCTGAAAGTGAGATTAGTGAAGCTTGGCAATGCATCAAGGTAATAACAGATGTGAAATCATCCTCATACCAACCCTCATTTAACCTTCTTCCAAACACACACATACACACCAAGATATTTGTGGTTGCATAAAGCAATTCCATACCAAACAGAATCAGTTTTTTTGCTTGGGTTTATCTTTTTGTTCTCCAAAGAAAACAGTTTATTGATAAGCAAAGATGTCAGGCATATAAAACTTTCTCTTTATAAGTTTTTATTCTAAGAGGTATTTTTTAAATTATAAAAGATGTTCTGAAATAGGAAACAAGGGGATGAAAGTACAAGGCATAAGAGGAGGAGATTATTAACTCTATGGTTAGTCAACTGGTGGGTCCCTCATGCTCCAGAGATTACCCTGGCATATTCCAATGTAGAAGTCCTAGATCAGGCCATAAGGATCTCACAAACAGGGGGATGAGGGAGTGGGAGGAGTGCTGGGTGAAAAAAAATGAGTGGGGTGGGATGGGAGGGGGTTAGCTGGAAAAAAACATAAATTTATTATATGTGTATATGAAAACTTCAAAAAAATAAAAAATAGTCCATTCTCAGGTAATGTTTATTAACTTCATATAAACATGAAATCACTGTGGTAAGGGGACACAGACACAGCTCCACATTGCCACCCTCTTCAACCTGCGGAGTCATCTGAATCTTTTAGAGTCCTTAACTCAGGACATACAGAGACTCCCTGTCTTCCACACTGTAAAAAAAAAAAATTCAGGACTAGCTGGTTTAGTGAAGCAAGTATTTTGCTATAATTTTAGTACAAAAATTAAAGACAGAAAGGTGGGTGCTTGTCCTTCATGGCACTCCACATCTGGAGTCTATGAGTCATTTTGCAGCTCCTTATCCCTCATGGATTCCATGCCTGGAGTCCATGAGTTCTCCAGGGCGCCTTGCCCCTCATGGTGCTTCAAGTCTGGAGTCCATGAGTTCTGTTTTCTCTTTTTTAATAAACTCTTCCTTAATCCTCAAAAAAAGAAAGAGAGAAAGAAAGGTGCTTAGCAGATAACAAGACATGCCCAGTTGGGAGGTACGATTTATCAAGGGAGAATAAGGCAAAGTGAGATGTACCCAAGTGTAGGGACAGGATCCTCAAGTAAACAATGAATTGTCCTAGCAGTAGCTACATGTACCCTTTTGGTGTCTCTCATGTTACATCTCTGAAGGTTGCTAAGGAACCTTCTTGATTAGTGGTATTAGTGAGGTGGCTCAGGGGATGCTTTGGATGAGATTGTAATTTGATCAGGTAAAACCAGAAGTCACTAAGGTTGTACACAAAGTGTTCAGTACATATTCTTTCCCTGTAAATGGAGATTAGATTCTAAAAAGACTGCAGGTTTGCAGCTGGGAAAGGAAGAAATTCTTGCACAGTTGGTAATTGTGCTGGAAGTCTTATTTTTTAACTGTCTTCTGAGGTGAAGGCTTTTTGTGTCTCGTTTTCATGCCCCCCCTCAAATTTTCCCTACTTTTCTATTCTACCTGGGGAGTTAAGAAAATCCAGTTAGAATGGCTAATTGTATGTATTGCCTTGGCTAAAAGGTTATTCCCAAAGTTGGTAATGTGAGATTTGTGGACGTGTCTGCGAGGAGCTCTCTGGAAGAGGTCAGCATCAGAATCAATGAAAGGAGTTCACTGCTTTCAGCAATGCCTTCCGGGTCAGACTGGAACCCCAGCCACTGGCCGCCCTGACTCACACAGTAGGTTTGCACTGGAGCAGTACCAACAGCTGTCCAAAGCCTCCATTTTGCACATGGTGGATTGTGGGATTGTTCAGCTTCCATAATCATGCAAGGCAACCCCTCATAATACATTTTTTCTGTAATGTATCTCTGAAATGAACCAAAATGAAATGAAACAGAACAAAAAAACCAAAAGCATTTTTAGGGTAACTCAAACCAAACTCATGGTTATAGAAAGCCTCACAAGTGTCATTTTGTCTCTACCACCATCCAGAAAGTTCTGGGTTTGAATTACAACTGGATTTCTACAAGTCACAGTTGAGTAGCTTGGTGGTCACAGAAAGAGCCAAGTTACATAACATTGTCGATTCACTAATTGGATAGATGCCTTTGTTTTCTGTAGCTATTATCAGCTTGCATATTGACTTGGTTGTAAAGAACTCCCTAGTTTTTTGTGTATTAGGTTTTTTTTTAATTTTAATATCTTATATTGGAATCAACCAACAGGAAAAAACGTTCGTTGAAGATATGATGGTAGTTTGTGGTGGGTTTAAAGGACTACTTCCTGAGTTCTTTTTTTTTATTGTATTTTTTTGCTTAGTTATATAAGCTTAATACCCCCTTCTTCTCCCTCCCCCTCCTTTCCTCCCTATTGTCCCCCATTGCACTCTCCCCTCCTTCCCACTCTCTCTCCCTCCCGTTTACCTCTTTTCCTTCCCTCCTCCTCTCTTGGTGCTTCCTGCTTTTTCCCTCCCATCCTCCAGAGCTTCTGTTTATGTGGATGCTGAATTTCCCTCTGAGTCCTCTACACTAGTGAGGGTTCAGGACTCAGAGGCACAGCTTGGGGTCCCTTCTTGGGCTGACGTCTAGTATGGGAACTCTATTATGACTGTTTAACCCTTTGCCTCTAAGGATCCTACTGCCTGATCTGTACTAGACTTTGGGGGTTGTTGGCATGTCAGCCATTGTCATTGTGTAGTTCCTATGTTTTCTCTTGTTCAACTTCATTAGTGTTAAAATTTCCCTTATCTAGGTTTTCTCCAAGTTTTAGAACTATGTTTGTTAAATACTAAGTGACAAACGCGTGTATATTATGTAAATGTTAGCAAACGTGGGAAATGACACATTGGTCTAATGATTGCTAAGCCCTCCAAATCCCACTGAATACTACGTTTAGTTCTGTTGGAGCCAAGGCATGTACAGAATATAAATATGGAAAACAGGATGAAAGGAAACAAATGATTCATTGTCATATACTGCATTTGAAAGGAAAAACCTTTTTCCCATTGTTAGGATTCTTACTTTCACATTAAGAAAGTTCAGATTTATACCTAAGAACCATAGACATACACACATCTTCATTTCTTATAGCATCTCATAAATATCTTCCATGTCACTGTGAACTTTTTTTATGGCCTCAGACCAACATTCACTATTAATGTAAAGCAACTTGCAGGAAAATAAAGAATGTAAATAAAAACAAAGCATTGATATGTACTAGGTTACTCTGGAATGGACCTGATAAACATTTTTTTAATGCCTAAAAAAATTTCCTTATTTGGGAATAACTAAGTACATGCAATTAATAATGAGATGGTAACTGAGAGGATGCAAACCAAAATGATTATGTCTTTGCAAAAGGATTCTTCTCTTTCTGCATTCCCAATGAAAACATGTCGTGCTATAACTTTTCACTAAAAGAGCCTACATTCAGTAAAGGACTCATAAAATAAGTTATGATGTTCATATAATGGGATCATTTGTGGCTGTTGTAAATGAAATATTTGTAAATACTGACATGAAAAGAATTTCATGATGAAATGTAAGGGAAGCTACAAATTGCAGAACAATATCTAGAGTACAACTCTCTTTTTGAAATATAAATTTGTTATTATGTGTTCAGGAAATAAGATCTGGGAGACCATAAAGGATTCATTTAAACTGTTTCATGTTGTATATTGTGGAAGAAGGGGACTTATATTTTCTACTTTATATGTTTTTTGCTGTTGTCTGAATTTTTTTAATGGGAATGTAGTCTGGATAAATAATGATAAAAGAGAGTTTATATTGGCACAATCCTCTGAGACTTCATATGCTGAATATAATTGTTGCTTAGTACAATCATTTCTGTCAGTCATCTTGAAAAGACAAAAGCCAAAGCGAGCCAATTAATTAACTTATGAATTATATCCCTTCAACATTTAAAGCTGTTTACAATATTAAAAGACTCGGCATAGTAAAAAAAATAAGCGTATAAACTAAAACAGACAAGTTGGTTGGAAGGAATGAGATAACAATACTGGGAATATGGAATGATTTTGTTATTGAATGGTTTAGCTTTGAGTTTTCTGTCCATAGGTAGAAAAGGAAAATATTTCTATCAAAGGATTATCATTATAGGAACTTTAATATCTGTTATCTTGTACAATGAACATAAGTGACATATTGGACATTTAAAAATTATGTTTTTATGAAATACATTGGGCCTTGTGATAGGATATTTTCTCTATTTTCATGAAATCACAGCTTATTTACTGAAAACACCACTTTGGAGAAACTGAGGGAATCTAGTTCAGATGCGTCATTTTCCCAGTGATTCAAATAAATCATTTTCAGACCTGGCTACACATTCAGAATCAATCAGTTCAGCTGGCAGATGATTGATTCAATACATAGTAGGTTCATGATTTGAAGCCATGTCTATTTGGTATGTTCAGAAAAATGCTCATTTAAGAGCTTGTGTGCTTTTTACTGCTCTGTACTGCCTTCCACATTCATTGGGCAACTTTTGCGTACCAAAACCACACTTCAGAGCAGGCAAAGAAAAACGATGTAATTGATACATTTTCTGCTTTTAAGAGGCATATTTTCTCTGATAAGATATGAGAGTTGTTAAGAACTGTAATCTTTTGAAGGTCTACTATGTGGAATCCACTTACATTCTAGAGGAATTTGAAAAAGAACTTGTCATGAAGAGTCTTGTGAAACTCTTCAGTGGTTTTATAGAGGGAGATGTTATCAAGGAAGCCCTGTGAGAGGCTCACACTGTCTTTGACTTGCTAATTGTTAGTTCATGGGGCAACTGATTATGAAGCTTAACTAAAGTTAAAAGCTTATTTCAGTTAATGAGTTTTAATACTGATTAGGATGGTCTGAGAAGATAAGCAGATAGCCCATCCAAATATCTGTCTTAAACTAACCAAATCAGCTTATAAAGTTTGTTGTGACTTATAACAGTGAAAAAGCACTTTGCAACCTCAAAATATTCAGTTTCCCATTGGTCATTGTTAATGACATTGTGTACATGAAAGTGATTTGTAAACTAGAGAAGATATTTAACTGGAATATTTATAAACATGGTTCTTTGAAGACAGAAGCTTGATCTGTAGCCCAGGCTGATCTTGTATACTTGAATATCTCGCCACTGCCACCCAAGTACTGGAATGGCAAACCATGCCCAGTTTATCAAGTATATTCTCTCACCAATTTTTTAAATACATTTTTTATTATTTCCGCTCATACAAACTTAATAGGTAAACCAGTTCCCTCCCTCCCTCCTCCTCCCCCCAAACCCCTTGCTCCCCCTCCCTCCCTCCCCATCCCCCAGCACCTCCCCCCCAATTTCCAGAGAGTCCTTCATTGTGTATGCCTAACTCTCCTCTGGGTCCTCCTCTCCGATGACGTATAAGGACCCAGTGGCATTTTCCTGAATCCTTTCTCGTGTTCCCCTTAAGCATAGGAGCACTACTGTGGCTGTCAATCCCTTGCCTCCAAGGATCTTGGTCTCACCAATTTTTTAAATGTGAAGAAACAAACATGAAAAAGATTAAAGTAACAAGTCAAATAGCTGTTGATGGTATCATCCTGCAGGTATAATTTTTTTAAAACTTGGTTCGTTCACTCAACACTGCCTTTCAGAATTATTTATGTTGGGATATGTAGGTCTATACCATTTATCTTAACATCTGAGTGTCAGTCTTTATTTCTCTGTTACTATTGATGGACAGTTAGGTTGTGCTCCCATTCCTTTTTGTTACTGCAGATAATGTTACAAAGAGTAGTTTGGTCATGTTTCTGTCTTATTTAGCTTTGTGGACATTTCTTGTGGACAGATATGTAGAAATGATCAGTTGATATTGGGTATAATTAAAATCACATAGAACAGTGCTATGTATTAATTATGATACATCGGCATGTAAAAACAATAACAACATTCAAGGGAATGAGACATGCCAATGTCTGCAAAGTGGTTATTCTAAGGGGAGAAAGACATAGGCGAGAAGATGACTTTGAAGCTTAAGCTGGGTTAGTGTTTGAATGTGAAATGTTCCCACCAAGCTCATGCATGTGAATACTTGCTTTTCAACTGATGGTGGTGGCACCTTTATAAAGTGGGTCTTAGCTGGGGGAAATGGACATCCAGCCATAGGGATGGGGCTTATGCGTTAGAACTTAGCTCTGGTTCCAACATGACATTTCTGTTTCCTAACTAGCATAATAGGAATGATCACCTCATAAGCACTTTCCACAACTGTTTCCACTGTGTGTCTTCCCTGCCACTGACTGTACCCTCTGAAATCATGAATAAAGTCATCATCTTTGCCCCATGAGGTTGAGTCTTGTCAGGAATTTGGTCACATTGACAAGAAAAGTAACTAAAGAGCCAAAGCATTTTATTACCTAAAAGAGAAACCCAGGAAGCTCAGTAGCACCTACATGAAATGTTAACATCTATTAAATCCGAACAATGAATACATGAGTGATATTATTTTCTGTAGGATATAACTAGTTCATAAATCTCTTCGATCATATTTCATGGTTTGTGGTGGAAGATCTTGAGAGATGAGTGGCTACGATGGAGTTGTAACATTTCTAAGTTAAAAGTGCTAGATTTTTTCCATTAGTGGCTTCTTGAGAAATATGGTGACACATCCCACGAGGGAACTAGGGGCAAAGGAATTAAAGAGGCTGCTGGAGAAGAATAGTTTGCTCTGGGAAACAAAAAACTGTCTGAAAACCTTAACCACTTCTTTTAGACCACCTGCTACTTGAGCAGGGCAAGTGACCTATTGCAATTACTCAGCTGATCTGGAAATATGAAAGTGATAGAAATCTCGTATGGATATTCCCAAGTCTCAAACCCAAACCAGTTCAGTAGAGAGGGAACTAAGGCTCCAACCCTATATTTGGAGGAAAGACATTTTTTTTTTGCAATTAAATGTAAGACTACTTTTACTGTTTAATGAGGAATCAAAGGATGAATTGCTAAATTTAAAATAAAAAACATAGATATGGAACTAATAAATGATAACAATTGAAGGCAGTGACAGAAATCTAAAAACTACAAATCACATTTTGTGCCTAATCAGAAAGGTTTAAATTATTCGGTATTTCATAGTTTCTGAATATTACTTGATCACTAATTAATTACTGCAATTCAGATAACTGGCCAGTATTTTATTATGGTTTGCTGACTAGAGCATAATCAATGCAAAATCCATTTGACTTTAGCTGAAACCACACTTGTGGAAATTTTATGCTTTACATTTTACTACCACATAAATTCATTGCACCTCACAGATCAGATTAGTCTACCAATATTAATAACAGAAGTTAAATTACAAAGGGAATCCTAGCCAGTCAACCAAACTAATTAACCAGCACAGAATTAAGATGGGACTCTGTATCCTCAGAACTCATGCACAGCAGAAGGCTGTGTTCTGATTGCAAATCTGACCACACAAGAGAAAAACAGAGAAGGAACTTTTTCATATGCTGTGGCATCATGGCAACTGGCCACTGCCGTGCTCCTGGTTAACAACGGCTAGTAAATACTTGCCACCTTCCCCATTGCTGCAGAGGCTCAGGGTTAGCTGCAGAGAGGCCCACAGTCTTCACCACTTCATCTTTTGGCATGGCAGGCAGGCAGGAGCCAAGCAGTGTGAGACAGGGAGAAGCCTTTGAATCCATCAGTCTGAAAACTGTGCGTTGGATTGGCCAGTCTGAGGGGAAGACCAATAAACGAGGCTTAAAGTCAAAGGGCTACCAATGACTCACTCAGAGACACTAGGAGGATCCTTTAGAAGGACAAGGAAGGATTTGTAGGACTTGTGTTAAGAGAAATAAGCCAGGCACAGAAAGACAAATATCCATTGTTATCAGAAATGGAATCTAAAAGCATGTAGCTTATAAGACAAGAGAATGCTGTTTACCAGTGGATGAAGAAATAGGAGGAAGTTTATTTAATGAAGCAAGTTAGTTCTGAAAATCAGTGTAGCTTAACAATAACAGTTAATAATATTGAAGCATATATATCAAATTCATCTTAAGTGCTTCACACGTGCATATATGTTAATTAACATGACTGTAGAAATTATATCATGAAGTGTATGTATATTGATATTGTAGTATTTCATAATGTATATATACATTGAATCATGTTGCACATCTTCAATATATATACTATTTATCCATTTTATTTTAATAAGATTTTGAGGAAATTAGGAACATAAAAGACATATAAAATCAAAAAAATCATGAGACTGAGACACATTCAAAGCTTTCCTAGCCCTTAACTTCAAAGCTTCCCAGGATTTGGTGGTCTCTCCAAGTCCTGAGTGTGGGCAAAGCAGATAGAGGAAAGGGCAAACTGGAGTGGAAGACAGTGATTCTGGGGAGGGCATCCTGCTCAGGCTATGGTCAGAGTTCAGCTGCTATATCAGTTTAACTCCTTCTGCCTTGGAAGAACCACTAGCCAAATTTGCTATTTACAAATACAAGAGAAGTGATATGGGGAAAGTGCCAGTTTGTTTCAGCTGTCAACCTAACACTTTGGGACATAGGCCTGTGGGCACGCTTATGAGAAATTAGTCAATTAAGACAGATTTCTGGGGCAAGCCTGTTGGAGATTCTCTTAGTCATGTGATTGATGTGCAAAGACCTAGTCCATCCATGGCGGGTGAGGCTATTTTGTGGGCAGGTGGATAAGCTGGAGAGAGCTGGTTAGCATTTCCACAGACTGGCAAGCTAGAAAGCAGAATTGGTTCATACATCTTTGCTTTTGCTGTGGCTATGGTATGGGAATTCTCCTGTCATGATCAGCTGTAACCTGGAGTCAGTAGCATAAAAATCTCCTTGTTCCCCTAAATACTTGGGTCAAGTACTTATTACAGCAATAGGTTTGAGAAACCAAGTGAAATCTGTGCTTTCTTCCCTTCAAATATTCTAGGATCGGGATGTATGACAAAGATACTGTGTCATTTTTTTTAAAATACATGGTGCTATATATCCCAGGCAGGCCTTGAATTTTCTATGTATCAGAGGATGCCTTTAAACTTTTGATCCTTCTACCTCTCTCTCCCAGTGCTGGAATTGCAGGTATGCACCATGACACCCAACTTAAACAGTAATAGGGATTGACCTCAGGATATTATACATGCTATGCAAGTACTCTACCAACTGAATTAAATCTCTAGCCTCTCATATGATTTTTTCCTACTTTTACAAGGATATTGAATATTCATTCCAGCTTCCCTCCTTCCCTCTCCCTCCCATCCCCTTCCTTCCCTTCACCATTCCCTCCCACTCACCCTTTCATATGATTTTTAAAAAAAATTGTTGTTTTCAGACTTCTTTTCTATTTTTTTATTCTTTTAGTGTTTCATACATATACATAGTACATTTATGATAATTTTATATCTTAATCCCTAATCCCATCCTTTCTTCTTTTCCCATTACAACCTTTCTTCGGAGGGGTCTTCTTCTTCCTATTTTCATGTCTTTTTGTATGTGTAGCCCACTGGGTTTTATCTGGTTTTCTTTTGTGGTATGTGCCTGAATATGCGCTGGAGCATGAATCATATATGATCAGTGGGTATACTACTGAGGAAACCATCTTTCATTCCTCCTACTCCCCCATCAGTATTAACCTTCATCAGTCTCTGAGGGAGGTGTGAGGTCTTTTGACATATTTCCTCTTCCATGATGAGATGTTGATAGGACAAATCCCATGCAGGTTTTATGTAAATATACTTAACTTCTTTGAATTCATGGATGCATAAGATACTGTCTGAATGCACTCCTGTCCCACTTCAGGCTCTTACAATCTTACTGTTCCCTCTTCCATCATGTGTCCTGCACTTTAAGGTGGGGGTGGCTTATATGTCCAAATTAGGGCCAAGTTAAATAATATTTTAAATCTTCGACAGTCTCATACATGTATTCAATTAATATTAATCATATCTATCCTTTCCTCATGTCTACTTCCCTTAGACATTCCCCTAGCATATCTGCCTTTCATTGCTTTGCCCCCCCTTCTAAAAAAACCTGGCCTATAATATAAAATAAAATATGAACAATAAGAAAAATGTTTAGGATGTGGATAACTGTTATGATAGAATTTACAGCTCCATATGGTTAAAAACCCCTGATGCATTTCACCTGCAGGGTTGCTGATAAAAATCCTATAAAACTGTTTAAGGGAACAAGGGGTTTGCTCTCTTATGATAGTCTGGTGACAGTTCTTAGTCCAGCTTGGCAGGAGAGCCCAAACCAATACCAGGACCTAGGGAACTGGCCACACCATTTTCACATAACAGCTGAGAGAGGGATGATCCTTACTTACCAGACCAGCAGGTCTGGCCAAATACACAGAAGGATGCTTGCTTTCTCAAATAGTTCCCTCCATTTTATTCATCCACCCATCATGGTCTGGGACTTCCCCATCCACTAAATAATCTCCTGAAGGTTCATTCTGGGCTTAACTCAATTACCAATTCTCTACAAATATGACCAGGGCTCAAACACTCAACCATCAAGTTGACACTTGTATCTATGACAACCTCTGAAAAAAACTAAAGAACGGCAGTTCTGTCAGTCTTCTGTAAGAGTAAGTTCACAGTGTGAGGACATGGAACCAGGCCCATAAGAGGCCACCCATTTCATGAGCATACGGAGGAATGCTATCCATGCTATCAGGAATGCTATCCATGTTGTGAGCACATGGAGTCCTGGCTTAGGGAGGCCATCCACTTTGAGAGCACACAGAGCTGTGGCTCCAGGCACCTGTCCACAATGTGAACACATGGAGCCCTGGCCAGGGATGCTATCCTTGTTGTGAACATGGAATCTGACCTATGGGAGGCCATTCACATTGTGAGCTCATGGAGCACAGGCCTAGGAATGCTCTTCTGGCTTATGGGAAGCTGTCCACATTGTGAGCTCACAGACCCTGGCAAGGGAGGCTGTCCATGTTGTGAGTATATGGAGCCCAGCCCATGGGAGGCCATTCATATTGTGAGCACATAGATATGGAATTCAGGAGGTTGGCGTGCATTGTGTCATGTCAGGCTACTAATCATTCAAATGTTTACAGGTCAGAACATTGTCCATGTAGTCACTGTCATCTTTGCCACCATATGATACATGTCTCATGATTTTGGTGTGCCAGATGCATCACAGATTTGCTTCAAGGAATCCATAAAACTAGGCTTGGGAGGTGGAAATTAGGTAGATTCAGATGATATACCAGAGCCTTGGAGAAGTAATGTGCATTTCTTGATGCTTGTACAGCTTCAAGGAGCAAAGGCCAATTTGAATACAGATCTTGCAAATACTTTGTCTCTTTTCTATGCCTCTTACCAGTGTGTGCTTGCCTTTGTTGGTAAAGGCTGAAGGGCAGCATGGTGTTGAGTAGAGCTATTAGAAAACCTTGATCTGGATGGCCAAATGATTCCCCTGCCACCAATATCTGTGCCCTAATCCCCAGAACATGTACATATGCTACTTTGCCTGGTATTAGAGGATGGATCACAGCATCTCTAAAGATATGTTTATCTAGGTGTTGCAGTCAGCCTGCATGGTTGCTGATAAATGACCATCAAGTGGCTTAAGGGAACAAGGGGTTTATTCTCTTATGATTTCTGGTTACAGTTCTTAGTCCAGCTTGACGGGAGAGCATGCACCAACACCAGGGCTGAGGGAACTGGCCATACCATCACTGCATAATGGCTGAAAGATGGACAATCCTTACTTGCCAGACCAGCATGTCTGGCCAAGTGAACAGAAGGATGCCAACTCTCTCAACCAGCTCTCTGTGATTTATCCAGGGCCTAATCCCACCTACAAATGATCTTCCCCATCAGCTAGACAATATCCTTCAGGTTTGCTCTGGGCTTAACTCAACCATCAACTCTCTACAACTGTGCCCAGAGCTCAAACCCTCAACAGTCAAGTTGACACCTGTGCTTAACTATGACACTAGGACATCCAAAGCTTCCCTGTTCTCCCATGCGAAAAATCCAGGGTACACCATGAAGGAGAGGACAGAAAGAAATGTAAGAAATAGATTGGGGGAAAACCACTGACAACACAGTACCCTCTAGAGATAAAACCAGCACAGCCACAAATGAATTGCAACCAAGTACTCCTGCATGAGACTCACACTAACCATAGTGCAATGAAAGAGGGAAGAATTCAGGTGGCTGCCCCAGCTCCTCATCATTCCTTGATGGTGAGCTGGCCAGAGGAAGTGACCCCCTCATGTATCAGTGATACCTCTACTGAAGAACTGCCCAGGCTGCAGTGGATGTAAGCAAGAACTGACATCCCTTATTGGACTTGGTGAGTCACATACACAAGAAAGGACACTGGGGTAGGAGGGAAGAAGTGTCTCAGTGGGAGGAGAGGAGATCAAGTAGGGAAATGGAAGGTACAAAACAACAAACATCCACCAATTTTTTAAAAATTTATTTTTATTACATTTTTTGACTAATCATGCAAGCTCAACAGGTATCCCCCTTTTTCTCCCTCCCCCTTATTGTCCCCCATTGCACTCTATCCTCCCTTCCTGTCCCTCTTCCCTTTTACTCCTTTTTCCTTCTGTCTTCCTCTCTTGGTGTTTCCTGCTTTCTCCCTCCCATCCTCCAGAACATCTGTTTATGTGGGCTCTGAATTTTCCTCTGCGTCATCTACACTAGTGAGGGTTCAGGACTCAGTGGCATAGCTTGGGGCCCCTTCTTGGGCTGCCCGCTAGTATGGGAACTCTATTATGACTGTTTAATCCCTTGCCTCTAAGGATTCTATTGCTTGAAGCCTTCTCCCCTGTGATCCCTGTTAGACTTTGGAGGGTTGTTGACATGTCAGCCATTGTGCAGGTTAGGCAAGGTCCAATCACATGGTAGCTATATCCTGGCTGCTACAGCCCTGACTTGTATGGAGTATCTTGCGTATCGTTGGTCTTCCTCATCTTTAGGCTCTTACAATCTTGCTGGGCCCTCTCTCGCAAGGTTCCCTGAGCTTCAGGATGGGGAAAGATTTGGTCTGGTTGGTTGGTCTGGTTCCAGAATGTCCACTAAAATTTTAATTAATTAAAATTATGTTATGCTTATGTCCCGACCTTAAGAGCCTCAGAATGTGACTTAATGGAGTTTTTGCTGATGCAGCTAAATTCATATAGGTTCATTCTTCCATGAGGAGGGCTTAGCAAACCAATAAAATTGGTGTCTGTTTAATCAGGAAATTTGGACACATACCTATGGGAAGGATATTGTCACATAACAATGGAGTCAGAGATTGAAGTCTTTCAGTTGCAAGCTCAGAAACACCTGAGACTTTTAGCGAACTGGAAGTCTCTCCTAGAGTCTTTGGATAGAGCACAGTCCTGCCCAAACCTTAATTTGGTATGTATAGTCTCTACAGCTGTGAGAGAATAAATTATTGTTTTCATAAACTGCCTCATTAGTGGCACTTTATGATAGCTTCAGGATATGAATACACACAGCAAATGGGGCTTTACTGATGTAAATAAAGATAAAAAACCCTTGACATAGGGAGATAGTCCCCGGTTTATTAGGGTAAGTCCAGGATAATCCTGACAATCCTTGAGAAGGGAGGCAAGAAAGGACAAGATCTGACAGATTTGAAGATACTGTGTTGCTACATTAGAAGAGGGATGAAAGGGCTGTGAACCAAGAAGCGTGGAAGAACCCCAGGAGTCAAAAGGACAAAGGATTGTGTTCTCTTCCATAGCCTGCAAAAGAAACAGGCACATATTTTAGTACACTAAGATCCATTTTCCCCCCTGATTTCCAGAACTCTAAGATCATATTGATTTATTGTTTTTTATCAGGACCTTCTGCTTGGAAGGCAAAAATGTAACCCCTGAGCCAGTTTTCTAGCCCCACTTCCTTCCTCTTGCTCCCCTTTGTTCTTACCCATCATTTCTATTGTCCCGATGATAGGGAAGGAATCTAGGACCAAGAAGGAATTGCCACATGTACAATTCCTAAGCTATACCTCAACTTTCTTCCTTTCTTTTCTCTCTCTCTCTTTTTCTCTCTCTCTTTTTCTCTTTCTCTCTCTTTCTTTCTTTTCTCTTCTTCTTTTCTTTCTTTCTTTCTTTCTTTCTTTCTTTCTTTCTTTCTTTTCTTTCTTTCTCTCTCTCTTTTTCTCTCTCTCCTCTCTCTTTCTTTCTTCTTTCTTTCTTCTTTCTCCACTTGATCTTAGCCAAAAGGCGAGAAGCGATTTTTCTTTCTTTCTCTCTCTCTTTCTCTCTCTCTTTCCTTCTTTCTCTCTCTTTCTTTCTCTCTCTTTCTTTCTCGTTCTCTTTCTTTTTCTCTTTCTCTCTCTCTTTCTCTCTCTTTCTCTCTCTCTCTTTCTTTCTTTCTTTCTTTCTTTCTTTCTTTCTCTCTCTCTCTCTCTCTCTCTCTCTCTCTCTTTCTGTTTTTCTTTCTTTCTTTCTTTTGTGTGTATGTGTGCACTGTGTGTAGGTGTGTGTAGAAGAGAGCAATATGTGTGCCTGTGGATGCCTAAAGGTGACTTTGGGAATTATTCTTATTGTTTTGCTCTGGGGTTTCCTAGGCTCCATCTTCCAGGACCAGAAGTGCAGGCCTCGGACTATTCCACCTGGCGTTTT
Organism: Typhlomys cinereus; assembly: GCA_023101885.1. Taxonomy (NCBI): domain Eukaryota; kingdom Metazoa; phylum Chordata; class Mammalia; order Rodentia; family Platacanthomyidae; genus Typhlomys; species Typhlomys cinereus. The sequence continues at coordinate 3,567,386 of JALPQD010000079.1, forward strand.
TACACTGGATTTGAGATCCAAACTCAGATCCTACTGCTTGGGAGGCAGGGCTTAACCCCTGAGCTATCTTATCAGATCCCTCAACTCTTACTTTAAAAAGCTTTGAGGAGTATCAGAATCCTTCCTCTGTAATTGGACTCATGGTCATCATAGAATATTATATTTAGCACAAGGCTTTTAAACATCAGCCACAGAGTGAGACTGTAGTGTGGGCTGCGAATAAAGGGAACCCTGCCTAGTCTGGCTCAGTGAGACCCTGGGTTTTACATTCCCAAGAGTTACACCTTTCTCTTCACAAAAGAGTGTAGTGTGACCCTGACCTAATCACATATCCCCTTAGGAAGAAGGTTGCTCACACTGTCTATACAGGGTCAGAGAGCATGGTTTGACTTCTGCAGTCCACAGTTGCACAACTGAACCATTGTAGTAGGAAACAGGAAACAATAGGAAATGAATGAACGTGGTGGTGTTCCCATGGGTTTCCTCTCCATGGCACTCAAATTTGGATGTCATGGTTCATAGTCTGTTCTTTTGTCTGTTTACTTTTGCAGTGAGAACAAATGAAATAGAAAAGAAAAAATTATGATTGTTTTATTTATTTATGTATGAGAGAGTTAGCGAGAGAGAAAGAAAACACATGCATGTACGACAAAGGCTTCCAGAATTGAACTCAGGTCACCAGGCTTGCAATCAGATGCCTTAACTATTGAGCTATCTTACCAGCCCCCTTATTTTTTTTTTTCTTTTCTTAGCATAGCACTTTTTCCCCAGCAGGTAGTGATGCAGATCCTCTAGGGTTTTATGTCCAGGCTTTTGTGTTTGGGAGTCTATGATGGAAAGCAGAACACGTGTATAGAATTAAGGAAGTGTTTATTAGAGGAAAGAAAGAACAGAACTCATGGACTTTGAATCTGCAAGAGTAAAAAGGGCCACCTGATGACTGCTCCAAAATGTGTCCCAGGATTGGAGTGGGAGAGCAGAGTAAGAGGATTATTAAAAAGAACGAAAATGAAAAGAACTCAGGGACTCCAGAAATGGAGCCCCACAAGGGGCAAGGGAGCCAAGAAGAACTCACTGATTCCGGATGAAGAATCCATGAGGTGAGAGAGAAAGCCAAAAAGAGCTCATAGACTCCAGATGTGGAATCCATGAGAAGCAAGAGAGCCCATATATTTATTGTTACATGCAGCTAAGTTTGTGGTAATTTGTTGCAACATCCACTGGAAATCTGATAGCCTCACCTGTAACCAGTGCCCAGTTGCTCTTGGGATGCAGAGATTAGAATAAGGACCAACACCACTTATTCACCTCTGGGTATATTCTACAGTGTAGTTTTGATATAAAATGTAACAAAGGTTCATGTGTTAAAAGTTGGTCCCCCAGCCTGTGGTTCTTTTAGGAGCTGGTAAAACCTTTAGGGGGTGGAGCCTTGTGGAGGAAGTTAGGTCCCTGGAGGGTTTCCTTAAAGACAATATTAGGACACTAGCCTGATTGGTTTTTTTTTTTAAATTTTCTGTCCACTATGAGGTAAGAAACTTTGCTCTATTACCCACTTCTACTCCCTGAAACAACAGAAACAATTGACTATGCATAAAAATGTCTGCAAGATAAATATTTCACTTCTTAAGGTAATTCTAAAGTTTTAACAGCTTCATATATCTATATGATACATTGTGGTCATATTCTCACACCAAAAAATTTATTTTCTCTTATACCCCTTCCATTCCTGCCTGACTCCCTTCTTCTTCAACCTAATCCTTCCTTCATGTCTTTTTTAAATATATTTTTTATTATTTCTGCTCATACAAACTTAATAGGTACACCAGTTCCCTCCCTCCCTCCTCCTCCCCCCGAACCCCCTGCTCCCCCTCTCCTCCCTCCCCATCCCCCAGTGTCTCCCCCCCAATTCCCAAAGAGTCCTTTATTGTGTATGCCTAACTCTTCTCTGGGTCCTCCTCTCCGATGACGTACAAGGACCCAGTGGCATTTCCCTGAACCCTTTCTCGTGTTCCCCTTAAGCACAGGAACACTACTGTGGCTGTCAATCCCTTGCCTCCAAGGATCTTGGTGCCTTTAGCTGATGCTAGACTTTGTGAGGTCAATAGTGTGTTGGACATTGTGCAGGGCATGCAAAGTCCTACTATGATTGCTTCGGCCCTAACTAGTGTGGAGAATCTTGCAAATCATTGCTCCTCCCATCCTTGTGCTCTTACACGCTTACCGCCCCCTCTTCCGCAAATGTCTCTGAGCTTCAGGATGGGGAGAGATTTGGCTGGCTTAGTTCTATGTGGTTGATATAGAGTCTCTGAAGTTCTGGATTGTGGTTTGTTGATTTTCTTTTGCAGTTTTGCTGCTCCTGCAATGCCCTTCACTCCATCCTGATGGGCACTGTATGTCACCCCCTGGTCAGAGACAAAAAGCTGTTAAACTGGAGTCTTGTTATAATAGCACATTCAAGGGTAGATGTAATAAAAGCAGGAAACCTCGGTGAGGGAGGGGTCAGTCACCCATTTGCAAAATGATCACCTTTCATCTGCCAGACTATATGCCCTCCCCTCCTGGTGAGATCATACCCCCTCATTTGTACATGATCAGGAATGAACGTCTGTGAACTTAAACAGGTGTCACGTTACTTACTTGCATTCCTTGATAGAGGCCTATTTTCTCTGCTGTAACATGGTCCCCCCTCTCCTTGTTTCTGGTGTCGCCCTCCGACCCCATCAGTCCTGTTCATAATCCTTGCAATTACTGTATTACATAGGTTTACCTTTGAGTGTCTCAATGTGGGCTGGGTGAGTTTGGTACTAGGAGCCACCTATTAGGGAGTACATACAGCACTTAATTTTCTGGGTTTGGGATACTTCACTTAATATAATTGTTTCTAATGACATCCATTTCCTGGCAAATTCCTGTAATTCATGATTTTTGATGGCTGAGTAGTACTCCATTGTATAGATGTACCACAGTTTCCTTGTCCACTCGTCAACTGTTGGACATTTCGGTTGATTCCATGACTTTGCTATTGTAAACAGTGCTGCTATGAACATGGTCGTGCTTGTGCTATCGAGGTGAACCTCTGCTGCATAGGGGGTTATTCCCAAAAGTGGGATCGCAGGGTCATATGGCATTTCAATCTTTAATTTCTTTAAGAATCTCCAGACGGCTCGCCAGAGTGGCTGTATGAGCCTGCATTCCCACCAGTAATGTAGGAGAGTTCCCCTCTCTCCACATCCTCTCCAGCATTTGTTGTTGTTTGTATTGTGGATTTTTGCCATCCAGACCGGGGTGAGATGATATCTCAGGGAAGTTTTGATTTGTATTTCCCTGATGGCTAAGGAAGTGGAGCATTTTTGAAGATATTTGTTAGACATTTTAATGTCATCCCTGGTAAAATTTCTTTTAAGTTCCAGGGCCCATTTTTTAATTGGGCCATTGTTTTCCTTGGAGTTTAGTTTTCTAAGTTCTTTGTGCACTCTGGACAGTAGAGCTCTATCAGATATGTGGTTAGTGAAGATTTTCTCCCATTCTGTGGTTTGCCTTTGAGCTCCTGTTACAATGTCTTTATCTGAACAGAAGCTCTTTAATTTCACAAGGTCCCAACTGTTCAGAGTTTTTAGCAGTTACTGTGCCATTGGATGTCTGTTTAGGAACTGTTGGCCTAGCCCAATCAGCTTGAGGGAGTTCCCTATCCTTTCAACTATGGTTTTTATAGTCTCTGGCCTTATATCAAGGTCCTTGATCCATTTGGAATTAAGTCTTGTGCAAGGTGACAAGTACGGGTCCAGTTTTAATCTTCTACATGTGGAGATCCAGTTTTGCCAGCACTATTTGCTGAAGATGCTGTTCTTTTTCCGTTGGATTTTTTGGGCCTCTTTGTCAAAGACCAAATGGCTGTAATTTTGTGGGCTTATATCTGGGCCTACAACCCTTATCCATTGATCTGTGTGTCTATTTTGGAGCCAGTACCAGGCTATTTTTACGACAATGGATTTGTAGTATAGACTAAGGTTTGGTATGGTGATACCTCCAGCAGTGTTTTTGTTACTCAGGATTGTCTTTGCTATCCTGGGTCTCTTGTGCCTCCATATGAATTTTGAGATTGTTTGGTCAACTTCTTTAAAGAATTGCTTTGGGATTTTAATTGGTATAGCATTGAATTTGTATATTGCCTTTGGTAGGATCGTCATTTTTATGATGTTGTTTCTGCCAATCCAGGAACATGGGAGGTCTTTCCACCTTCTGGTGTCTTCTGCAATTTCTTTCTTTAGGATTTTAAAGTTTTCATTGTAAAGGTCTTTTACCTCCTTGGTTAGGTTTATACCAAGGTATTTCATTTTTTTAGGGGCTATAGTAAATGAGATTGTTTCTCTCATGGCTTTTTCACTTCTTTCATTCTGGGCATATAGGAAAGCCACTGATTTTTGTACATTTATTTTGTATCCTGCTACCCTGCTGAACTTCTCAATTAGTTCCAGGAGCTTCCTGGTGGAGTTTTTGGGATCCCTCAGGTATAAGATCATGTCATCTGCAAATAGGGAAAGCTTGACTTCTTCCTTGCCGATTCAATCCCTTTTATGTCCCTTTCTTTTTTTTTTTTAAACCTTTATTATTTATTCAGCTGTGTGTATGTGCGCACCCGCATGTCTGTGTGTGTGTGTCTGTGTGTGTATGTGTGTCTGTGTAGAACCACGGACGAATTCGGGAACCACCATGGACGCCTCCACCTCCTTCCGCCCTGGGATTCACAGGCTCCGCCCTACCAGGACCAGAAGCGCAGGCCGCCCCCGCTTCCGTCTGGCGTCTATACGTGGGATCTGGGATCCGAACTCGGGACCTTCCGCCTGCAAGGCGGAGGCTTAACCCCTGAGCCACCTCTCCAGCCCTATGTCCCTTTCTTGAGAAGACAGAATTTTTATAAGTTGGTTTTTTCAGGTATTGTACCACAGTGATAGAAATGAACAGAGGTATAAAAAAGAATTAAATGTATTTCCAAATTAGAAGTTTCTCTGAATTCTGATTGTGAAATAAAAATGTATGGAAAGAGAAAGGGTTGTATAAATGAATGAAAAGAGATGTAGCATTAAAAGTGACATCCAATATTTGTAGATAGCTTTACGTTTCACAGATACTGTTTCTTAATTCTTTCATTTCACTTTCATAGAGGAATAAGAAGGAAGACAAGGCAGTCATGGTTGAATATTGTAGAGGTTAAATTATTTGATCAAACTGGGCCTGGGAACAGATTTGTAATTTCACTTCCTCAGAAGGCTGAGGCAGGAAGACTATAATTCAAGGCCTGCTTGGGTTAAAAACAAAAGGTGGCTAGGGATGTAGCTCAGTATTAGAGCACTTGCTTAGCATGTGTGACAGCCTAAGTTCAATCCCTGGTATTAGAAAAATCCAAATTATATCAGTTACATGAGCGCACAAAGCTAGTAAGATCTTGACTTGAAAGCAGATGTTCTGAATCTAAATAGAAGCCCTATCTACTAGACCACTAATGAATTGTTTGCTTAAACATGATTATAGATGGTACAACCTCCATGAATGGAGTTATACAAGCTAGTCCACTGGTGTGTGTGTGTGTGTGTGTGTGTGTGTGTGTGTGTGTGTGTGTGTTTGTGTGTGTGTGTGTGTGTACCTGAGGGCATTTGAGTATGGAGGCCTAAGGGCAACAGTGGAAATCATCTTCCATTTTTCTACATCCTTATTGCTTTGCTCTAGGATTTCCCAGGTTCTGCCTAACAGGGCTGGAATTGCAGGCTGTTGCCATTTCCACCTGCTATTTTTATGTGGGATCTTGGGATTTGAACTCAAGTCGTTTTGCTTGAAAGGCAAATGCTTTAACTCCTGAGCCATCTCTCTAGCCTAGGTTTTTTTTTCCTTATGGCTAAATTGACATAATACTACATAGTTTCCAGGTTCAGGGATTTCAAGCAGAAGGTCTGAAATTGGATCCCACATAAAAATACCAGGCAGAAATCGTGGTGGCCCAGATGTTCCTGGAAGGTGGAACCTGGGAAACTCCAGAGCAAAGCAAATAGGGGATAGAGGCAATCCAGGATGATTCTTGAAGTCACCCTCACACAGACACAAAAAAATTTAAAAAAGTAGTTTACACAGTTACTGTCTCATTAACTTTACAAAATTATGATGGCTAGTTTCCTTCCTCTCGGGGTGACATTTAAACTTAGTTATCAGAGGTCTCAGAACTTTGAATGATGAAGCTCATCTGATTCTGAACTATTTTGGAATACATTATAATTTTTACTTAGGCATAATTCGAAGAATATATAGAAGAACACAAGAAAGTTAGAAAACTACCTTAGAGATGAAAATTTTCAAAAATGACTATGTGAGTTCAGGTAAAAGTCTGAAAGTTAATAAGGACATTGTCATGGTTAAGCACAGGTATCAACTTGACAGTGGAGGGTTTTGTAGAGAATTAATAGTTGAGTTAAGCCCAGATCAAACCTGCAGGAGATTATCTAGCTGATGGGGAAGGCACAGCCTATGGTGGGTGGGATTGGGCCCTGGAATAAAATACAGAGAACTGGTTGGGAGAATTGGCATCCTTGTGTACACTTGGCCAGCATTCTGATTTGACAAGTAAGGATTGTCCCTCTCCCAGTCCTTATATAGAGATGGTATGGCCAGTTCCTTTGGCCCTGGTGTTGGTATGAGCTCTCCTGCAAAGTTGGACGAGGAACTGTAACCAGTCTATTGTTAAGAGAATAAACCCCTTGTTCCCTTAAGCCATTTAATGGTGATTTATCAGTAACCATGCAGGGTAAGTGCAACAACTATGAATAAAGAAGTTGATCAGTTTTTTGTATGAATATATTTTTATTTTGATATATATTACATATAAATCAGAGAAGAGTGATACAAAATGATAGAAATGGTATCAAATTTGAGTAAAAAATACTTCAGAGGAAAAATATAGAGTAATGCTATCATATAGGATTTTAACTAGTCCAAGTGAACCTTTGACCCCTCCACTCTGTGTATTTAGTAGTCTGGAGAGACACATCTCTGAACTCAGATGTGAACCAATATCTGTTGTAGTTTGGAGAGGTGTTCATGTAACTGGCTTCCTTTTCTACACCGGGCATGGCTCCAAACGGGGCAGCTGTGCTTACGGTACCGCTCATCTAGCAATCCATCCCTGGTGTTTTGTAACTAAGTCTAAATGGACAGTAAGTTAGATACATGGAACCTCCAGCCACTGATGTATGATCACATCTGTTTTCTTCAAATTGGGACGGGGGAGGATGAGGTTTAGAGAGTACAAAGCCATTAGGCACAAATGAATATTCTTCCTCTCTCATTATGAAGAAGGGGGCATGCATGTATGATAAAGACTTAAAAAAGATTGAGCTGAATCTAACCTCAAGTTTCTCTAAATCAGGCACAGTGATGCATGTCTCTAATACTAGCGCTTGGAGATGGAGGCCGTACTATCAGAAGTTTGAAGTAATCTTCAGCTAAATAGCAGGTTTGAGAACTGGTTTGAGTCTGGGATACATGGCACACTGCCTCAAAAAAAATACCCAGAAACAAAGCAGGGTTGGGGTAATGATGGGTCAGCAGGTAAGAACACTTGGCATACAAACATGAGGACCTGATTTCAAAACACTAGGTGAGACATGCGTGTGCCAGGGTCAACTTTACAGTTGAAGGATTGAATTTCTGGGCACATTTGTAAAGAATTAGTAGTTAAGTCCTAAGCAAGCCTGCAGGGGATTGTCTAATTGATGGGATAGAGATCCAGTTCATGGTGGGTAGGACTATCCTCTGGGTAGGTGAATAAAATGGGTGGAGCTGGTTAAGAAAGTTTGACATCCTTTGGTGTACTTGTCCAGACATGCTGGTCTGCAAGTGTGGATTGTCTCTCTCAGAAGGCCTGTGGATTTGGTGGAGGCAGTTCCCTTGGCCCTTGTTATTACCGTGGGGTCTTCTGCCAAGGAGGACAAGGAGCTGTAACTGAACAATCATGACCCAGAATAAAGCTCCTTGTTCCCTTAAGCCCTTTGTGAATTTTTTTGGCAACCATGCAGAGTAACTCCAACAAGGGGCAATGAAGTCAGAAGGATGGGTAGAGTTCCTTGGCTAGCTGCCAGCTAGGACCAAGTTCAGCGAAGGACTTTGTATTAATATGGTTGAGAGTTATAGAATAGGACTCCTGATATCCTCTTCTAGCCTACACACACACACACACACACACACACACACACACACACACACACACACACAAAGGACAATTATCCAGTTATAGTTTTTTTTGTTAATGGTTCTTACTAGTGATAAAATGTTTTCTTTTGAGTTGCTCATGATGGCCTCTATTAAGACCAGTGGTTGGATTTTGTCAAATGTTTTCTGTACATGTATAGAGGTGATCATGTGTAATTTGTTCAATGATATAGTTAAACACTCTATCTCATCCTTCAATTCTTTCTGAAATTTTAGTCTAGTATTTTTTTCCTTAGCACCAGGTAGCTTCTTTGCTCTCTCTCCCAACAAAGTTATTTATTCACCATTACTCATTGACACAGGGCCTTTCCTTGGAGTAGTGTATCACCTTGGATCAACAAATCAGTTGATTTTAGTCTGTAGCCACCTTAAGGAGTAGCAACTTGGGTTTTCTGAGCAGATTAAGCAGCATGGGATTCTATCCTCATCATTTTGAATGAACTATATGGGAACCCTCTAGTAAACTGGGGAGTAATTTCCTTATTCTTAGGTGACATTTCAAAGTCAGCTTTCAGAGGTCTCAGAACATTGAATAACGGGGCTTCTTTGATTTTGGAGTAACCTGAAACTGTAGTTTATTTAATTTGCAAGAAGAAATTCTTTTACATTTATGTGTCTTTGGTAGATATAGAACAATTGTCTGACTGTAGTATGAGAGCAGAAGTAAATTTCTGGGTCACCTTGACACTTTTTATAAAGGAAGTTGGTATTTGACAGAGAGGAAGTCTTAGATGGTCATAACAGTAAGGACAATATGGTAGTTTTGCCAATAATTTATGTTTAGGCAGGAAAGCTGTTTGTAGCACGTAGAAATAGATCATGAATGATATACAAGGTGGATATATCATTAAGGAAAGTAGCTCCTCATCCTTACCCTGCATTGACCCTCAATAAAGGTGTGGCACCTCTTCGATTCTTCTCTCACCCATAGTGGAATATTGATAGGCAGTCTTGTGAAGGTACACACAGCTGCAGTGCATTCACGGGCACAACAGCCCTGTCATGTCCAGAAGATGCTGTTTGGCAGTGTCCTTCCTCACCCCTACCTCTTATATTCTTACTGATTTTTCTTCCATGATGGTCCCTGAGCCTTGGGACGATGTAGATGTCCTGTTTAGGATTGAGCAGTCCACAGGCACTTATTCTCTGCACTTTGACCAGTTGTGACTCAACTTTGAGATTCTCATGCAGATTTGCTTGCATCACTGCACTATAAGCATTGATGTCATTTGACACTTTCACTTAAAATGGTGCTTTCAAGAATAGGAAGAAAGGCACCTCCGTGGGAGATCATTTGCCTAGCATACACAAAACTCTGGCTCAGTTCCTCGCATTGTAAAAAAAAAAATCATGTTGCTTGGGCTATTGAAATACCGTCTTTGACGATTAGCTCTCCTTATCTTTCTCATACTCAACCTAGATCACACTTTACATGAAATGTTATTGAACTTTCATTTCAGCAAAGACATGTTACTTTTTTGGTACCATCACAATTCCTTGGATAGAATACTGTAATGCAATTTCTTGTTTGTTTTTATTTATTGTGTGTCTGTATCTGTGCTTGTGTGTATCAGAGGATAGTATTTATGCCTGTGTAGGCCCAAGGATGCCTTCCGGAGTTATTCTGGATTGCTCTACCTCCTTTTGATCCACTCTGAGATTTTCTAGGCTCCTCCCTCTAGAGCCAGAAATTCAGGCTGCTGCCATTCTCACCTGTCATTTTAAAAAAATTTATTATTATTATTATTTATTCAACTGTGTGCATGTGCGTGTGTATGTGGCGTGTGTGTGTGTGTGTGTGTGTGTGTGTGTGTGTGTGTGTAGAACCATGGACGATTCGTGAACCACCATGGACGCCTCCACCTCCTTCTGCCCCGGGATTCACAGACTCCGCCCTACCAGGGCCAGAAGCGCAAGCCGCCCCCGCTTCCGCCTGGCATCTATACGTGGGATCTGGGATCTGAACTCAGGACCTTCCGCCTGCAAGGCGGAGGCTTAACCCCTGAGCCACCTCTCCAGCCCCTCACCTGTCATTTTTATGTGGAACCTCGGATCCAAACTCAGGTCCTTCTGCTTACAGAGGTAGAGTCTTAACCCTTGAGTCATCTCTCCAACCCTGCAATTTTTTGTTTACTTGTCTATTTGTTTTTCTAATGTTCTGTGTGTCTGTCACAGAGTAGACTTTGGTAATTATTAATCAAACGGAAGAATGAATGAATTACAATTTTCTGAAGATTTATAGGAATATTTGGATCTAATTGAGTAGAATATAGAATATTCCCTAAAATGATATATCATTAAAGATTATTTGAAATGCATGTAGAATTTCTTGAGAGGGTAAAGGCAAGGGAAATTGAGAGAAAGAAAACATCATAGATAAACAGGTGAGGCAGGAGAAATTGAAAATAATTTTATAATGATCAGCTCTGATTGGCTAGCTTAGTGCATTTCATCCTTGTACATTAGGGTCAACTCAAAGGCTTATATTGTCAAGAGGCTGGGCTCCACCACAGATAAGAGTTTCTGATTTAGTGAGTCTCTTGTGAGCTCCAATAATGGAAACTACTAATAAAATTTCAGGCAATGGTTATATCAAGGCCTAAAGAAAAAGTCACCAAGGATGAGTGAATTTGAAAGGAATGGAAGTAAAGCTGGAAAGATGAGTGGAGTTCCATTGTAGAAAGTCTTTCGGTAAATGGTATGCTGAGTATTTTGTTTTATTAGTAATTAGGTAGAGTCAGTGGAGATATCACAGAAATTATTTGGCCAGAGCTATTACTTTAGGACAATTAATCTAACAGTAACCAAAAGGATGGTTTGGCGGAGGTGAAGAGTTGCGGGTTCTTTAGATAGTCTGGAGAAAGATGACCAGTTGGGAAGTAACTGCAATCATCCAAGTTTCAATGAACCATTCAATACTGCTGAGCCCTTTTAAAATGTTAATCATTTTGGATGGATATCTTTCTAAAATATATTACATACTCTTTGCCTTCCTACAGTGAGAAGCTGAAACAATGCATCCTCCTGACAATTCCAAGTTATCATCTCAGACATCAATGATGGCACTGGGTTGTAACACAGTGTGCTCTCATGGGTATGGGAGTGTAAAGGCTTCTTCCCAACCCTATGTGTGCTAGAGCTGCTGTGGATTTTTTAGTTTTGTGCCTCCAATTGATAGCATTTCTGACTCTCCCTTGGCAGCTCCTCTCTTCATTCTAATTGGCTGATTCTAATCTGCAATGGCCTGGGACACTAGATATAATTGTGTGTAATATGAGAGTAAATGGAGTATGGGAGAACTACTCTTCAATGAATAAAGTCTGCTGGCTTTGGGTCATGGACACTTCACTATTTACTTGGGCTGCTTACAGGTCTTTGGATGCAATTCTTAGTTTATGGTCACACTCCGGGTATGTGAGGGGGCCAGGAAGATGACCACTTATCTGATGTCAGTGGGGTTTTTATTTTAATTTTTTCTCCATTTTATTTTTTTTCCTAATCGTACAAGCTCAGTAGGTAGCCCCATCCTCTCCCTCCCTCCTCCCCTCCCCAATCCTCCCTTGTACTCTCCCCCCTTTTCCCCTTCCTTTCACCTCTCTCTCTCCTTTTACCATTGCCTTCCCCTTCTCTCTCCCATCTCCTGGAGCATCATTTTATGTGGATGCCAAACCTCCCTCCGAGTCCTCCTACCTAGTGAGGGGTAAGGACTCAGTGGCATAGCCTGGAGCCCTCAGAGGGTTTTAATGTCTGTTCTTTCTAAATTAGAATACTTGTAAGGCTTTACAAACTGTATGATCCTGACTGAATTTAATTCTAGAAAAATAAAAAATTTATATATTGATAGATAAACAGATTATTCTCAGATCATAACACTCTTGACCCTGAGAACCACTGAAATTACACTACGGATAACCAGTCTTTTGTAATCTTTCTCTTTAGAAGTCACTATAAATGATGCAGAAAAGTTTCCAATGTTTGAGCTGATATGTTATGAAAGTGATAAAATAAACTGTTTCCTTGGTAGACTGTGAGGTGTTAGGAAGGTAGGGAGAACCACATTTGGTAGCAGATTGAGTTTCTAAACAGCTTACTTCTTTTCACAGGGAGCGGAGTCCCACAAAACGTCTTCAGGCAACTGCATATGGGCCCTGTGGAGTTTATTAACTTGTTTTTCGACAAAGTGTAAATGTTGCAGTTCCAAGTGCAATTGAGGAAGGGAAGGGAAAAGAGGGCACTATGGCAAAATATTTATCACCACAGCGATATTGTAAACCACTTAGAGAATGTGTACTCATAAATTTGTTTATATATATTATGTATATACATATATATGCTATTGGCAGAACGAATTACTTATGAAGTCATCAAATTTTATCCTGAAAAGAAAAAGCCAGAAAACAAGACCATAAATGACAAAACATCCTAGTTAGAGCCCAGATGGCTGCATAAAATAAATAGCCATTTCCTTGATGGAGGCATAGGCAATTTGGCTGTGTGAAACTGCAATTGCAGCAGAGATCCTTGAAACAGATGTTGATATTGCTTGTGCATCAAAACTTTCTCAGAGAGCAAAATGTTCAGGTAGCATGAGAAACAAAGAGCTGGTACCTCTGAATTCTTATGGCAGTGTCATAAGAAGCCAGTGCTATCCCAAAGGGAGATTGTCCCTGGGCACCCAAAACAGAAAGCTTTGATATAACACCTGGAAAAGATGGAATCCCTTTATGTCTGGTACAGACTACAGCATCTCTCAGATGTCCATATTGTGTTCATTTCGATCCTCCCATGCTGTCTCATTGGGGAGCCGTGACATCTTGAAGTCTTGTCAGAGAGAACATTGCAGCTGCTCTTCCTTTTGGGAGGATGATAGAAATGGAGGTGAATGAAATAGTCTAGTTTCAGGAGAGAATGCTCAAGAAGCTGGCAAGAAACCTGACAAGAAGCTGACAGAAAGAGGGAGTAGCAAGAACACAGACCAGAATTGGGAAGAAGTGTATAATAGACAGAATATGTGTTTCTTTAAGATTAATAAGTTAAAATTCCAATACCTGAGATGATAAAGAGGAGGTGAGACCTGTAGGTGGTTAGATTGGGAGGATGGCTCTTTCATGAGTGCAATCAATGCCTTTGTACAAGAGGCCCTGAAAAAAATCCCCTGTCCCATGAAGGCTATGGGGATACACTGAAATAAAACAAGTCTGCCAGGAACTTGATCTAAGATGGACTATTTATTAGAGGCATGAGAAATACATTTCTGTTGTGCACAAGCCATCCAGTTTGTGACCTTTTGTCACAGCAGCCTAAGAGACTGAAATAAATTCATTTTCAAAAATTAATTTAAAATTAAAACTATCCTGAGAACTACAAATTGATCTAAAAATGAACACACTTTAACATTAGGTAAGGGCATTAAAACATTTTCTGTAACTAAATTTTATATGCTCAGTTTAATGGGATCATGGAACACAAGAAAAACACTCAACTTGTACTTAGAGATAAAAATAACAGTGTCCATGATGCATTTAATGGGATTAACTATGAATTGCACATGACTAAAATTAAAGTTTACACTTGAAAACATAGCAGAAAGTACCATGTAGAATGAACCCCACAACTTATCAATATATATGCCTGATACTTGTGGAATAGTGGAATTGCGATTATAGGGGAAACCACTCTGAATGGATTAGAGGCTCACTTCACAGGCAATTCATGCCTGAGAATGTAAATTGGTCAAAAATTCATGACTGCGCAGGTTACGGTGCAAAGAGGTGATGTTTATCCCAGGCATGCAGGGTCAATTAAACATTTGACAATCAATTCATGGAAATAATATTACTAAAAACTAAAAAAGAAAGCAATAGATGCAGAATGAGTTTTTGACAGTATCTGACAGGTATTCCTTATAGATATTCTTAGCAAGGTAGAAATGCAGAGAAACTCTTTGGTCTAAATAAAATAAAATGAAAATTCTGGGACATTGAAGGTGAGGTGCAAAAAGGTTTAGGCAATAACATTTTCCCTGCCAAAATTAAAAAGAGGGTGTTCCTCCTTTGAGAAAACAAGTTTTCTATAACATTCATAAACAAAATGACACATACAGCACCACTTCTTGCATTGATCTTTTTATAAGTAATTACTAATATGAACCATGAGGCATTTTAAGAAAATGGAAACATCTGCCAAAGATACAATTTAAACTGTCAAAACTATGGGAAAGCTGTGTTTCTTTTCTTGTAGTCTTGGTGAGAAAGTATAAATTTCCCTTTCAAAGGTACCATTCAAGATGTGCATTGGGGGGGCTGGAGAGGTGGGTCAGGGGTTAAACCTCTGCCTTGCAGGCGGAAGGTCCTGAGTTCGGATCCTAGATCCTAGGTATAGACGCCGGGTGGAAGTGGGGGTGTCCTGAGTTTCTGGTCCTGGTAGGGTGGAGCCTGTGAATCCTGGGGCAGAGTAAACCAGGAGGTGGAGGCGGTCAATGGTGGTTCCCGAATTTGTCCGTGGTTCTACACACACACACACACACACACACACACACACACACACACACACACACATACAATTGAATAAAAAAAAGTAAAGATGTGCATTGGATTTCTCAATGAAATCTCTGAGAGTTACAGGTCATACACTCGCTGACTCATCCATCAGCAAAAAAGAGAGTCCAGTGCCACCTTTCCTGTGCTGTGTCTGTGCTCTCCTTGTTGACTGGGAATCTGGCATTTAGCGTGGCATGTGTCTATCGGCTACCTTAGCATAAGAGCAGCAGGTTGGAAGTGTGCAGAAGTGACCTGTCAGTTGCAGGCAGGAGCAAAGCACTGAGGAAGGAGGCAATAAAAACTGTGAGCTGGGGCTGCAGTCCAGGGAGCTGGGCACATGGACTCCTCTAATGGATCCAGCCCCCTTTTAAAGGAGCATTACTGAAAATGTGGTAATGGGCAATTCCCTTGTCCATATACGAAATGGCATGAATCAAAACAAGCATTAAGAAGTTCGGCAAAAAGAAAAGTCTCTTTGTGGGGAGAGAGATAGACTCGCTGGAGTTCTTCAGTATTTAAAAATTGTGGAGTATGTGGGAGATAATAAAGGCAGAACCAGTTTCCACCGGTTTTGTTTTTGTCATAAAAGTATGCAGTCAGCATCTCAATTGTAGCCACTCCCCATCTCTCCCAACCTTAGTGCTGCATTGAAAGCCTCAATGGAGGGGGCATGAAAAGCCACACAGAAACCTGCTAGCTTGTAACCCAATCATTCTCTCTCTCCCTCTCCCTTTCTCTCTCTCTCTCTCTCTCTCTCTCTCTCTCTCTCTCTCTCTCTCTCTCTCTCACACACACACACACACACACACACACACAGGAATGTTTGAAAGACAGATACCATTGCATGGTTAGATAAAGCTGTTCCTAGAAGCAGCAGGTCACTAAACAAAAGCTGCAGTGCCAGGTATGAGATACCTCTGTAGGCTCTGGCCATTTGATTTAGTTACCCACAAGAGCTAGCTAGTAAGATCTGTTTCTGAGGACACCACACACCTTGGATGTAAAATACAGATAAATCATGCTGGAACAGAGCTGGAAACTTCTTCCCTTCAAGTTGCTCCACAGAGGGTGCCCTGTAGGTTGCTGGAGGAGGAAAGGCATCAATGGTCTTACCTTGCTGTGAGCTCTATGGACTATGATACCAACTTGCCATACAAGACTTGCCCAGAGCTATAGTAGTGGCAAGGCGGCTATAGGGGTAGTCAGTCATGCTCTGCTTGATTTGAGGCCCACTCCACAGGAGGGATTCCATACCTTATACTGTAAACTGGTTAAAAACCAGTGACTGAGGAGGCCTTAGGTCCTGAGGTAGGGAAGCCAACTAGCACTGCTTAGGTAAATTGGCATAGTGTCAACATGTCTTCTACATTTACACTTACAAAAGCTACACAGTCTGACTCAGAAAAGCCTCTTTTTCATAGACCACGGAGGGGAATGCAGACATAGGTTGCTGTGCACAAAGCTGACATGAAGTGATGGATAAAGGCTCAGCTCTAAACAAAGCACTCATGCCACCCCCTTAAATGGCAGGGATCATTGTAGAAAGTGTGGCAGAGAGAATGTGAGGGCCAGAGGATGAGCTGAAAGGCTGTGACATGCCACTTTCTAAGCACAGCAGGGCCAAGGCAATCATGACCTCGCAGGAGCAAGCCATTGCTGACAGTGGGCCTTGTCACGGATTGAATGTGAGTCTTCCTCCACAGGTTCATGTGTTTGCATCCTTAGCTGGTAGGGATGCTTGGCAAGGCTGTGGCACTTTGGGAGGTGGAGTCTTTCTGGAAGAAGCCACATCGCAGAGGTGGGCTTTGAGGTTTGCCCAGCCATGCTTCCTCTCAGTTTTCTCTTGCTCTCCTTGCCTGCCAGATGGCTGCAGTGCCTGGGACTGACCTTCTGCTTCAGTCTTGCCTTCTAAAGCTGTGTGATTTCCACCATAAATAGACTACATTCTCTCTGGAAGCATAAGCCCAATAATTATCTCTTTCTCTGTTAAGTTGTGTGTGAGAATGGTTTTACAGCAACAAAAAGATATTAACTGCAACAATCCTTACACGACAGAAGCCAGGACGACAGGTAGTTTTGGGTAGAAAGGAACCCAAGCAGCCCTACCATGCAATACTTAACTATTGGCCACTCACAGATTCTGGGAGAGGAGAAGCACAGTGCCAGCTTGTGTGCCCACTGACGTGCTCGCCAATCTCCACTACATAGTTCCAAACCCATGGCTGTGCAAACAAATGGTCTGGCTAAAATCAGTGGGACACAAGCAAAACAAGGTCAAAGGAATGGAAAGAGATTTTCAGGGAAGAAACAGGACTGGCAAGCCTGGAAAAAGGAGAAAGGGGGTAAGCAATATGCAATGTACAAATTATTGAAGCAGGGGATTAATGAAAAGAAAAAGTGCTTAATGAATTTTTGGTGTGGCCTCGCAAAATACTATTTGTTCTTCCAATGAGCTTTTGTAGGATGGATTTTAGTAAGGTTACTTGAAGGGCAGTTCTTTCTTTAGGTTGCCACGGGGATGAGGTAGGACATGGTGGGCTGGTAATGTCATTGTCTACGTTTGGTGCAGCAGGATCATTGTCACACTACGCTTCCCAATGATGTCCCCCTGGTTGCCCCCACTGCACATGCCCATGCCCTTCCTCACACGGCCAGAGATACCTCATTCTTTTCTTCTTCTCTTATAGATGGACTTGCTAAAGGGAAGTTCGACTTTGTTGCCATGTTGTGACTCTGTCCTTATCACCCTCAACTGGCTCACTGTGGGCCTGCCCATCTGACCCCCAATCTCAGAGAAAGGGTCCAACCTCCTTCCCTTCCCAAATTCCTGCAGCCAGCCTCCCTTGCTCCCTCCTCACCCCAGAGACCACCACATGTACAACTCCTTCGAACAGTTTGTTTATTTACATTGTCCTTAATCATGGGTGGCTGGCAAATGATGGTCTTCACAGTTGACGAGTGTGTAATTCGCAGGCTTACATGATGGTTCTGAGGCCTTCTGCTTCCTCCTTATGTTACTCGCTGTCCGGGTCTTCACTGGAGCTGGTGGATGTTTCATTGTTCGATCTTCCTCTTGTTGCAGTTGGTTTTGCTTTTCCTCTTGTTCCATACAGTTCATCTTCTCTTTTAGGCAATGGTAATGGCCAAATAATGGAAATAGTCTCTTTTTCTTCCACTGGAGCTAAGGACAGGATTTCTTTTTTTGGTTTGCCCATTGTGATCTTTGTGTTTTCTTAGGCGCCTGAAGGACAACAGGGAGAGCAAAGGAAGGCATTGGCTTGGGGAAGGAAGGTGGGGAAAGGTGAGAACTGGGACTTCCAGGAAGGGGGTGGCCTGAGGCAGTGTGTGCAGGAGAGAGCAAGGAGGTCAGAGCCAAGTGCACTTACCTTGATGTTATTTGTGGCTTTGGAAGGAAACTGATGGTTCTTCTCTTGGTTGCAAGGGATGGGCTTGCATGTTGTGGTCCTCCTGCGGTTTGGTAGCCACATCCCCTGTTTTGGCAACTCTCAGCTATTTGGCTCAAGCCTCCTGAGGAACCTGTGAAGACTCCTTGCTGGACAATGCACAAACGCCCTGCCCCCTTGCATTGTTTGGTCATCAAGATCCACTCCCAGCCATTTTAGCCCTGGGGGAAGGGTTTAAAGGCACAGAGCATTATATCCATGCCTTGGTGGGGGAGGGGCAGGGGTGGAGAGATCTAGGTATTCTGATTGGAGGAAGGGGACATTTCTTTAACAGTCCTGGAAAAGTCCAAGTTGAAGTGTCCACCCCTCCTCAGCTTCCCACATTTATTCTCCTAGGTCACGTGGCAGGAAGAGGGTGCTCCTTCACAGAGTTCCCATGGACACTCAATTCACTGGTAAGTTCTGTTGGCTTCTCTCCCATGCTTCCTCATTACCTAGGATGTTGTGTGTGTGTGTGTGTGTGTGTGTGTGTGTGTGTGTGTGTGTATGAGATATGAGATACTTGCAGTCTGTACATGTTAATGTGACCATATGCAAATAAGTCCCTGTGTTGATATATGTGTGTGTGTGTGTGTGTGTGTGTTTGTGTGTGTGTGTGTGTGTGTATCTATCAGAGTGCATTGTGTGTACCTGTGGAGGGCCAAGGGTGACTTCGAGAATCACATTGGATTGCTTCTACCTCCTTCTTGCTTTGCTCTGGGATTTCCCAGGCTTCACTCACCAGGGCTCGAAGGATAGGCCTGCTGTTTCCCCCTGGCATTTTTACATGGGAACTGGGATCTAAACTCAGGACCTTCTGCTTGCAAGACACCTGAATCATCTCTCTAGACCCCTGTGGAGATATATATATAACTTTTTCTCATTTGTCCCACTTTTTGCTCAACCACTGGGAAACATTTCCATCCCACTCCCTTTCCCAAGAATCCATCTAGGTTCCCTTGTTTGCTTATTTCTGGTGAGAAATTGGCATCTCCAGACTGCCAGACTTCTGTGGGTAGACTTGGCCTGCTGGACATCCTAGTCTTGTTTCTACTCTGAAGGTCATATTCCTCTTAGCACCTGCCTTACTAGATTTCCATTTTACAGCATCAGGACTGTGGGAGGGGGCAAACATTCACATGACAGAAATGGGATATGCAGACAACTGTAGTATAAGAGTAATGTGTATTCATAGGGCAGAGGTAACTTCCATCATAGGTGGGAGCTCCTCAGAAGGAAAAGTCTTCTCCACAAATGCCACCACAAACCAGACATCTTTAGGGCCACATTTGGTTCCACTGGCATCCAACTTCTGTTGCAACCTTTCTCAAAATTGAGACACTAGTGGAGTTCATTTGTATGAGTAGTTCTAGCAAGATTTCACTTTCTCACATGAGGGACAGTGAAATTATGTCATGTCCATGTAAAATCCAGTATATGCTGTTTCCCATTCAGCATTTGTGTCCATATGAAAAGAACCAGGCACAGGCTTTATATTCTGAATATCCAGGAAGTTCAGTGTGCCTATGGAATTAAATTGCATCCACAACCTTTTGTCTTTGTAGGGTTTCCAGTGTGTGCTCACTTGCTATTGACCTCTAGTTGCTTTCTTACTGAGAGGCACCATACTGCCCAAAATTTAAAAAGGTAGATCAAAAGTGCCACAAACCAGGGCTTGAAAGATAGCTAATGGGTTAAGACTCAATCTCACAAGCAGAAGGACCTGAATTTGGATCCTGGATCACATGTAAAAATGCCAGGTGGAAATAGTGGCAGCCTGTACTTCCAGCTCTGGAAGATGGAGCCTGCGAAATCCCATAGTGAAGCGAAAGGAGGTAGAAGCAATCCAGAATGATTCCCAAAGTCATCCTTGGGCCTCTATAGGCACATATATAGTGTGTTCTGATACACATACATATACATACATAGAGCGCACGCACACACACACACACACACACACACACACACACACACACAAATGCTGCAAATGAATTCAAAATATCACCAATAATTAGGGAAAACGTGTATCCTAAACCAATAATATCACTAATCTTTAAGAAGTCTTAAATGTTTTGAAATTAGGGAAGGGAGGGAACTGGTAAAAAATTTTTAAAATGTATAATTAAATTTTTAATAAAAAAAAAAAAAAAAAGAAATTAGGGAACCCAAACTTGATAGAAGAATGTAAAAGGACATGAAGACAATTGAAAGAAAAAGTGCACACATTGCCTTTGTGCATATTACAGATGTCTGATCACATCTTGGTAAGAAAATTAAAATTAAAATGGCCTTCATAAATGAAATATGATCCCAATCTTGCACTTAGTTTAAAGACTAATAGATACTCACCATAACTGTGCTTTATATGTCCAAAATTATGTAGATGCATAGAAACTTTAAAATAGATTTGAATTGATCTCCTAGAACTGAACATTATATTACCTGACATGGTAATCTCTATAGATAGAATTAACCACAGATTAGATATGCATGGAGAAATCTGTGCTCCTGAAGACATAGCAATACAATCTTCCCCAAACAGAAGAGTCTATCACTCTGTCTGCTATTAATCTAGGAAATAATGCACTATGATCAAGTGATACTCATCTCAGGAATGAAAAAAATCAAGGTAATTCTCCCTAGCAAACTCTAATAATGAAGTGCTGCACCAGAAAGTGCTAATATTGGTATGGTTGTACACAGAGCTAAATATAGCTGGGTTATCCTCAGAAAGTTCCCATTTCATGGAACAGAAAAATTGCTTGAGTCTCCTTGAGGATTAACTGTACAAGCTTCTGGACATCATCCATCCAAGTATATGACTGTTATATCACTGTTGAATTTCTAATTATTGCCAAAGACACAGAAGTCTTAAGGAGAACCAGAGGATAAGGGAGTAAATGCTAATTAAAACCCCATGAATCTGGATTCATGTCCAAGAGATAATTTTTCCTGCAGAGTGGGTGACACACATAACACATTGCTCACAGGAGAAAAACAAATGAAAATCACAATTAATGAAAAATATATATGTATGTATGGATTCATAAATACATATACTTCTCATATTTGAGGATAAAATGAGTTAATGCATGGAAAGCATATGGAATGATTCCTGGCACTAAGTGACCCCCCTAATTAATGTGAACTGTTATTTTTTCTGCCATGTTATCATTGTCATCATCAACAATAGCAATATCATGGTCAGCAGTGGTAACTAAGTATCAACAGTGAGCAAAGTTCTAATGAATGTATATTTCAATTTGGTTTCTGAAGAAGGGATGTCCTGACTGATACAGTGTAGTTTTTCTTCAAGGAAACAAGGAAACGCCTTTAGTTGAAGAAAAGAACAATGAATTATAATGACAGCATGGGGGTATGTGTGTCATGCACTGTAGCAGTGACCTGTTGGGTGAGTAAAGTCATCTCCTTCATGGACTCGCTTCTGTTTTGGCACAGGAACTTGCCTAGGTAAACCTGGGTGAAATGCTTAATCTTTAAATATAAGGTTTGTTGTCACCCAAAATAGGAAATGTTTACACCTGGTGGTTGAATACTCTCCTTTTTCCTTGAAATTCTATAAAATAATGACATTGTGTATAGATCACAGCAGGCTGGATTTGACAACCACATATGACATATGCCTTAGGTTAACATTAATACACTGCTGGAGACTGCCCAAGTCATGTAGATTATGCAAGACAGAGGGTGAGTCTTTCACAAGGTCTGAGAAATAATCACGCTGAAATAAAATCCAAGTAGTTATATTGTGCTACTTTTCAAACATGTTTTATAAATGGAAAAGTACAGCATGTAATTTTTTGGAATTGTTCCTTTTTTTAAACTAGCCATAATACCCTGGAGTTTTACCTAAGATGTGTGTCTTGCTGAGTCTCTGCTATGAATATAACACAGTTTGCTTATCAATTCATCTACTAAAACATATTTGGAAGTATTGCCAAACAAGCTGTTTTGAACATTTGTGCACAAATTTCTATGTGAACCTAAATGCTTTCTTCTTTGAGGCAAATGCTCACCAGTGTAAGCTGAGACATGGGAAATCTTTTTTTTCTTCAGAGTGGCTGTATCATATCATAAAACATTGCTAATATTGATGTGTATGTTACTCAGTTTCTCTTGCCAACACACAGTGCTGATATTCTTTAATTTTTACCTATTATGATAGGTGTAATGATTTTTTTTCCCTGCTGGGAATGGAATTCAAGATCCCATATATTCTATACCAGTGCTGTACCACTGAACTACATTCTCAGACTTCATTGTGGGTTTAACTCCCATTTTACCTTGTAGCTAATGACATGGAACATTTTTTTATGTGTTAACTTGTCACATGCATATCCCCTTATCTGAAATATTTCTTCATGTCTTTTTCCCATTTATATACCATAGAAAACAGATTAGTGTCTATCAAGGGTAAAGCACACTGGCAGGGAGGAGGAAGAAGTTGGAAATATTATACATATCAGTACAAAGAATCCTTCCAATGAAAGAACTGCTCTTTGTCTTGGTTATAGCAGTAGTTAATTAAAAATAAGAGGGTACACAATGGTATAGAACTAAATATGCACATATGTAAGCCTATACAAGTGACTACGAGTAAAACTGGAGGTGATATTAACATGGAAATGATATTAACATCAATATTTTGATCATATTATACTTTTCGAAACATTATCATTGAAGGAAATACAACAAAAGATATACAAAATGTCTCTGTATTATTACAACTGCATATCAATATCCACTTCTTTCCATAAACATTTCCATCAAAAAAGTAATTGGAGACAATACCAGTATTAACTGACTTAAGCTGTCTTACTAAAGACAGAGGCATAGATTATTAAGTGGATTGGGGGCATTGGGCATCCTATATAATTAGAAATGATAGAACTTATGAAAAGTGTAGTTAACCATCTACAATAGATATGAGATCTTGGACACTATTAATTATCAGTTAATCATGCAATCGATTTCAGCTGTTTCCTAATATATCCTTATTCATGTGTGTCAGTCATTTTTATCATTGTGGTAACAGAAGCAACTTGAAAAAGGAATAGCAACCATTTCACAATTGCAAAGAAATATAATCAACTAGATGTCCAATGGTAGATGAATGGTTAATGAAAATGTGGTACATATTCCCTTTTTCGCCCTGCCCCCGCTCCGCCGGTCGGGACGCCTACGCGAGATCCAGCCGGGCCTCAACGCGCGCTCTAGGACCCCCAGGTCAGCCCACGGGGACCCGGCTCCGACTCCCACCATCCAGCCGGAGCCGCGCGGGGGCCGAGGGACGAGGAGCACCTCCCCCTGCGCCCGGGCCCCGCCCCAGCTGCCCTCCGGTTAAATAGCTCCACGCCAACGCGCCCATCCTTCCCTTCTTCGCCCCGCCCCCGCTCCGCCGGTCGGGACGCCTACGCGAGATCCAGCCGGGCCTCAACGCGCGCTCTAGGACCCCCAGGTCAGCCCACGGGGACCCGGCTCCGACTCCCACCATCCAGCCGGAGCCGCGCGGGGGCCGAGGGACGAGGAGCACCTCCCCCTGCGCCCGGGCCCCGCCCCAGCTGCCCTCGGGTTAAATAGCTCCACGCCGACGCGCCCATCCTTCCCTTCTTCGCCCCGCCCCTGCTCCGCCGGTCGGACGCCTACGCGAGATCCAGCCGGGCCTCAACGCGCGCTCTAGGACCCCAGGTCAGCCCACGGGGACCCGGCTCCGACTCCCACCATCCAGCCGGAGCCGCGCGGGGGCCGAGGGACGAGGAGGACCTCCCCCTGCGCCCGGGCCCCGCCCCAGCTGCCCTCCGGTTAAATAGCTCCACACCGACGCGCCCATCCTCCCTTTTCGCCCCACCCCGCTCTGCCGGTCAGGACACGCGCACGGTCCACCCGGGCCTCACCCCGCGCCCTAGGTAAGTCCCCGTTCAGGCCCTGCCCACCAATACCCCAGGCCAAATAATTCAGTTTAGTGAAATTGAGAGATCTTAAGAGTTAAAATGACAATGCCAAAGTCAAAGTGCAAATCCATGAGAAGCAACACTCAAGTAAACAAATTTCCCACTGAAGAAATTAATCCCATAATGTTAGACTCCAACAAGAACAAACCCGCGGAAAAAGGCCAAGAAAGCCCCACCCAGGATAAAGACTTTCAAAATATGATCATTACCATGTTCAATACTATGAAAGAGGAAATCCGGGAGGAATTACATAATCGAATCAATCGCTTTGAAGAGCAACACAACAGACATCTGGAGGAGTTGAGAAAAACAGTGCAAGAAACAAAAAGTGGCATAGAACAGTTAAAACAAACTCAAGCAGAGTTTAAAACTGAGCTAAAAGACAAGTTATCTTCAACCCAGAACGCCACAGAGAGTCTTATCAACAGAACTAATGAAGCAGAAAACAGAATTTCAGACCTTGAAGATAAAGTGGGAGTACTAACCAGCTCAATGGAAGAGGTTGTTAAAGCCAAAAAGATACTTGAGAGAAATATCCAAGAGATATGGGACACCCTGAAGAAGCCTAACATGCGTATTCATGGAATACCGGAGCAAGAATCTCAAAATACCACCCCTGAGGAAATTTTTCAAACGATCATCAAGGAAAACTTTCCTCATCTAAAAAAAGAGAGGCCCATTCATATACAAGAGGCATTCCGCACCCCAAACAGATACGACCAAAATAGAAGCACACCGCGGCAAATAATAGTTTAAAACACTCCACATTCAAGATAAAGAACTGGTGATGAGAGCTTCAAGGGAGAAAAAACAAGTCACTTTAAAGGCAAACCTATTAAAATAACAAATGACTTCTCAGTCGAAACAGTAAAAGCAAGAAGAGCTTGGAGAGACATACTTCAAGTATTGAATGAGCAAAAATGTCAACCCAGGCTGATTTACCCTGCAAAACTATCAGTCATGATCGAGGGAGAAAGAAAAATTTTCCAGCACAAAGACAACTTTAAGGGATACATGGCCACCAAACCAGGCCTTCAAAAACTGCTAGAAATGATACTCAAGCGTGAAGAAAAAAACAGGCATATCCAGGAGAACAGAAGGCAAATATAACACCATTAAAAGCGAAGCAATATACTTATAAAAGCTACTAAACATAATAAATGTCTGGAATTAACAATAGTTTCTCCATTATAACACTAAATGTTAATGGACTTAATTCACCGATCAAGAGACACAGATTACAAACTTGGATTAAAAATCACAATCCATCAATCTGTTGCCTGCAGGAAACCCATCTCACCACAAAAGATAGGCACGCTCTAAAAATAAAAGGCTGGTCAACAATTCTACAAGCAAATGGAAGCAGAAAACAGGCAGGGGTAGCCATTATGCTATCAGACAAAGTGGACTTCAAACCAAAGAAAATTATAAGAGACACGGATGGATACTACATTTTAGTCAGAGGTACAATTCACCAGGAAGATTTCACAATACTGAACATATATGCACCCAATACGGGCCCCTCCACATTCATTAAGAAAACCCTACAGCGTCTAAAGCAAGAAATCAACCCCCAAACGATAATTCTTGGGGACTTCAACACCGCCCTCTCTACATGGGATAGATCAACAGGTCAAAAGCTTAACAGAGACACTTTGGAACTTAATCAAACCCTGAAAGAAATGGACCTTACAGATCTCTATCGAACTTTTCACCCACGCACCAAAGAATACACATTTTTTCTCAGCAGCACATGGAACTTTCTCCAAAATAGATCACATATTGGGCCACAAAATGAATCTACACATATACAAGAAAGTTGAAATTCTAACCTGTGCCCTATCAGACCACCACGGCCTAAAGCTGGACATCCACAACACATCAAACAAGAGAAAATGCACTAACTCCTGGAAACTTAACACTATGATGCTGAATGAGAACTGGATTCAGGAAGAAATTAAAAAGGAAATTCAAGATTTCCTGAAAGTGAATGATAACGAAAATACAACTTACCAAAATCTCTGGGACACAATGAAAGCTGTTCTAAGAGGTAAGTTCATAGCTCTTAATGCCCACGTCAAAAAAATGGAAACATCAGAAATAAACAACTTAACAATGCAGCTTAAAGCTTTAGAGAAACTAGAGCAATCTGATCCTAAAAGCAGTAGAAGAGAAGAGATTAGCAAAATAAGGGGAGAAATATCTGAAATCGAGACTAAGAAACGATAGAAAAAATCAACCAATCAAAAAGCTGGTTCTTTGAAAAAAATCAACAAGATTGATACACCCCTAGCTAAACTAACCAAAAGCAAGAGAGAGAAAACCCAAATTAACAAAATTAGAAATGAACATGGAGTTATCACTACGGATACCCAAGAAATCCAGAGAATTATAACATCATATTTCAAAACTTATACTCTGTGAAGTTTGACAACACAAAGAGATGATGAATTTCTAAGTAAACACAACTTACCTAAATTGAATCAGGAAGTTGTGAATTATTTAAATAGTCCTATAACATATAAGGAAATTGAGGAAGTAATCTCGAATCTTCCCACCAAAAAATGTCCTGGACCAGATGGATTCAGCACAGAGTTCTACAAGACATTTAAGGAGTTAATAACACCAATACTCCTTAAACTGTTCCATCAAATAGCAAAGGAAGGAACACTACCAAATTCCTTCTATGAAGCTAATATCGTTTTAATCCCAAAACCTAATAAAGATTCACTTAAAAAAGAAAACTATAGGCCGATCTCCCTGATGAACACAGACGCAAAGATTCTCAACAAAGTCTTAGCAAATCGGATTCAAAAACATATTAAAAAGATCATTCATGGGGACCAAGTAGGCTTCATCCCCGGCACACAAGGTTGGTTCAACATACGCAAATCAATAAATGTAATTCATCATGTAAACCAGTCCAAAGTCCAAGACCACATGATACTCTCGATAGATGCAGAAAAAGCTTTTGACAAGATCCAACAGCCTTTTATGATCAAAACGCTAGAGACAGTAGGAATGGAAGGAACCTTTATCAATATAATAAAAGCTGTATACAACAAGCCCACAGCAAGGATTATGCTCAATGGGGAACAATTGGAAGCATTCCCACTTCGATCAGGAACAAGACAAGGCTGTCCACTCTCACCACTTCTATTCAATATTGTACTTGAAGTCTTAGCCGAAGCCATAAGACAAGAAAGGGACATAAGAGGGATTCAAATTGGCAAGGAAGAAGTCAAGCTATCTCTATTTGCAGATGACATGATCTTATACCTGAGTGATCCCAAAAACTCCACCAGGAAGCTCCTGGAACTAATTGAGAAGTTCAGCAGGGTGGCAGGATACAAAATAAATGTGCAAAAATCAGAGGCCTTCCTATATGCCCAGAATGAAAGAAGTGAAAAAGCCTTGAGAGAAACCATGCCATTTACTATAACCCCTAAAAAAATGAAATACCTTGGTATAAACCTAACTAAGGAGGTAAAAGACCTTTACAATGAAAACTTTAAAACCCTAAAGAAAGAAATTGCAGAAGACACCAGAAGGTGGAAAGACCTCCCTTGTTCCTGGATTGGCAGAATCAACATTGTAAAAATGACCATCCTACCAAAGGCAATATACAGATTCAATGCTATACCAATCAAAATCCCAAAGCAATTCTTCAAAGAAGTTGACCAAACAATCTCAAAGTTCATTTGGAGGCACAAAAGACCCAGGATAGCAAAAACAATCCTGAGTAACAAAAACACAGCTGGAGGTATTACCATACCAAACCTAAGTCTATACTACAAATCCATAGTTATAAAGACAGCCTGGTACTGGCTCCAAAATAGACACACAGATCAATGGATAAGGATTGAAGACCCAGATATAAGCCCACAAAGTTACAGCCATTTGGTCTTTGACAAAGGGGCCCAAAGAATCCAATGGAAAAAGAACAGCATCTTCAACAAATGGTGCTGGCAAAACTGGATCTCCACATGCAGAAGATTAAAGCTGGACCCGTACTTGTCACCATGTACAAGACTTAATTCCAAATGGATCAAGGACCTTGATATCAGGCCAGAGACTTTAAAAACCATAGTTGAAAGGATAGGGAACTCCCTCGAGCTGGTTGGGCTAGGCCAACAGTTCCTAAACAGACATCCAATGGCACAGTCACTGCTACCAACTCTCAACAGTTGGGATCTTGTGAAATTAAAGAGCTTCTGTTCAGATAAAGAGATTGTCACACGAGCTCAAAGGCAACCCACAGAATGGGAGAAAATCTTCACTAACCACATATCTGACAGAGCTCTACTGTCCAGAGTGCACAAGAACTTAGAAAATTAAACTCCAAGGAAAACACTGGCCCAATTAAAAAATGGGCCCTGGACTTCAAAGAAACTTTACCAGGGATGAAATTAAAATGTCTAACAATTATCTTAAAAATGCTCCACTTCCTTCGCCATCAGGGAAATGCAAATCAAAACTTCCCTGAGATATCATCTCACCCCGGTCAGGATGGCAAAAATCCACAATACAAACAACGACAAATGCTGGAGAGGATGTGGAGAGAGGGGAACTCTCCTACATTGTTGGTGGGAATGCAGGCTCATACAGCTACTCTGGCGAGCCGTCTGGAGATTCTTAAAGAAATTAAAGATTGAAATGCCATATGACCCTGCTATCCCACTTTTGGGAATAACCCCCCAAGCAGCAAAGGTTCGCCTCGATAGCACAAGCTCGACCATGTTCATAGCAGCACTGTTTACAATAGCAAAGTCATGGAATCAACCTAAATGTCCAACAGTTGACGAGTGGATAAGGAAACTGTGGTACATCTATACAATGGAGTACTACTCAGCCATCAAAAATGATGAATTACTGGAATTTGCTGGGAAATGGATGTCATTAGAAAGAATTATATTAAGTGAAGTATCCCAAACCCAGAAAATTAAGCGCCGTATGTACTCCCTAATAGGTGGCTCCTAGTACCAAACTCACCCAGCCCACATTGGGACACTCAAAAGTAAACCTATGTAACACAGTAATTGCAAGGATTATGAACAAGAGAGATGGGTTAGGAGGGCCACACCAGAAACAAAGAGAGAGGAGACCATGTTACAGCAGAGAAAATAGGCCTCCATGAAGGTCTGCAAGTAAGTAATGAGAAACCTGGTTAAGTTCACAGACGTTCTTTCCTGATCTCACCAGAAGGGGAGGGCATATAGTGTAGCAGATAAAAAGTAATCATTTTGCAAATGGGTGATGGACCCCTCTCTCAGTGAGGTTTCCTACTCTTATTACATCTACCCTTGAATGTGCTATTACAACAAGACTCCAGTTTAACAGCTTTTTGTCTCTGGCCAGGGGGTGACATACAGTGCCCAGCAGAATGGAGTGAAGGGAATTGCAGGAGCAGCAAAACTGCAAAAGAAAATCAACAAACCACAATCCAGAACTTCAGAGACTCTATATCAATCACATAGAACTAGGACAGCCTAATCTCTCCCCATCCTGGAGCTCAGGGACATTTGCGGAAGAGGGGGCGGTAAGATTGTAAGAGCAAAAGGATGGGAGGAGCAACGATTTGCAAGATTCTCAACAATAGTTGGGGCCAAAGCAATCATAATGGAACTTTGCATGCCCTGCGCAATGTCCAGCGCACTGTTGCCCTCATAAAGTCTAGCATCTGATAAGGGCACCGAGACCCCTGGAGGCAAGGGATTGACAGCCATAGTAGTGATCTTATGCTTAAGGGGAACAAGAGAAAGGGCTTATGGAAATGCCACTGGGTCCTTATATGTCATCGGAGAGGAGGACACAGTGGAGAGTTAGGCACACACAATAAAGGACTCTCTGGGAATTGGGGGGGAGGCACTGGGGGAAGGGGAGGGGGAAGAGGGGGGAGGGAGGGAACTGGTAAAAAATTTTTAAAATGTATAATTAAATTTTTAATAAAAAAAAAAACTGGACAAACATAAAAAAAAATCAAAGTATTTCAAATACTATTAAAGTGTTTCATGCTCATAAAATGAACAAAAATGTTAGTAATGGACTTTTCTAAGCTAATTGCATTTTGAAGTTTCTTCAAGCAACAAAAATGATCAAAATGTGTATGTTTCATGAAAGTCACTTTATCATGAAAAGAAAGATCTTCAAATCACTCTTTTGTTCTTCTGTCTTCAAACTCTTACTTACCCCAATCTAAAGGAAAAGAATATTTATAAAAGGAATACTTCTATACATAATGTTTGTATTAAGAATCTGATTTGTCAGATTGACTTATCCTGTGACTAAAGCATGTAGCCTTCTTCCCTAATGGCTAGCTTTCTTTGAACTAGAAAGTGCCATGCAGGCTGCTGGGGGAGAAAAGTCATGAGAAAGTCATGTGAATTCTGCAAACTATAGTAATAGCCAGCCTGGAACGATGTGCCCCCGGTGCAATAGCAGCATGAGCGTCACAGGGTTAACCAAGTGAACTCTGCTGCTGCGTTAGCATGAACGCTTGCCTGGTACTATCAACCTGGCCAAGAATCCATGGATGGGGCGGTCACAAGTTAGGGGAGACCCTACTGCTATAGTTCACAGATTGGTGCAATTCTTGACCTTCAATCTAGAAGTTTCTTTATTGCAGTGGATGGCAGTTAATTCAGATAATCACAACTGATCAAAATGCAGAGAATAAGTGACTGTGGAGTGCTATGGGCCTGGAGTAAGACATCTGTCTGTATCACTGTCCCCCATTCCTAAGACTCAGCCAGCACCATAGAAGAGGAGAGGGAAAGAATGTAAGAGTCAGAGGTCGGGAAGAAGTGTGGCTGAACAGGACCTTCTGGGCATGACAGGGCTGCTGTACCTGTGAACTCATTACAGCCGCATTCACCTGCCCAAGACCTGCGCAGACTGGGTCTGTCAACAGTGCATCGCAGAAGGAAGAAGAGTTCACACTGGCTGTGGAAGGGCAGCCACTGTCTTCTGTGGATACCCACTGATGTAAGCCCTGCTCCAGCAAATGCCCAGGCACATGCTAATGCAGGCAACCTTTATTGAACTTAGTGGGACACACACACACACACACACACACACACACACAACATAAAAGTAGGAGGGGGATTTATGAAGGAGAAACTTTTCAGTGGTAAAAGGAGGGGGACAAGATAGGGTAAAGTGGGGTAAAATGACTGTAATTCAATAAATACATGTATGAAATGGTCAAAAATAAAAACGTTTAGTCCTTTAAAAAAAAAAAAAAAAAGAAAATGTGGTACATATATACAATGGAATACTATTCAGCCTACAGGAAAGATGAACTAATTAAATTTGCCAGTAAGTGGATGGAACTGGAAAAAACCATACTTAGTGAAACATCTCAGAAGCAGAAAGACAGACGCTATATGTTCTTCTTTATAAGTTGATCCTAGCATTAAACCATCTGTTCTGTTGAATCAAACATAAACCCTTACAACACCCACAAACATAAAGGAATACAAGCTGGTGGGGTGCAGGAAGATCCCAACAGAGCAGAAACAAAAGAACATGGGAAAATTGTTAAAAATGCTTCTATATAAGAAAAGACTTAAAGAGGGAAGAACAGGAATAGGACACGGTAGAGAGTGGGGTTCTAGGTAACCAACCAACTGCATACTAGCTCCTATTCCCCATGACAGGGAACACAGGCCCAGCACTATAAACCAGTCTAACAATAGTGGAAGGGGGAGTAAACTGATGGTGGACAGGATCAGATGTCTCAGTACTAACCACAAACACCCAAGAGTAACTTCCATCTAAACACATCTCATTTTATCTTTGGATAGAAGAGGATCTCTACACCCAGACAGAACGCAGCCTAGTGTAGTGGAAGAGCAGTAAAACAGATAACAGCAGCCAACCAGAATTCAGAATACCAGGTGACCCTGCAATGTTGAGCCAGAATCAGGCCAAGCAAGCCTCTCCCCATCCCAAGTCTCAGGGAACCTTGGAGAAGAGGGGTTGGTAAGACTGTAAGAGACTAAAGGTGGGGAGGTACACCACTGGAAAAGACATTCTACTCAAAGCAGGGGTGCTGTATTCAGAAACTCACTGTAATGAGACCTGTCCATACCAGATCTGAACAATGACTGACATACCAACCTGCCCCATAGTCTAGTGACGATTTCAGGAGAGATAATTAAATGCAGTGGGAACCTTATGGGCTAGGGCAAGATAGATGAAGGGGAATTCCCCTAGCAGTGGCTCTGCCCAAGGCAGGGAAACTTGGTCTGCCACAGAGACCTGAATACCCACTATAGCAGAGGATCCAAAGGGAACCCTGGGACCCATAGAAGTAGACAGACAGGAAGGTGTGAGGGAGTGGGATGGATTGATGAAAGGAAGGGAGGAAAGGGGAGAGGAAAGGATGAGGAAGGAGGGGGCAGAGATAACTCAATATGCTTGTAAAACTAGGAAAAAAATAAAATATATATTAAAAAAGAAAGGAGCAGTTTGGACTGTGAGATGACTTAACAAGTGGAATGTGTACTCACAAGCCTGGTGATCTGTGTTTGATCTTGTGAAATCCACATGATGGGAGAACTTTTCAAAGCTGTTCTTGACTGTCACCATTGTGTTATATATGCGTAAGCTTTTTCTCTCTTACTCTTTCCCTCTCAAATAAATAATAAATAAAAATTTAAAAAATATTTTTTTAAAAAGAAAGGATGGGTTGATTTTAGTTCACAGTCTGAGAGAGTTCAGTTCATCATAGCAGAGAAAATGTGGAAGTAGGAGTTTGCATTATGACTTGCTCACATCTTACAGGTTAAGAAGCAGAGAAGCTGGGTCAGAAGCTGTGCTGATCTATGACTTTTTTTTTTAAAAACATTTTTTATTATCTCCGCTCATACAAGCTTAATAGGTACACCGGTTCCCTCCCTCCCCCCCACCCCTCTGCTCACCCTCCCCTCACCCCTCCCTCCCCACCCTCCAGTGCCTCCCCTCCCCCAATCCCTGGAGAATCCTTTATGTGCATGCCAAACTCTCCTCTGGGTCCTCCTCTCTGATGACATACAAGGACCCAGCGGGATTTCCCTGAACCCTTTCCTTTGTTCCCCTTAAGCATAGGAACACTATTTTGACTGTCAATCCCTTGCCTCCAAGGATCTTGTTGCTTTTAGCAAATGGTAGACTTTGTGGGGTCAATAGTGTGTTGGACATTGCGCAGGGCATGCAAAGTCCAATTATGATTGCTTCAGCCATAACTTGTGTGGAGTATCTTGCATATCATTGCTCCTCCCATCCTTGTGCTCTTACACTCTTACCGCCCCCTGTTCCGCAAATTTCCCTGAGCTTCAGGATGGGGAGAGATTAGGCTGGCCTAGTTCTATGTGGTTGATATAGAGTCTTTGAAGTTCTGGATTATGGTTTGTTGATTTTCTTTTGCGGTTTTGCTGCTCCTGCAATGCCCTTAGCTCCATCCTGATGGGTATTGGATGTTACCCCCTGGCCAGAGATAAAAAGCTGTTAAACTAGAGTCTTGTTGTAAGAGGATATTCAAAAGTAGGAAACCACACTGAGGGAGGGATCAATCACCCATTTGCAAAATGGTTACTTATTATCTGCCAGACTATATGCCCTCCCCTTCTGGTGAGATCACATCCTCTCAGTTGTAAATGATCAGGAAGGAAAAGTCTGTAAACTTAACCAGATGTCTCATTGCTTTCTTGCAGTCCATGATGGAGTCCTATTTTCTCTGCTGTAACATGGTCCCCTCTCTCCTTGTTTGTGGTGTGGCCCTCCTACTCTATCCCTCCTGTTCACAATCCTTGCAATTACTGTATTACAGAGATTTATCATTGAGTATCTCTAGGTGGGCTGGGTGGGTTTGGTACTAGGAGCCACCTATTAGGGAGTACATACGGCGCTTAATTTTCTGGGTCTGAGATACTTCACTCAATATAATTGTTTCTAATGACATCCATTTCCTGGCAAATTCCAGTAATTCATCATTTTTGATGGCTGAGTAGTACTCCATTGTATAGATGTACCACTTTTCCTTATCCACTCGTCAACTGTTGGACATTTGGGTTGATTCCATGACTTTGCTATTGTAAACAGTGCTGCTATAAACTTGGTCGCACTTGTGTTATCCAGGTGAACCTCTGCTGCATGGGGGGTTATTCCTAAAAGTGAAATCGTAGGGTCATATGGCATTTCAATCTTTAATTTCTTTAAGAATCTCCAGACGGCTCGCCAGAGTGGCTGTATGAGCCTGCATTCCCACCAGCAATGTTGTTCATATTGTGGATTTTTGCCATCCTGACCAGGGTGAGATGATATCTCAGGGAAGTTTTGATTTGCATTTCCCTGATGGCTAAGGAAGTGGAGCCTTTTTTTTTTTTTGTACAAACAGAAGTCTATATTTCTTTAGGCATATGACTTTTTAGCTTTATGGTTAGCACATTTTTAGTTAAAAAAAACTGCTTATCAATTTTTCAATAGAGTTCCACTGCTGTATGACAGATCTTGTTTCTTTCTATGTCTGGTGGTATTTATTATAGCTACTATATTTACATATATTTCATTTTTTTATTATACATTTTTATTATTATTTAAGCTAATACAAACTTAATAGGTACACCAGTTCCCTCCCTCCCTCCTCCTCTCCCCGAACCCCCTGCTTCCCCTCCCCTCACCCGTCCTTCCTCATCCCCCAGTGCCTCCCGCCCCAATTCCCAGAGAGTCCTTTATTGTGCATGCCTGACTTTCCGCTGGGCCCTCCTCTCTGATGACCTACAAGGACCCAGTGGCATTTCCCTGAACCCTTTCCCGTGTTCCCCTTAAGCATAGGACCACTACTGTGGCTGCCAATCCCTTGCCTCCAAGGATCTTGGTGCCTTTAGCAGATGCTAGACTTTGTGAGGTCAATAGTGTGTTGGACATTGTGCAGGGCATGCAAAGTCCAATTATGATTGCTTCGGCCCTAACTTGTGTGGAATATCTTGCAAATCATTGCGAAGTGGAACATTTTTTAAGATATTTATTAGACATTTTAATTTCATCCCTAGTAAAGTTTCTTTTAAGTTCCAGGGCCCATTTTTTAATTGGGCCATTAATTTCCTTGGTGTTTAGTTTTCTAAGTTCTTTGTGCACTCTGGATAATAGACCTCTATCAGATATGTGGTTAGTGAAGATTTTCTCCCATTCTGTGGGTTGCCTTTGAGCTCATGTTACAATCTCTTTATCTGAACAGAAGCTCTTTAATTTCACAGGATCCCAACTGTTGAGAGTTGGTAGCAGTGACTGTGCCATTGGATGTTTGTTTAGGAACTGTTGGCCCAGCCCAATCAGCTCAAGGGAATTCCCTAGCATTTCAACTATGGTTTTTATAGTCTCTGGCCTTAAATCAAGGTCCTTGATCCATTTGGAATTAAGTTTTGTGCAAGGTGACAAGTACAGGTCCAGTTTTAATCTTCTACATGTGGAGATCCAGTTTTGCCAGCACCATTTGTTGAAGATACTGTTCTTTTTCCATTGGATTCTTTGGGCCCCTTTGTCAAAGACCAAATGGCTGTAATTTTGTGGGCTTATATCTGGGCCTACAACCCTTATCCATTGATCTGTGTGTCTATTTTGGAGCCAGTACCAGGCTATTTTTACGACAATGGATTTGTAGTATAGACTAAGGTTTGGTATGGTGATACCTCCAGCAGTGTTTTTGTTACTCAGGATTGTCTTTGCTATGGTGGGTCTTTTGTGCCTCCATATGAATTTTGAGATTATTTGGTCAACTCTTTAAAGAATTGCTTTGGGTATTTAATTGGTATAGCATTGAATTTGTATATTGCCTTTGGTAGGATGGTCATTTTTACGATGTTGATTCTGCCAACCCAGGAACAAGGGAGGTCTTTCCACCTTCTGGTGTCTTCTGCAATTTCTTTCTTTAGGGTTTTAAAGGTTTCATTGTAAGGTCTTTGACCTCCTTGGTTAGGTTTATACCAAGGTATTTCATTTTTTTAGGGGCTATAGTAAATGGGATTGTTTCTCTCAAGGCTTTTTCACTTCTTTCATTCTGGGCATATAGGAAAGCCACTGATTTTTGTACATTTATTTTTATTTTTTTTTTTCTATCCTCAAGTTTATTTCTTTTTTTTTTCTCCTTTTTTTTTATTAAAAATTTAATTATACATTTTGAAATTTTCTCGAGTTCCCTCCCTCCCCCCTCCTCCCCCCGAACCCCCTCCTCCCCCTCCCCTTCCCCCAGTGCCTCCCCCAAAATTCCCAGAGAGTCCTTTATTGTGTACGCCTAACTCTCCACTGGGTCCTCCTCTCCGAGGACATATAAGGACCCAGTGGCATTTCCATAAGCCCTTTCTCTTGTTCCCCTTAAGCATAAGATCACTACTATGGCTGTCAATCCCTTGCCTCCAGGGGTCTCGGTGCCCTTAACAGATGCTAGACTTTAGGAGGGCAACAGTGCGCTGGACATTGCGCAGGGCATGCAAAGTCCCATTATGATTGCTTTGGCCCCAACTATTGTTGAGAATCTTGCAAATCGTTGCTCCTCCCATCCTTTTGCTCTTACAATCTTACTGCCCCCTCTTCCGCAAATGTCCCTGAGCTCCAGGATGGGGAGAGATTAGGCTGTCCTAGTTCTATGTGATTGATATAGAGTCTCTGAAGTTCTGGATTGTGGTTTGTTGATTTTCTTTTGCAGTTTTGCTGCTCCTGCAATTCCCTTCACTCCATTCTGCTGGGCACTGTATGTCACCCCCTGGCCAGAGACAAAAAGCTGTTAAACTGGAGTCTTGTTGTAATAGCACATTCAAGGGTAGATGTAATAAGAGTAGGAAACCTCACTGAGAGAGGGGTCCATCACCCATTTGCAAAATGATTACTTTTTATCTGCTACACTATATGCCCTCCCCTTCTGGTGAGATCAGGAAGAACGTCTGTGAACTTAACCAGGTTTCTCATTACTTACTTGCAGACCTTGATGGAGGCCTATTTTCTCTGCTGTAACATGGTCTCCTCTCTCCTTGTTTCTGGTGTGGCCCTCCTAACCCATCTCTCTTGTTCATAATCCTTGCAATTACTGTGTTACATAGGTTTACTTTTGAGTGTCTCAATGTGGGCTGGGTGAGTTTGGTACTAGGAGCCGCCTATTAGGGAGTACATACGGTGCTTAATTTTCTGGGTTTGGGATACTTCACTTAATATAATTCTTTCTAATGACATCCATTTCCCAGCAAATTCCAGTAATTCATCATTTTTGATGGCTGAGTAGTACTCCATTGTATAGATGTACCACAGTTTCCTTATCCACTCATCAACTGTTGGACATTTAGGTTGATTCCATGACTTTGCTATTGTAAACAGTGCTGCTATGAACATGGTCGTGCTTGTGCTATCGAGGCGAACCTCTGCTGCATGGGGGGTTATTCCCAAAAGTGGGATAGCAGGGTCATATGGCATTTCAATCTTTAATTTCTTTAAGAATCTCCAGATGGCTCGCCAGAGTGGCTGTATGAGCCTGCATTCCCACCAACAATGTAGGAGTGTTCCCCTCTGTCCACATCCTCTCCAGCATTTGTCGTTTGTATTGTGGATTTTTGCCATCCTGACCGGGGTGAGATGATATCTCAGGGAAGTTTTGATTTGCATTTCCCTGATGGCGAAGGAAGTGGAGCATTTTTTAAGATAATTGTTAGACATTTTAATTTCATCCCTGGTAAAGTTTCTTTGAAGTTCCAGGGCCCATTTTTTAATTGGGCCAGTGTTTTCCTTGGAGTTTAATTTTCTAAGTTCTTTGTGCACTCTGGACAGTAGAGCTCTGTCAGATATGTGGTTAGTGAAGATTTTCTCCCATTCTGTGGGTTGCCTTTGAGCTCGTGTGACAATCTCTTTATCTGAACAGAAGCTCTTTAATTTCACAAGATCCGAACTGTTGAGAGTTGGTAGCAGTGACTGTGCCATTGGATGTCTGTTTAGGAAGTGTTGGCCTAGCCCAATCAGCTCGAGGGAGTTCCCTATTCTTTCAACTATGGTTTTTAAAGTCT
The DNA here is from genome assembly GCA_023101885.1 of Typhlomys cinereus. Lineage (NCBI taxonomy): Eukaryota > Metazoa > Chordata > Mammalia > Rodentia > Platacanthomyidae > Typhlomys > Typhlomys cinereus. The sequence continues at coordinate 3,605,617 of JALPQD010000079.1, forward strand.
CTGGCCTGATATCAAGGTCCTTGATCCATTTGGAATTAAGTCTTGTACATGGTGACAAGTACGGGTCCAGCTTTAATCTTCTGCATGTGGAGATCCAGTTTTGCCAGCACCATTTGTTGAAGATGCTGTTCTTTTTCCATTGGATTCTTTGGGCCCCTTTGTCAAAGACCAAATGGCTGTAACTTTGTGGGCTTATATCTGGGTCTTCAATCCTTATCCATTGATCTGTGTGTCTATTTTGGAGCCAGTACCAGGCTGTCTTTATAACTATGGATTTGTAGTATAGACTTAGGTTTGGTATGGTAATACCTCCAGCTGTGTTTTTGTTACTCAGGATTGTTTTTGCTATCCTGGGTCTTTTGTGCCTCCATATGAACTTTGAGATTGTTTGGTCAACTTCTTTGAAGAATTGCTTTGGGATTTTGATTGGTATAGCATTGAATCTGTATATTGCCTTTGGTAGGATGGTCATTTTTACAATGTTGATTCTGCCAATCCAGGAACAAGGGAGGTCTTTCCACCTTCTGGTGTCTTCTGCAATTTCTTTCTTTAGGGTTTTAAAGTTTTCATTGTAAAGGTCTTTTACCTCCTTAGTTAGGGTTATACCAAGGTATTTCATTTTTTTTAGGGGTTATAGTAAATGGCATGGTTTCTCTCAAGGCTTTTTCACTTCTTTCATTCTGGGCATATAGGAAGGCCTCTGATTTTTGCACATTTATTTTGTATCCTGCCACCCTGCTGAACTTCTCAATTAGTTCCAGGAGCTTCCTGGTGGAGTTTTTGGGATCCCTCAGGTATAAGATCATGTCATCTGCAAATAGGGATAGCTTGATTTCTTCCTTGCCGATTTGAATCCCTCTTATGTCCCTTTCTTGTCTTATGGCTTCAGCTAAGACTTCAAGTACAATATTGAATAGAAGTGGTGAGAGTGGACAGCCTTGTCTAGTTCCTGATCGAAGTGGGAATGCTTCCAATTGTTCCCCATTGAGCATAATCCTTGCTGCGGGCTTGTTGTATACAGCTTTTATTATATTGATAAAGGTTCCTTCCATTCCTACTGTCTCTAGCGTTTTGATCATAAAAGGCTGTTGGATCTTGTCAAAAGCTTTTTCTGCATCTATCGAGAGTATCATGTGGTCTTGGACTTTGGACTGGTTTACATGATGAATTACATTTATTGATTTGCGTATGTTGAACCAACCTTGTGTGCCGGGGATGAAGCCTACTTGGTCCCCATGAATGATCTTTTTAATATGTTTTTGAATCCGATTTGCTAAGACTTTGTTGAGAATCTTTGCGTCTGTGTTCATCAGGGAGATCGGCCTATAGTTTTCTTTTTTAAGTGAATCTTTATTAGGTTTGGGATTAAAACGATATTAGCTTCATAGAAGGAATTTGGTAGTGTTCCTTCCTTTGCTATTTGATGGAACAGTTTAAGGAGTATTGGTGTTATTAACTCCTTAAATGTCTGGTAGAACTCTGTGCTGAATCCATCTGGTCCAGGACATTTTTTGGTGGGAAGATTCGAGATTACTTCCTCAATTTCCTTATATGTTATAGGACTATTTAAATAATTCACAACTTCCTGATTCAATTTAGGTAAGTTGTGTTTACTTAGAAATTCATCCATCTCTTTTGTGTTGTCTAACTTCACAGAGTATAAGTTTTTGAAATATGATGTTATAATTCTCTGGATTTCTTGGGTATCCGTAGTGATAACTCCATGTTCATTTCTAATTTTGTTAATTTGGGTTTTCTCTCTCTTGCTTTTGGTTAGTTTAGCTAGGGGTGTATCAATCTTGTTGATTTTTTCAAAGAACCAGCTTTTTTTTTTTATTAAAAATTTAATTATACATTTTAAAATTTTTTACCAGTTCCCTCCCTCCCCCCTCCTCCCCCTCCCCTTCCCCCAGTGCCTCCCCCCCAATTCCCAGAGAGTCCTTTATTGTGTACGCCTAACTCTCCACTGGGTCCTCCTCTCCGATGACATATAAGGACCCAGTGGCATTTCCATAAGCCCTTTCTCTTGAAAGAACCAGCTTTTTGATTGGTTGATTTTTTCTATCGTTTTCTTAGTCTCGATTTCAGATATTTCTCCCCTTATTTTGCTAATCTCTTCTCTTCTACTGCTTTTGGGATCAGATTGCTCTAGTTTCTCTAAAGCTTTAAGCTGCATTGTTAAGTTGTTTATTTCTGATGTTTCCATTTTTTTGACGTGGGCATTAAGAGCTATGAACTTACCTCTTAGAACAGCTTTCATTGTGTCCCAGAGATTTTGGTAAGTTGTATTTTCGTTATCATTCACTTTCAGGAAATCTTGAATTTCCTTTTTAATTTCTTCCTGAATCCAGTTCTCATTCAGCATCATAGTGTTAAGTTTCCAGGAGTTAGTGTATTTTCTCTTGTTTGATGTGTTGTGGATGTCCAGCTTTAGGCCGTGGTGGTCTGATAGGGCACAGGTTAGAATTTCAACTTTCTTGTACATGTGTAGATTCATTTTGTGGCCCAATATGTGATCTATTTTGGAGAAAGTTCCGTGTGCTGCTGAGAAAAATGTGTATTCTTTGGTGCGTGGGTGAAAAGTTCGATAGAGATCTGTGAGGTCCATTTCTTTCAGGGTTTGATTAAGTTCCAAAGTGTCTCTGTTAAGCTTTTGACCTGTTGATCTATCCCATGTAGAGAGGGTGGTGTTGAAGTCCCCAAGAATTATCGTTTGGGGGTTGATTTCTTGCTTTAGACGCTGTAGGGTTTTCTTAATGAATGTGGAGGGGCCCGTATTGGGTGCATATATGTTCAGTATTGTGAAATCTTCTTGGTGAATTGTACCTGTGACTAAAATGTAGTATCCATCCGTGTCTCTTACAATTTTTTTTGGTTTGAAATCCACTTTGTCTGATAGCATAATGGCTACCCTTGCCTGTTTTCTGCTTCCATTTGCTTGTAGAATTGTTGACCAGCCTTTTATTTTTAGAGCGTTCCTATCTTTTGTGGTGAGATGGGTTTCCTGCAGGCAACAGATTGATGGATTGTGATTTTTAATCCAAGTTTGTAATCTGTGTCTCTTGATCGGTGAATTAAGTCCATTAACATTTAGTGTTATAATGGAGAAACTATTGTTAATTCCAGACATTTATTATGTTTAGTAGTTTTTATAAGTATATTGCTTTGCTTTTAATGGTGTTATATTTGCCTTCTGTTCTCCTGGATATGCCTGTTTTTTTCTTCACGCTTGAGTATCATTTCTAGCAGTTTTTGAAGGCCTGGTTTGGTGGCCATGTATCCCTTAAAGTTGTCTTTGTGCTGGAAAATTTTTCTTTCTCCCTCGATCATGACTGATAGTTTTGCAGGGTAAATCAGCCTGGGTTGACATTTTTGCTCATTCAATACTTGAAGTATGTCTCTCCAAGCTCTTCTTGCTTTTACTGTTTCGACTGAGAAGTCATTTGTTATTTATTAGGTTTACCTTTAAAAGTGACTTGTTTTTTCTCCCTTGAAGCTCTCAGCACCAGTTCTTTATTTTGAATGTGGAGTGTTTTAACTATTATTTGCCGCGGTGTGCTTCTATTTTGGTCGTATCTGTTTGGGGTGCGGAATGCCTCTTGTATATGAATGGGCCTCTCTTTTTTTAGATGAGGAAAGTTTTCCTTGATGATCGTTTGAAAAATTTCCACAGGGGTGGTATTTTGAGATTCTTGCTCCGGTATTCCATGAATACGCATGTTAGGCTTCTTCAGGGTGTCCCATATCTCTTGGATATTTCTCTCAAGTATCTTTTTGGCTTTAACAACCTCTTCCATTGAGCTGGTTAGTACTCCCACTTTATCTTCAAGGTCTGAAATTCTGTTTTCTGCTTCATTAGTTCTGTTGATAAGACTCTCTGTGGCGTTCTGGGTTGAAGATAACTTGTCTTTTAGCTCAGTTTTAAATTCTGCTTGAGTTTGTTTTAACTGCTCTATGCCACTTTTTGTTTCTTGCACTGTTTTTCTCAACTCCTCCAGATGTCTGTTGTGTTCCTCTTCAAAGCGATTGATTCGATTATGTAATTCCTCCCGGATTTCCTCTTTCATAGTATTGAACATGGTAATGATCATATTTTGGAAGACCTTATCCTGGGTGAGGCTTTCTTGGCCTTTTTCCACGGGTTTGTTCTTGTTGGAGTCTAAGATGGGATTAATTTCTTCAGTGGGAAATTTGTTACTTGAGTGTTGCTTCTCATGGATTTGCACTTTGACTTTGGCATTGTCATTTTAACTCTTAAGATCTCTCAATTTCACTAAACTGAATTATTTGGCCTGGGGTACTGGTGGGCGGGGCCCAAACGGGGACTTACCTAGGGCGCTGGTTGAGGCCCGGCTGGACCGCGAGTGCGCCTCATGACCGGCAGAGCGGGGTGGGGTGAAAAGAGAGGATGGGCGCATCGGCGTGGAGCTATTTAACCCGAGGGCAGCTGGGATGGGGCCCGGGCACAGTGGGAGGTCCTCCTCGTCCCTCGGCCCCCTGCGCGTGGCTCCGGCTGGATGGTGGGAGTCGGAGCCGGGTCCCTGTGGGCTGATCTGGGGTCCTAGGGCGCGGGGTGAGGCCCGGCTGGACCACGCGCGTGTCCCGACCGGCAGAGCGGGGTGGGGTGAAAAGGTGTACATTTATTTTGTATCCTGCTACCCTGCTGAACTTCTCAATTAGTTCCAGGAGATTCCTGTTGGAGTTTTTGGGGTCACTCAGATATAAGATCATGTCATCTGCAAATAGGGATAGCTTGACTTCTTCCTTTCCGTTTTGAATCACTTTTACACCCCTTTTTTGTCTTATAGCTTCAGCTAAGACTTCAAGTACAATATTGAATAGAAGTGATGAGAGTGGACAGCCTTGTCTAGTTCCCGATCCAAGTGGGAATGCTTCCAGTTTTTCCCCATTGAGCATAATCCTTGCTGTGGGCTTGTTGTGTACATCTTTTATTATATTGATAAAGGTTCCTTCCATTCCTACTGTCTCTAGCGTTTTGATCATAAAAGGCTGTTGGATCTTGTCAAAAGCTTTTTCTGCATTTATCGAGAGTATCATGTGGTTTTGGACTTTGGACTGTTTTATATTATGAATTACATTTATTGATTTGCGTATGTTGAACCTACCTTGTGTTCCGGGGATAAAGCCTGCTTGGTCCCCGTGAATAATCTTTTTGATATGTTTTTGAATACGATTTGCTAAGACTTTGTTGAGAATCTTTGCATCTGTGTTCATCAGAGAGATCGGCCTATAGTTTTCTTTTTTTAGTTAATCTTTATTAGGTTTTGGGATTAGAACAATATTAGCTTCATAGAAGGAATTTGGTAGTGTTCCTTCCTTTGCTATTTGATAGAACAGTTTAAAGAGTATTGGTGTTATTAACTGCTTAAATATGTGGTAGAACTCTGTGCTGAATCCATCTGGTCCAGGACATTTTTTGGTGGGAAGGTTCGAGAGTACTTCCTCTATTTCCTTATATGTTATAAGACTATTTCAATAATTCACAACTTCCTGATTAAATTTAGGTAAGTTGTGTTTACTTAGGAATTCATCCATCTCTTTTGTGTTGTCAAACTTCACAGAGTATAAGTTTTTGAAATATGATGTTATAATTCTCTGGTTTTCTTGGGTATCAGTAGTGATACCTCCATTTTCATTTCTAATTTTGTTGAATTGGGTTTTCTCTCTCCTGCTTTGGGTTAATTTAGCTAGGGGTGTATCGATCTTATTGATTTTTTCAAAGAACCAGCTTTTTGAGTGGTTGATTGTCTTTATCGTTTTCTTAATCTCGATTTCAGATATTTCTCCCCTTAATTTACTAATCCCCCCCATCCTGAAGCTCAGGGACATCTGTGGAAGAGGGGGCAGTAAGATTGTAAGAGCAAAAGAATGGGGGGAGCAATGATTTGAAGAGTCTCCACACTAGATAGGGCTGAAGCAATCATAATAGGACTTTGCATGCCCTGAGCCATGTCTGTCACACTATTGACCTCACAAAGTCTAACATCGGCTAAAAGCACCAAGATCCTTGGAGGCAAGGGATTGATGGCCACAGTAGTGTTCCTATGCTTATGGGAACACGAGAAACGGTTCAGGGAAATGCCACTGGGTCCTTTTACGTCATCGGAATGGAGGACCAAGAGGAGAGTTAGGCATACACAATAAAGGACTCTTTGGGAATTGGGGGGGGAGGTACTGGGAGATGGGGAGGGAGGGAGGGGGAGCAGGGGGTTCGGGGGGAGGAGGAGGGGGGAGGGAACTGGTCTACCTATTAAGTTTGTATGAACACAAATAATAATAAAAATGTTATAAAAATTTACTAATCTCCTCCCTTCGACTACTTTTGGGATCAGATTGTTCTAGTTTCTCTAAAGCTTTAAGCTGTATTGTTAGGTTATTTATTTCTGATGTTTCCATTTTTTTGATGTAGGCATTAAGTGCTATGAACTTACCTGTTAGGACAGCTTTCATTGTGTCCCAGAGATTTTGGTAAGTTGTATTTTCATTATCGTTCACTTTCAGGAAATCTTGAATTTCCTTTTTAATTTCTTCCTGAATCCAGTTCTCTTTCAGCATCATAGTGTTAAGTTTCCAGGCGTTAGTGTATTTTCTGTCATTTGTTGTGTTGTGGATGTCAAGCTTTAGGCCGTGGTGGTCTGAGAGGGCACAGGCTAGAATTTCAACTTTCCTGTATATGTGGAGATTCATTTTGTGGCCCAATATGTGATCTATTTTGGAGAAAGTTCCGTGTGCTGCTGAGAAAAATGTGTATTCTTTGGTGCGTGGATGAAAAGTTCGATAGAGATTTGTAAGTTCCATTTCGTTAAGGGTTTGATTAAGTTCCAAAGTGTCTCTGTTAAGCTTTTGACCTGTTGATCTATCCCATGTTCAGAGAGCAGTGTTGAAATCCCCAAGAATTATCGTTTGGGGGTTGATTTCTTGCTTTAGATGCTGTAGGGTTTTCTTAATGAATGTGGAGGGGCCCATATTGGGTGTGTAAATGTTCAGTATTAAGTCTTCCTGGTGAATTGTACCTGTGACTAAAATGTAGTATCCATCTGTGTCTCTTATGATTTTCTTTGTTTTGAAGTCCACTTTGTCCTACAGCATAATGGCTACCCCTGCCTGTTTCCTGGTTCCATTAGCTTACAGTATTTTGGACCAGTCTTTCATTTTTAGGATGTGCCTATCTTTTGTGGTGAGATGAGTTTCCTGAAGGCAACAGATTGATGGGTTGTGATTTTTAATCCAAGTTTGTAATCTGTGTCTCTTAATCGGTGAGTTAATACCATTGACATTTAATGTTATAATGGATAAATTATTTTTAATTCTGGATATTTTTTGTTTAGTGGATTTTGTAAGGTTATTATTTTATATATTTTTTTTGGTATTATACTGCTCTTCTGTCTTCCTGGATATGGTTGTATTTTTCTTCAAGTTTGCGTATCATTTCTAGGATTTTTTGAAGGCCTGGTTTGGTAGACATGTATCCCTTCAAGTTGTCTTTGTGCTGGAAAATTTTTCTTTTTCCCTTGATCACGACAGATAGTTTTGCTGGGTATATCAGTCTGGTTGGCATTTTTGCTCATTTAATACATGAAGTATATCTTTCCAAGCTCTTCTTGCTTTTACTGTTTCCATTGAGAAGTCATTTGTTATTTTAATAGCTTTGCCTTTAAAAGTCACTTGCTTTTTTTCTCTTGAGGCTCTCAGCACCTTTTCTTTGTCTTGAATGTGGAGTGTTTTGACTGTTATTTACCGTGGCGATTTTCTATTTTGGTCATATCTGTTTGGAGTGCGAAATGCCTCTTGTATTTGGATGGGCCTCTCATTCTTCAGTTGAGGCAAGTTTTTATTTATGATAATTTGAAAAATTTCCTGAGGTGTGGTATTTTGAGATTCTTGCTCTGGTATTCCATGAATGCGCATGTTAGGCTTCTTCAGGGTGTCCCATATCTCTTGAATGTTCCTCTCAAGTACCTTTTTGGCTTTAATTACCTCTTCCATTGAGCTAGTTAATTCTCCCACTTTGTCTTCAAGATTTGAAATTCTATTTTCTGCTTCGTTAGTTCTGCTGATAAGACTCTCTGTTGAGCTTTGGGTTGAAGATAGCTTGTCTTTTAGTTCAGTTTTAAACTCTGCCTGAGACTGTTTTAACTGTTCTATGCCTATTTTTGTTTCTTGAACTGTTTTTCTCAACTCCTCTAGATGCCTGTTGTGTTCCTGTTCAAAGTGGTTGATGCGGTTGTTTAATTCCTCTTGGACTTCTTGTTTCATAGTATTAATCATGGTAATGATCATACTTTGAAAGTTGTTGTCTTGGGACTGGCTTTCTTGGCTATTTTCTGTGAATTTGTTCTGGTTGGAATCCATCCTTAAAAGGTTGATTCTTTCAGTGGGAGATTGGTCTCCCTGGGTTTTGTTTCTCATGTATCTGCACTTTGACTTGGGCATTGTTGTTTTGTCTTCTAGGGCTTTTCAGTTTCTGTGTGTTTTTGACTGAACTGATTTAGTTGGTATTACTACACTTGGGCAGTTGTTACTAGTACTTGCCTTGGGGTTTGGTATGTGTGTCTTTTGTTATTGTTATTTCCTAGTTGAGGCTATTAGGTTGTTAGTACATCAGTTAAATCAGGTTAAATAGACAGGGGGTGAATATTAGTATGGTAGTGTGCTTTTACAATGTAGTATTTTGGTGATATGTGAGAGTGAGTGGTGTATTCCCTGGAGTTGTATATGTTTTGGGGGTGTCTGTATGGAAAGGTTAATCTGCAGTTATTAATATTAGAAAGGAACAGTAAGGTGAAAAAAAAAGGGAGGTTTACTTATCTTTGTGCTGGATGTGAAGAATCTCTCCCATGTAATAGGATGATTGTAGAGGTTTTCAGATGTATGGCCTTTGAGCCTTAGAATTTGCTTGAGTTTTCTTTGGACTCCATTGAATTCTGAGTAGCAGTGTGTCTTCTGTAGACCACTTTCCTGGGTCCCCGGGGGGCCAGAGAGGCAGAGGGGCTGATGTTATTGGCGGAATTCTTCACCTGGGGCCTGGGACTTTGCTTAGTGGCCCTCCCAAGCTCCAGGGATGGAAGAATATGAGCAAGTCCTGTCCAGTCGCTCGGACAGGCAGGCGGGAGGAAGAAAGGGGCTGGGGCCCAGGGCTTGGCCCAGGCCTAAGCCCGAGGCAGGCCAGGGCGTTCCGCTGGGACCCGGGGCGACCTGAGGGGCTGGGCGGGCAGATGGACTCACTTACCTGGGGATGGTGGTGTGGACAGAGGCGGCGCGGGAGGGAGAAAGGGGGTGATCTATGACTCTTGACTCACCCTTTAGCCACCTATTTCCTCCAGCTACACCCCATCTCCTAAAGTTTCTGCAACTTCCACAAATAGCAACATTTTCAGTAACCTGAGTGTTGAACACAATTAGTCTCTGAGAGACAGATTACATTCAATCTCACAGTAGTGTGCAAATCTCATGTCTACATATTTGTTTATTTCATAGATAAATAGTGTATTATGATCATATCCACTAACCCTTTCCCCTACACATCTTGTCCTCCATCCTACAATAGGTCTCCACCCAAACTTTATGGTCTCTGTTTTGTTTTTTAATAGCCAAGTTTTTAAGAACCAAGGCCAATTAGTGCTGCCAACATGAGCATGGCATGGGTCCTTCCTCTGCAGCATGGGCAATCTACCAGTGGCCATACTCTCAAAGTAAGGTGACTATACCTCATTTTGCAGCCATCAACTGCTAAGTGTTTTTCAGTTAGAGGTGGATTTTCAAGAGTCATTCTCCTATCCTTGTTGGGATTTTGACTAGCTTGGTCTCATATAGGTAATCCCAATTACTGTGAATTCATGTGTGCAATGGCCTTGTTGTGCCCTGAGGACAGGAATTTACAATGTCTACACGTTCCTAATATTCAAAATTATTCTTTTTATTGGCTATATATCCATTAGGTTTAATGCTTCATTTTCTTCGCCACAATTCTATCACACTCAGGTCCTTTTTACCTCTTTGGTAGTGTTCTGTAGACATTTATGCATGTACATTTAGACAGATATCTGATTATCTCTCAAAAACAGGTTCCTGAAGCTTTTAAAAATATGAATTGTTGCAATAACCTTAATATGCATAGTGTAATTGGTTCCACAATTTACCTTTTATTGCAATATGAAGACATTCTTGCTGTGGCATTCCTTTGGTTCATAATTTTCCCGTTTTTATTCTGATTATAGATTTGTAGGAATTTGGAAAAGTAGTACTTAGACTCCTTTGAATGCCTCATACAATTTCCTGAATAGTGATCTTATATAACTGCAGTACAAAATCAAAGTCCAGAAATTTGTAACATAGTTTAGCTAGACTAGACCATCTGATGAAATAACCATCCCACTGCCAAATAATTTGGGCTGCATTGAAATTTGAGATCTGGTTCTCATTTATTTGAAGTTAAGATTTGAGGATGGAAGCTATGCAAGACAATCTACTTTATAGGACCCAGGTTTCTCTAATTGAGAAAGCAAAATACATGAGAAATGCACAGGATTTATTCTGAGTTCTGTTATCACAAATCACATCCAAATTCAGGATCTGATTTTGTTTAACAAACATGATTAATCTTCCACATGAATATTTGTTCATTAGAAGAAATATCTTCCTCTTGTCTCCCATTTAATGCCAGATTTAAAGTCATCTTGTGAATTTAATAAATGTTTAATGAGTACCAGTGGTATGCTAGAGCTAATTCATGCCTTCTTGCAAGAAATGATTGTCTCCTTTGAATATCTCTTCCCAAATCTAAATTCAATGATGTAATGTCAATAACTTGAAATTAGCGACACTGGGAATGCCGACACCATAAAATCAACACACACAACAAGACTTTTTTGGTGTGTGTGGGGGGGGTGAAAGCAGCCATATGTTTAACATTAACTTGTACTGGTTACTCTTCTCTGTTGCTGTGAGATACCACTGAGGCTCAAAAAACTTAAAGGGAGAAAGGGAGATTTATTTGGTTTATGCTTCCAGAATGGAGAACCGGTGTTTCATGGCAGAAGCTGGAGGATGCCTAAGAAGTGCAAACTGCCAGCCTGTAAGAGCGACTTACTCCTGGAGTGCAGCAGGGTGGGGCGAACTAAGCCTCAAGGCCCACCCTCTGTGACCATCTTACTCCAGTAAGTCTCCAAGGGTGCCATAGCCTTCTCAAACAACTAAAGATTCAAACACATGAGCCTGTGGGGGACAACTCAAATTTCAAACCTTGACACTTGTGAATTACTGGGTGCCTAACTCTGCAGAGTGAGGCACAGTTCTGCCTTTGGGGATGTTACAGTCTCAGAATCAATCCCATTTTAGAGGCCAAAATTCTTTTGGCTCTCTTCAGTATCCCCACCCTGAGGTACCCTCTATTTCCTTTTCCTCTTACAGTTCTTACCCTTTGCCTTAGGGAACTCCTAGTTAATTGCTCATATCTTTCTTATTATCTTGGTAGTTTCTTTAACCACCTTCCACATTTTTTCATTCTCTTTTTAATGTTATATACATGCATATAGTGAATTTATGATATTTTCACCACTTGGTCCTCAATCTCATCTCCTTCCTTTTCCTCTTACACACTTCATATCCCCGGCCAAACTCCCTCCTGTTTTCAAATCTTTTCACTTGTGTGGCCTACTTGACTCAATGGATGCTGGATTTCTTTGGAGGACATCAGCTTTTCTTTTTGACACTGTTTTAGGGTACCCCTCGTACAGGAACATATTTAGTCTTTCATGCTGTCAGTCTCTAAAGGGGCTCAAAGAGGAGCTTCTAATCTGTTGGCTCCTCAGTTATACTTTCAGATCATTACTATACTATTTTTATTCTTCCTCTGTCTTCCAGGTAGACTACCCTTCCTTCATTTATCTAAAGAAAGCACAATGGGTTGAACAGGCTTGAGGAGGAAGAATTGGGACTAGGTGATACTGGTGGGGTGTCCATTTGGAAGTCATTCAGCTGGGTATTGGTCATGAATTGACCAGCATTTTTGAGCATGAAATTTTATAGTTTTCCTGAGATTAGTAGTTTGGTTTCTTTTTTTTTTTTTTTTTTGTATCTTTTCAACCCAGAAGTCTGGATAAGGACACGATAACCTACCAGAGATCAAGCAAGATTTTATCTTATAAACCATCAAAGTAAAGTAAATTGATAGCTAGTGTAGTTTCAATGATATGTATTTCATGTAATCCTTCAAAAATTGAGGATACATTGATGTATGGCAGTGGTAGTTCACAAATCAGATTGCCTTTCAGAATCGTATGGGATGTGTATGAACAATTCACATCTTGGCAACAAAATGTTCGCAGCACTTTCCAGGGTTCAGTACACTTCAGGGTTTTGTTCCATGGCAGCTTGCACTCAGACAGTCCGGTTGTTTCTGTAGGAAAGGAGGGAATCACATTCTGCATTGGGATCTCTTTTCTCCAGAGCAGGTACTTTTGAAACTTAACTTTTGTTTACCCAAGAATTTGTTTTTTATAGAAATATTTTTCTCCCACCTTTTATTTTTTCCATTTCATACAAGCTCAATAGTACACCTGTCCTCTCCCTCCTTCTTCCCCTCCCCAGTCGTCCTTCCTTGCCCTCCTCCCCCTTTCCCCTTCCCCCTTCCTTTCACCCTCCTCCTTCCCTCCCCTTCTCCCACTGCCTACCCCTTCCTCCTTCCCGGATATCCCTGGATATTCCCTTGAGCATCCTTTTTTGTGAACACCAAACCTCCCTCTGAATCCTCCACCCTAGTGAGGGTTCAGGACTCAGTGGCATAGCCCAGAGCCCCTTCTTGGGCTCCCCGTTAGTATGTTTATCCAATGACTTTTAAATAGATTTCTTCTGGAGAAAAATATTCACGTGATACTTTATTGTCCTAATTTCACATTTTGCTAAATGTTTTCAAACTCTAAAATAGCAAGGCAAGAACTTGAGACAGTTACTATTTAACATACTTCTAATGCACTTTTCTATCCAAAAGTATTTTATTGATATATTTATATGCTATATTAATGATAGAACAGTTTGATGAGTCACCTCACTATCAATAAATTTACTGAGCAATCATTACCACAAACCATGACAGTGTGCGGTATTGCTGAAAGAACTTCCATAATTAATTTACAGTTTGCAATTCATATACATCAAGCAGATAGTGCATGTAGTAACATTTGCCACAGTTAATAAAAACACTGAAGGCTACCAAACAGCTTCATTATGATATGGAAATGGGCCCTTCTATGGAGAAATAGGATTTGAAATATTTGAAGTACTTTCACATGTTCAATTAAAAGGAAATTCCTTTGAGTAGTATGTGACATTCAGCTTTACACATCATTACCTCATGAATATTTAGAATCTTAAAAATATCCTATTTTAAAGTAAAAAAATCAAGACATAGAAAAAGCATTTTAAATTTCTGTAAATAAGTGGCATAATGCTCCATTTTGTTTTTAAGCTACATACTCAGTGATATTGATGCTGTTAAAGAGATATATATACACTAGTGCCATCTTTAAGAAAACCTGCACTTGAACACCAAAACTGAAAGCAACAACAAATCATAATTCAGAACACCAAAGACCCTACATTATTCACCTGAACCAGACCAGCCAAATCTCTCCCCATCCTAAAGCTCAGAGAACCTTACAGAAGAGGGGCCGGCAAGATTGTATGATCCTAAAGATGGGGAGGACCAATGATATGCAAGATTCTCCATACAAGTCAGGGCTGCAGCAGCCAGAATTGGACTTGCCTGGCCTGCACAATAGCTGACATGTCAGCAACCCCCAAAGTCTAGCATGGATCACAGGGGAAGGCTTCAGGCAGTAGGATCCTTAAAAGAAAGGGGTTAAACAGTCATAATAGAGCCCCCATACTAGTGGGAAGCCCAAGAAGGGGCCCCAAATTATGTCACTGAGTCCTGAACCTTCGCTACTGTAGAAGACTCAGAGGGAAATTCAGTGTTCACGTGAACAGATGCTCTGGAGGATGGGAGGGAGAAAGCACCAAGAGAAGAGGGAAGGAAAAGGGGTAAGAGTGGAGGGGGAGGAAAAAGAAGGGGGTACCTATTGAGCTTGTGTAATTAGGCAAAAAAGTAATAAAAATAATTAATAAAAAAAGAAAACCTGCATTCAATCTTAGCCAAAAGATTTCAAGGAAACCTGAAATAATACTGAAGACCATTGCTTTGAACACCACTGTGGGGTTCAGATTTCGATGTTAACATTTAGAAGTTGCACGATATTTGGCAAAAGTGTTAAAGTGTAATTGTGTAGGAAGTCATTAATGGACTGAGTACTTGCTCTGGGCCCAACAGATGACATCAAACCAGAGTGTCATCGAAATGACTCAGCTGTAGTTTGTCTCAGAGGGGTCAGTAGCCAGTTGACTGATTAAGGTGTAAGTAATTTGCTAATTAAACAGAAATTGTCTGTTGATTGACTCAACTTTGGCCAATTAACTTATTTTCCTTCTTTCACTCTTGCTTTTCTATTTATTTATGTGCCTCGATCATATTATTTCTTGGAGTCTGGGAATCTGTTCTGGCTCTGGGTGCTGTCCAATTTGAGAATGGACTTGATTTTATTTTGCTCAAATAAACTCTCCTACATTTTATTGGTCTAAAACTTTCCCCTTTTAACACATTACTTAATTATTTATTATTTATTATTTATTAAATTATGTGTGTATGCTTGTGTGCACATGTATGTGTGTGTATTTATGTGTGTGTGTATGTATGTATATATGTATGCATGTGAGTGTGTAGAACCGCAGGCGAATTTGGGAACCACCATGGACCACCTCCACCTCCTCCTTGTTTACTCTGCCCAGGGATTCACAGGCTCCGCCCTACCAGGACCAGAAACACAGGCCGCCCCCGCTTCCACCCGGCGTCTATATGTGGGGTTAGGATCTGAACTCAGGACCCTCCGCCTGCAAGGCAGAGGCTTAACCCCTGAGCCATCTCTCCAGCCCCCACATTACTTAATTTTTTATGTCTTGGTTTCCACATCTTTTTAACAATTAGAATAATGGGGGAATAAGGATAGTACCTGCTGAGAATACTAAATGGTAGAAATTGAAGGTGATATACAAGTAATAGCTTGCATATAAAGATTCTGCAGGTCTCTGACTTATTTTATTAGTAACTTCAATTGATTTGTACCATGCCTAAAGAGACCATGTTGTTTTATTATCTGGTTGTAGCTTGAATAGACTAAGCATTCTCATTGTAGATTCCCCTTCATCTGCTTCAAAATTAAGTTCTCTCTTAGACTTTTTGCTTCAGGTTAAATAATTTATTTTTTTGTAGTTTATATTTTCCTACACCTTAGCTGCCCATTGAGTATGACTGCATATCTTTTGCAATGAATAATAAATTGTCTCACAGGATTTCAGAGACGTGTAAGATATTTCAGGTAATGATCCTCGAAGTGTGGCATGCATCAGATAACCTGTGGTCTTGTGCCAAAGATGTATTTTACCCCATCCCAAAGATTCATATTCTGTGTCATTGAAGCTCTTAAAGCTGTGTTTTTCCACATACAGTTATATTCTAAACTAGAAGGGATGAGAGCCTCTACTCCAGGGCATGTGTTTATTCCTGGACCAGTTCAGCTCTAGTGCAGGGTTCAGATTCTAAGAGACTCCTGCAGTGGAAGCCTGAGTCTAATACAGTCATGTGATACTCTCCTGTGCTATGTATGAGAGGTATCTGTGATTCATTATTCAGTTTTTAAAACATATGTAGTGGCTTGGCTGGATTGGAACTCAGTGCCTTGAATGAGTTGAGGTCAAAGGTTCAATCTCTGGCACTGCCCCCCAAAATTGTAGTAAGTAGTTAATGTTTACATAGAACTTCTGTTCTACCCATTATCTAAATGTATTGCAGTGAAATGCAGAAATCCATGCATTTATCTCAATGCGAGGCTGTATATCTTATAATCCCAGCATTTGGAAGACTTAGGTATCCTGAGGTAGAGGGAATGCTTATGAGTACTAGGCCATCCTGAACTATTTATGTAGTGAGCCCTAATTCCAAGGACCAAAAGGAAAGAATGGAAAAATGCAACAAATGAAGATCAGTAAGTAATGCTCAAGGTATGCTTTCCTTCAGACAGAAACAAAGGCACAAAGAGAATAATGCTGCCTTTGGTGACCACTTATTCTGCCAGGTGATAACTCAGTAAATCATCCCACACATGCATCTTATCTTCACAAACTTTAAAAAAAAATTTTCTGTGTGTGTGTGTGTGTGTGTGTGTGTATGAGAGAGAGAGAGAGAGAGAGAGAGAGAGAGAGAGGGCATTATGTATCTCTGTGGAGGACCAAGGGTGACTTCAAGAGTCATCCTGGATTGCTTCTACCTCCTTCTTGCTTTCTGCTGGGATTTTCCAGGCTCCGCCCACCAGGGACGGAAATGCAGGCCGTAGCTGTTTCCACCTGACGTTTTTTGCGTTGGACCTGGGATCCAAACTCAGGACTCTGCTTGGGAGGCAGAGTCTTAACCCTGAGCCATCTCTCCAGCCCTATCTTCACAAACCTTAGTAAAGACCATGAGGTCTCAGGAAGGAAGAGTCTTTTTCAAAGTTCATACTGCTGGTAAGCGAAAACTCCACGAGTGTCTGAGACTTTACTGACTGCAAACCTGAGCAGTCAAGGTAGGTGACCAACTTTTTTGTTTGGTAAAATGGATGGTAATAATGAAGTGTAAGCATCATTGTCTAGTAGGCACGTTCATGAGGAATTAAATATGGGAAAGGTGCCATCCTCTTAAAGCTTCTGAAATCTCGTCTTAATAAAAATGGGAGGAATTTACCTAATATATTTGGGAAAGAGATTCTCCTTAAATGTTAAACCAGTAACTTAGCTCAGAAACTTCTGCTATGCTTCCTAAGTGGATTTTATTGAAGTTTTGGGAATTTCTATTATTTATTTATTTATTTATTTATTTATTTATTGTGTGTGTGCACACGTACAACAGGGTAATTGAGTGTGTATGCCTGTGGAGGCCCAAGGATAGCATTGAGAATCATCCTGGATTGCTCCACCTCTTTACTGTTTTGCTCTGGGGTTTCTCAGGTTCTGCATTCTACGTCTATGCCATTTCAGCCAGGCTTTTTTTTTTATATGCATACATAATTATTTATTTATTTATTTATTTTTCCACTCATACAAAGTTGATAAGTAGCCCATTCCCCTTCCTCCCTCCTCCCCTCTCTGAACCCCCCTCCTTTCCCCCCTTTTCCCTTCCTTTCACCCTCTCCCTCCCCTTCTCCCAGTGTGCCCTCCCCCATTCCTGGAGCATCCTTTAGTGTGTCTGTCAAACTTCCCTCTGGGTCCTCCTCTCTGATGAGGTGTAAGGACTCAGTAGCATTGCCTAGAGGTCTTTTTTTGTGTTCCCCTTTAGTATAGGAACACTATTGTGGCTGTTAATCCCTTGCCTCTAAGGATCCTAGTGCCTGTGATCCATACTAGACTTTGGGGGTTCAATGAGATGTTGGTAATTGCGCAGGTCATACAAAGTCCTATTATGATTATGTCGGCTCTAACTTGCATGGAGTATCTTGCATATCATTGCTCTTCCCCATCTTTAGGCTCTTACATTCTTACTGCCTCCTCTTCCGCAAATTTCCCTGAGCTTTAGGATGGAGAGAGATTAGGCTGGCCTGATTCCAGGGGGTTGATGTAGAGTTTCTGATTTTTTGAATTATGGTTTGTTGATTTTTTTTTCTAGTTTTGCTGCTCCTGTACCACCCTTGGCTCCATCCTTATGGGTATTGGATGTCACCCCTTGGCCAGAGATAAAAGGCTATTAAAATAGAGTCTTATTATAAGAGTAGATTCAAAGGTAGATTGAATAAGAATAGGAGACTGCGGTGAGGGGGAGTCAGTCTCCCATTTGCAGGATGGTTACCTTTTATCTGCCAGACTTTATGCCCTCCCTGTCTGGTGAGATCATACCCCATCTGATGCAAGTGACCAGGAAGGAAAGTCTGTGAGCTTAACCAGATGTCTCATTACCTACTTGCAGTCTTTGATGGTGGCCTATTTTTCTCTGCTGTAGCATGATCCCCTCTCTCCTTGTTTTGGGGGGGGGGGAGCCTCCTTCCCCTTCCCTGTCTGCTTATAATCTTTGCAATTACTGTAGGTATTACAGAGATTTATCTTTGAGCGTGTCACTGAGTGGATTTGTTACTAGGATCCACCTATTAAGGGAGTACATATGGCACGTAATTTTCTGTGTCTGGGATACTTCACTCAATATAATCTAATTCCATGCATTTCCCCCGCAAATTTCATTAATTCATCATTTCTGATGGCTCAGTAGTATTCTCTTGTATAAATGTACCACATTTTCCTTATCCACTCATCAACTGTTGGGCATTTGGGTTCATTCCATGACTCTGCTATTGTAAACAGTTCAGCCAGGTTTTTTTAACATGGAATCTGGGATCCTTTTGTTTGGGAGCAAGAGGGTAGTTGGCAGGTTTCCTTAATTAAGAATTTTAACTTCTTCCTTGCCAGACCTGCCCAATGACTGACATAATAGAGTTCCTAAGAAGGGGCCCCAAGCTATGTCACTGCGTCCTGAACTTTCACTAGTGTAGATGACTCAGAGGGAAATTCAGTGCCCACATAAACAGATGCTCTGGAGGATAGGAGGGGAAAGGCAGGAATGATCAAGAGAGGAGGAGGGAAGGAAAAGGGGTGAGAGTAGGGGGCAGAGAGTGGGAAAGGGGGGAGAGTGGAATGAGGGACAATGGGGGAAGGACAGAGGGAGAGAGAAGTGGGTACATATTGAGTTTGTATAACTAGACAAAAATGTAATAAGAATTTTAATCTTGTTACACATGTGAAATATTCTATAATGGAACACAGAATATATGTCATAAGTACTTCTGATGCATGCATATGTGAAAGGCAGAACACCTGGGTAAATATACTGGAATTTAGAGAGACATTTTTTATGGATTAAGAAGGTAGAAAACCCTTGAACTTGGAACTGTCCTGGAATGTTTTTTCACTGTGCACTAATTTTGAGGTTTAGTTAAATTAACTTTCACAACAGTGAATTATATGATCCTTCAAGACATGACAGGAAAGGTTTTGCTATTTGTTGTACTAGAAATTGAACCTAGAGCCTTGCACATGTCACACAAACTCTCTGTCTCTGAGCTACACCTGCAGGTATCTCATTTGATTTTGATTGCCTGTGTTGTGTTGGATGGTTTGAATTGCCTTTCATTGTGAGGTCAAATGCATTTCAGGTTTAGAATGGATTCTACATTGCAGGGGGGCAAAACGAGTATAGCTGGGTATAGATTATTCTCTAGTAAAGTAATAAAAATAACGGAACATTATAAATAGATACAGAATTAATCAATGTACGTTAATCTGTTTATGTAGTAATAGAAGCAAAAAACAATAAACCCATGTCTGCTCATGGTGATGAAGATGGACTGTATTTCAAGCAGGGAGAAGATATTAGGGAAACAGTCTCCTGTTGCTGAATCCTCGCGGGCCAGCTGGTCAAAGGAGGGGGAAAGTCATGAAAGGAGGGGGAAAAGTCAGCAGGGGCCTCTCGGCTCGCGGCAAGGGGGTGAGCGGGCCGGATCACCACACAGACTCTGGGAGTCAGGTGAGAAGCAAGCAGAAGACGAGATGCTGCAGACTCCTTTATTTAAGTAAGTGTTTGAGCTTATATAGGGTCGGGGTCCAATCAGGTGTTGCCACCTCTCCATTGGGGAGGGGAGCTGGGACAGCCACTCATCATTTAGCTATTTACTAGGTGTCCATTGCAGAGACAGGTTAGATGGCCGCTTCCCTCTGGTTGTTCATCCCTCTACCTGCATGTCCGGGGCATGCCCATACTTGTTCAGGCTTGTCCATAGCCGGACCTCCTGGATCCCGGAGCCTGGGTTAGGGCCTTCCTGAATCAATAGTGCCACAGTCTCCTTTCTACCAGGCATATTATTGGAAATCAACCATAGATGTCTTTAGAGGAAGTATTTTATTAAACTCCACATAAGTTTTATTCTCACCTAAATGTTAGGAAATAGTGGGGTAGGAAGTGGATTTAAAATCTTTCTTTGCTTGTAGCTCCATATTCATGTTTTCCTTGAGAAAATTTTTTGGGGGAAGCAGAATTGAAAAAAAAATTCTTTCAAATGATCAGTGTAGAAATCCATTTGGAGACCACCTGGAAGCTTGTCTTGGAAAAGTATAGCAGTGGCTAGGCCTGTCTTTCTACATTGTTCTGGATGCTTTAAGTAGGGGCACACAGATTATCCCACAAACATCTTTGATCAAGGTTCTGTGGATGTGATTGGTGCTTGGTTGTGAAAATAGGGTCCAGAATTGAAAAGTACCAAGAAGCATTTCTACATTGGCTTAAAGTTTGAGAAAGATGGGCACAGCCAAAGGAAGATAAGTGAAGTTGGTAGAGATTCATTCTGACAGAATAGGTACTAAAGCTAAACATTTAGATGGTGGTATAGGAGCCTGAAGAACTAGTTCCAATTCAAAGCTGAGTCTTCTTTTCATAATACAACTTGACAGTGAAGACCCCATAGTTGAAAGTATTCTAAAGTTGTTTTCAACACATATGAAGGCAGGAAAATGCAGCTATGCAACCAGTTGCATTATTCAATAGACTATTGACAAGTAGGATCACTGTGGTGTTTTCATCATGGAAACGAAGGAAAATACCATTAAACAAGTCTGAATTTTAAATGTCTGAATATGTTGATTTAATAAAAAAGCTGAATTAGCAGGTCAAAATTTCAAGTGATAATCGTCCCTTGAAGGTGGGAATGAAGCCTGTGTTTCTGAAGATAACACTATTTTGCAGAGCTTTCAGACTGAAGGATACCAGGAAACATAACCTATGCACATCACAAAGTCTATCATACTGAGTCAATTCCCAAAGACAGTATGCACATTATATTGAATCTTAAATCCTCAACAAAATTATCAAGATCATTGACCATCTTGATAAATCTCATTTCCAGTTTTTTCAACTAAGGCTGCCTTCTGCAACAGTATATTGGTGAAGTCTGAGATCACAGTTCAAATCTAGATTCATCTTATTTGAGACCTTGACAGTTTGTTCTTATGACAGAGTTCTAAGCAATAAATGGATGTCCTTATTTTGTTGTACTTTTTAGAAGAACTATAAGACAATTTTAAATATTAGTTTGTTGGGGAACTTACCAGTCCACTAGATAATAAACAAATCATCCATCTATCCCATGTACCTGCATATTAACCAACAATCAAATCAAGTGGATTCATAGACATGTTCTTGAGATTTTTGTATAAAACACTGTGTATGCATTAGGGAAGTACAGAATTGATTAAGGTAAAATTCCTAGTTTTGAGAAAAAGACATATTATAAAACTTTAAAAAATCATTTATTTTGTTTAAAAATCACAATGGATGTTTGTTTTTTGTCCATCTCCTGTTACCCAACCTCATCCCCTGTCTCCTCACTGAGAGTTATCTTCTTTCCAACAAGCTTCCTCCTACCTTGATATCCCTTCTTGTATATGTGTCCCATTGAGTCCTACAAGGGATGTCTGTTCTTTTATGTGCCTGGGTACTAATTGTGGGGTAGGCAGAATTACTGTAGGTGAACCCCTGATGCATGCACGAAAGGCCTCTTCTTTTTTTTTTTTATTAAACATTTAATTATACATTTTAAAATTTTTTACCAGTTCCCTCCCTCCCCCCTCCTCCCCCTCCCCTTCCCCCAGTGCCTCCCCCCCAATTCCCAGAGAGTCCTTTATTGTGTACGCCTAACTCTCCACTGGGTCCTCCTCTCCGATGACATATAAGGACCCAGTGGCATTTCCATAAGCCCTTTCTCTTGTTCCCCTTAAGCATAAGATCACTACTATGGCTGTCAATCCCTTGCCTCCAGGGGTCTCGGTGCCCTTAACAGATGCTAGACTTTAGGAGGGCAACAGTGCGCTGGACATTGCGCAGGGCATGCAAAGTCCCATTATGATTGCTTTGGCCCCAACTATTGTTGAGAATCTTGCAAATCGTTGCTCCTCCCATCCTTTTGCTCTTACAATCTTACCGCCCCCTCTTCCGCAAATGTCCCTGAGCTCCAGGATGGGGAGAGATTAGGCTGTCCTAGTTCTATGTGATTGATATAGAGTCTCTGAAGTTCTGGATTGTGGTTGTTGATTTTCTTTTGCAGTTTTGCTGCTCCTGCAATTCCCTTCACTCCATTCTGCTGGGCACTGTATGTCACCCCCTGGCCAGAGACAAAAAGCTGTTAAACTGGAGTCTTGTTGTAATAGCACATTCAAGGGTAGATGTAATAAGAGTAGGAAACCTCACTGGGGGAGGGGTCCATTACCCATTTGCAAAATGATTACTTTTTATCTGCTAGACTATATGCCCTCCCCTTCTGGTGAGATCAGGAAAGAACGTCTGTGAACTTAACCAGGTTTCTCATTACTTACTTGCAGACCTTGATGGAGGCCTATTTTCTCTGCTGTAACATGGTCTCCTCTCTCCTTGTTTCTGGTGTGGCCCTCCTAACCCATCTCTCTTGTTCATAATCCTTGCAATTACTGTGTTACATAGGTTTACTTTTGAGTGTCTCAATGTGGGCTGGGTGAGTTTGGTACTAGGAGCCACCTATTAGGGAGTACATACGGTGCTTAATTTTCTGGGTTTGGGATACTTCACTTAATATAATTCTTTCTAATGACATCCATTTCCCAGCAAATTCCAGTAATTCATCATTTTTGATGGCTGAGTAGTACTCCATTGTATAGATGTACCACAGTTTCCTTATCCACTCGTCAACTGTTGGACATTTAGGTTGATTCCATGACTTTGCTATTGTAAACAGTGCTGCTATGAACATGGTCGAGCTTGTGCTATCGAGGCGAACCTCTGCTGCATGGGGGGTTATTCCCAAAAGTGGGATAGCAGGGTCATATGGCATTTCAATCTTTAAATTCTTTAAGAATCTCCAGACGGCTCGCCAGAGTGGCTGTATGAGCCTGCATTCCCACCAACAATGTAGGAGAGTTCCCCTCTCTCCACATCCTCTCCAGCATTTGTCGTTGTTTGTATTGTGGATTTTTGCCATCCTGACCGGGGTGAGATGATATCTCAGGGAAGTTTTGATTTGCATTTCCCTGATGGCGAAGGAAGTGGAGCATTTTTTAAGATAATTGTTAGACATTTTAATTTCATCCCTGGTAAAGTTTCTTTGAAGTTCCAGGGCCCATTTTTTAATTGGGCCAGTGTTTTCCTTGGAGTTTAATTTTCTAAGTTCTTTGTGCACTCTGGACAGTAGAGCTCTGTCAGATATGTGGTTAGTGAAGATTTTCTCCCATTCTGTGGGTTGCCTTTGAGCTCGTGTGACAATCTCTTTATCTGAACAGAAGCTCTTTAATTTCACAAGATCCCAACTGTTGAGAGTTGGTAGCAGTGACTGTGCCATTGGATGTCTGTTTAGGAAGTGTTGGCCTAGCCCAATCAGCTCGAGGGAGTTCCCTATCCTTTCAACTATGGCTTTTAAAGTCTCTGGCCTGATATCAAGGTCCTTGATCCATTTGGAATTAAGTCTTGTACATGGTGACAAGTACGGGTCCAGCTTTAATCTTCTGCATGTGGAGATCCAGTTTTGCCAGCACCATTTGTTGAAGATGCTGTTCTTTTTCCATTGGATTCTTTGGGCCCCTTTGTCAAAGACCAAATGGCTGTAACTTTGTGGGCTTATATCTGGGTCTTCAATCCTTATCCATTGATCTGTGTGTCTATTTTGGAGCCAGTACCAGGCTGTCTTTATAACTATGGATTTGTAGTATAGACTTAGGTTTGGTATGGTAATACCTCCAGCTGTGTTTTTGTTACTCAGGATTGTTTTTGCTATCCTGGGTCTTTTGTGCCTCCATATGAACTTTGAGATTGTTTGGTCAACTTCTTTGAAGAATTGCTTTGGGATTTTGATTGGTATAGCATTGAATCTGTATATTGCCTTAGGTAGGATGGTCATTTTTACAATGTTGATTCTGCCAATCCAGGAACAAGGGAGGTCTTTCCACCTTCTGGGGTCTTCTGCAATTTCTTCTTTAGGGTTTTAAAGATTTCATTGTAAAGGTCTTTTACCTCCTTAGTTAGGGTTATACCAAGGTATTTCACTTTTTTAGGGGTTATAGTAAATGGCATGGTTTCTCTCAAGGCTTTTTCACTTCTTTCATTCTGGGCATATAGGAAGGCCTCTGATTTTTGCACATTTATTTTGTATCCTGCCACCCTGCTGAACTTCTCAATTAGTTCCAGGAGCTTCCTGGTGGAGTTTTTGGGATCCCTCAGGTATAAGATCATGTCATCTGCAAATAGGGATAGCTTGACTTCTTCCTTGCCGATTTGAATCCCTCTTATGTCCCTTTCTTGTCTTATGGCTTCAGCTAAGACTTCAAGTACAATATTGAATAGAAGTGGTGAGAGTGGACAGCCTTGTCTAGTTCCTGATCGAAGTGGGAATGCTTCCAATTGTTCCCCATTGAGCATAATCCTTGCTGCGGGCTTGTTGTATACAGCTTTTATTATATTGATAAAGGTTCCTTCCATTCCTACTGTCTCTAGCGTTTTGATCATAAAAGGCTGTTGGATCTTGTCAAAAGCTTTTTCTGCATGTATCATGTGGTCTTGGACTTTGGACTGGTTTACATGATGAATTACATTTATTGATTTGCGTATGTTGAACCAACCTTGTGTGCCGGGGATGAAGCCTACTTGGTCCCCATGAATGATCTTTTTAATATGTTTTTGAATCCGATTTGCTAAGACTTTGTTGAGAATCTTTGCGTCTGTGTTCATCAGGGAGATCGGCCTATAGTTTTCTTTTTTAAGTGAATCTTTATTAGGTTTTGGGATTAAAACGATATTAGCTTCATAGAAGGAATTTGGTAGTGTTCCTTCCTTTGCTATTTGATGGAACAGTTTAAGGAGTATTGGTGTTATTAACTCCTTAAATGTCTGGTAGAACTCTGTGCTGAATCCATCTGGTCCAGGACATTTTTTGGTGGGAAGATTCGAGATTACTTCCTCAATTTCCTTATATGTTATAGGACTATTTAAATAATTCACAACTTCCTGATTCAATTTAGGTAAGTTGTGTTTACTTAGAAATTCATCCATCTCTTTTGTGTTGTCTAACTTCACAGAGTATAAGTTTTTGAAATATGATGTTATAATTCTCTGGATTTCTTGGGTATCCGTAGTGATAACTCCATGTTCATTTCTAATTTTGTTAATTTGGGTTTTCTCTCTCTTGCTTTTGGTTAGTTTAGCTAGGGGTGTATCAATCTTGTTGATTTTTTCAAAGAACCAGCTTTTTTTTTTTATTAAAAATTTAATTATACATTTTAAAATTTTTTACCAGTTCCCTCCCTCCCCCCTCCTCCCCCTCCCCTTCCCCCAGTGCCTCCCCCCCAATTCCCAGAGAGTCCTTTATTGTGTACGCCTAACTCTCCACTGGGTCCTCCTCTCCGATGACATATAAGGACCCAGTGGCATTTCCATAAGCCCTTTCTCTTGAAAGAACCAGCTTTTTGATTGGTTGATTTTTTCTATCGTTTTCTTAGTCTCGATTTCAGATATTTCTCCCCTTATTTTGCTAATCTCTTCTCTTCTACTGCTTTTGGGATCAGATTGCTCTAGTTTCTCTAAAGCTTTAAGCTGCATTGTTAAGTTGTTTATTTCTGATGTTTCCATTTTTTTGACGTGGGCATTAAGAGCTATGAACTTACCTCTTAGAACAGCTTTCATTGTGTCCCAGAGATTTTGGTAAGTTGTATTTTCGTTATCATTCACTTTCAGGAAATCTTGAATTTCCTTTTTAATTTCTTCCTGAATCCAGTTCTCATTCAGCATCATAGTGTTAAGTTTCCAGGAGTTAGTGTATTTTCTCTTGTTTGATGTGTTGTGGATGTCCAGCTTTAGGCCGTGGTGGTCTGATAGGGCACAGGTTAGAATTTCAACTTTCTTGTACATGTGTAGATTCATTTTGTGGCCCAATATGTGATCTATTTTGGAGAAAGTTCCGTGTGCTGCTGAGAAAAATGTGTATTCTTTGGTGCGTGGGTGAAAAGTTCGATAGAGATCTGTGAGGTCCATTTCTTTCAGGGTTTGATTAAGTTCCAAAGTGTCTCTGTTAAGCTTTTGACCTGTTGATCTATCCCATGTAGAGAGGGTGGTGTTGAAGTCCCCAAGAATTATCGTTTGGGGGTTGATTTCTTGCTTTAGACGCTGTAGGGTTTTCTTAATGAATGTGGAGGGGCCCGTATTGGGTGCATATATGTTCAGTATTGTGAAATCTTCTTGGTGAATTGTACCTGTGACTAAAATGTAGTATCCATCCGTGTCTCTTACAATTTTTTTGGTTTGAAATCCACTTTGTCTGATAGCATAATGGCTACCCTTGCCTGTTTTCTGCTTCCATTTGCTTGTAGAATTGTTGACCAGCCTTTTATTTTTAGAGCGTTCCTATCTTTTGTGGTGAGATGGGTTTCCTGCAGGCAACAGATTGATGGATTGTGATTTTTAATCCAAGTTTGTAATCTGTGTCTCTTGATCGGTGAATTAAGTCCATTAACATTTAGTGTTATAATGGAGAAACTATTGTTAATTCCAGACATTTATTATGTTTAGTAGTTTTTATAAGTATATTGCTTTGCTTTTAATGGTGTTATATTTGCCTTCTGTTCTCCTGGATATGCCTGTTTTTTTCTTCACGCTTGAGTATCATTTCTAGCAGTTTTTGAAGGCCTGGTTTGGTGGCCATGTATCCCTTAAAGTTGTCTTTGTGCTGGAAAATTTTTCTTTCTCCCTCGATCATGACTGATAGTTTTGCAGGGTAAATCAGCCTGGGTTGACATTTTTGCTCATTCAATACTTGAAGTATGTCTCTCCAAGCTCTTCTTGCTTTTACTGTTTCGACTGAGAAGTCATTTGTTATTTTAATAGGTTTACCTTTAAAAGTGACTTGTTTTTTCTCCCTTGAAGCTCTCAGCACCAGTTCTTTATTTTGAATGTGGAGTGTTTTAACTATTATTTGCCGCGGTGTGCTTCTATTTTGGTCGTATCTGTTTGGGGTGCGGAATGCCTCTTGTATATGAATGGGCCTCTCTTTTTTTAGATGAGGAAAGTTTTCCTTGATGATCGTTTGAAAAATTTCCACAGGGGTGGTATTTTGAGATTCTTGCTCTGGTATTCCATGAATACGCATGTTAGGCTTCTTCAGGGTGTCCCATATCTCTTGGATATTTCTCTCAAGTATCTTTTTGGCTTTAACAACCTCTTCCATTGAGCTGGTTAGTACTCCCACTTTATCTTCAAGGTCTGAAATTCTGTTTTCTGCTTCATTAGTTCTGTTGATAAGACTCTCTGTGGCGTTCTGGGTTGAAGATAACTTGTCTTTTAGCTCAGTTTTAAATTCTGCTTGAGTTTGTTTTAACTGCTCTATGCCACTTTTTGTTTCTTGCACTGTTTTTCTCAACTCCTCCAGATGTCTGTTGTGTTCCTCTTCAAAGCGATTGATTCGATTATGTAATTCCTCCCGGATTTCCTCTTTCATAGTATTGAACATGGTAATGATCATATTTGGAAGACCTTATCCTGGGTGAGGCTTTCTTGGCCTTTTTCCACGGGTTTGTTCTTGTTGGAGTCTAAGATGGGATTAATTTCTTCAGTGGGAAATTTGTTACTTGAGTGTTGCTTCTCATGGATTTGCACTTTGACTTTGGCATTGTCATTTTAACTCTTAAGATCTCTCAATTTCACTAAACTGAATTATTTGGCCTGGGGTACTGGTGGGCGGGGCCCGAACGGGGACTTACCTAGGGTGCGGGGTGAGGCCCGGCTGGATCTCGCGTAAGCGTTCTGACCGGCGGAGCGGGGTGGGGTGAAAAGGGAGGATGGGTGCGTCGGCGTGGAGCTATTTAACCAGAGGACAGCTGGGGCGGGGCCCGGGCGCAGGGGGTGGTCCTCCTCGTCCCTCGGCCCCCGCGCGGCTCCGGCTGGATGGTGGGAGTCGGAGCCGGGTCCCTGTGGGCTGACCTGGGGTCCTAGAGCCCGCGGTGAGGCCCGGCTGGATCTCGCGTACGCGTCCCGACCGGCGGAGCGGGGTTGGGTGAAAAGGAAAGGCCTCTTCTTGTGACTATATTATACCATCATGGTGATTCAGGGGGGTGAAACCACCTGAATTTTCCCCCATCTATTGTGTAAGTTGTCAGGCCCAATCTTGTGTAGGTCTTGTGCAGGTGAGGTTGGCTGCAGTGCATTCATAGTTGAATTTGGTTTATGTGTACAGCATACAGTTTACCAGTATTCTCCCCTCAACTTGTTTCACACCTTCTTTCTGTCCTGTCCTCAGTGCTATAGCCTGGCTTTTATCATGGAGGGACTTGGACACTTTGGGTGTCCTGTTTCTGTTTGAATATTTCTTGGTTGCATACTTTCTTTTTATTTATATTATTTTATTTTTCTAGTTTTACAAACATACTGAGTACTCAACTCTACTTCCTTCCATCTCCCTCCTACCCATCCTCCTTCCCCTCCCTTCTTCAGTCCATTCCATTCCCTCCCAGTCTGCTGGCCTTCTGCTTTCATGAACTCCATGGCTCCCTCTGGCCTGTCTGCTCTTATTTATTTTTAATTTTTTTCTATTTTTACAAACATATACAGTACTTTTCCCTGCTTCCTTCCATTGTTTCTCCTTCCCATTTCTCCATCAATTCCACCCTCCTGCCTATCTGCTTCTTTGAATCTCAGGGTTGTCCCTAGCCTGTCTACTCCTGTGGGGGTTCAGACCTCTGTGGCATACCAGATTGCCTCTCTTTGGACTACCCCTCTGATAGGGGCATTTTCCTTGATTCATCCAGCTTCAGTCCCCAAGGTTTCCACTCTATATTTTTACCTCTCTTGAGTTCTGTGATATTCTATGGAGGCATGTTAGTATGCTGATCATTATGCAGGTCTGGTAAGGACAAGTCTCACTGTAGTGAGTTCCTAGATGCAGCAGTTCTGCCTTGAATGAAATATCTTGTCCTATAGGTGAACCTTCCCATCTTTAGGTTCTTAGATTCTCACTGCCTCCTCTTCTGTGAGGTTCCCAAAACCTTAGGATGGGAAAATTGGGTTGGTCTGATTTTGCGTGAGGCCTGCTGAACTGCTGGCACCCTGCATTATGGTTGTCCAGTACTGTCCACTTCGCTGCTCCTCTATTGCCCTAGACTGCATCCTGTCAGTGTGTTGAGATTCTCTACTTCTCTTGTAAAAGAAGATTTCTAGGGTGAGTGATAAGTGCTCTTCAAATCTATAAGTATAACAATAGCTATTTACAGAACAATTTGGTGTACTGTCCTCCTACTTATAGGTTCATTGGCTGTTTTTCTAATTGACCTATTTCCTTCCCTTTTTTAGGTTCTTGGTCTGGTTAAAAGTAACAGGAATGTGTTCCATTCTGACAAGTGTGTCTTTTTTATTTATTTATTTTTCCCCAATGACAAGTGTGTCTTGAGTCCAGTCAGATAACTGTTTGTTGCAGTTCACCTGAATGGTTGCTGACAAATCACCATCAAATGGCTTAAGGGAACAAGAGGTTTATTTTGTTATGATTTTCCGGCTATAGTTTATAGTCCAGCTTGACAGGAGAGCATGTACCAACACCAAGGCCAAGGAAACTGGCCACATCATCTCTATGTAATGGCTGAGAGAGGGACAATCCTTACTTGCCAGACCAGCATGTGTGACCAAGTATACACAAAGATGCTGACTTTCTCAACAAATTCTTTGTGTTTTATTCTAGGGCCTAGTTCTACCCATCATAGGCTGGGCCTTCCCCATCAGCTAGACGATCTCCTGCAGGTTTGCTCTGGACTTAACTCAACCACTAATTCTCCACAAATGTGCTCAGAGTTTGAACCCTCAACTGTCATGTTGACACCTGTGCCTAACTATGACACTGTTGACTGTCTCTTTGATGATACTCATGCCACTATTACACTGGTGGTTACCTGTTGCCATGGTAGTTTTTATTGCAACTTAAAAATCTCATGATTTGATGGGGCCTGTGATTATTTCTCTTCCCCAGTAAATTCTACATTATTCCTTGATATTATGTAAGCTATCTAACAAGGAGGAAGTCCTCAGACCAGTTCTAGTTGATGTATTTTGCCCATGTTCTCTGATCCATATGTGCTGCATCTTCAGTAATAGGGTCTTACTGATAGTTTTTTGGAAAGCGTTAGTTGCATACTTTCAAGGCAGCCACTTAAAGAGCTAATTGTAGCAACCTAAGTGCTAAAATAGAGAAAACTATGTTTTCTGTCTCCAGGTAGTACATAGGGTGGTTAGATTCAGCAACATACAAAAGGAGCCTCTCTAGTCCTAGATGACAGCATGAGTGAGATCATGGAAGCAATGAAGCTGGTAGTTAATTTTTTTATATGTGTGTGTTCATGTGAGCAGGAACATGTGTGTGTGTGTGTGTGTGTGTGTGTGTGTGCACGCGCACACACGCTTGTGTGTAGAATAGTCAGAAACCTCAGCTATCATCCTCAGGAAAGGCATTCATTGCCTTTGAGACAGAATCTATTATTGGCTTGAACTCCACTAATTTGTCTGGATTCACTTCCCAGTGTACCCCAGGGATCTGCCTGTCTCTGTCTCTACCATGCTGGCATTTCAAGTGTGTGCCACCATGCCCTGCATTTTTATTGAGCTCTGATCCTCACATATGAAAGCAAGCGTCTTACTGACTGAGCTATTTCTCTAGCCCTTCAAATGTTTAACTGTTAAAGGAAGAAGGAATATGCTTGCTTATTTTTGAGAAAACTTTATTGCATAGTCCATGATGCACCTAGTGCTGGCTTTACAGGTGTGTACAACCACCCTCAGGTAAACAAGAAGAAATGCCAACAGAAATGTGTGTTTAGAACTTTGAGCTGGCTATTAGTTCTTTGTTTCTGTTACTCTTGAAGTTATTAGTTTGAACTTTGAACAATATTTCACTTTGCTCAAGATGCTGAGGAATGTGTATTGGCAGGTTTTCCTCTGTAGTTTCTTTTCTTTAATTTGGCAGTGCTTCCTCTAAAAATGTATCCAAGTAACCATGTTGTAACATGGAGTTCTGCCAGTTTTCTTGACATCTCTTTATGTGTGTGGAGATTATAAATACAAAAGAACTCAAGGACCTGGCCCTGAGACAGATAGTAGATATGAAATCTCAGTGAAGACTGATCACCATAGAGGATGAGCAGGCTCATCTTGAAACAATTTAGCCCAAATAAAGCTGCTTACAACACTTACTTTCTTACTTTTCTGTGTCTTTGCCTCCTTCCTTCTTTCTTCTGGATAGTTACTTGAAAAGGAAATATTTGTCAAAACTTTATTAAAATTCCTTGCACATCACTATGTAGATAACTCTTATTTTATCTACTTGCTCGTGAGGCCTTGGATAGGCCTACTTGCTTTTAAGATAATCAGATCCATTGTTGTTTTTGAGACAGGATCTCATTTTGTAAGCCAGGCTGGCCTCAAACTTCTCCCATCTCAGCCTCTCAAGTGCTGGGATTATAGGTATGAGTCATCATGACTGGCTTCAGTCAGGTTTGTTGACAAAGACTTAACCAAGTTATATTCAGATTCCTTGGAGCATTTAGTCTAGGCCTATTAAGCTGACCTTAACAGACTTTTGCTAAATAAATTTATTTAGCAAATCCAATGTAGATTTTCATCAAGGCTCTTAACCCTTACTCTTGGTGTGTAAGTCCTTATCCTACCTTTAGTCTAAGTT
Source organism: Typhlomys cinereus (assembly GCA_023101885.1). NCBI lineage: Eukaryota > Metazoa > Chordata > Mammalia > Rodentia > Platacanthomyidae > Typhlomys > Typhlomys cinereus. Next base: position 3,637,482 of record JALPQD010000079.1, read on the forward strand.
TCAGAAAGGCAGTTTAGTCAGAATCTTCCTGCCTTTGATTGCTAATTCTTCTTAATAATTTCCCACGCATTGGTTCTATCATTCATTCTAATTAACTGTACATTTCTAGTTATTTTTTCTGTACTTGGAGCTGTGTTCATTCCCTCTCCTCTTTATTTTAACAGTCTTTCACCTGTTAAAATAATTCTGAAGTCTTCCTTACCATTTTAGCATGTGTCAGAATAATTTTTCTTTAACAGTCTGCATTAGACTCTGTGGTAGCCAAATCAAATGGCCACCAAAACCTTTATTCCTCTTGTTACTTGCAGGATTATGTTATGCTACATGGCAAAAATAATATTGCCAAAGCACTTAATGGTTAAAAAACAAATTTACCTTCAGGTAGACCAAGAGATTGGCATAAGCTAATCACAAGAACCATTTTTAAAGCAGAAAGAAGAAATCAGAGTGATGCAAATAAAGACAATGGATATGCTGCACTCTTGGTTTGTATGAATGTGGAAGGATTCTATGGATAGGACTAGAAAATGGCTTCTTGGGGTTGAGAGTACCTCACTGCCAAGACCCAGAAACAAAATAGCGAAAATAGTCTTACAGTGTCCAGAAACTGAACCATGTCAGCAATCTGAGTGAACTTGGAGGTCTAGTTCAAAATAAAATTCCAGTTCAGCTCACCTTGACGATTTTTCCATTTGTTCCACACCTTGATTTTGTCCCTCTGTGACCCTCAGCAGAGATCCCATGTGAATCTTCCTAGCATATGCTTAACATATGAAACAATGAATTCAAAATGTGTTTTGTTTTAAGCCAAATTTGTGGAAAGTTGCTACTAAGTAGTAGACAACTAACACACCTTGTTTGCATTATCAGAGATATGTGATTCTTGTCAGTTTTGCAATGGTCTTTGTATGTGGCATGAAAATATGAGGACAGGTTTTCTTTAGAATTTAATCATTTCAACTTCCCTATTTTATTTTTATTTATTTTTTTTAAATTTTATTATTATTATTATTATTTATTCAACTGTGTATGTGCGCGCGTGTGTGTATCTGTGTGTGTGTGTGTGTGTGTGTGTGTGTGTGTGTGTGTGTGTGTGTGTAGAACCACGGACGAATCGCGAACCACCATGGACGCCTCCACCTCCTTCTGCCCCGGGATTCACAGGCTCCGCCCTACCAGGACCGGAACGCAGGCCGCCCCCGCTTCACGCCTGGCGTCTATACGTGGGATCTGGGATCCGAACTCAGGACCTTCTGCCTGCAAGGCAGAGGCTTAACCCCTGAGCCACCTCTCCAGCCCAACTTCCCTATTTTAAAGAGAAACTCAACTCCTATGGTATTGTGATGGACGTTAGTCACATTTATGATACAATATAATTCACTGAACAAATAATCACAATGTATCCAGTAAACACAAAACAATACATAAGATATATATATATATATATATAATATATATTATATAAGATATAGAACATTGCTCAGGAACATTTTGGGAGTTTTTAATACTCTTAATTACTTACAGGTGTTTTTTTTTTTCTTCCAAGAGTGGCGCTAACATGAAGCATGCTTTAGATAGATATAAACTACCGTGTCTATATCATTCAGGACCTTCAGAGGAAGATAAGTGCTAGTATATACACATATATAAAGGGATTTATTTTTAAAAAGTTAGCATGACTGGGGCTGGAGAGGTGGCTCAGGGGTTAAGCCTCTGCCTTGTAGGCAGCAGGTCCTGAGTTCCGATCCTAGACCCCACGTATAGACGCCGGGCGGAAGTGGGGGGGGGACTGCATTTCTGGTCCTGGTAGGGCGGACGGAGCCTATGAATCCTGGGGCAGAGTAAACCAGGAGGAGGTGGAGGCGGTCCATGGTGGTTCCCGAATTTGCTTGTGGTTCTATACACACACACACACACACACACACACACACACATACATACACACATGCGCACACGTACACATGCACAATTGAATAAATAATAAAAAAATTAAAAAAAGTTAGCATGAGTGTGAGAGGCTGTCTGTGAAAGGTCTACAAGGAGGGGGCTGAAGGTTAGAGGTGCAGAAAACAATAAGTGGAAATTTGATTCCAAAGATGGTGGTTTTAGTTTCTTTTCTCATTGTTGTGACTTGACAAAAGATGCTTATATAAGAAAAGATTAATTTGGCTTGAGAGCTACACTTCATCATGGCAGGGCCATCAAGGCAGTGAGAAAACAGAGCAAAGTGAATGCTCTTTTCTTTTTTTCCCTGTCTGGATTCCAGTTCAAAAGATGGTGCTGTCCACATTTAGGGCTAGTCTTTGATCCTCATTTGTAAGTTTTTGGAAATTCGCTCATAGATGCATTATGATTTTTGGTGTTCTTCACTTAATAGGATTTAGAATTAACCTAGAACTCACACCTGTGGGTGTGACTGTGAGGGCAACTCCAAAGAGGATTACCTTACTGGGAAGAATAGACAGAACCCAACTAGTATTCTGAGGAAAAAGTTCGACCCAGCTTCTTGCCCTTTTCCTTTAAAAACTATATTTATTTATCTTTGTGTGTGTGTCAGGGGAGGGAGCAATGGTGACTTCAGGAATCATCCTGGATTGTTTCTACCTTCTTTTTGTTTCACTCTGGGATTTCCCAGGCTCTGCCAACCAGGGTATGAAGGGCAGGCTGCTGCCATTTTCCCCTGGCGTATTTTATGAGGAACCTGGGATCCAAACTCGGGACCTCCTGCTTGTGAGCCAGAGTCTTAACCCCTGAGCCATCTCTCTAGCCCTGCCTTTTTTCTTTTTGAATGCAAGTCTCTAACTGCTACTATCATCTTCTGCTGATATCAGCCTCCACATTCTCCTTTCTAACATGGGCTAAATACCATTAGCTAGCTATCCACAGAGCTCTAGTCTTCCAGCACTGGTTTAGAACTAATGAGACATCTAGCTCTGTGGATTACACAGAGGGCCACTCCACCACCTAAACCACTCTAATGGGTTCTCTTTATGTACATATATACATATATACATATATACATTTTAAACACACACACTCACACACTACACCCTATTGGTTCTGTTCCTCTAGAAGCTCTTCCTAATATACACATCCAAACCCGTGTTCTTGAAAGGAGGAGTCAAACAATGTATGTGTATTAAATGTTGTGAATCACACACTAGGAAGCATTTTCAATTAGAAACTTGGTGACTCAAGTGGCTCTATCCTATCAGGTAGGATCCAAGGTAAAGATTCACTATGCTGTGTTCAAGACCAACAATACATTGAAAACTAGATTTAGCCAGACCTGAGTTTAAATTGTAGCTAGGTGCAACTGCCTCATGTGTGTGTGTGTGAGTGTGTGTGTGTGTGTGTGTGTGTGTGTGTGTACATGTATATACCTGTGCATCTAGTCTATACAATATGTGAGTATCTGAAGGGCCTTTGTGAAGATAAATTGAGATGTCATAGAAAAAGCATTTGAAACACTGCCTGTAAATAATAGGATCTAACAAAATGGGAGTTACATTACTGTGAGTAGTAGTAGTGTTATCAAGAGAAATATCAGAAGAGGATAGTATATAAAGTAAGCTGAATACTTTAGCTCTACTAAATGCTTGTTTATAGAGCTGCTTGCTTTTGTTATTAGATAACAGATGGAGAGAAACCATTCTTCATTCTTCCTTTTGTGCCTCATTAGTGACATTATCAGGAGCCACATGTAAGAAATAAATACAAGCAATTAAAGCATATGTATTTTGTTTGCTCTTCATGTTATTTATTGTCCATATCGTGCCATGGTCTTGCATCAAACTCTGTGACCCTCTATGAAAATAGCAAGTTACTTGTTATTGGATTGCTAATTTTATTTTCTCTGTCATTGTCTCCTGATTATAAATTTGATAAATACAACATTACCTCCTGTTCTGGACATTCTCATAATTTTATGTTGAGTCACCTTTTCTTCTCTGGCTTGGTGTTATAATTTAAAAATTGTTTTGGCTGAAAGAAAAAGGCAAAATTAATACTGCCTATAAATTGATCTGCCCTGGACAAGATGCTCAATCCTGTGAAAATTTTCTTTCAGAAGATAATTTTGTTTATAGCAACTCTTATTTTCAGCATGGAATCAATGTTAAAACCATACTGAGGCAGTTGGATATTGAAAATGATCAATTAACTTCCTGTTCAGATTAAAAGGCAAGGAACACTTGACTGTGGGGAAGATTTTTGTATTGGATAGTGATTTGTTTTGCTCGAAGCATAAACCGCCTTGCATTTTTGCATTGTGGAAGGAATGAAGGAAAAATGAATACTGTGGTAAATAAGGTTATTTGGGTATGTAAAAACCTTGAGGACTTTTGATTATGAAAGCATAAGTCAAGGCCCGAGTGTGCTGTTGACTTTGTTCACCAGATAAACCACATGAAGATTTACTGTTTTCAGCAGATTAGAATTAGCAATTGGCATTTATGATATTAGTCATGCATATGAATAAATACTGAGAAAATTATTTATTCCAAGCTTAAATAATCTCTCCTCTTACAGAAATCTAATAAGAACAAAATTAAAAGATTTTTTTTTTAGTTCCTCCTGAGTACTAACGGACAAAGCAAGGTAACCCTGGACTTGCAATTTAGCTAGAAGTCTCATTTAAGGTTATCTGATTATATGACCCCTCAGTCTGCCAATTTCTTATTGAAATCCATGGAGGCAGGATTCACTTACTTCAAAAGATTAAGTCCTTGAGACTTTTCTGTTTTCAAATACATTCACTTGTCTCCCTCCTTTTCCTGGTGCCTAGATTAGAAGAATAGTTGTTGTTTTAGTTAGAATCATTTAACAGGAAACAGGCTGGCAGATGACAAAGGATGACCATACCCATGGGAGTGATAGGATCTCAAACGCCTTGTGAAAACAACTTAATTTATGTTCAGATTCGTAGTACTTTTTATTTAATTTTTTCATATATTTTCTTTTTATATAGGGAACAAAATATGAAAATAAGGGGTTCAGACAATACTAAGGGCTGGGAAAATTTTCACAATGCTATTCCATCACTTTCCAGTATTCTTTTTTTATTTAATACATTTTTATTATTATTTCAGCTCATACAAACTTAATAGGTACACCAGTTTCCTCCCTCCCTCCTCCTCCCCCCGAACCCCCTGCTCCCCCTCCCCTCACCCCTCCCTCCCCATCCCCCCGTGCCTCCTGCCCCAATTCCCAGAGTCCTTTCTTGTGCATGCCTGACTCTCCTCTGGGCCCTCCTCTCTGATGACCTACAAGGACCCAGTGGCCTTTCCTTGAACCCTTTCCTGTGTTCCCCTTAAGCATAGGAACACTACTGTGGCTGTCAATCCCTTGCCTCCAAGGATCTTGGTGCCTTTAGCAGATGCTAGACTTTGTGAGGTCAATAGTGTGTTGGACATTGCGCCGGGCATGCAATGTCCAATTATGATTGCTTCGGCCCTAACTTGTGTGGAATATCTTGCAAATCATTGCTCCTCCCATCCTTTTGCTCTTACGCTCTTACCACCCCCTCTTCCGCAAATGTCCCTGAGCTTCAGGATGGGGAGAGATTAGTCTGGCCTAGTTCTAGGTGGTTGATATAGAGTCTCTGAAGTTCCACTTTCCAGTATTCTTTGATTTATCACTATCCAAACATCCACACAGCCAGTGCATGCTTTGACCCCAAGAGACCAGCATGGGTAAGATTGGAATTTATTGTGTCTTCCTACATCAATTCAGTCATTTCATTGCCCCATGGAATTTCTGAATATAAGTTTGGATTTTGAGGAGACTGTTTTGTGAGGCATGGCTTTTTGAGTTTAACCATAGGCCAAGCAGACATACAGCAAAGAAATGAAGGAAATGAGCAGCCTGCTAAGCATGTCGTAATATGTGTCAGCCTGGGTTGTGTGAAAGCTATTGGAAGAAGTGTGGGCTCTTCTAAACAAGAACATTCTACCAGTCCAGAAGCTACTGACAAAAAGGAGACACGTACTTATGGGTTTGGATCTTTTCTTCTGTGGTTACTAGTTAAGAGAGTGAACCCAAATTTAAGGTTTTTGAGGGCCATTACAAGGATGGGGGAACAATAGAAACAATGCCAACAAAGTTGTTGAGACAAATGGAAAAAAGACTAGGGCAAATTTGTTTAAGAAACAGCATCCTGATTTTCCGTTTTTCATGAACTGTTTGACTACTGAAACTGAGACCAGAAAACCATGAGACTGAGGACAGAAAACCATCAGAGAAGTTCCAAATCTCAGATGCATAAATGTGGATATTTCATGATACGTTAACGATATTGTCTTTCAGAGAGACATATTTTGCAGCTGTCTGGGCATTTCAACAGTAAATGCAGTCTGCTTTCTGAGACCCTCCTATATGAGAATAGCCAGAAGATCCTTGTGGATCTGCAGTTCCATCCTGTACTTGGTGGTGATCTTCATTCCTTCACATGTTCACCAAATCACAGGTTCCTGCTTTAACTATGCTGGTTTAACGTCTGTGCTCAAGTTCTTTTTTTTTTTTTTCTAGTATGGAGTTTCTCAGTAGTACTAGCTTTGTCCTTAATATTTACCTACTTTTCTGTGTTCTTAATCATATAATAACTCCTTGCATAAAGTCCTGCATTGAAAAGTCTTTTAAAATGAAGATTTTGTACTGTCTGTTCCCTTGAAAGACAGACCTCTCTCTTCTTGTCTGTACCTGTTTTCCTCTTCTTTTTCCTCTTCATTTGAAAGTGTGCCAAACTTTCAGTGTGGAATTCAGAAGAGATTTTTTTCTGCTTATCAATATTCAAAAGTTCATACTTCATCAAAATTTTTTTTGTTATTTTTCAAGATTTTGGAGCATAAAAATAAAAATATTAGTAATGTTGGTTGTTTTAGAATTGTAAGTATATATACATCTATATTTAAAAAAGATTCAGTAAGCTGAATACTAGTCCTAGTTCTAGTTCTAATTTGGTGGTTAATAATGCCACAGTATCAATTTATCCTTCAATATATATTATATTTTAAAAAGAACTTTTATTATTTATTTATTTATTTACATGCACAAGTGTGTCTGTGTTTGTGTGTCATAGGGCACTGTGTGTCCCTGTCATAGTTAAGCACAGGTGTCAACTTGACTCTTGAGGGTTTGAGCTCTGGGCACAGGTGTAGAGAGTTGATGGTTGAGTTAAGCCCAGAGCAAACCTGAAGGAGATTGTCTAGCTGCTGGGGGAGACCCAGCCCATGGTGGGTGGGACTAGGCCCTGGATAAATCACAGAGAGATGGCTGAGAGAGTTGGCATCCTTCTGTTCACTTGGCCAGACATGCTGGTCTGGCAAGTAAGGATTGTCCATCTCTCAGCCATTATGCAGTGATGGTGTGGCCAGTTCCCTCAGCCCTGGTGTTGGTGCGTGCTCTCCCGTCAAGCTGGACTATGAACTGTAACCGGACTATTGTAAGAAAGTAAACTCCTTGTTCCCTTAAGCTGTGTTCTGGTCATTTATCAGCAACCATGCAGGCGGACTGCAACAGAATTTGGTACCAGAAGTGGGGTGTTGCTGATAAATCTGACTATGTGGATTTTGTGGCTTTTGAACGGTTCTGCTGGACAAAGTTGGAAATTCTTGAAAATTTTCACTTTGTGGATTTACAAACTACCGTTCTTCAGCGTTTAGTGGGCCAATTGCTGAGAGACATTGTTCGGGCCCAGTTTCTGAGGAGGGGAACAAGGACCTTGGTAAAGTTGAATTGAGAGACGATGGACTGGTTTGCTTGATTGAGGAGAGCTGTGTTGGCAGCCTTGAAGGTTTGGATGTGCAAAGGGCAGGCAGCAGAATATCTGCTGCTGTTGGACAAGTATCAGTGAAGGAAAACCTAGTGACTTGCACTGAGATGGTGGAGGACGTGGAAACCACCGTATGGCAAGTTCATGGTTTGGAAGCTCAGATTCCTTCAGGGGCCGAAAGCCCAAGTTAAAGTTGTTTCTTGCCCTTTGCAAGTTTGGTTGCCTAGAAGAGAGGCTTTTCCAGCGTCAGCGCATTGAAGTTGGTGCAGCTGCGGCTCCAGTGGACTAAGCTGCGTTTCAACCTCGCTTCGGAATCAGGCAGCGTCCCTCAGGTGATACTGGTTTTCATGTACTACTGAAGGGTTCATGGAGAGCAGCAGAAGCTTGGCACCAAGTGGCAGAGGTAGAGTTCCTGCGAGAGATGGTGAAGCTTAAAGCTGCAGAGGAGAACCCAGAGTTGTGTTTGAGATGCCAGAACTGTGGGACTGCTGCTGAGGATGACTGCGAGTGGAGATTCAGCCTGGTTCAGAGGAACTCTGCTCTTACAACTTCCAGCTGCAAACAGGGACTGGGAATGCCTAGAATCTTTGAGCCGCCTTAACTACATGATGAACAGCAGAAGATGGACATTGAAGTACAGGATGCGGTGATTTGCTGGACTTTGATCTTTTTAATGTTTTCTTATTGTTTTAAGATCCTTCTGTTTTAATGTTTTATCTGCTTTAAACTTTTAAAATATTGGAACTGAAGTTTTAATGAGAGAACATTTTAAATTTGTTCATGGAATGTATTTATATTTTAACATCTGTGGGGACAAGGAAAGGTTACAGTTTAAAAGTGCTATTGTTTTTGTGTCAAGTTGACAAGGGGTGGAATGTCATAGTTAAGCACAGGTGTCAACTTGACTCTTGAGGGTTTGAGCTCTGGGCACAGGTGTAGAGAGTTGATGGTTGAGTTAAGCCCAGAGCAAACCTGAAGGAGATTGTCTAGCTGCTGGGGGAGACCCAGCCCATGGTGGGTGGGACTAGGCCCTGGATAAATCACAGAGAGATGGCTGAGAGAGTTGGCATCCTTCTGTTCACTTGGCCAGACATGCTGGTCTGGCAAGTAAGGATTGTCCATCTCTCAGCCATTATGGTGGCCAGTTCCCTCGGCCCTGGTGTTGGTGCATGCTCTCCCGTCAAGCTGGACTATGAACTGTAACCGGACTATCGTAAGAAAGTAAACTCCTTGTTCCCTTAAGCTGTGTTCTGGTCATTTATCAGCAACCATGCAGGCGGACTGCAACAGTCCCTATGAAGGCAAGGATAACTTCAGGAATCATCCTGGATTGTTTTTATCTCCTTTTTTGCTTGGCTTTGGGATTTCTTGGGCTCTGCCCATTAGGGCCACGAAGTGCAGCCTACTGCTGTTTCTGCATGACATTTTTATGTGGGGCCTGGGATTTGAACTTATTCTGCTTGCGAGTCATAGTCTTAATCCCTGAACTATCTCTCCAGGCCTAAATTACAATTTTCTTAAGCAGAAGTCACAAATACATTACAGTGAAGTATGCATTTTTAATTTAATCTGTCATATATTTGTAATTAAATAGAACTGTTAGGAAACAAGCTGGTTTTAAGTAAATCAAAGTTTAGATTTTTATGTATTTTATGTTGATGTTCAGATGTACAGACCTGAGAGAAAGAGATAGGAAAGAGGAAGCCTTAATTATAATGAATTACTTTATTGCAAGATCACATATTTTCTTATTTTTCTGTGTTTTCTGTTATTTTATCTGTAAGGTAAATATAATTTTGAGTCTTTCTAATTATTAATGATACTTCCTAATGTTGCTAAAACAGTGATGTATTTTTAGTTCATAACCAATGCTAATATGTATATATTCCCTTTTCCCCAGTTCATCGCTTGTTCCCAATAATTGCCAAAATGTTACAGAGGGACTTAGATTTTCTAAACACAGAAGAACGGGCTGGTTCTACCTTTCAAGGCTGCATAATTAGATTCTCATGGAAGGTATGAAAGCAGTTCAGAGCCCACCAGAGCATTGGTATGCTTATACTGTTTGCAGAATATTTTTGTGCAGATCTTGAAATAAAACTGCACATATATTTTTGTACATGTTAATGAAAAGACCTAAAATTAAGAGTAAGGGGACTGTGTGTATATATAATATATATATATGCATACATGTACATACATAATACATACGTGTATTTTCTTTTTTTTTTTTTTTTTTTTTTTTTTATTATTTTTTTTTTTTATTAAAAATTTAATTATACATTTTAAAATTTTTTACCAGTTCCCTCCCTCCCCCCTCCCCTTCCCCCAGTGTCTCCCCCCCAATTCCCAGAGAGTCCTTTATTGTGTGCGCCTAACTCTCCACTGGGTCCTCCTCTCCGATGACATATAAGGACCCAGTGGCATTTCCATAAGCCCTTTCTCTTGTTCCCCTTAATCATAAGATTACTACTATGGCTGTCAATCCCTTGCCTCCAGGGGTCTCGGTGCCCTTAACAGATGCTAGACTTTATGAGGGCAACAGTGCGCTGGACATTGCGCAGGGCATGCAAAGTTCCATTATGATTGCTTTGGCCCCAACTATTGTTGAGAATCTTGCAAATCGTTGCTCCTCCCATCCTTTTGCTCTTACAATCTTACCGCCCCCTCTTCCGCAAATGTCCCTGAGCTCCAGGATGGGGAGAGATTAGGCTGTCCTAGTTCTATGTGATTGATATAGAGTCTCTGAAGTTCTGGATTGTGGTTTGTTGATTTTCTTTTGCAGTTTTTCTGCTCCTGCAATTCCCTTCACTCCATTCTGCTGGGCACTGTATGTCACCCCCTGGCCAGAGACAAAAAGCTGTTAAACTGGAGTCTTGTTGTAATAGCACATTCAAGGGTAGATGTAATAAGAGTAGGAAACCTCACTGAGGGCGGGGTCCATTACCCATTTGCACAATGATTACTTTTTATCTGCTAGACTATATGCCCTCCCCTTCTGGTGAGATCAGGAAAGAACGTCTGTGAACTTAACCAGGTTTCTCATTACTTACTTGCAGACCTTGATGGAGGCCTATTTTCTCTGCTGTAACATGGTCTCCTCTCTCCTTGTTTCTGGTGTGGCCCTCCTAACCCATCTCTCTTGTTCATAATCCTTGCAATTACTGTGTTTACATACGTGTATTTTCTTTTAGTGTACATACATGAATGCAGTGAATTTATGGTATTTTCACCCCTTAATTCCCAATGAGATCCCCTCCCCCTCTCCTTACATCCTTTTTTCTGCCCTGCCAGACTCCCTTCTAATTTTAAGTCATTTCACACATGTGACCCATGGGATTTCATCTGGTTTGCATTTGGTGATATATACCTGAATACTTGCTGGAGCATGAATCATATATCAATGGGTATACCTTTGAAGAAAGCATCCTCTTTTTTCTTCCCTCTCAACATTAGTCTTCATTAGTCTCTCAGGGAGGCATGAAGCCTCTTGAGATCTTAATGGAACAAAAAAATTATATGTGTGTGTGTGTGTGTGTGTGTGTGTGTGTGTGTGTCACAGGGCACTCACTGTGTGTGTCTGTGGAGGTCCAGGGTTGACTTCAGAATCATCCTGGATTGCTCTACTTCTTTTTGCTTTGCTGCAGGATTTCCCAAGCTTTGTCTTCTATGGTGAGAAGTGCAGACCACCGCATTTTCACTCTGGTGGGGTTGCAGGGGAGGTGTATGTGGGCTCTGGAATCCAAACAAAGGTCCTTCTGATTTTAAGGCCATCTCTCCAGCCCTGGAAACAGAAATTTTAAGATATGACATCTTCTAGTATGTACAAATATATATACCTTTGAGATCACTTCTCCAGTGCATGTGTGCTGGGCCCAGGAATGAAATATTAGGTTATGTTCAGGTCCACATCCTTCCCAGGTGCAAGGGTCAGTTGTATATTAAGGACAAAGGGATGAAGCATTTATCATACAGTAATAAAATATCATTTTCTTGTTTAGTGTTGAAGCCTGTTTGTGATAGTATTGTTGGAATTTTGATATGTAGAAGGAACTTAATCTGGTTTGTGTATTTCAAATATTACAAGAATTTTGGCTACAGTTTTGGCAGTGAATTGAACACCTATGATTTTACATCATTATAGAAAACAAAAGAAACTTATGCCATTTACAGATATTGACAGGCATTTAGGCATTTCACATATTTAAAATTGATATTTGCAGAGAAAGATATACTGGGAAAGTGATTTTGATAGGTAGCGAGAATTTACACTGGTTGACAAAACTTTTCCTTTTATTTATTTATTATTTTATTCCCCACTCATACAAACTTAATAGGTACCCCGGTCCCCTCCCTCCCTCCACCCCATCCTGGACCCGCTTACTCCCTACTCCCTTTTCCCCTTCCTTCCTTTCCTTTTCTCCCAGTACCCCCTCTCCCTCCCTCCAATCCTTGGAGCATCCTTTAGTGTGAATGTCAAACTTCCCTCTGCTTCCTCTGCTCTAATGAGGTGTAAGGACTCAGTAGCATTTCCTAAAGCCCTTTCTTGTGATCACCTTTAATATGGGAACACTATTGTGACTGTTAATACCTTGCCTCTAAGGATCCTAGTGCCTGTGATCCATGCTAGACTTTGAGGGGTCATTGACATATCAGTCATTGCACAGGTCATGCAAAGTCCTATTATGGTTACTTCAGCCCTACCTTGTGTGGAGTATCTTGTGCATTGTTGCTCCTCCCCATCTTTAGGCTCTTACAACCTTACTGCCCCCTCTTCCGCAAATTTCCCTGAGCTTTAGGATGGGGAAAGATTTGTCTGGTTTGGTTCCAGGTGATTAATGTAGGGTTTCTGATGTTCTGAATTATGGTTTGTTGTTTTTTTCAGGTTTGCTGTTCCTGCACTGCCCTTGGCTCCATCCTGATTGGTCTTGGATGTCACCTCCTAGCCAGAGATAAAAAGCTGTTAAAATAGAGTCTAACTATAAGAGTAGATTCAAAGGTAGATGGAATAAGAGTAGGAGACCACGGTGAGGGGGGGTCAGTGTCCCATTTGCAGGATGGTTGCCATCTATCTGCCAGAATCTATGCCCTCCCTGACTGGTGAGATCAAACCCCCTCAGTTGCAAGTAACCAGGAAGAAAAATGTCTCACTACTTACTTGCAGTACTTGATGGTGGCCTCTGCCTGTAGCATGATCCCCTCTCTTCTTGTTTCTGGGGGAGGGGGGCTCCTTCCCCTTCCCTCCTGTTTATAATCTTTGCAGTTACTGTAGGTAATACAGAGATTTATCTTTGAATATGTCATTAGGTAGGTTTGGTACTAGGATCTACCTATTAGGGATGACAATTGGCACTTAATTTTCTGTGTCTGGGATACTTCACTCAATATAATTTTTTCCAATTCCATCCATTTCCTGGCAAATTTTATTAATTCATCATTTTTGATAGTTGAGTAGTATTCCATTGTATAAATGTACTACATTTTCCTTATAAACTCGTCAACTGTTGGGCATTTGGATTGATTCCATGACTTTGCTATTGTAAATAGTGCTGCTATGAACATGGTCGTGCTTGTGCCATTGAGGTGAATTTTTGCTGTATGGGGGATTATTCCCAAAAGCAGAATAGCAGAGGCATATGGCATTTCAATCTTTAACTTTTTTAAGAATCACCAGACTGCTCACCAGAGTGGTTATATAAGCCTGCATTCCTACCAGCAATGTAGGAGAGTTCCCTTCTCTCCACATCCTCTCTAGCATTTGGTGTTGTCTCTATTGTGGATTTTTGCCATCCTGACAAGGGTGAGATGATAGCTCAGGAAGGTTTTGATTTGCATTTCCCTGATGGCTAAGTATGTGGAACATTTTTTAAGATATTTGTTAGACATTTCAATTTCGTCCCTGGTAAAGTTTCTTTTGAGTTCCAAGGCCCATTTTTTTTCCTGATAGTGTATATTTTTTCTTATCTTTTTATAATTTATTTATTTCTGCTCATACAAACTTAATAGGTACACCGGTCCCCTCCCTCCATCCACCCCTCCCTGGACCCCCTTTTCCCCTCCCTCCTTTTCCCTTCCTTTCCCCCCTCCCTCCCTTTCTCCCAGTGCCTTCTCCCCCCATCCCTGGAGCATCCTTTAATGTGTATGTCAAACTTTCCTCTGGATCCTCCTCTCTGATGAGGTGTAAGGAATCAGTGGCATGTCTTTGAACTCTTTTTTGTGTTCCCCTTAAGTATAGGAACACTATTGTGGCTGTTGATCCCTAGCTTCTAAGGATCCTAGTGCCAAGGGTCATTTTTTAATTGGGCCATTTATTTCCTTGGTGTTTAGTTTTCTAAGTTCTTTGTGCACTCTGTATAATAGAGCTCTATCAGATATGTGGTTAATGATTTTTCTCCCATTCTGTGGGTTGCCTTTTTGCTTGGTTTACAATCATTTATCTTAACAGAAGCTGTTTAATTTCATAAGATCCCATTTGTTGACTGTTGGTTGTAGTGACTGTGCTATTGGATTTCTGTTTAGGAACTGTTGCCCTATTCCAATCAGCTCGAGGGAGTTCCCTACCCTTCAACTAGGGTTTTTATAGTTTCTGGCCTTATATTGAGGTCCTTGATCCATTTGGAATTATTTTTTTTTGTATGGTGACAAGTACAGGTCCAGTTTTAATCTTCTGCATGTAGACATCCAGTTTTGTCAGCATAATTTGTTGAAGATGCTGTTCTTTTTCCATTGGATTTTTGGGGTCCCTTTGTCAAAGATCAAATGGCTGTAATTGTGTGGGCTTATATTTGCATCTTCAACCCTTATTCATTGATGCTCCAAGGATGGGGGGCACTGGGAGAAAGGGAGGGAGGGGGGAAAGGAAGAGAAAAGGGGAGGCAGCAAGGGGATCCAGGGAGGAGTGGAGGGAGGGAGTGGACCAGGGTACCTATTAAGTTTGTATGAGTGAAAAAAAAAGATCATGTCATCTGAAAATAGAGATAACTTGACTTTTTCCTTGCTGTTTCGAATCCTTTTTATCTCCCTCTCTTGTCTTATGGCTCCAGCTAAGACTTCAAGTAAAATAGTGAGTAGAAGTGGTGAGAGTGGACAGCCTTGTCTAGTTTCTGGTCAAAGCGGGAATGCTTCAGGTTTTTCCCCATTGCAAATAGTCCTTCCTGTTGGGTTGTTGTATACAGCTTTTATTATATTGATAAAAGTTCCTTCCATTCCAACTGTCTCTAGGGTTTTGATCATAAAAGGCTGTTGGATCTTGTCGAAAGCTTTTTCTGCATCTATCGAGAGTATCATGTGGTGTTGGAATTAGACTGGTTTATATAGTGAATTACATTTATTGATTTGTGTATGTTGAACCAATCTTGTGTGCCTGGGATAAAGGTTAGTTGATCACTGTGAATGATCTTTTTGATATGTTTTTGAATCCAATTTGCTAATACTTTGTTGAGAATCTTTGCATTTATGTTCATCAAAGAGATTTGCCTATAGTTTCTTTTCTAAGTGTATCTTTATTAGGTATTTTTATTATTGTTCGCTTTAGGAAATCTTGAATTTCCTTTATGATTTCTTCCTGAATCCAATTCTCATTCAGCATCATAATGTTTAGTTTCCAAGAGTTAGTGTATTTTCTGTTGTTTGTTGTGTTGCTGATGTTAAGCTGTAGACCATGGTGGTCTGATAGGGTACAAGCTAGAATTTCAACTTTCCAGTACATGTGAAGGTTCGTTTCATGGCCCAACATGTGGTTTATTTTGGAGAAAGTTCCATGTGCTGCTGAGAAAAATGTGAATTCTTTGGTGCATGGAAGGAAAAGTTCGATAGAGATCTGTAAGGTCCATTTCAGTAATAATTTGATTAAGTTCCAATGTGTCTCTGTTAAGTTTTTGACCTGTTGATCTATCCCATGTTGAGAGGGTGGTATTGAAATCCCCAGGAATTATCATTTTGGGGTTGATTTCTTGCTTTAGATGCTGTAGCATTTGCTTAATGAATGTGGAGGAGCCCATATTAGGTGTGTATGTTTTGTATTGTGAAGTCTTCTGGTGAATTGTACCTGTGACTAAAATGTAGTATCCATCTGTGTCTCTTATGATTTTTTTTTGGTTTGAAGTCTACTTTGTCTGATAGCATAAGAGCTGTTTCCTGGTTCCATTAGCTTGCAGAATTTTTGACCAGCCTTTTAGTTATAGTATGTACCTATCTTTTGTTGTGTGATGAGTTTCCTGAAGGCAGCAGATTGATGGGTTATGATTTCTAATCCAAGTTTGTAATCTGCGTCTTTTGATTGATGAGTTAATTCTATTGACATTTAGTGTTACAATGCAGAAATTACTTTTAATTCTGGACAGTTTTTATGTTTAGTGGCTTTCATAAGTGTATTATTTGGCTTATAGGTTTTGGTGGTATTGTACTTCCCTTCTGTCCTTCTGGATATGCTTGTTCTTTCCTTCAAGCTTGAATATTTTTTCTAGCATTTTTTAAAGACCTGGATTGGTAGTCATGTAAGCCTTTAAGTTGTCTTTGTGCTGGAAAACTTTTCTTTCTCCCTTGGTCATGACGGATAGTTTTGCAGGGTAAATCATCCTGGGTTGACATTTTTGCACATTCAATACTTGAAGTACGTCTCTCCAAGCTCTCCTTGCTTTTACTGTTTCCATTGAGAAGTCATTTGTTATTTTAATAGGTTTACCTTCAAAAGTGACTTGTTTTTTTCTCTTGAAGCTCTCAGCACCTTTTCTTTGTCTTGACTGTGGAGTGTTTTGACTATTATTTGCCATGGTGAGTTTCTATTTTGGTCATATCTTTTAGGGGTGTGGAATGTCTCATGTATTTGGATGGGTCTCTCTTTAGATGAGGAAAGTTTTCCTTGATGATAATTTGAAAAATTTCCTCTGGTGTGGTTTCTTGTTCTGGTGTTCCATGAATGCACATGTTATGCTTCTTGAGAGTGTCCCATAACAGTTGAATATTCCTCTCTAGTATTTTTTTGACTTTAACAACCTTTTCCATTGAGCTGGTTAGTTCTTCCATTTCGTCTTCAAGATCTGAAATTCTCTTTTCTGCTTTGTTAGTTCTGCTGATAAGAATCTCTGTTGAGTTCTGTGTTGAAGATAACTTGTCTTTTAGTTCAGTTTTAAACTCTGCTTGAGACTGTTTTAACTGAACTTTGCCTATTTTTGTTTCTTGAACTGTTTTTCTCATCTCCTCCAAGTGTCTGTTGTGTTCCTTTTCAAAGTGGTTGATGTGGTTATTTAATTCCTCCCAGATTTCCTCTTTCATAGTATTCATCATGGTAATGATCATGCCTTGAAAGTCATTATCTTGAGTATGGCTTTCTTGGCTATTTCCTGTGAATTTGTTCTGGTTGGATTCTATCATTATGGGGTTAATTCTTTTGGTGGGAGATTTGTTTTCTTGGGTTTTGTTTCTCATGGATTTGCACTGTGACCTATGCATTGTTGTTTTATCTCTTAAGACCTTCTTTCATTTTCTGTGTGTTTTTGATTGAACTGTATTAGTTGGTATTACAACTCTTAAGCAGTTATTACTTGTGTTTGCCTTGGAGTTGGGTACTCTTGTTTGTTGTTACTGTTATTATCTGGATGAGTCTATTAGAACATTACTGCATCAATTAAGTCAGGTTTAGTGGACAGGGAGTGAAGATTAGTATGGTAGTACACTTTTGCGATTTAGTACCTTGGTGATAAGTGAGGTGAATGGTATAGTCCCTGAAGTTGTATACGTTTTAGGGTGGCTATATATAAAAGTTAAACTACAGTGACTAATAATTGAAAGGAGCAGGATGGTAAAAAGGGGTTTATTTATCTTTGAGCTGGATGTGGAGAATCTCTCCCATGTGATAGGATGATTTTAGAGGAATTCAGATGTATGTCCTTTGTCCCCTAGAGCTTTGCTTGAGTTTTCTTGGACTCTGTTGAATTCTGAGAAGCATCATGTCCTCCCTAAATCGTGCATGTCCTGGGTGGAAAGGGCAGAGCTTCTAGTTGTTTTTTTTTTTTTGTTCGTTTGTTTTAAAGTTTTTTTAATACATTTTTTATTATTTCCGCACATACAAACTTAATAGGTAGACCAGTTGCCTCCCTCCCTCCTCCTCCCCCCAAACCCTCTCCTCCCCCTCCCTCCCTCCTCATCCCCCATTGCCTCCCCCCCATTCCCAGAGAGTGCTTTATTGTGTATGCCTAACTCTCCTTTGGGTCCTCCTCTCGGATGACGTACAAGGACCCAGTGGTATTTCCCTGAACTCTTTCTCATGTTCCCCTTAAGCATAGGAACACTACTGTGGCTGTCAATCCCTTGCATTCAAGGATCTTGGTGCCTTTAGCTGATGCTAGACTTTGTGAGGTCAATAGTGTGTTGGACATTGCGCAGGGCATGCAAAGTCCTATTATGATTGCTTCGGCCCTAAATAGTGTGGAGAATCTTGCAAATCATTGCTCCTCCCATCCTTTTGCTCTTACAATCTTACCACCCCCTCTTCTGCAAATGTCCCTGAGCTTCAGGATGGGGAGAGATTAGTCTGGTCTAGTTCTATGTGGATGATATAGAGTCTCTGAAGTTCTGGATTGTGGTTTGTTGATTTTCTTTTGCAGTTTTGCTGCTCCTGCAATGCCCTTCACTCCATCCTGATGGGCACTGTATGTCACCCCCTGGTCAGAGACAAAAAGCTGTTAAACTGGAGTCTTGTTATAATAGCACATTCAAAGGTAGATGTAATAAAAGCAGGAAACCTCGGTGAGGGAGGGGTCAGTCACCCATTTGCAAAATGATCACCTTTCATCTGCCAGACTATATGACTTCCCCTTCTGGTGAGATCATACCCCCTCAGTAGTACATGATCAGGAACGAACGTTTGTGAACTTAACCAGGTATCACATTACTTACTTGCATTCCTTGGAGGCCTATTTTCTCTGTTGTAATATGGTCCCTTCTCCCCTTTTGTCTGGTGTGGCCCTATTAGGGTTACTTTTTATCTGCCAGACTATATGCCCTCCTCTTCTGGTGAGATCATACCCCCTCAGTAGTAAATGATCAGGAACAAATGTCTGTGAACTTAATCATATGTCTCATTACTTATTTGAGTCCTTGATGGAGGCCTATTTTCTCTGATGTAACATGGTCCCTTCTCTCCTTGTTTCTGGTGTGGCCCTCCTACCCCATCCCTCCTGTTCATAATCCTTGCAATTACTGTCTCTAGGTGGGCTGGGTGGGTTTGGTACTAGGAGCCCCCTATTAGGGAATACATACGATGCTTAATTTTCTGGGTCTGGGATACTTCACTTAATATAATCGTTTCTAATGATATCCATTTCCCGGCAAATTCCAGTAATTCATCATTTTTGATGGCTGAGTAGTACTCCATTGTATAAATGTACCACATTTTCCTTATCCACTCGTCAACTGTTAGATATTTGGGTTGATTCCATGACTTTGCTATTGTAAACAGTGCTGCTATGAACATGGTCGTGCTTGTGCTATCGAGGTGAACCTCTGCTGTATGGGGGGTTATTCCCAAAAGTGGAATAGCAGGGTCATATGGCATTTCAATCTTTAATTTCTTTAAGAATCTCCAGATGGCTCGCCAGAGTGACTTTATAAGCCTGCATTCCCACCAGCAATGTAGGAGAGTTCCCCTCTCTCCACATCCTCTCCAGCATTTGTTGTTGTTTGTATTGTGGATTTTTGCCATCCTGACCGGGGTGAGATGATATCTCAGGGAAGTTTTGATTTGGATTTCCCTGATGGCTAAAGAAGTGGAGCATTTATGAAGATATCTGTTAGACATTTTAATTTCATCCCTGGTAAAATTTCTTTTAAGTTCTAGGGCCCATTTTTTAATTGGGCCATTAGTTTCCTTGGTGTTTAGTTTTCTAAGTTCTTTGTGCACTCTGGACAGTAGAGCTCTACCAGATATGTGATTAGTGAAGATTTTCTCCCATTCTGTGCGTTGCCTTTGAGCTTGTGTTACAATCTCTTTATCTGAATGGAAGCTCTTTAATTTCACAAGATCCCAACTGTTGAGAGTTGGTAGCAGTGACTGTGCCATTGGATGTCTGTTTAGGAAATGTTGGCCTAGCCCAATCAGCTCGAGGGAGTTCCCTATCCTTTCAACTATGGTTTTTATAGTCTCTGGCCTTAAATCAAGGTCCTTGATCCATTTGGAATTAAGTCTTGTACATGATGACAAGTATGGGTCCAGCTTTAATCTTTTGCATGTGGAGATCGAGTTTTGCCAACACCATTTGTTGAAGATGCTGTTCGTTTTCAATTGGATACTTTGGGCCCCTTTGTCAAAGACCAAATAGGTGTAATTTTGTGGGCTTATATCTGGGTCTTCAATCCTTATCCATTGATCTGTGTGTCTATTTTGGAGCCAGGACCAGGCTGTTTTTATAACTATGGGTTTGTAATATAGACTAAGGTTCGGTATGGTAATCCCTCCAGCAGTGTTTTTGTTACTCAGGATTGTCTTTGCTATCCTGGGTCTTTTGTGCCTCCATATGAATTTTCAGATTGTTTGGTCAACTTCTTTAGAGAATTGCTTTGGGATTTTAATTGGTATAGCATTGAATCTGTATATTGCCTTTAGTAGCATGGTCATTTTTATATTGTTGATTCTGCCAATCCAAGAACATGGGAGGTCTTTCCACCTTCTGGGGTCTTCTGCAATTTCTTTCTTCAGGGTTTTAAAGTTTTCATTGGAATGGTCTTTTACCTCCTTGGTTAGGTTTATACCAAGGTATTTCATTTTTTTAGGGGCTATAGTAAATGGGATTATTTCTCTCAAGGCTTTTTCACTTCTTTCATTCTGGGCATATAGGAGGCCTCTGATTTTTGCACATTTATTTTGTATCCTGCCACCTGCTGAACTTCTCAATTAGTTCCAGGAGCTTCCTGGTGGAGTTTTTGGATCCCTCAGGTATAAGATCATGTCATCTGCAAATAGGGATAGCTTGACTTCTTCCTTGCCAATTTGAATCCCTCTTATGTCCCTTTCTTGTCTTATGGCTTCAGCTAAGACTTCAATATTGAATAGAAGTGGTGAGAGTGGACAGCCCTGTCTAGTTCCTGATCGAAGTGGGAATGCTTCCAATTGTTCCCCATTGAGCATAATCCTTGCTGTGGGCTTGTTGTATACAGCTTTTATTATATTGATAAAGGTTCCTTCCATTCCTACTGTCTCTAGCGTTTTGATCATAAAAGGCTGTTGGATCTTTGTGAAAAGCTTTTTCAGCATCTATCGAGAGTATCATGTGGTCTTGGACTTTGGACTGGTTTACATGATGAATTTCATTTATTGATTTGCGTAGGTTGAACCAACCTTATGTGCCGGGGGTGAAGCCTACTTGGTCCCCGTGAATAATCTTTTTTATATGTTTTTGAATCCGATTTGCTAAGACTTTGTTGAGAATCTTTCCGTCTGTGTTCATCAGGGAGATCGGCCTATAGTTTTCTTTTTTAAGTGAATCTTTATTAGGTTTGGTATTAAGACGATATTAGCTTCAGAAGGAATTTGGTTGTGTTCTTTCCTTTGCTATTTGATGGAACAGTTTAAGGAGTATTGGTGTTATTAACTCCTTAAATATCGGGTAGAATTCTGTGCTGAATCCATCTGGTCCAGGACATTTTTTGGTAGGACCATTTGAGATTACTTCTTCAATTTCCTTATATGTTATAGGACTATTCAAATAATTCACAAGTTCCTGATTCAATTTAGGTAAGTTGTGTTTACTTAGAAATTCATCCATCTCTTTTGTGTTGTCAAACTTCACAGAGTATAAGTTTTTGAAATATGATGTTATAATTCTCTGCTTTTCTCGGGTGTCAGTAGTGATAACTCCATATTCATCTCTAATTTTGTTAATTTGGGTTTTCTCTCTCTTGCTTTTGGTTAATTTAGCTAGGGGTGTATCAATCTTATTGATTTTTTCAACGAACCAGCTTTTTGACTGGTTGATTTTTTCTATCATTTTCTTAATCTTGATTTCAGATATTTCTCCCTTTATTTTGCTGATCTCCTCTCTTCTACCACTTTTGGGATCAGATTGCTCTAGTTTCTCTAAAGCTTCAAGCTCCATTGTTAAGGTGTTTATTTCTGATGTTTCCATTTTTTTGATGTAGGCATTAAGAACTATGAACTTACCTCTTAGGACAGCTTTCATTGTGTCCCAGAGATTTTGGTAAGTTGTATTTTCATTATCGTTTGCTTTCAGGAAATCTTGAATTTCCTTTTTTAATTTCTTCCTGAATCCAGTTCTCATTCAGCATCATATTGTTAAGTTTCTGGGGGTTTAGTGTATTTTCTCTTGTTTGTTGTGTTTTGGATGTCCAGCTTTAGGCTATGTTGGTCTGACAGGGCACAGGTTAGAGTTTCAACTTTTTTGTATATGTGTAGATTCGTTTTGTGGCCCAACACGTGATCTATTTTGGAGAAAGTTCCATGTGCTGCTGAGAAAATTGTGTATTCTTTGGTGCGTGGGTGAAATGTTCGGTAGAGATCTTAAGGTCCATTTCTTTCAGGGTTTAATTAAGGTCCAAAGTGTCTCTGTTAAGCTTTTGACTTGGTGATCTATCCCATCTTGAGAGGGCGGTGTTGAAGTCCCCAAGAATTCTTGTTTGGGGGTTAATTTCTTGCTTTAGACACTGTAAGGTTTTCTTAATGAATGTGGAGGGGCCCGTATTGGGTGCATAAATGTTCCATATTGTGAAGTTTTCCTGGTGAATTGTACCTGTGACTAAAATGTAGTATCTGTCTGTGTCTCTTATGATTTTCTTCGGTTTGAAGTCCACTTTGTCTGAAAGCATAATTGCTACCCTTGCCTGTTTCCTGGTTCCATTAGCTTCCAAGATTTTGGACCAGCCTTTCATTCTTAGTATGTACCTATCTTTTATGGTGAGATGAGTTTCCTGAAGGCAGCAGATTGTTGGATTGTGGTTTTTAATCCAAGTTTGTAATCTGTGTCTCTTAATCGATGAGTTAATACCATTGACATTCAGTGTTTTAATGGAGATATTATTTTTAATTCTGGACATATTTTATGTTCAGTAGATTTTGTAAGCATATTGCTTGATATTTATGTTTTGGTGGTATTATACTTCCCTTCTGTCCTCCTGGATATGCTTGTTCTTTTCTTCAAGCTTGAGTATCATTTCTAAGATTTTTTGAAGGCCTGGTTTGGAAGACATGTATCCCTTCAAGTTGTGTTTGTGGTGGAAAACTTTGATTTCTCCCTCAATCATGACAGATAGTTTTGCTGGGTATATCAGTCTGGGTTGGCATTTTTGCTTATTTAATAATTGTAATATGTGTCTCCAAGCTCTTCTTGCTTTTACTGTTTCCATTGAGTAGTCATTTGTTATTCTAATAGGTTTACCTGTAAAAGTGAGTTGCTTTTTTCTCTTGAAGCTCTGAGCACCTTTTCTTTGTCTTGAATGTGGAGTGTTTTGACTATTATTTGCCGTGGCGAATTTCTATTTTGGTCGTATCTGTTTGGAGTGTGTAATGCCTCTTGTATTTTGATAGGCCTCTCATTCTTTAGTTGTGGGAAGTTTTCATTTATGATGAATTGAAATATTTCCTCCGGTGTGGTATTTTGGGATTCTTGTTCTGGTATTCCATGAATGCGCATGTTAGGCTTCTTCAGGGTGTCCCCATATCTCTTGAATGTTCCTCTCCAGTATCTTTTTGGCTTTAACAATCTCTTCCATTGAGCTGATTAATTCTCTCACTTTGTCTTCAAGATCTGAAATTCTATTTTCTGCCTCATTTGCTATGCTGATAAGACTTTCTGTTGAGTTTTGGGTTGAAGATAACTTGTCTTTTAGTTCAATTTTAAACTCTGCCTGAGACTGTTTTACCTGCTCTATACCTATTTTTGTTTCTTGAACTGTTTTTCTCAACTCCTCCAGGTTCCTGTTGTGTTCCTGTTCAAAGTGGTTGACACGGTTGTTTAACTCTTCTCGGATTTCCTCTTTCATAGTATTAATCATGGTAATGATCATATTCTGAACGTCTTTATATTGGGTCTGGCTTTCAAGGCTATTTTCTGTGGATTTGTTCTGGTCGGAATCCCTCCTTATGGGATTGATTCTTTCGGTGGGAGATGGGTCTTCTTGGGTTTGTTTCTCGTGGATCTGCACTTTGACTTGTACATTGTTGTTTTTTTTTTAAAATTTAATTATACATTTTAAAATTTTTTACCAGTTCCCTCCCTCCCCCCTCCTCCCCCTCCCCTTCCCCCAGTGCCTCCCCCCCAATTCCCAGAGAGTCCTTTATTGTGTACGCCTAACTCTCCACTGGGTCCTCCTCTCCGATGACATATAAGGACCCAGTGGCATTTCCATAAGCCCTTTCTCTTGTTCCCCTTAAGCATAAGATCACTACTATGGCTGTCAATCCCTTGCCTCCAGGGGTCTCGGTGCCCTTAACAGATGC
Organism: Typhlomys cinereus; assembly: GCA_023101885.1. Lineage (NCBI taxonomy): Eukaryota > Metazoa > Chordata > Mammalia > Rodentia > Platacanthomyidae > Typhlomys > Typhlomys cinereus. Next base: position 3,661,700 of record JALPQD010000079.1, read on the forward strand.
TAGACTTTAGGAGGGCAACAGTGCGCTGGACATTGCGCAGGGCATGCAAAGTCCCATTATGATTGCTTTGGCCCCAACTATTGTTGAGAATCTTGCAAATCGTTGCTCCTCCCATCCTTTTGCTCTTACAATCTTACCGCCCCCTCTTCCGCAAATGTCCCTGAGCTCCAGGATGGGGAGAGATTAGGCTGTCCTAGTTCTATGTGATTGATATAGAGTCTCTGAAGTTCTGGATTGTGGTTTGTTGATTTTCTTTTGCAGTTTTGCTGCTCCTGCAATTCCCTTCACTCCATTCTGCTGGGCACTGTATGTCACCCCCTGGCCAGAGACAAAAAGCTGTTAAACTGGAGTCTTGTTGTAATAGCACATTCAAGGGTAGATGTAATAAGAGTAGGAAACCTCACTGAGGGAGGGGTCCATCACCCATTTGCAAAATGATTACTTTTTATCTGCTAGACTATATGCCCTCCCCTTCTGGTGAGATCAGGAAAGAACGTCTGTGAACTTAACCAGGTTTCTCATTACTTACTTGCAGACCTTGATGGAGGCCTATTTTCTCTGCTGTAACATGGTTTCCTCTCTCCTTGTTTCTGGTGTGGCCCTCCTAACCCATCTCTCTTGTTCATAATCCTTGCAATTACTGTGTTACATAGGTTTACTTTTGAGTGTCTCAATGTGGGCTGGGTGAGTTTGGTACTAGGAGCCACCTATTAGGGAGTACATACGGTGCTTAATTTTCTGGGTTTGGGATACTTCACTTAATATAATTGTTTCTAATGACATCCATTTCCCAGCAAATTCCAGTAATTCATGATTTTTGATGGCTGAGTAGTACTCCATGGTATAGATGTACCACAGTTTCCTTATCCACTCGTCAACTGTTGGACATTTAGGTTGATTCCATGACTTTGCTATTGTAAACAGTGCTGCTATGAACATGGTCGAGCTTGTGCTATCGAGGCGAACCTCTGCTGCATGGGGGGTTATTCCCAAAAGTGGGATAGCTGGGTCATACGGCATTTCAATCTTTAATTTCTTTAAGAATCTCCAGACGGCTTGCCAGAGTGGCTGTATGAGTCTGCATTCCCACCAACAATGCAGGAGAGTTCCCCTCTCTCCACATCCTCTCCAGCATTTGTCGTTGTTTGTATTGTGGATTTTTGCCATCCAGACCGGGGTGAGATGATATCTCAGGGAAGTTTTGATTTGCATTTCCCTGATGGCAAAGGAAGTGGAGCATTTTTTAAGATAATTGTTAGACATTTTAATTTCATCCCTGGTAAAGTTTCTTTGAAGTTCCAGGTCCCATTTTTTAATTGGGCCAGTGTTTTCCTTGGAGTTTAATTTTCTAAGTTCTTTGTGCACTCTGGACAGTAGAGCTCTGTCAGATATGTGGTTAGTGAAGATTTTCTCCCATTCTGTGGGTTGCCTTTGAGCTCGTGTGACAATCTCTTTATCTGAACAGAAGCTCTTTAATTTCACAAGATCCCAACTGTTGAGAGTTGGTAGCAGTGACTGTGCCATTGGATGTCTGTTTAGGAAGTGTTGGCCTAGCCCAATCAGCTCGAGGGAGTTCCCTATCCTTTCAACTATGGTTTTTAAAGTCTCTGGCCTGATATCAAGGTCCTTGATCCATTTGGAATTAAGTCTTGTACATGGTGACAAGTACGGGTCCAGCTTTACTCTTCTGCATGTGGAGATCCAGTTTTGCCAGCACCATTTGTTGAAGATGCTGTTCTTTTTCCATTGGATTCTTTGGGCCCCTTTGTCAAAGACCAAATGGCTGTAACTTTGTGGGCTTATATCTGGGTCTTCAATCCTTATCCATTGATCTGTGTGTCTATTTTGGAGCCAGTACCAGGCTGTCTTTATAACTATGGATTTGTAGTATAGACTTAGGTTTGGTATGGTAATACCTCCAGCTGTGTTTTTGTTACTCAGGATTGTTTTTGCTATCCTGGGTCTTTTGTGCCTCCATATGAACTTTGAGATTGTTTGGTCAACTTCTTTGAAGAATTGCTTTGGGATTTTGATTGGTATAGCATTGAATCTGTATATTGCCTTTGGTAGGATGGTCATTTTTACAATGTTGATTCTGCCAATCCAGGAACAAGGGAGGTCTTTCCACCTTCTGGTGTCTTCTGCAATTTCTTTCTTTAGGGTTTTAAAGTTTTCATTGTAAAGGTCTTTTACCTCCTTAGTTAGGTTTATACCAAGGTATTTCATTTTTTTAGGGGTTATAGTAAATGGCATGGTTTCTCTCAAGGCTTTTTCACTTCTTTCATTCTGGGCATATAGGAAGGCCTCTGATTTTTGCACATTTATTTTGTATCCTGCCACCCTGCTGAACTTCTCAATTAGTTCCAGGAGCTTCCTGGTGGAGTTTTTGGGATCCCTCAGGTATAAGATCATGTCATCTGCAAATAGGGATAGCTTGATTTCTTCCTTGCCGATTTGAATCCCTCTTATGTCCCTTTCTTGTCTTTTGGCTTCAGCTAAGACTTCAAGTACAATATTGAATAGAAGTGGTGAGAGTGGACAGCCTTGTCTAGTTCCTGATCGAAGTGGGAATGCATCCAATTGTTCCCCATTGAGCATAATCCTTGCTGTGGGCTTGTTGTATACAGCTTTTATTATATGATAAAGGTTCCTTCCATTCCTACTGTCTCTAGCGTTTTGATCATAAAAGGCTGTTGGATCTTGTCAAAAGCTTTTTCTGTATCTATCGAGAGTATCATGTGGTCTTGGACTTTGGACTGGTTTACATGATGAATTACATTTATTGATTTGCGTATGTTGAACCAACCTTGTGTGCCGGGGATGAAGCCTACTTGGTCCCCATGAATGATCTTTTTAATATGTTTTTGAATCCGATTTGCTAAGACTTTGTTGAGAATCTTTGCGTCTGTGTTCATCAGGGAGATCGGCCTATAGTTTTCTTTTTAAGTGAATCTTTATTAGGTTTTGGGATTAAAACGATATTAGCTTCATAGAAGGAATTTGGTAGTGTTCCTTCCTTTGCTATTTGATGGAACAGTTTAAGGAGTATTGGTGTTATTAACTCCTTAAATGTCTGGTAGAACTCTGTGCTGAATCCATCTGGTCCACGACATTTTTTGGTGGGAAGATTCGAGATTACTTCCTCAATTTCCTTATATGTTATAGGACTATTTAAATAATTCACAACTTCCTGATTCAATTTAGGTAAGTTGTGTTTACTTAGAAATTCATCCATCTCTTTTGTGTTGTCAAACTTCACAGAGTATAAGTTTTTGAAATATGATGTTATAATTCTCTGGATTTCTTGGGTATCAGTAGTGATAACTCCATGTTCATTTCTAATTTTGTTAATTTGGGTTTTCTCTCTCTTGCTTTTGGTTAGTTTAGCTAGGGGTGTATCAATCTTGTTGATTTTTTCAAAGAACCAGCTTTTGATTGGTTGATTTTTTTCTATCGTTTTCTTAGTCTCGATTTCAGATATTTCTCCCCTTATTTTGCTAATCTCTTCTCTTCTACTGCTTTTGGGATCAGATTGCTCTAGTTTCTCTAAAGCTTTAAGCTGCATTGTTAAGTTGTTTATTTCTGATGTTTCCATTTTTTTGACGTGGGCATTAAGAGCTATGAACTTACATCTTAGAACAGCTTTCATTGTGGGCTGGAGAGGTGGCTCAGGGGTTAAGCCTCCGCCTTGCAGGCGGAAGGTCCTGAGTTCGGATCCCAGATCCCACGTATAGACGCCAGGCAGAAGCGGGGGCAGCCTGTGCTTCTGGTCCTGGTAGGGCGGAGCCTGTGAATCCCGGGGCAGAAGGAGATGGAGGCGTCCATGGTGGTTCGCGAATTTGTCCGTGGTCTACACACACACAGACACAAACACACACACACACACAGACACACACCGCGCGCACACATACACACGGTTGAATAAAAAAAAAAAAAAAAAAAAAAAGAACAGCTTTCATTGTGTCCCAGAGATTTTGGTAAGTTGTATTTTCGTTATCATTCACTTTCAGGAAATCTTGAATTTCCTTTTTAATTTCTTCCTGAATCCAGTTCTCATTCAGCATCATAGTGTTAAGTTTCCAGGAGTTAGTGTATTTTCTCTTGTTTGATGTGTTGTGGATGTCCAGCTTTAGGCCGTGGTGGTCTGATAGGGCACAGGTTAGAATTTCAACTTTCTTGTATATGTGTAGATTCATTTTGTGGCCCAATATGTGATCTATTTTGGAGAAAGTTCCGTGTGCTGCTGAGAAAAATGTGTATTCTTTGGTGCGTGGGTGAAAAGTTCGATAGAGATCTGTGAGGTCCATTTCTTTCAGGGTTTGATTAAGTTCCAAAGTGTCTCTGTTAAGCTTTTGACCTGTTGATCTATCCCATGTAGAGAGGGCGGTGTTGAAGTCCCCAAGAATTATCGTTTGGGGGTTGATTTCTTGCTTTAGACGCTGTAGGGTTTTCTTAATGAATGTGGAGGGGCCCGTATTGGGTGCATATATGTTCAGTATTGTGAAATCTACCTGGTGAATTGTACCTGTGACTAAAATGTAGTATCCATCCGTGTCTCTTATAATTTTCTTTGCTTTGAAGTCCACTTTGTCTGATAGCATAATGGCTACCCCTGCCTGTTTTCTGCTTCCATTAGCTTGTAGAATTGTTGACCAGCCTTTTATTTTTAGAGCGTGCCTATCTTTTGTGGTGAGATGGGTTTCCTGCATGCAGCAGATTGATGGATTGTGATTTTTAATCCAAGTTTGTAATCTGTGTCTCTTGATCGGTGAATTAATTCCATTAACATTTAGTGTTATAATGGAGAAACTATTGTTAATTCCAGACATTTATTATGTTTAGTAGCTTTTATAAGTATATTGCTTCGCTTTTAATGGTGTTATATTTGCCTTCTGTTCTCCTGGATATGCCTGTTTTTTTCTTCACGCTTGAGTATCATTTCTAGCAGTTTTTGAAGGCCTGGTTTGGTGGCCATGTATCCCTTAAAGTTGTCTTTGTGCTGGAAAATTTTTCTTTCTCCCTCGATCATGACTGATAGTTTTGCAGGGTAAATCAGCCTGGGTTGACATTTTTGCTCATTCAATACTTGAAGTATGTCTCTCCAAGCTCTTCTTGCTTTTACTGTTTCGACTGAGAAGTCATTTGTTATTTTAATAGGTTTGCCTTTAAAAGTGACTTGTTTTTTTCTCCCTTGAAGCTCTCAGCACCAGTTCTTTATCTTGAATGTGGAGTGTTTTAACTATTATTTGCCGCGGTGTGCTTCTATTTTGGTCGTATCTGTTTGGGGTGCGGAATGCCTCTTGTATATGAATGGGCCTCTCTTTTTTTATGTGAGGAAAGTTTTCCTTGATGATCGTTTGAAAAATTTCCTCAGGGGTGGTATTTTGAGATTCTTGCTCCGGTATTCCATGAATATGCATGTTAGGCTTCTTCAGGGTGTCCCATATCTCTTGGATATTTCTCTCAAGTATCTTTTTGGCTTTAACAATCTCTTCCATTGAGCAGGTTAGTACTCCCACTTTATCTTCAAGGTCTGAAATTCTGTTTTCTGCTTCATTAGTTCTGTTGATAAGACTCTCTGTGGCGTTCTGGGTTGAAGATATCTTGTTTTTTAGCTCAGTTTTAAACTCTGCTTGAGTTTGTTTTAACTGCTCTATGCCACTTTTTGTTTCTTGCACTGTTTTTCTCAACTCCTCCAGATGTCTGTTGTGTTCCTCTTCAAAGCGATTGATTCGATTATGTAATTCCTCCCGGATTTCCTCTTTCATAGTATTGAACATGGTAATGATCATATTTTGAAAGTCGTTATCCTGGGTCAGGCTTTCTTGGCCTTTTTCCGCGGGTTTGTTCTTGTTGGAGTCTAACATTATGGGATTAATTTCTTCAGTGGGAAATTTGTTTACTTGAGTGTTGCTTTCTCATGGATTTACACTTTGACTTTGGCATTGTCATTTTAACTCTTAAGATCTCTCAATTTCACTAAACTGAATTATTTGGCCTGGGGTACTGGTGGGCGGGGCCCGAACGGGGACTTACCTAGGGCACGGGGTGAGGCCCGGGTGGACCGCGCGTGTCCTGACCGGCGGAGCGGGGTGGGGTGAAAAGGGAGGATGGGCACGTCATTGTGGAGCTATTTAACCCGAGGGCAGCTGGGGCAGGGCCCGGGCGCAGGGGGAGGTCCTCCTCGTCCCTCGGCCCCCGCGCGGCTCCGGCTGGATGGTGGGAGTCGGAGCCGGGTCCCTGTGGGCTGACCTGGGGTCCTAGAGCGCGCGGTGAGGCCCGGCTGGATCTCGGGTACGCCTCCCGACTGGCGGAGCGGGGCGGGGTGAAAAGGGACCTGTTGTTTTGTTTTTTAGGACCTTTCAGTTTCTGTGTGTTTTTCACTGAATCCACCTAGTTGGTATTGTTACACTTGCCAGTTATTACTCGTGCTTGCCTTGGATTGGGTATGTTTGTGTATTGTTATTGTTATATCCTAGATGAGGTTACTAGGCTGTTAGTACATCAGTTAAGTCAGGTTATGTTACCAGGGGGTGAATATTAGTTTGGTAGTGCACTTTTACGATTTAGTATCTTGGTGAAATGTGGGGGTGAGTGGTGTACTCCCTAGAGTTGTATGTTTTGGGGTGGCTGTATGAGAAAGTTGATCTACAGCATTGATACTTTAAAGGATCAGTAAGGTGAAAAGAAAAAAAAGTTTACTCATCTTTGGGCTGGATGTGAAGAATCTCGCCCACGTGATATAATGATTGTAGTGGAGTCCAGATGTATGGCCTGTGTTCCCTCTGTTCCTTAGAATTTTGTTTGAGTTTCCTTTGGACTCTATTGAGTTCTGAGTAGCAGTTTGTCTTCCGTGGACCACGTGTGTAGGTCCCTGGTGGGCCAGAGAGGCAGAGGGTCTGATGTTGATGGCAGAATTCTTCACCTGCGATCTGGGGGAGGGGGTGGGCAGAGACCCGTGGGGGCGGGAGGGTGCGAGGGGCTGGGGTCCAGGGTGGGGCCCCGGTGGCTAAGTTGAGCTGTATGGTGTGGGGCTGCTGGCCGGGCAGCTCGGGGGGGTGTGCGGGTTTGGGCTGCTAGAGCTTCTAGTTGCAAAGCAGTTTACCTGGGACCTAGAGTGTGGCCTAGGGTCCTTCTCTAGCCCAGAGCAAACTGGGTGCTGCTCCTGCTGGCTTCTGGGAGGAGCTGGGACAAGCGTGTGACCTGGAGCCTGGGGGGTGGGCTAGGGGATTTACCTGGGGAGCAGTATGTCTTTCCTGCACCATGCATATCTTAGGCGGAAAAGCAGTTTTCCTTTTTTTTAATTCCAAATTTGGTATATTTCAGGTAAGATTTTGTATCAGTTAAGTATTGGTGATTCAGTTTCCGAAGAAGCCTTTCGTCAAAGAAAATATGTTAAAATGGTGAAAACCGAATATAGTTGTTCCATGCTAAATATATTTTTTCTTTTTTTTATTATTTTACCTAGTTATACAAGCTTAAAGAGTAGGTATGGCCAACCCCTTCCTTCCCCTTCCCCTCCTCCCTTTCTTTCCCCCTTCTGTTTCCCCATCCCTCCTTCCCTCCCCCTTTCCTCTCTATCTCCCCCCTATTCTTGCTCCCTCTTCTCTTTTGGTGTTTTCCATCTGCTCCCTTCCACTCTCCTGTTCATCAGCTTATATGGGCTCCAGAATTCCCTCTGGTCCTCTAGTGGAGGTCCAAGATTCTGTGGCAGACTTGAGGCCCCTCCTTGGGTCTCCCTACTAATACGGGAACTTCCCTATATCTGTCTAACCCCTTGCCTCTAAGGATCCTACTGCCTAAAACCATCTCTCCTGAGATCTTTGCCAGTGTATGGGGGGCTTGTTGACATGTCATCCCATTGTACAGATCAGGCAAGGTCAAATCTCATTTTGGTGAGTTCCTGGCTGCCACAGCCCAGTCTTGAATGGAATATCTTTTCCAGTGGTAAACCTCCCCATCTTTAGACTCTAACATTCTTGTCCCCCTCTCTTCCTCAAGGTTCTATGAGCTTTAAGATGGGGACAGATTTGTCTGGTCTATTGGGATATATTTATTTTTTAAAGATTTTTTTATTGTAATTCTGGGGACTGAACACAGAGCCATATACTCCTGAGGACTGAACTACACTTCCAGCTCAAATAATCTAATATATTTTGACATATTTCAAGAGCTAAAGAAATTAGCTATTTTATATGTAAAGTCTTAAATTTCATGATCACACTAGTGTCATACCTGTTCCCACATTCATACTTTTGGCTATTCTCTGCTTTGATAATCTTAACCTTTCAGTCTTCTGAGATCCTGTCCATACTTCTCTGAAATTTCTCACATCTCTCCACCAATATACAATGTCACCATTCCCTATGTCTATACCTAGGTCCTAGTGTACATTGGAGTCCATTTTGGTATTACATGCATTTGTATAATTTTCTAGTTATCTCTAATAAGCCTTTTGAGGGATGTCACTATTACTTATTTATATTTGCTTCTTTTAAAAGTTTTTAAAAATGCTTTTGGAAGGACATATTTCTTAATTTTCTGCTAAGTTTTCTTGTCTGAATAATTGGTGACTTTTTATACACAGAAGTACTTCATTGAGTTCCTATGGAAATTAAATGAGCTAATATATGTGAAGTACTTAGAGAAATACCTGATACATGGAGAATATTTATAATCAATAACTACTACTATTGCCACTTATTCTAAAGGCTCTTGATTAATTTAGTTATCAAATATGCTGAAATTTGAGACAAAATAAAAATAGCTTTTGTAAATAATGATCTCAAGGAATATTTTTTTCTGATACTAGACAAAGAAGTTCAAAAATAAATAAAGATATGAATGTTATTGCTGTTCACAAACACAATCTCAGATTTCAAAGTTTTCCTAATATGTATGTACATAGATGTGGTCTTTTCTATAAGCTGATTTCAGAGCAATTGATCTTATATGGTAAATTTTCTGCTAATGAAATGTATGAATTAAGAAAGATGTCATGTAAGATTGATGAGTTCTTTTTTTCTTTTCTGGTATGGAGTATAAAACTCTGGATCTGCACACACTAGGTAAATGTTCTATTGTCAAGATACACCACCAGTCCACATTCAGTTGCAAAAATTCCATGCTAATGACAAGGTAAAAGGGTATAAAGTTTGCTGAACTAAAGTCAACAATGTTTCTTTTGTTATAATAGTTCCATGAAATAGGCAAGATAGGGATTGAGGATCCTATTTTCCTGATGAAAAAAATGAAAGCTCAGTAAAGATGAATTATCTTCTTCCTCTGAATCATGAATGTTATAACCCCTAATCCAAGACTCCGCTCCAATTCTTCACTCTCCATTCAAGATATTTTATCTTTGTGTGTTAGTGAGTGATATACATGTGTCACTGTGTATGTGCGGAGGTCAGAGAACAACACCAGTTCTTTGCCTTAGACTTTATTTGAGGCATAAGCTCTCATTCACTGTCACATATGCTGGGTCATCTGGCCTTTGTTCTTTTGGATAGTTTCATATGTCTAGCTCCCATCTTGTAGGATCGATGGGACTATAGATATGTATTACAGCATTTGACTACTTTATGTGGCTTCTAGGAATGTGAATTCAAGTCTTCGTGCTTACACAGCAAGTGCTTTACCCATGAAGCCATGTCCCAAGCCCTAAATCTATTGTTAAGGCAACATCAAGCCAATGTTTCCCTTTTTTCCTTTCTACTTTCTGTGGTAGTGCAGGGGATGGAATGTAGGAAGTACTCTATCACAAACCTGAAGTCCCAACCTTCATCCAACATTTTAATAGTTGATCTTGAAGCCAGCCTGCCTAAGTGTCCATGTTTTGGAGCTAAAGATTTTTTTCTGAGTGTGTCCATTTCAGTTCCTCACTGCAAAGGTGAAGCCTGAGAACAGAAATGGAGTTCTTGGTGCACCTGGGATTCCAATTACTGTGTAGTGGATTGATAAACTTGATGGTGAGCCCAAGATAAGAAGTTGAATTAGGTCTTTTAATATCTAATGGTGTTTCACATCATTTATGACCAGTAGAGAGCACTATAAGATTAGAATTAATCAGTCTTTGCAGAAGAAAGATTATATCATGAATGTACCACAAAGACAGAGTTAGAATGATTGATTCAAAGCAAACATGATGAGCTTTTGTAATGGGTCACTTCTATCAGTTGCATCTTCTGAGAGTAGTCGTTCAAAACCTGTACTTAAATGAAAGATCAGTATTAAAAGACATAGATATTATTTGCTTGTAGAAGTGAAAATGAAGTGATTTTATTCTGAAAGAGAACATAGATGTGTTTTTCTTTTCTTTGAATACCTTGCTTCCAAAGCACTGCTGCAGTGTTGATAGTACAAAGGTCCTTCTTATTTCATACAGGTCTTCGCATGCAGAAGAGGTTCTAACATTTCTCAAAACCATTGCTTAGCTATGTTCTGATTCCCTTTTTTTGTCTTGGGATTTGTGGCTGTTGGGTTTCCTTAAACCATTTTCCTTATCGTAAATATAAAATCAAGCTTCATTTTGTAAGTAGCCTTCGGTGTATTCAGATAGTTTAGAGACACATTGTAAATACAAATTAGTGCCCAGAGCTGATGGAGTGAAATATTGGCATTTAGTCACAATCTGATTATAGTATTTTAGTAGTCTAAACACTCAGATGCATCATACAGTGACTTTCATGCTATGGAAAGCTTTGAAATGGATCTGCCTTAAAGATAGATGCGTTTCCACTTCATATGTTTTCCATCATTTTTCTTACCGTTTTGCCAGTTCTCCAAAACTAGCTGTATTTAAACAAATTCTTCCCTACAGCCATTTTCTTCTCTGATTTCACCCTGCCTTGAAGTCTCAGTACAAAATTGGCAATAACATGATTGATTGTTTAGCTGGCAGCATAACATGAGCACAGGGTAGAAACTTTGCTTCAAATCCAGTAAGAAGAAGACCAATGAAAACAGAGGGCACAGAAGATCTTTATGTTTGAGCAATGACTCCCTCCCACTGATAAATGCACTCCCCTCTTTGATTTTGTTTCACTAGTCGAGTTTTCTAATAAATTGTATATTTATTGAAAAGACCCTCTCCATTATCCTTTCCTCTTTCCAGAAGGTAAAGAACACATCCCTCTTTACGATGGGAACAAGTGCTATTTCTGAACATCCTCAGTACTTCTTTGACTGAATGAGAGAATGCATGTCTATGCTTGTATGTTAGATGAGTCCCATTCTGAAAACAATCTCTTCGAGGTTATTTATTTGTGCAGGAGCTGTTAGGTGGACTTATCGTCACAGGCAGAAGTTAATTGAACTAACTAGGTACATTACATGTGGAGGTGAGGGTTTTGTCTTAAAAAGTGCAAAGAAACTTATTTAGTATTCTAGAGGGGATTCTGTTGATATTTGTGTGATAAGCCATTATGCCCCTTGATGCTATTGAATACAAAGTCATATTCAAATATATAGTTTATGCATATATTACTTTTATAAATCATTTATATTCATATATATTGTGTGTGTGTGTATTGGTGAATTTTGTGGTATCCAAAATATAAGTGGGGGTGACTATTATCTTTAATTTTTTCTTTTATGAAAGGTGTGGCATTTAAAATTATAGATAGTAACAATATCCATGAAGTGCAGAATACATATCTATGCCTGTTAACATGCCCATGCTAGAAGATGGTGGGATAGGAACTTTTGAAGTTATTTTTGTTAAGTATCCATCGAGATGATGGATGTGAGTGAGCATTTGCTATGTACTTTGGAGCCTTGCTGTAGATGGGATAGTATTTTCATAATCATCTTGTGAATTTCATGCATTTTTAATCTATTTGAGGCTGGAAAATTTACATATGCATGAGCATATCTGAAATGAAGGGATGTAGCAGAGGTTAACTGACAAGCTAAAGTGACACATTCCAGAGAGTCACAGGAGGCCTTCAGCAAATTGTAGGCCCTTGCTCTTTCTAGCTCTTTGTAATTCACATTTCCTTTTGTTCAGCGGCTCAACATTTGCTTATTATTTCTGCTTTATATTTGACTTATTATCTCTTTTCATAGGAGAGCTTATGAGTGGTAAATAAAGAACATGAGCAGGGAAACTAATCAGCAATATCCATCTAAGCAGGAACTACGCCCAGATTGGGGGTGTGGTGCATTGCTTCTTGTGTGTAATCTTTGCTCTTCTAAAATTTAGACTCAGTGAATGGTGAAGGGAAGGGAGGGAATGGAGGAGAGGGAGGAAGGGGGAGGGAGGGAAGCTGGGATGAATACCCAATATGCTTGTAAAAGTAGAAAAATAATAAATAAATAAAAATAGAAAAAGAATGAGTTTCTATATCCAGCTGTGCCTGAAGCTGAAATCACTAGCTTGATCATTAATTAATCAATAAATTATGGTTTGGACAACATAAAAAATTAGGCTCAGTGTCATTCATTCTCCTAATAACTTGCAGTTTGTATTTTTTTCTCAGTATTTCCAAATTTCAAGTTTCAGTGATACGTATGTATAGGGCTTTTAAAAATCTTTCAGTTTTACCTTTTTAATGTATTGCTTTAACTACTTGGTGTCAGGAATTGATGCAAATTTTTCTTGTCAAAAAGATTTTTACATTACACAATAATGAAAAGGCTGGAATAAGAGCATGATATATGGGCCTCCAAATATCATGTAACTCTCTCTACATAGGCCCTAGCATGGGATTTAACATAACATACCCTGGACCAGGTCCATTGTGTGTGGCAGTGCTGGAAATACTTTGGTGAATCATAGCTTCACTATTGTCAAGCAAACCCATGGCTCTTTCTCAGTGATGGCATAATAGTATGTTATGTAGTAAGAAAGAGAATGAAGTACATATGGAAGTATATGGAATGGTCTTGTCTGGTTGCTCCCTGCAAGAATTGTTTAAATATTCTTTTGATTCATCCTTGATAGCTGTAGAATAATGTTTGTGTTTGCTTCAGTTATTATATAGCCTCTTTTTAACATTTTCCTCTGTCTCTGTCTGTCTGTCTGTCTGTCTGTCTCTCTCTTCATGTAACAGCACATGTATGTAGGTGAGGATACAGTCCTCAGGAGTCAGTTCTTTCCTCTCACCATGTGGGTTCTGTGCATTGAACTAAGGTCATCAAGCTTGGCTGCAAGCTTGTTTATCTGCTGAGCCATCTTGAAGGCCCTATTATATGACTCTTAATGTCAAAACGAATTGATTTCAAGAAAATTTATAGCAGCATTCTAGTTAGCAGGCAAGGCCATATAGTAGGTATTCACAAAATACTCATTTTAGTAACACATCGAAGGTATCTGTCAAGATGAACATAATGATTTTTATTATGTTAAATTCATTTTTGTTGATGTTTTGCCTTCAACACCTCCAAACTACTTTTGACCTTTGGAAAAATAAAGCTCAAGACTTTTGTTGCTGTTTCTCATTTAAAAACTCCAGCTCCTATATTAATAGTGAGAAAGTTCAAAAAATATGGTAGCACTCATGGTTAGAATCCAAGTCTTTTTAGAATAATGCTATATCTGCTGATAGGTTTGGTTGTATTGAATAAAACAAAAAAAGAAGAATCTAAATTAAGTCACTTATGAACTTATTGCAAATAAAGGAATTGTAGGAATATAAATTACTCTCATATCCATTTAGAAAAAAGTTGCAAAGGAGATGAAAATTCATGAAGAAGGGAGAGAACCGGTTCCACCACCTGCTTATGTACATCCCATATTTTTTGGGACAAATGTCATACTATATAATTTGTGTTATTTGATATGGTTAATTTTACAATGTGAAGATCAGATCTACAGTCCCGTATGCGACAAATATGAGGTTTACCACTGAGCTACATCCAGAGCTATTAAGTCAGCATTTTTTGAGGTTCATCCTTGCTGCAACACTTTATTCGTCTTTATGGATGAATAATATTCCACTGTATCAATATGTTACATTTTGTTCCTTCATCCAATTTTAGACATTTCGGTGTTGGGAACATTACTGGCACAAACGTGTGTACACACATTAGACGCCCGCTTTTGATTTCTGTTGGATATTTGCTGGGTGTAGTGATGCAGTTTACATATCAGCATGGATTGATTTCAGGATGCCTAGGTAACTGCCTGAATAGTACACTGGATCCTGTAATAATTCCATGAGTAGTTTGTGGAGAAAATGCAAAAATACAGAATACAGTTGTATTTTGCCTAGGATCTCACATTTCTCCCCACTGAACACATGTGGAATTGCACAGTGCACAGAAAGTGCTGTATACTATGAAGGCTTGGGAAAGTCACATGACAAGGGAGGTAGTATTTGGCTTTTGAATTTCCATTGTGCATCCTTCCCTTATTCTCCTATAGGGCATTTCTTATCTGATTTTTTTTCAGGTGCTTCGTGTATCTCTGGCTCAGGGCATATTTGCTTTAACATTTGATACAGCAAAAAGTATATGGTATTATTCTTTCTAATATAACGTGAAATCTTTCCCTAAGCTTTATTGAGGTGTGGCTGATAAAGTTATTTATAATGTGCATATGTCTTAATATATGCACATATATTGTGAAATGATTATTATCATCAAGATAATATTTCCATCATCTCATATACTTGTTTTTCTTCTAATGGTAAGACTATTTTATATGTATCCTTAAAGAATATTAAAATATGCAACATGTTATTAATTGTAGTGACCACGTTGCAAAATAGAGTTCCAAATGTTGTTCATCCAATGAGCTTAATGTTTTTACCCTCTAACATTGTCTGACATTTGCCATAGTCTTTGACAACTATTGTTATACTCTCTCTCCTGATTTCAGTGTTTTTGATCCTGTGAGAGACATGTGATTTTTGTCTTTCTGTGTCTAGCTTATTTCACTTAGTATAATGTTCCAGGTTTAGCTATGTTGTCACAATGACAGAATTTAAAGCTTTGAAACAAAATAATGTGTTTTGAAAGTTTAAATAATAGTCCTCTGTATGTGTATATGTAGGTATTGCTTGATTCTGTATCTTGGCTATTGGGAATAACACTATAAGAATGTGGGAGTAGATTTTGAGTAAAACTCCTTCATCTGTTCACTTTTAAGATGAGTGCACTCAAATCATACCCACCTCCAAACTTTGAGTGACAAAGCCATTCAATAGCATGATTAATACTAAAGTGACATTTAACTTAATGTGTCATTCTTCTCAGGGGTATTTGCATTTTACATTTTGTGACTTTCAGAAACCATAATTAAATACATAAATTTAAGGGTAGTATTGTAGAAACTGCTTTCTAAACTTGATCTGGTTTGGGCTTCTAGCTATAAACAAAACAAAATCTCAAGTCCACTTCAATAATTCTCTTCCTGGTCTCACCTTCTACTCTATGACTAAGTAACCATTGTGGAAAAAATGATCCTGTGCTTGAGAGACACTTATTTCATAGTGACATTTAATTATTTCAAATAAGACATTTAATGTTAATGGGAGAATATGATTTGAAACAAATTAATGAGCCCTTAATTTCTTTCCTTGTTCTAGAAATGATGATGATGACTAGTTTCCATTTCATAAGACTGCTAGCTACTCTAAAGTTTGCTCACTGGGACTAAAAATACCAAATGAGTTAGTTGTCCATTCATATGACTTATTTTCTTGTGACCTCATATTAAAAAAATGCATCCATTCTCAATGTAACATAATTTGTTAGCACGATGAATTCAGGAGAAAGTACAGATCCATTCTTTACATTTTCCACAGGAATTTATAATTAGAACTTGGCATTTTGTCACAGCTATATGGCCTAAAATATGGATTCTTTCTCTATATTTCATTAGGGAGTATTCAATAGATAATCATGAAACTATGATCATAAACTTATGATCAGAATTTGATCATTAATAATCTAATATTGTTTCTACCACTGTAAGAATAAATATATAAACTAAAATAGTTGTGAATTTCTCTCTGATCCGAAACATTTATTGACAGAAATCTAATCTGTTGCATTTTGCATTTTTCTCTTTAAATTGACACAATGTGAGACTTTAGATTTCTCTTCTTTGGAGTGATGTGGAAGAACACCTTTGAGATGGAGCAGGATGTAGTGTCTTAGTAGGAGTTCATAGATAATTTTACCTATCAAGGGTAGAAGAAAGTAATTTTGAAGTATCCCCGACAATGTTCATTTTACTCCCCCTCCCCCATTGCTATGGAGAATTTGAGACAGAATAAGGTTAAGCAGTTTCCCAGCATTCCATAGTAAATTGGTAGTTGAATTGGGATTAGAATCTAGGTCTTCAAACCTTGGGGACTTCTCCATTAGCTCAGATCATACACAGCTCAGCAGTTTCTTTCACAAGATCCTCCTGACATGACACATGCCATCAGTCTTACTTTATAGCAGATGTTTGGAGGGGGGAGCAGATGGTTTCTTCCCTTCACCCTCACAGTCCTAGCCTCCAGAGAGTCATATCATGTCAGGTATGGCACTCACAGCTCTCTTTCCCCGGAGGTTTCCCTCCCCTTCTGCTCATCCTTCATGTGTGCTCATCTTTCCCCTGCTCAAGAAAGCCCTGTTCATATGGTTTTCTTTTTTGAGGAGACTAAGTATTTCCTATAAAGAATTTTCTGTCAGGAGTGTTTGTGTTGTCTTGATTCATCTTGGATTTTCATAGAGCATTGTGTTGTGTAGTCAGTGGGAAGAACACTAGCTTCTAAACTCTACATCTCAGAATGCAGTGTGTGTGTGTGTGTGTGTGTGTGTGTGTGTGTGTGTGTGTGTGTGTGGTGTGTGTGTGGTGTGTGTGTGTGTACAGGTGCCTATGTGTTTTCAGGCATGTGTTTACCCCTGTGGGCATGTGTATAGGCCATAATGATATGTTCCTCAATCCCCTCCCTCCCTATTTCTCTCCTTCCCTCCCTCCCTTCCCTCTTTCTGTCTCTATTTCCATTTCTGTCTCTGTCTGTCTGTCTGTCTCTCTCTGTTTCTTGTTTTGGAAATGACTTCTCACTGAACCTGGAGCCTGCCATTTCAACTAGACTGGGTGGCCTACAAACCCCAGGATATAGGTGTCTCTTCTATCTTCTATCCCAATGTTGTGGATATAGGAGTGTGCTGCTATGCTGGACTTTCACGTGGGTGTTGAGTATCCATATTTGTGTCATCATGTTTGTGCACCAAGCACTTTATCCACTGAGCCATCTCTCCAGCCTCTCATTATGGTTCTTAATGTAAAGACTGACCTGTGATAAGTTGCTTTTTCCTCTTCTATAATATACATTTTGGACTAATCCTAGCTCTCTGGAGAATGCTGCTGGATACCATATGGAAAGACCACTCTAAAATATTTTGAAATTCAGAGAAAGAGAATGAAGTCTTGCCCACATTGACTCTGGAGTTATAGATGTTTTTAACTTCCAGTCTTGGCATTTGCAAGCTGTGTAATCCTAAAGAGATCATTGCACCTTTTTGTCATATGTAGTTAACTAGGACATTGCTACTGCTATAATAGGGAAACAATTGGTGGAGGAAGTTGTAGTGGAAAACCATGAAGACCAAGAAGATGAAAAAAAAATTTCTCTGGTGAACCACTCCTCCTAAGAAAGAGTATTTTCCTACTAATCTGTTCCCTTGGGTTAAAGTGGGCAGTCATGAGTGGACTGAACAAAAATGTTCCTACAAAATTGTTCCATTCTTGGAAATTCCCTCAGGGATACTAATCAGCTATTCTTTCAATACTATAGACAAATTACCTCATTTACAATTTTAATGTAAGGCGTGGATGGAAATGATAGTCATTTGCTTCTGACTATGGCCAGAATCATTCAGATTTTTTTTTAGTAATACATTTTTTATTATTATTTCAGCTCATACAAACTTAATAGGTACACCAGTTCCCTCCCTCCCTCCTCCTCCCCCCCCCCGTACCCCCTGATCCCCCTCCCCACCCCCCTCCCTCCCCAACCCCCTGTGCCTCCTGCCCCAATTCCCAGAGAGTCCTTTCTTGTACATGCCTGATTTTCCTCTGGGCCCTCCTCTCCGATGACGTACAAGGACCCAGTGGCCTTTCCCTAAACCCTTTCCCGTGGTCCCCTTAGGTATAGGAACACTGCTGTGGCTGCCAATCCTTTGCCTCCAAGGATCTTGGTGCCTTTAGCAGATGCTAGACTTTGTGAGGTCAACAGTGTGTTGGACAATGCGCAGGGCATGAAAAGTCCAATTATGATTGCTTCAGCCCTAACTCGTACGGAGTATCTTGCATATCATTGCTCCTCCCATCCTTTTGCTCTTACACTCTTACCGCCCCCTCTTCCGCAAATTTCCCTGAGCTTCAAGATGGGGAGAGATTAAGCTGGCCTAGTTCTAGGTGGTTGATATAGAGTCTCTGAAGTTCTGGATTGTGGTTTGTTGATTTTCTTTTGCAGTTTTGCTGCTCCTGCAATGCCCTTCACTCCATCCTGGTGGGCATTGTATGTTACCCCCTGGCCAGAGACAAAAAGCTGTTAAACTAGAGTCTTGTGATAAAAGCACATTCAAAGGTAGATGTAATAAAAGTGGGAAACCACAGTGAGGGAGGGGTCTATCACTCATTTGCAAAATGGTTACTTTTTATCTGCCAGACTATATGACCTCCTCTTCTGGTGAGATCATACCCCCTCAGTAGTAAATGATCAGGAACAAAAGTCTGTGAACTTAATCAGATGTCTCATTACTTATTTGGGTCCTCAATGGAGGCCTATTTTCTCTGCTGTAACATGGTCCCTTCTCTCCTTGTTTCTGGTGTGGCCCTCCTACCCCATCTCTCCTGTTCATAATCCTTGCAATTACTGTCTCTAGGTGGGCTGGGTAGGTTTGGTACTAGGAGCCACCTATTAGGGAGTACATACGGCGCTTAATTTTCTGGGTCTGAGATACTTCACTTAATATAATTATTTCTAATGACATCCATTTCCCGGCAAATTCCAGTAATTCATCATTTTTGATGGCTGAGTAGTACTCCATTGTATAGATGTACCACAGTTTCCTTATCCACTCGTCAACTGTTGGACATTTGGGCTGATTCCATGACTTTGCTATTGTAAACAGTGCTGCTATGAACATAGTCGTGCTTGTGCTATCGAGGTGAACCTCTGCTATATGGGGGGTTATTCCCAATAGTGGAATAGCAGGGTCATATGGCATTTCAAACTTTAATTTCTTTAAGAATCTCCAGACGGCTCGCCAGAGTGGCTGTATGAACCTGCATTCCCACCACCAATGAAGCAGAGTTCCCCTCTCTCCACATCCTCTCCAACATTTGTTGTTGTTTGTATTGTGGATTTTTGCCATCCTGTCTGGGGTGAGATGATATCTCAGGGAAGTTTTGATTTGCATTTCCCTGATGGCTAAAGAAGTGAAGCATTTTTTCAGATATTTGTTAGACATTTTAATTTCATCCCTGGTAAAGTTTCCTTTAAGTTCCAGGGCCCATTTCTTAATTTGGCCATTGGTTTCCTTGGTGTTTAATTTTCTAAGTTCTTTGTGCACTCGGGACAGCAGAGTTCTATCAGATGTGTGGTTAGTGAAGATTTTCTCCCATTCTGTGGGTTGCCTTTGAGCTCGCGTTACAATCTCTTTATCTGAACAGAAGCTCTTTAATTTCACAAGGTTCCAACTGTTCAGAGTTTTTAGCAGTGACTGTGCCATTGGATGTCTGTTTAGGAAATGTTGGCCTAGCCCAATCAGCTCGAGGGAGTTCCCTATCCTTTCAACTGTGGTTTTTAAAGTCTCTGGCCTGATATCAAGGTCCTTGATCCATTTGGAATTAAGTCTTGTACATGGTGCCAAGTACGGGTCCAGCTTTAATCTTCTGCATGTGGAGATCCAGTTTTGCCAGCACCATTTGTTGAAGATGCTGTTCTTTTTCCATTGGATTCTTTGGGCCCCTTTGTCAAAGACCAAATGGCTGTATTTTTGTGGGCTTATATCTGGGTCTTCAACCCTTATCCATTGATCTGTGTGTCTATTTTGGAGCCAGTACCAGGCTGTCTTTATAACTATAGATTTGTAGTATAGACTTAGGTTTGGTATGGCAATACCTCCAGCAGTGTTTTTGTTACTCAGGATTGTTTTAGCTATCCTGGGTCTTTTGTGCCTCCATATGAACTTTGAGATTGTTTGGTCAACTTCTTTGAAGAATTGCTTTGGGATTTTGATTGGTATAGCATTGAATCTGTATATTGCCTTTGGTAGGATGGTCATTTTTTGAATGTTGATTCTGCCAATCCAGGAACAAGGGAGGTCTTTCCACCTTCTGGTGTCTTCTGCTATTTCTTTCTTTAGGGTTTTAAAGTTTTCATTGTAAAGGTCTTTTACCTACTTAGTTAGGTTTATACCAAGGTATTTCATTTTTTTAGGGGCTATAGTAAATGGGATTGTTTCTCTCAAGGCTTTTTCACTTCTTTCATTCTGGGCATATAGGAAGGCCTCTGATTTTTGCACATTTATTTTGTATCCTGCCACCCTGCTGAACTTCTCAATTAGTTCCAGGAGCTTCCTGGTGGAGTTTTTGGGATCCCTCAGGTATAAGATCATGTCATCTGCAAATAGGGATAGCTTGACTTCTTCCTTGCCGATTTGAATCCCTCTTATGTCCCTTTCTTGTCTTATGGCTTCAGCTAAGACTTCAAGTACAATATTGAATAGAAGTGGTGAGAGTGGACAGCCTTGTCTAGTTCCTGATCGAAGTGGGAATGCTTCCAATTGTTCCCCATTGAGCATAATCCTTGCTGCGGGCTTGTTGTATACAGCTTTTATTATATTGATAAAGGTTCCTTCCATTCCTACTGTCTCTAGCGTTTTGATCATAAAAGGCTGTTGGATCTTCTCAAAAGCTTTTTCTGCATCTATCGAGAGTATCATGTGGTCTTGGACTTTGGAATGGTTTACATGATGAATTACATTTATTGATTTGCGTAGGTTGAACCAACCTTGTGAGCCAGGGATGAAGCCTACTTGGTCCCCGTGAATGATCTTTTTAATATGTTTTTGAATCCGATTTGCTAAGACTTTGTTGAGAATCTTTGCATCTGTTTTCATCAGAGAGATCGGCCTATAGTTTTCTTTTTTAAGTGAATCTTTATTAGGTTTTGGGATTAATACGATATTAGCTTCATAGAAGGAATTTGGTAGTGTTCCTTCCTTTGCTATTTGATGGAACAGTTTAAGGAGTATTGGTGTTATTAACTACTTAAATGTCTGGTAGAATTCTTTGCTGAATCCATTTGGTCCAGGACATTTTTTGGTGGGAAGATTTGAGATTACTTCTTCAATTTCCTTGTATGTTATAGGGCTATTTAAGTAATTCACACTTCCCGATTCAATTTAGGTAGGTTGTGTTTATTTAGAAATTCATCCATGTCTTTTGTGTTGTCAAACTTTACTGAGTATATGTTTTGTGAAATATGATGTTATAATTCTCTGGATTTCTTGGGTATCAGTAGTGATAACTCCATGTTCATTTCTGATTTTGTTAATTTGGGTTTTCTGTCTCCTGCTTTTGGTTAATTTAGCTAGGGGTGTATCAATCTTATTGATTTTTTCAAAGAACCAGCTTTTTGACTGGTTGATTTTTTCTATCGTTTTCTTAATCTTGATTTCAGATATTTCTCCCTTTATTTTGCTAATCTCCTCTCTTCTACTACTTTTGGGATCAGATTGCTCTAGTTTCTCTAAAGCTTTAAGCTGCATTGTTAAGTTGTTTATTTCTGATGTTTCCATTTTTTTGATGTAGGCATTAAGAGCTTACCTCTTAGAACAGCTTTCATTGTGTCCCAGAGATTTTGGTAAGTTGTATTTTCGTTATCATTCACTTTCAGGGAATCTTGAATTTCCTTTTTAATTTCTTCCTGAATCCAATTCTCATTCAGCATCATATTGTTAAGTTTCCAGGAGTTAGTGTATTTCCTCTTGTTTTTTGTGTTGTGGATGTCCACCTTTAGGCTGTGGTGGTCTGATAGGGCACAGGTTAGAATTTCAACTTTCTTGTATATGTGTAGATTCGTTTTGTGGCCCAATATGTGATCTATTTTGGAGAAAGTTCCGTGTGCTGCTGAGAAAAATGTGTATTCTTTGGTGCGTGGGTGAAAAGTTTGATAGAGATCTGTAAGGTCCATTTCTTTCAGGGTTTGATTAAGTTCCACAGTGTCTCTGTTAACCTTTTGACCTGTCGATCTCTCCCATGTTGAGAGGGCGGTATTGAAGTCCCCAAGAATTCTTGTTTCGGGGTTGATTTCTTGCTTTAGACGCTGTAGGGTTTTCTTAATGAATGTGGAGGGGCCCGTAATGGGTGCATATATGTTCTGTATTGTGAAGTCTTCCTGGTGAATTGTACCTGTGACTAAAATGTAGTATTCATCTGTGTCTCTTATAATTTTCTTTGGTTTGAAGTCCACTTTGTCTGGTAGCATAGTGGCTACCCCTGTCTGTTTTCTGCTTCCATTTCCTTGTAGAATTGTTGACCAGCCTTTTATTTTTAGAGCGTGCATATCTTTTGTGGTGAGATGGGTTTCGTGCAGGAAGCAGATTGATGGATTGTGATTTTTAATCCAAGTTTGTAATCTGTGTCTCTTGATCAGTGAATTAATTCCATTAACATTTAGTGTTATAATGGAGAAACTATTTTTAATTCCAGACATTTATTATGTTTAGTAGTTTTTATAAGTATATTGCTTCGCTTTTAATGGTGTTATGTTTGTCTTCTGTTCTCCTAGATATGCCTGTTTTTTTCTTCACGCTTGAGTATCATTTCTAGCATTTTTTGAAGGCCTGGTTTGGTGGACATGTATCCCTTCAAGTTGTCTTTGTGCTGGAAAATTTTTCTTTCTCCCTCGGTCATGACGGATAGTTTTGCAGGGTAAATCAGACTGGGTTTACATTTTTGCTCATTCAATACTTGAAGTATGTCTCTGCAAGCTCTTCTTGCTTTTACTGTTTCGACTGAGAAGTCATTTGTTATTTTAATAGGTTTACCTTTAAAAGTGACTTGTTTTTTCTCCCTTGAAGCTCTCAGCACCAGTTATTTATCTTGAATGTGGAGTGTTTTAACTATTATTTGCCATGGCGTGCTTCTGTTTTGGTCGTACCTGTTTGGGGTGCGGAATGCCTCTTGTATATGGATGGGCCTCTCTTTTTTTAGATGAGGAAAGTTTTCCTTGATGATCATTTCAAAAATGTCCTCAGGGGTGGTATTTTGAGATTCTTGCTCTGGTATTCCATGAATACGCATGTTGGGCTTCTTCAGGGTGTCCCATATCTCTTGGATATTTCTCTCAAGTATCTTTTTGGCTTTAACAACTTCTTCCATTGAGCAGGTTAGTCCTCCCACTTTATCTTCAAGGTCTGAAATTTTGTTTTCTGCGTCCTTAGTTCTGCTGATAAGACTGTCTGTGGCGTTCTGGGTTGAAGATAACTTGTCTTTTAGCTCAGTTTTAAACTCTGCTTGAGTCTGTTTTAACTGCTCTATGCCAGTTTTTGTTTCTTGCACTGTTTTTCTCAACTCCTCCAAATGTCTGTTGTGTTCCTCTTCAAAGCAATTGATTCGGTTATGTAATTCCTCCCGGATTTCCTCTTTCATAGTATTGAACATGGTAATGATCATATTTTGAAAGTCGTTATCCTGGGTCAGGTTTTCTTGGCCTTTTTCCGCGGGTTTGTTCTGGTTGGAGTCTAGGTCGCGGGGTGAGGCCCGGCTGGACCGTGCGCGTCCCGACTGGAGGAGTGGGGTGGGGTAAAGGGAGTCATTCAGATTTTTTTTAAAAAATTGTGTTACTAACAAAATATCCTTATAATTAATTCAAAATACTTTCCTTCATTGGACTGTGTAATTATAATCAGAATAAAGGAGTTGAGTCATAAGATGAAAGATTCTTACTTTCTAGCTGTTTTTCAGACAGTCTTTTTGTTTGATTTGCTTTTAAGATGCTGCAGCATTTTTTTGTCGTAGTCAGTAACACGCCTTGTTTCTACTTCCTTCAGTCCTAATTAATGTGGGACCAGGCTGTTTGCACTACTTGTCTCTATTTGTGGAGGTGCAGTATGAGAGAATGCTGATTCTCCTTGGAAATAACCTCCAGGTTGGACCTGAGATATTCCTAATGATTTTCCAATTATTTATTCCAATGTTAATGTGTTTTATGATCTCCTTGGGCTCTTCTGTGTGCACACTAACTCTGGTTAAGAGATTATATTTAGTGACCCATCATTAAGTGAATCCCATTGCCCTTGGATTCTTTATTTGGCTATTAGTCAATATCTATTCTTTATATTTGGATATAAAGTCTCTCACCTTTGGGTTCAAAGCTTCTTCTGTGATTATTCCAAGTTAATAAATATCTTTTAAAAATAATTGAAGGGAGTAATTAGCTTTAAATATTTCATCTTATTTGATAATTGCTTCATCTACTTTTCAGTGTTAAAAAGCATTGTATAGAACCAGCAAGATAACTAGAGGCCCCTGTGTGTTAACCCAATGATCTGAGCTTGATCCCTAAATCCCACATGGTAGAAGGAGAGAACTGATGGTGAGAAGTTGTCTTCTGACCTCCACCCATGTTCTGTGGCCTGCATTTGTGTGCCCTCCTCTCTCTTAGTTTCTCTCCCTCTCATTCTCTATCTCTCCATCAAATAACAACATTAAATTAAAAATTATTAAAGAATTCTTGGTATAATGGAAATGAAATCAGATTGAAATATCATTCTTATTTAATATACATTCACCTGAAACTTTATATTTACGTGATCATATACTACAGAAAAGTCTAAGTAACTGAACAAAGCTTCTACTCTGCAGCCTTTTTATTTAGTTCTCTATGGTTGATAATAGCTTATTAACAATGGGAAATTATATAATATTTGATAACCTATTCTAGTTATTGGGACAGTTTCTCTATGGTGATTCCTAAGATCTGTCTGTGTAATACTGGAAATCACACCACAACATTCTTATTTTCCTAAATGTAAGTTAGCTGAATGCTGGCCAATACTCTGAAAGTCTCAAATGTAAGGACTGTGACATTTATCATCAGTGTTGATTCAGCTACTCTCGCATAGAACAAAGATGTTCCCTTCTTCACTGCACTGTAGTTAGCTAGAGAGGACAGCCTTCCCAGATACTTGAATATCATAGTAATTGGTAGCTGTTATGATTTGAAGATGTGATGCTCCCTCAAAAGTCATATTTGAAATGCTTAGTCCTAACTTAGACAATGGGGCTCAGCTGGAGGAAGTAGCCCATTGGTAGTGAAAGCATTGGTTCTTGTAGCTTTATTTTTTCTAGCCACTTCATATCTCCTCTGTATCTTGCTTGGCCGTAACATGAATACATATCAGATACCATTCACTTCCACTGTTGTAATGTTTTGTCCAGCTGCATGGGTCAAAGGACTATAATACCATATTCCTCAACAAGTATCTCCTTTTTTTAACTTATTCTTATGTATTTTGGCCATAGTGATGCAAATGTAATAAATGTAACTAACAGTAAATTTTGTAAGTACCCCAATGCTCAGATAATGAAGCTATCCTGCTTGTGTTGATTCCTGTGGAATGTCTTTGTATACAGTTTTCTAATGATGCTAGGGCACTTTCCGCTCCACTAGTTCTTTGACAACTTTTAATGTATTCACTGACATTGCATATGCGTAAGAGTTTCCATAAGGAGGGTTAAGAACTAGTCTCCATGGACTAGATTTGTTATATATAGTTTGATACTCCTGAACATTGATTGAATTTCATTTTGGTTCTTTACAAGGTTTTTGAAAAACAATTTGTTACATATATTCGTTGCCCATTAAATGTATTAAATAACATTTTCATATAAGTACATATTGTATTCCCTTTCTTATTCCCCTAACTTCCATCTCTCCCCATTTCCCTTCTATCGTCTCCCTTGTCCGCTTAGACAGTTTTATTCTACTTTTAGGTTATGTGTACATTCATAATTTTATGCATCTATTTGGCATCTAGAAACCACATATAGCAGGAAACATGATATGTGTCTTTCTGAGATTGTCTTACTTTGTTTGATATGACAATTTCTACTCTAGTTGCATCCATTTTCCTGTGTATGACATAATTTCATTTTTCTTTATGGCCCAAAAGAATTTCATGATGAACATGTACCATGCATTTTTCATTCCTCTAACTTACATGACTTCTGATTTTCTATGTGTCACCAGAAAGAGAAAACTTGAGTAAGCCTTACACAGTTTTTTTTATCCGGACTCATGTGCTGAGTGAGGCTGTAGAAGTAAAGCGGTAGCTATTGAAAATTTGCCTTTGGTTCATAGTATTATAACTTATTCCCTAAATCTCTTTGGTCTCTATTCCTTTACCAGGGACATCCTCCTACTGTCAATCTTCACATTTGTTATCTTCTTGGTTCCCTGTTTTTTTTTTTAAGTTTTCATATACATGTGTAATGCATTTATGTTTTATCCCCTACTACCTCCTTTCCAACCAGTGTCTCTTCCACTCCCCCTTCCCCGTGTCCTGTCTCCCTGTTTGTAGGTCCACTGGGGTGCCTTCATTGACATGTCCCTGTGTATCCTTTAAATGCATGATTGGCCCACCCATGGGCTAATCGGGAGTTAATAATCTCCTCCTCTCAAGAACAATCTCACCCTCTCATGATGTCACAGTATCTCTTGAGAGCCTTGCTTCTCTGTGGTGAGATTTTGATAGGTTAGCTATTATGGAGATCTAGTGGAGATAGATATCACTGCATTGAATTCTTGGGTGTGGCAGCCCTGATATGAACAGGGGCTTCTGTCTTGGCATATTTCTCCCTGCCCTCAGGCTCTTAGACTCTTGACACTCCCTGTTCTGCAATGTTCCCTGAGCTATAGCCTGGGATGGGGGCAGGTGACTGATATGTCCTGTTTCAGGCCTTGCTTTTCACAATTGCTTTCACTTTGCACTTTGGCCTGTGATGGATCTCTGTATTGTATCTCCTCAGTTGCAGAAGGGCATTTCTTGGTTGAGTGTTTTGAATGCTTCTTTGATCTAAGAGTATAAAGATAAGTGTTTAATTGGTAGCTTACTGTCAAGCATTTGTAGTTAGATAAGAAGTTTGTTTCTGCTTAGGATGTGTACTCTCCCCTCTCTCAGGCATTTGATTGGTTTACAGTTCCCGCCTTGTGTTTCCTATCATGAAGCAGTCCTTAATGTTCATCAGACCACAATTGGTTGCCTTGAGTGTGTGTTTAACCACCCTCTTGCCTCCTGTGTTCTGTTGCCTCTCCTCTGTTTATGCTTACCCCAACCCCTTCTCTGTTTTATATTCCTTTCTAGATTACAGCTATTATAGAAGTTTCAATTTAAGTATGTCATTCTGAAAGTTCAGTGTTAGCATTCACTTATGAAGAAGAAAATGTTGCATTTTTCTTTCTGTGTCTGTAATACTTTATTCAATATTACATCCTCCAATTCTGACCATTTACCAGTGAATTTCATTATTTAATATTTTCTTGATAGCTGAGTAGTATTCCACTGTGTATATGTATTACATTGCCATTATCCATCTACCCAGTGTCTGTTTCTCATTTTTCGAAGCACTTTCTTTCCTCATCTTCCCAGCTAGATCCATGGCTTCAACTTGAGTGTCAAATTTTTTGGGCCTGCCTTAAAAGATCCCTAGGGCCTAGAGCCCCAAGCGTCCCAGCGGCGAGCACCCAGGCCGACTCCAGCTTGGCCTGCGCCTCAGCCCGGACGACCCCAGCCTCCTCCGCTCCGCCCCGCCCTGCCCCCGCCAGCTCCCCAAGGTCCCAGGTGAAGAATTCGGCCATTGAGCCAGCGAGCAAGAGAGCCCAGCCCAGCTCCGCCCCCCACCCGGGACCCTCCCGGCCAGCAGCACCACACTGCATGGCCACCGGCTTTGCCCCCGGGGCCCCGCCACCGACCCCAGCCCCTCGCACCCTCCCGCCCCACACACCTCAGCCCGCCCCCCAGGTCCCAGGTGAAAAATTCTGCCATCAACATCAGACCCTCTGCCTCTCTGGCCCACTGGGGACCTACACACGTGGTCCACAGAAGACACACTGCTGCTCAGAACTCAATAGAGCCCAAAGGAAACTCAAGCAAAATTCTGAGGAACAAAGGGAACACAGGCCATACATCTGGACTCCACTACAATCATTATATCACGTGGGTGAGATTCTTCTCATCCAGCCCAAAGATAAGTAAACTTTCTCTTTTCACCTTACTGATCCTTTAAAGTATCAATGCTGTAGATCAACTTTCTCATACAGCCCCCCCAAAACATACAACTCCAGGGAGTACACCACTCACCCCCACATTTCACCAAGAAACTAAATCGTAAAAGTGCACTACCAAACTATATTCGCCCCCTGGTAACATAACCTGACTTAACTGACGTACTAACAGCCTAGTAGCCTCATCAAGGATATAACAATAACAATACATAAACATACCCAATCCAAGGCAAGCACGAGTAATAACTGACAAGTGTAACAATACCAACTAGGTGGATTCAGTGAAAAACACAGAAACTGAAAGGTCCTAAAAAACAAAACAATGTACAAGTCAAAATGCAGATCCCGAGAAACAAAACCCAAGAAGACCAATCTCCCGCCGAAAGAGTCAATCCCATAATGAGGGATTCTGACCAGAACAAATCCACACAAAATAGCCATGAAAGCCAGACCCAACATAACGACTTTCAGAGTATGATCATTACCATGATTAATACTATGAAAGAGGAAATCCGAGAAGAGTTAAACAACTATATCAACCACTTTGAACAGGAACACAACAGGCACTTGGAGGAGTTGAGAAAAACAGTGCAAGAAACAAAAACTGGCATAGAGCAGTTAAAACAGACTCAAGCAGAGTTTAAAACTGAGCTAAAAGACAAGTTATCTTCAAACCAGAACTCCACAGAGAGTCTTATCAACAGAACTAACGAAGCAGAAAACAGAATTTCAGACCTTGAAGATAAAGTGGGAGGACTAACCAGCTCAATGGAAGAGGTTGTTAAAGCCAAAAAGATACTTGAGAGAAATATCCAAGAGATATGGGACACCCTGAAGAAGCCTAACATGCGTATTCATGGAATACCAGAGCAAGAATCTCAAAATACCACCCCTGAGGACATTTTTCAAACGATCATCAAGGAAAACTTTCCTCATTTAAAAAAAGAGGCCCATCCATATACAAGAGACATTCCGCATCCCAAACAGATACGACCAAAACAGAAGCACGCCACGGTAAATAATAGTTAAAACACTCCACATTCAAGATAAAGAACTGGTGCTGAGAGCTTCAAGGGAGAAAAAACAAGTCACTTTTAAAGGTAAACCTATTAAAGTAACAAACGACTTAGTCGAAACAGTAAAAGCAAGAAGAGCTTGGAGAGACATACATCAAGTATTGAATGAGCAAAAAATGTCAACCCAGGCTGCTTTACCCTGCAAAACTACCGTCATGACCGAGGGAGAAAGAAAAATCTTCCAGCACAAAGACAACTTGAAGGGATACATGTCCACCAAACCAGGCCTTCAAAATATGCTAGAAATGATACTCAAGCGTGTAGAAAAAACAGGCATATCCAGGAGAACAGAAGGCAAATATAACACCATTAAAAGCGAAGCAATATACTTATAAAAACTACTAAACATAATAAATGTCTGGAATTAAAAATAGTTTATCCATTATAACACTAAATGTTAATGGAATTAATTCACCGATCAAGAGACACAGATTAAAAACTTGGATTAAAAATCACAATCTATCAATCTGCTGCCTGCACGAAACCCATCTCACCACAAAAGATAGGCACACTCTAAAAATAAAAGGCTGGTCAACAATTCTACAAGCAAGTGGAAGCAGAAAACAGACAGGGGTAGCCATTATGCTATCAGACAAAGTAGACGTCAAACCAAAGAAAATTATAAGAGACACAGATGGATACTACATTTTAGTCACAGGTACAATTCACCAGGAAGACTTCACAATACTGAACATTTACAAACCCAATACGGGCCCCTCCACATTCATTAAGAAAACCCTACAGCATCTAAAGCAAGAAATCAACCCCCAAACGATAATTCTTGGGGACTTCAACACCACCCTCTCAACATGGTATAGATCAACAGGTCAAAAGCTTAACAGAGACACTTTGGAACTTCATGAAATGGACCTTACAGATCTCTATCGAACTTTTCACCCACGCACCAAAGAATACACATTTTTCTCAGCAGCACATGGAACTTTTTCCAAAATAGATCATGTGTTGGGCCACAAAACGAATCTACACAAATACAAAAAAGTTAAAATTCTAACCTGTGCCCTATCAGACCACCACGGCCTAAAGCTGGACATCCACAACACAAAAAACAAGAGAAAATACACTAACTCCTGGAAACTTAACACTATGATGCTGAATGAGAACTGGATTCAGGAAGAAATTAAACAGGAAATTCAAGATTTCCTGAAAGTGAATGATAACGAAAATACAACTTACCAAAATCTCTGGGACACAATGAAAGCTGTTCTAAGAGGTAAGTTCATAGCTCTTAATGCCTACATCAAAAAAATGGAAACATCAGAAATAAACAACTTAACAATGCAGCTTAAAGCTTTAGAGAAACTAGAGCAATCTGATCCCAAAAGTAGTAGAAGAGAGGAGATTAGCAAAATAAGGGGAGAAATATCTGAAATCAAGATTAAGAAAACGATAGAAAAAATCAACCTGTCAAAAAGCTGGTTCTTTGAAAAAATCAATAAGATTGATACACCCCTAGCTAAATTAACCAAAAGCAAGAGAGAGAAAACCCGAATTAACAAAATTAGAAATGAACATGGAGTTATCACTACTGATACCCAAGAAATCCAGAGATTATAACATCATATTTCAAAAACTTATACTCAGTGAAGTTTGACAACACAAAAGAGATGGATGAATTTCTAAGTAAACACAACCTACCTAAATTGAATCAGCAAGTTGTGAATTATTTAAGTAGTCCTATAACATATAAGGAAACTGGAGAAGTAATCTCGAATCTTCCCACCAAAAAATGTCCTGCACCACATGGATTCAGCACAGAGTTCTACCAGACATTTAAGTAGTTAATAACACCAATACTCCTTAAACTGTTCCATCAAATAGCAAAGAAAGGAACACTACCAAATTCCTTCTATGAAGCTAATATCGTCTTAATCCCAAAACCTAATAAATATTCAGTTAAAAAAGAAAAATATAGGCCGATCTCCCTGATGAACACAGACGCAAAGATTCTCAACAAAGTCTTAGCAAATCGGATTCAAAAACATATTAAAAAGATTATTCACGGGGACCAAGTAGGGTTCATCCCCGGCACACAAGGTTGGTTCAACATATGCAATCAATAAATGTAATTCATCATGTAAACCAGTCCAAAGTCCAAGACCACATGATACTCTCGATAGATGCAGAAAAAGCCTATAACAAGATCCAACAGCCTTTTATGATCAAAACGCTAGAGACAGTGGGAATGGAAGGAACCTTTATCAATATAATAAAAGCTATATACAACAAGCCCACAGCAAGGATTATGCTCAATAGGGAACAATTGGAAGCATTCCCACTTCGATCAGGAACTAGACAAGGCTGTCCACTCTCACCACTTCTATTCAATATTGTACTTGAAGTCTTAGCTGAAGCCAAAAGACAAGAAAGGGACATAAGAGGGATTCAAATCGGCAAGGAAGAAATCAAGCTATCCCTATTTGCAGATGACATGATCTTATACCTGAGGGATCCCAAAAACTCCACCAGGAAGCTCCTGGAACTAATTGAGAAGTTCAGCAGGGTGGCAGGATACAAAATAAATGTGCAAAAATCAGAGGCCTTCCTATATGCCCAGAATGAAAGAAGTGAAAAAGCCTTGAGAGAAACAATCCCATTTACTATAGCCCCTAAAAAAATGAAATACCTTGGTATAAACCTAACTAAGGAGGTAAAAGACCTTTACAATGAAAACTTTAAAACCCTAAAGAAAGAAATAGCAGAAGACACCAGAAGGTGGAAAGACCTCCCTTGTTCCTGGATTGGCAGAATCAACATTGTAAAAATGACCATCCTACCAAAGGCAATATACAGATTCAATGCTATACCAATCAAAATCCCAAAGCAATTCTTCAAAGAAGTTGACCAAACAATCTCAAAGTTCATATGGAGGCACAAAAGACCCAGGATAGCAAAAACAATCCTGAGTAACAAAAACACAGCTGGAGGTATTGCCATACCAAACCTTAGTCTATACTACAAATCTATAGTTGTAAAGACAGCCTGGTACTGGTTCCAAAATAGACACACAGATCAATGGATAAGGGTTGAAGACCCAGATATAAGTCCACAAAAATACAGCCATTTGATCTTTGACAAAGGGGCCCAAAGAATCCAATGGAAAAAGTACAGCATCTTCAACAAATGGTGCTGTGAAAACTGGATCTCCACGTGCAGAAGATTAAAGCTGGACCCGTACTTGGCACCATGTACAAGACTTAATTCCAAATGGATTAAGGACCTTGATATCAGTCCAGAGACTACAAAAACCATAGTTGAAAGGATAGGGAACTCCCTCGAGCTGATTGGGCTAGGCCAACATTTCCTAAACAGACATCCAATGGCACAGTCACTGCTACCACCTCTCAACAGTTGGGACCTTGTGAAATTAAAGAGCTTCAGTTCAGATAAAGAGATTGTAACACGAGCTCAAAGGCAACCCACTGAATGGGAGAAAATCTTCACTAACCACATATCTCACAGAGCTCTACTGTCCAGAGTGCACAAAGAACCTAGAAAACTAAACACCAAGGAAACCAATGGCCCAATTAAAAAATGGGCCCTGGAACTTAAAAGAAACTTTACCAGGGATGAAATTAAAATGTCTAACAAATATCTGAAAAATTGCTCCACTTCCTTAGCCATCAGGGAAATGCAAATCAAAACTTCCCTGAGATATCATCTCACCCCGGTCAGGATGGCAAAAATCCACAATACAAACAACAACAAATGCTGGAGAGGATGTGGAGAGAGGGGAACTCTCCTACATTGCTGGTGGGAATGCAGGCTCATACAGCCACTCTGGCGAGCCGTCTGGAGATTCTTAAAGAAATTAGAGTTTGAAATTCCATATGAGCCTGCTATTCCACTTTTGGGAATAACCCCCCATACAGCAGAGGTTCACCTCGATAGCACAAGCACGACCATGTTCATAGCAGCACTGTTTACAATAGCAAAGTCATGGAATCAGCCCAATTGTCCAACAGTTGACAAGTGGATAAGGAAACAGTGGTACATCTATACAATGGGGTACTACTCAGCCATCAAAAATCATGAATTACTGGAATTTGCCGGGAAATGGATGTCATTAGAAACAATTATATTGAGTGAAGTATCCCAGACCCAGAAAATTAAGCGCCGTATGTATTCCCTTACAGGTGGCTCCTAGTACCAAACCCACCCAGCCCACCTAGAGACAGTAATTGCAAGGATTATGAACAGGAGGGATGGGGTAGGAGGGTCACACCAGAAACAAGGAGAGAAGGGACCATGTTACAGCAGGGAAAATAGGCCTCCACCAAGGACCCAAATAAGTAATGAGACATCTGATTAAGTTCACAGACTTTTGTTCCTGTTCATTTACTACTGAGGGGGTGTAATCTCACCAGAAGAGGAGGGCATATAGTCTGGCAGATAAAAAGTAACCATTTTGCAAATGGGTGATAGACCCCTCCCTTACTATGGTTTCCCACTTTTATTACATCTACCTTTGAATGTGCTTTTATCACAAGACTCTAACAGCTTTTTGTCTCTGGCCAGGGGGTAACATACAATGCCCACCAGGATGGAGTGAAGGGCATTGCAGGAGCAGCAAAACTGCAAAAGAAAATCAACAAACCACAATCCAGAACTTCAGAGACTCTATATCAACCACCTAGAACTAGGCCAGCTTAATCTCTCCCCATCTTGAAGCTCAGGGAAATTTGCGGAAGAGGGGGCGGTAAGAGTGTAAGAGCAAAAGGATGGGAGGAGCAATGATATGTAAGATACTCCGTACAAGTTAGGGCTGAAGCAATCATAATTGGACTTTTCATGCCCTGCGCATTGTCCAACACACTGTTGACCTCACAAAGTCTAGCATCTGCTAAAGGCACCAAGATCCTTGGAGGCAAAGGATTGGCAGCCACAGCAGTGTTCCTATACCTAAGGGGACCACGGGAAAGGGTTCAGGGAAAGGCCACTGGGTCCTTGTATGTTATTGGAGAGGAGGGCCCAGAGGAAAATCAGACATGCACAAGAAAGGACTCTCTGGGAATTTGGGGCGGGAGGCACTGGGGGATGGGGAGGGAGAGGGGTGGGGAGGGGGAGCAGGGTGTATGGGGGGAGGAGGAGGGAGGGAGGGAACCCTTGTACCTAATAAGTTTGTATGAGCTTAAATAAAAAAAAAGACAAAAAAAAAGACTGCATCAAAAAAAAAAATGAAATACCTTGGTATAAACCTAACCAAGGAGGTAAAAGACCTTTACAATGAAAACCTTAAATCCCTAAGGAAAGTAATTGCAGAAGACATCAGAAGGTGGAAAGACCTCCCATGTTCCTGGACTGGCAGAATCAACATTGTAAAAATGACCATCCTACCAAAGGCAATATACAAATTCAATGCTATACCAATAAATATCCCAAAGCAATTCTTTAAAGAAGTTGACCAAATAATCTCAAAATTCATATGGAGGCACAAAAGACCCAGGATAGCAAAGACAATCCTGAGTAAGAAAAACACTGCTGGAGGTATCACCATACCAAACGTTAGTCTATACTACAAATCCATAGTTATAAAAACAGCCTGGTACTGGCCCCAAAATAGACATACAGATCAATGGATAAGGATTGAAGACCCAGATATAAGTCCACAAAAATACAGCCATTTGATCTTTGACAAAGGGGCCCAAAGAATCCAATGGAAAAAGTACAGCATCTTCAACAAATGGTGCTGTGAAAACTGGATCTCCACGTGCAGAAGATTAAAGCTGGACCCGTACTTGGCACCATGTACAAGACTTAATTCCAAATGGATTAAGGACCTTGATATCAGTCCAGAGACTACAAAAACCATAGTTGAAAGGATAGGGAACTCCCTCGAGCTGATTGGGCTAGGCCAACATTTCCTAAACAGACATCCAATGGCACAGTCACTGCTACCACCTCTCAACAGTTGGGACCTTGTGAAATTAAAGAGCTTCAGTTCAGATAAAGAGATTGTAACACGAGCTTAAAGGCAACCCACAGAATGGGAGAAAATCTTCACTAACCACATATCTCACAGAGCTCTACTGTCCAGAGTGCACAAAGAACCTAGAAAACTAAACACCAAGGAAACCAATGGCCCAATTAAAAAATGGGCCCTGGAACTTAAAAGAAACTTTACCAGGGATGAAATTAAAATGTCTAACAAATACCTTAAAAAATGCTCCACTTCTTTAGCCATCAGGGAAATGCAAATCAAAACTTCCCTGAGATACCATCTCACCCCGGTCAGGATGGCAAAAATCCTCAATACAAAGAACAACAAGTGCTGGCGAGGATGTGGAGAGAGGGGAACTCTGCTTCATTGGTGGTGGGAATGCAGGCTCATACAGCCATTCTGGCGAGCTGTCTTGAGATTCTTAAAGAAATTAAAGATTGAAATGCCATATGACCCTGCTATTCCACTTTTGGGAATAACCCCCCATGCAGCAGAGGTTCACCTCGATAGCACAAGCACGACCATGTTCATAGCAGCACTTTTTACAATAGCAAATTCATGGAATCAACCTAAATGTCCAACAGTTGACGAGTGGATAAGGAAACTGTGGTACATCTATACAATGGAGTACTACTCAGCCATCAAAAATGATGAATTACTGGAATTTGCTGGGAAATGGATGTCATTAGAAACAATTATATTTAGTGAAGTATCCCAATCCCAGAAAGTTAAGCGCCGTATGTACTCCGTATTAGGGGGCTCCTAGTACCAAACTCACCCAGCCCACATTGAGACACTCAAAGGTAATCCTATGTAATACAGTAATTGCAAGGATTATGAATAGGAGGGATGGGGTTGGAGGGCCACACCAGAAACATGGAGAGAGGGGACCGTGTTACAGCCGTGAAAATACGCCTCCAAGAATGCAAATAAGTAATGTGACACCTGGTTAAGTTCACAGATGTTTGTTTTTGATCATGTACACCTGAGGGTATATGATCCCACCAGAAGGGGAGGGCATATCGTCTGGCAGATGAAAGGTAATCATTTTGCAAATGGGTGACTGACCCCTCCCTCACCGAGGTTTCCTGCTTTTATTACATCTACCCTTGAATGTGCTATTATAACAAGACTCCAGTTTAACAGCTTTTTGTCTCTGACCAGGGGGTGACATACAGTGCCCATCAGGATGGAGTGAAGGGCCTTGCAGGAGCAGCAAAATTGCAAAAGAAAATCAACAAACCACAATCCAGAACTTCAGAGACTCTATATCAACCACATAGAACTAAGCCAGCCAAATCTCCCCCCATCCTGAAGCTCAGGGACATTTGCGGAAGAGGGGGCGGTAAGATTGTAAGAGCGAAAGGACGGGAGGAGCAGTGATTTGCAAGATTCTCCACACTAGTTAGGACTGAAGCAATCATAATAGGACTTTGCATGCCCTGCGCAATGTCTAACACACTATTGACCTCACAAAGTCTAGCATCGGCTAAAGGCACCACGATCCTTGGAGGCAAGGGATTGACAGCCACAGTAGTGTTCCTATGCTTAAGGGGAACACGAGAAAGGGTTCAGGGAAATGCCACTGGGTCCTTGTACGTCATCAGAGAGTAGGACCCAGAGTAGAGTTAGGCATACACAATAAAGGATTCTCTGGGAATTGTGTGGGGAGGCACTGGGGGATGGGGAGGAGGGAAGGGGGAGCAGGGGGTTTGGGGGAAAGAGGAGGGGGGGAGGGAACTGGTCTACCTATTAAGTTTGTATGAGCGGAAATAATAAAAAATGTATTTAAAAAAAAAAGATCCCTAGGGACTTTTCAGCCCTTCTTGTCTTTAGTAGTGTTGTACACAGAGGATAAGTATACCTTACTGCATTATCACTTCGCGTGCATAGGGCACAGCACAGCACAACCACCTTCTAAGCAGGTCTGCATTGGGTAAAGGGACTAGCTTTGTTGTAACTTTTGGTATTTGCATACATTTTAAGAAGATTACTGAGTTGCTGAAGTTTAGTGTTAAAACCATTAAGTGCCGTAGCATTTAGTGTCTGCTGAATGACTTTAATTTTGGTGACTTTGAGAACCATTTGATATAATGTTAAACTAAAGATTAGCAAACACCCATGAATAATTCCATGCTATGTGCTTTTGAAGTGAAAACAAATAAATACAACAGAGACTCTATTTTATAATCTGCCAATGCAAACTCGTGATTTGGATAAGATAAGTCACACTATATATTTAAAAGACTAACACTTCCCCCCAGTAGGGGAGGTAATTCACTCTCATAGAACTCTGAAATTTTTATTCATAAATACTATCTCAATTTGCTAATAGGCTAAAAAGTTTCAATGCATCCCTACCACTTGGTGATCACACCAGTGTGTAACCCTCTCTGTGAAGGAAGATATGTGTGGGGACTTGTTTCTAACCAACAGACTATAACAGAGGTGACATGCCATTCATAGTTATAATTTATAATTGCATGGTAGTTTGTCTCCTCCAAGTCTTTCTGTTGCTTACTTCAAAGAACCACAGTGTGATGAATCCTATGACCATCTGAAAGAAAAAAAAGTGAAAATAATTGGAGGAATCTTGGAAGTATATCTTTCCTGCATTGAGTTTTTAGTTATCAACCCTACTCCATGTTGATTCTAATCCTTTGAAATACCATGGCAGAAAGCCCAGCTAAGTAAGCCTTGTCTAGATTCCTAATAGCAACTGAGACAAGTATGTGTTGCTTTAAGTTCCTAAGTTCGTGGTGATTTGTGAAACACCTCAGGAAAGTAATGCTGTTGTTTCTTCTACAATCATAGCCATTTATCTCTGTTAACAGAAATTGCGTTTTCCTCCCTTCTTGCTGTTACGTCTATGCATACTACAATGCTAGAAAAGGAGCTGCTGCTAAATAAATATGTGTGCAATGAATAAGACAATAAATGAGCAAATGAGTTGTGATTCTAACTCTACTTTGGGGTACTACATGTGGAGGGGCATAGAAAATTTTGGGATCTTCAATTAAAATTCACAATAATGAAGTCTAAGGATAGAAGTTTTTGGCATGTGAGGAAC
The DNA here is from genome assembly GCA_023101885.1 of Typhlomys cinereus. Classification (NCBI taxonomy): domain Eukaryota; kingdom Metazoa; phylum Chordata; class Mammalia; order Rodentia; family Platacanthomyidae; genus Typhlomys; species Typhlomys cinereus. The sequence goes on from JALPQD010000079.1 coordinate 3,700,049, forward strand.
ACTCAAAAAGACTTGCTTGGCTGGAGAATTGAGAACATCAGATAGGAGGTCATGACTGGTGTTTAGGTATGGAGTTGTGTCTCATGGAAACAAAGTTGAAAGTTGTGTCCATTTGCTTGATGTACGGCAGATCACTTTGGTGTTGGCCATTTATACAACAATCATGGCTACTTTGGAGTACATCAGGCAATGATGAGTTCTAACACTTGAGGTGTTTAATCAGAGAAAGATCAATGATGTTGTAAAGAATTCTCTTTAACCAAAGGTTTACTATTCAGGTGGGAAATGCTACAAATATACAAAGAAGATAAATATCAATGAGACATTACACTAAGTAAGATGATGTACATGTCACAAATTGCATTTACTAGACTTAAGGAGGATAGAGTGGTTCCAGAGACTGTGAAATTATAGAGGAAGGGTTATACTTGAAAGAAGAGCAAGCCCTTAGTAAATGAATCCAGTGTATGTGCGGTATTTCATGCAGGAGTAAGAGCAGCACATCCCCAGTTTTTTCTGAGTCTACAAGTACATAGATGTCCCATTCATAGATATATTATTGCTTAAAAACCTTGAATGTGTTTTTCACAGATTACTATGTTGAAAACAATCATTAGTTAAGTCCTTTCCCAGCACTAGCAGAGAATTAATATGAAATTCGAGCACATTTTTTAGCTTGTAGGTTTTGAAGTTTCTGCTGAAAAAGGATAATGCTTCTTGGCTTCTTATTGAAACTGCAGAGTGCCAAGTATTAACTAAAGAGAAATAGAAGTAACGGACACACTCTGTTTTCATTACCAAATATGTCATTAACAAAAATATCTACTAGACCTCCATTTTTACCTGCCATGGTGGGTCCTTTGGAGAGTTAAGGTGCCTGGGAGGGAATTAATGAAAGCTAATGGTGAAGCATTGCTTTTTCAAATGGGAAAAGGAGCTATTTCCATTTCAGAATAACTTCTTGCCTTTTCCTAGTGGGTAAGTTACTGATTTATGGAGTAGATTTTAACAATGCAGGGGCCTAAAATTCTCCTCACAGCATGGTTACCAGCAGCCTGATCTTTTTCTCTACCCTGCTCCCAGGAACTTTGACCCCTGAGGACCATCTTCATACATTTCTAAAGCAAGACATATTTCACTCTGGGTTGCAAGGGTATTTGAAAGCTAAATGTAATTTTAGATCACCTGTCTGGGAAAATATCCTTTTGAGTAATAACCAAATATGTTTTTTTAACCAATTTGAAACCTAGAAGGGTCTTTTTCTAGGGCAGGGAAGCTATGCTTAATACCTTAAATCAGTATTTGTTGCCTGAAATTTTTCTGCCTATCAACTTCTTTTGACTTTCATGCCACTTAGTTAATTTCATCATGGAGTGTTTGCTGATTTTTATGTTTCTAGTCCTGAGGTTAAGAAGAGTCCATGAAATACCTTTATACCAGAATATATTGTAGACTACTTTTGTCTACCATGTTATACTTTTAACAGAATAACCTTCAGTTTTACAGAACAAAGAGCAATTATGGAGTGCTAGCATGTAAACAGCAATGTTGCCACTAAAGGCAAATGAAGAGGTCATATGAACACCCTCAGATAACGAGACAAGTGCAAGTAGACTAGTATTGAAAATGCAAAAATATACTATGGATTGATTTATGCTAAATATGTTTGATCAGGCAACACACTGAAAGATAGATATCTTCCTTTTTTATTTTAATTTTTTATTATTTATTCAATTGTGTGCGTGTATGTATGTGTGTGTGTGCGTGTAAACCACGGACTAATTCGGGAACCGCCATGGACCGCCTCCTTGTTTACTCTGCCTTGGGATTCACATGCTCCGCCCTACCAGGACCAGAAACGCAGGTCGCCCCCGCTTCGGCCTGGCGTCTATACGTGGGGTCTAGGATCCAAACTCAGGACCTTCCGCCTGCAAGGCAGAGGCTTAACCCCTGAGCCACCTCTCCAGCCCCAGATATCTTCCTTTTAAGTGAAGTATGGGTCCTTGGTGAAGAAGTGTCATCCTTTAATTCTGAAGTATGATTCTGTGCCTAGCAGTTAGTATAATGCTTGACATATGATAAGAACTTATTATCTAAACAACGAATCAGGCTTCCAATTTTTTGTAGCATTACCCACTAAACTATTTTGCCTTGACAGTACATTGAATCAAAATATTCCTTTTACCAGAAGATTACTAAAATATTGAATTTATGATTAAGTAATTGGTATGTAATTGATGCCCCAAATATTTTCTAAGTGCAACTTTTGAAGGAGATACTTAGTGTTGTCCTTCTCATTCAGGAATTCAACCCCTGTCATTATCTCTTATTCACATGAGTCTTTGTAGAAGGACCAGGTGATCTTAAACTCATAGGGGGAAAGTCTCTGAAAGGATATGATTAAAAAAGTACATCATGAATTATAATGACACTCCAATTCCAATCATAAACCGGAATACAAATGCAAATTAGGCAGAAATGAACTCAGTGAGTCAGAGTATAAAAGAATTTTAAAAAGTTGGGATGACCAAAATAGAGATATGAACAATGAAATATTTTTTCAAGAACTATTGGTAGCATGAAAAATATCTTATGATTAAACGAACTTTGTTCTTGACGATAGATTTCACATGCATACCTGTGTGCCTATGACCCTGATGAACAGTGGAATTATCACAAGAGATATGAACTTGCATTTATGTCATACCAACAACTGTATAACAAGAAAGCAATTATAAAATGTCAGTTTATTTTTAGATGCTACATAGGAAATCAAAGTCTTTAATGCAATGACAATCAAGTGTAAGATATGTTCTTGGATTTTCTTGTGGTAGCCATCCTGAAGAGTGTCACAGTCATGGGTCCTACTTCTATAATTCTTACTGAAAACCAGCAGCTACTGTTAAGCTAGAATGAGTTTCTCCAAGTACAATGGAATACATGGGAGCAGGCTGTAAATGCACATTCCCTCAGGGAAATGTATACCAAAAGCACAATTGAGATATATCTTTTCATATTAGAATGAGTATTCTCTGCATAAAAAAAGTAAACAAACATGCTGGTGAGAATGTGGGAAGGGTGGAACTCTTATGCACTTGGTGGGTATAGTTGGTATGGAAAACAATATGGTGATTCCTAAAAAATTAAAATCAGTCTACCATATATCCTAGGAGTCCTATTTTTGGATATATATGCAAAGGGAATGAAATCATATATAGAATATTGATGACTATAATGTGATTTAGATAGTGGGATATTATTTAGCTTTAAAAAGGAAAGGAATGCACACATATGTGATGTTGAGGTGGATCTTGAGGTTATTATACTAAGTATAAATCAGTCACAAACAGATACATTCTGGGGTGGAGAAATGGCTCAGGGGTTAGGACTCTGCCTTGCAAACAGAAGGTTCTGAGTTCAGATTCCCAGGTCCCACGTAAAAACACCAGGCAGAAACAGCAACAACCTGAACTTCCTGGCCCTGGTGGGCAGAGCCTAGGAAATCCCAGAGCAAAGGAAGGAGGAGGTAGAAGGAATCCAGGATAATTCCTGAAGTCACCCTTGATCCTCCACAGGAACACACAGTGCCCTCTGACATACACACACATACACGTGTGCGCACATGCGTGCGCGCACACACACACACACACACACACACAAAGTTTAAAAAATATACATGTTGCATGCATCTTTTTTTGATACTTTATTATTTATTTATTTATTTATTTATTTATTTATTTATTTATTTATTTATTTATTTCCGCTCATACAAACTTCCTTCCCTCTACCCCTTCCTGGACCCCTTGGTCTCTCCCCCCTTTTTCCTTCCTTTCCCCCCCTCCCTTCCTTTCTCCCAATGCCTCCTCCCCCCAATCCCTGGAGCATCCTTTAAGGTGTATGTCAAACTTTCCTCTGGGTCCTCAGCTCTGATGAGGTGTAAGGACTCAGTGGAATTTCCTAGAACTCTTTCTTTTTTGGGGGGGGGAGATGTGTATATACATTTATATGTGTGTGTGCCCATTACATTAATCTTTTTTTTTAACATTTTCTATTATCTCCGCTCATAAAAACTTACTAGGTACACCGGTTCCCTCCCTCCCTCCTCCTCTCCCCATGCCTCTGCTCGCCCTCCCCTCACCCCTCCCTCCCCACCCCCCATTGCCTCCCCTCCCCCAAACCCCAGAGAATCCTTTAATGTCCATGCCTGACTGTCCTCTGGGTCCTCTTCTCCGATGACATACGAGGACCCAGAGGCATTTCCCTGAACCTTTTCCTGTGTTCCCCTTAAGCATAGGAACACTATTTTGGCTGTTAATCCCTTGCCTCCAAGGATCTTGGTGCTTTTAGCAAATGCTAGACTTTGTGGGGTCAATAGTGTGTGGGACATTGCGGAGGGCATGTAAAGTCCAATTATGATTGTTTCGGCCCTAACTTGTGTGGAGTATCTTGCATATCATTGCTCCTCCCATCCTTTTGCTCTTACACTCTTACCGCCCCCTCTTCCGCAAATTTCCCTGAGCTTCAGGATGGGGAGAGATGAGGCTGGCCTAGTTCTAGGTGGTTGATAGAGTCTCTGAAGTTCTGGATTATGGTTTGTTGATTTTCTTTTGGGGCCTAGAACTCTTTCTTGTGTTCCCCTTAAGTATAGGAACACTATTGTGGCTGTTAATACCTTGCTTCTAAGGATCCTAGTGCCTTTAGTCCTTGCTAGACTTTGAGGGGTAATAATGTGTTGGCCATTGCGCAGGTCATGCAAAGTCCTATTATGATTGCTTTGGCCCTAACTTGTGTGTAGTATCTTGCATATCATTGCTACTCCCCATCTTTAGGCTCTTACAATCTTACTGCCCCCTCTTCCACAAATTTCCTTGAGATTCAGGATGGGCAGAGATTAGGTTGGCCTAGTACCAGGTGGTTGATATAGAGTATCTGACGTTTAGAATTATGGTTTGCTGATTTTTTTTTTCAGTTTAGCTGCTCTTGCAATGCCCTTGGCTCCATCCTGATGGGTATTAGATGTCACCCCCTGGCCAGAGACAAAAAGCTGTTAAATTAGAGTCTTATTATAAGAGTATGTTCAAAGGTAGATGGAATAAAAGTAGGAAAGCGTGGTGGTGGAGGGTCAGTCTTCCACTGCAAAATGGTTACTTTCTATCTGCCAGACTATAATCCTTCCCCTTCTGGTGAGATCATACCTCATCAGTTGCAAATGATCAGGAAGTAAAGTCTGTAAACTTAACCAGATGTATCATTACTTACTTGCAGTCCTTGATGGTGGCCTATTTTCTCTGCTATAACATGATCCCCTCTCTTCTTGTTTCTGGTGGGGCCTTCCTTCCCCATCCCTCCTGTTTATAATCTTTGCAATTACTGTAGGTATTATGGAGATTTATCTTTGAGTGTCTCTAAGTGGGTTTGGTACTAGGATGCACCTATTAGGGAGTACATATGCCACTTAATTTTCTATGTATGGGATACTTCACTCAATATAATTACTTCTAATTCCATCAATTTTCTGGAAAATTCATTAATTCATCACTTTTAATGGCTGAGTAGTATTCCATTGTATAAATGTACCACATTTTCCTCATCCACTCATCAACTGTTGGACATTTGGGTTGATTCCATGACTTTGCTATTGTAAACAGTGCTGCTATGAACATGGTCGTGCTTGTGCCATTGAGGTGAATTTTTGCTCTATGGGGGGTTATTCCCAAAAGTGGAATAGCAGGGTCATATGGCATTTCAATCTTTAACATCTTTAAGAATCTCCAGACCACTCGCCAGAGTGGTTGTATGAGTCTATATTCCCACCAACAATGTAGGAGAGTTCCCCTCTCTCCACAACCTCTCTACCATTTGGTGTTGTTTGAATTGTGGATTTTTACCATCCTGACAGGGGTTAGATGATATCTCAGGAAGGTTTTGATTTGCATTTCCCTGATGGCTAAGGATGTGGAACATTTTCTAAGATATTTGTTAGACGTTTCAGTTTCGTCTCTGGTAAAGTTTCTTCTAAGTTCCAAGGCCCATTTTTTAATTGGGCCATTTGTTTCCTTAGTGTTTAGCTTTCTAAGTTCTTTGTGCACTGTGGATAATAGAGCTCTATCAGATATGTGGTTAGTGAAGATTTTCTCCCATTCTGTGGGTTGCCTTTGAGCTCGTGTTACAATCTCTTTATCTGAACTGAAGCTCTTTAATTTCACAAGGTCCCAACTGTTGAGAGGTGGTAGCAGTGACTGTGCCATTGGATGTCTGTTTAGGAAATGTTGGCCTAGCCCAATCAGCTCGAAGGAGTTCCCTATCCTTTCAACTATGGTTTTTGTAGTCTCTGGCCTGATATCAAGGTCCTTAATCCATTTGGAATTAAGTCTTGTACATGGTGCCAAGTACGGGTCCAGCTTTAATCTTCTGCCTGTGGAGATCCAGTTTTGCCAGCACCATTTGTTGAAGATGCTGTTCTTTTTCCATTGGATTCTTTGGGCCCCTTTGTCAAAGATCAAATGGCTGTATTTTTGTGGACTTATATCTGGGTCTTCAACCCTTATCCATTGATCTGTGTGTCTATTTTGGAGCCAGTACCAGGCTGTTTTTATAACTATGGATTTGTAGTATAGACTAAGGTTTGATATGGTGATACCTCCAGCAGTGTTTTTGTTACTCAGGATTGTCTTTGCTATCCTGGGTCTTTTGTGCCTCCATGTGAATTTTGAGATTGTTTGGTCAACTTCTTTAAAGAATTGCTTTGGGATTTTAATTGTTATAGCACTGAATCTGATATTTTGGTAGGATGGTCATTTTTATGATGTTGATTCTGCCAATCCAGTAACATGGAAAGTCTTTCCACCTTCTGGTGTCTTCTGCATTTTAAAGTTTTCATCATAAAGGTCTCTTACTTCCTTGGTTAGGTTTATACCGAGGTATTTCATTTTTTTAGGGGCCATAGTAAATGGGATTGTTTCTCTCAGGGCTTTTTCACTTCTTTTGTTCTGGGCATATAGGAAGGCCACTGATTTTCGTACATTTATATTGTATCCTGCCATCCTGCTGAACTTCTGTATTAGTTCCAGGAGCTTCCTGGTAGAGTTTTTGGGATCACTCAGGTATAAGATCATGTCATCTGCAAATAGAGATAATTTGACTTCTTGCTTGCCGATTTGAATCCCTTTTATGTCCCTTTCTTGTCTTATGGCTTCTGCTAAGACTTCAAGTACAATATTGAATAGACATGGTGAGAGTGGACAGCCTTGTCTAGTTCCTGATTGAAGCGGGAATGCTTCAAGTTTTTCTCCATTGAGAAAATCCTTGCTGTTTTGTTGTTGTACACAGCTTTTATTATATGGATAAAGGTTCCTTCCATTCCAACTGTCTCTAGGGTTTTGATCCTAAAGGACTGTTGGATCTTGTCAAAAGCTTTTTGTGCATTTATGGAGAGTATCATGTTTTCTTGAACTTTGGACTGGTTTATATGGTGAATTACATTTATTGATTTGCGTATGTTGAACCAACTTTGTGTGCTGGGGATGAAGCCTACTTGATCCCCGTGAATGATCTTTTTGATATGTTTTTGATCTGATATGCTAAGACTTTGTTGAGAATCTTTGCATCTGTGTTCATCAGAGTGATTGGCCTGTAGTTTTCTTTTTTAAGTGTATCTTTATTAGGTTTTGGGATTAAGACAATATTAGCTTCATAGAAGGAATTTGGTAGTGTTCCTTCTTTTGTTATTTGATGGAACAGTTTAAGGAGTATTGGTGTTATTAGGTCCTTAAATGTCTGGTAGAACTCTGTGGTGAGTCCATCTGGTGCAGGACTTTTTTGGTGGGAAGATTCGAGATTACTTCATCGATTTCCTCGTATGTTATAGGATTATTTAAGTAATTCACTACTTCCTGATTCAATTTAGGTAAGTTGTGTTTACTTAGGAATTCATCCATCTCTTTTGTGTTGTCAAATTTCACAGTGCATAAGTTTTTGAAATATCATATTATAATTCTCTTGATTTCTTGGGTATCAGTAGTGATAACTCCATTTTCATTTCTAATTTTGATAATTTGGGTTTTTTCTCTTTTGCTTTTGGTTAATTTAGCTAGGGGTGTATCAATCTTATTGATTTTATCAAAAAATCAGCTTTTTGAGTGGTCGATTTTCTGTATCATTTTCCTAATCTTGATTTTGGATATATCTCTCCTTATTTTGCTAATCTCCTCTCTTCTACTGCTTTTGGGATAGGATTGCTCTAGTGTCTGTAAAGCTTTAAGCTGCATTGTTGAGTTATTTATTTCTGATGTTTCCATTTTTCTGATGTAGGCATTAAGAGCCATGAACTTACCTCTTAGGACAGCTTTCATTGTGTCCCAAAGATTTTGGTAAGTTGTATTTTCATTCTCATTCACTTTCAGGAAATCTTGACTTTCCTTTGTAATTTCTTTCTGAATCCAATTCTCATTCAGCATAATAGTGTTACGTTTCCAGGAGTTAGTGTATTTTCTATTGCTTGTTGTGTTGTGTATGTCAAGCTTTAGGCTGTGGTGGTCTGATAGGGCACAGGCTAGAATTTCAACTTTCCTGTATATGTGGAGATTCATTTTGTGGTCCAATATGTGATTTATTTTGGAAAAAGTTCCATGTTCTGCTGAGAAAAATGTGTATTCTTTGGTGTGTGGATGAAAAGTTCGATAAATATCTGTAAGGTCCATTTCAGTAAGGGTTTGATTATGCTTCAAAGTTTTCTCTGTTAAGTTTTTTACCTGTTGATCTATCCCATGTTGAGAAGGCGGTGTTGAAATCCCAAGAATTATCATTTGAGGGTTGATTTCTCACCTTAGATGTTGTGGGGTTTGCTTAATGAATGTGTGGGGCCCATATTGGGTGCATATATGTTCAGTATTGTGAAGTCTTCCTGGTGAATTGTACCTGTGACTAAAATGTAGTATCCATCTGTGTCCCTTATGATTTTTTTGGTTTGAAGTCCACTTTGTCCGATAGCATAATGGCTACCTCTGCCTGTTTTCTGGTTCCATTAGCTTGCAGAATTGTTGACCAGCCTTTTATTTTTAGGACATGCCTATCTTTTGTGTTGAGATGGGTTTCCTGCATGGGTTGTGATTTTTTAATCCCAGTTTGTAATCTGTGTCTCTTGATCGGTGAGTTAATTCCATTAACATTTAGTGTTGTAATGCAGAAATTATTTTTAATTCCAGACATTTATCATGTTGGTGGCTTTTGTAAGTGTATTTTTTCGCTTTTAGGTATTGGTGGTATTATACTTCCCTACTGTCCTCCTGCATATGCTTGATTTTTTTCTTCAAGCTTGTGTACCATTTCTAGCATTTTTTGAAGGCCTGGTTAGATGCACATGTATCCCTTCAAGGGTCTTTGTGCTGGAAAACTTTTCTTTCTCCCTCGATAATGACAGATAGTTTTGCTGGGTATATCAGCCTGGATTGACATTTTTGGTCATTCAATACTTGAAGTACATCTCTCCAAGCTCTTCTTGATTTTAGTGTTTCCATTGAGAAGTCATTTGTTATTTTAATAGGTTTACCTTTAAAAGTGACTTGTTTTTTTTCCCTTGAAACTGTCAGCGTCATTTCTTTGTCTTGAGTGTGGAGTGTTTTAACTATTATTTGCTGTGGCGATTTTCTATTTTGGTCATATCTGTTTGGGGTGCGGAATGACTCTTGTATATGGATGGTTCTCTCTTTTTTTAGATGAGGAAAGTTTTCCTTGATGATGGTTTGAAAATTTTCCTCAGGGGTGGTATTTTGGGATTCTTGCTCTGGTATTCCATGAATACGCATGTTAGGCTTCTTCAGGGTGTCCCATATCTCTTGAATGTTCCTCTCCAGTATGTTTTTGGCTTTAACAACCTCTTCCATTGAGCTGGTTAATACTCCCACTTTGTCATCAAGGTCTGAAATTCTATTTCCTGCTTTGTTAGTTCTGCTGATAAGACTCTCTGTTGAGTTCTGGGTTGAAGATAACTTGTCTTTTAGTTCAGTTTTAAACTCTGCTTGAGTCTGTTTTAACTGCTCTATGCCTATTTTTGTTTCTTGCACTGTTTTACTCAACTCCTTCAAGTGTCTGTTGTATTCCTCTTCAAAGCGGTTCATGTGGTTATTTAACTCCTCCCGGATTTCCTCTTTCATAATATTGATCATGGTAATGATCATGTTTTGAAAGTCGTTATCTTGGGTTAGGCTTTCTTGGCTATTTTCCATGGATTTGTTCTGTTGGAGTCTATCATTATAGGGTTAATTCCTTCAGTGGGACATTTGTTTTCTTGGGTTTTGTTTCTCATGGATTTGCACTTTGATTTAGGCCTTGTTGTTTTCTCTCTTATGACCTTCTTTCAATTTCTGTGTGTTTTTACTGAACAGAATTAGTTGGCCTGGAGCAGCGCCTGCTCTGACTGGCTGGTGGGAGGACCTGGGATTAGTGTTTTACCTGAGGCTTGGGGGTGAGCTGGTGGTGCTTACCTGGGTTGCAGTGTGTCCTCGCTGGACTCTGCGCATCCCGTTGGGGTTGGGAAAGGGAGAGGTGCTGGTGGTAGGTGCAATTGTCTTGGGGAGCTCGGGAGTAGCCCAGGGGTCCTCCCCCGCCAGGAGCAGTGCCTGCGCTGACTGGCTGGTGGGAGGAGCTGGGACTACTGGGTTACCAGGGGCTTGGGTGTGAACAGGGGGTGCTTACCTAGGGCACAGTGTGTCCTGACTGAACTGTACGTGTTCCGGGGGGTGGGTGGGGTGGAGAAAGGATGTTGCATGCATCTATTGCTGTATGAATCTACTGATTCTACTCATGATGTCCACAGAGTAATCAAATTCGTACAAACAGAAAATAAAATGGTAGTCACCAGTGGCTAAAGAGATCAGGAATTATTCAGTACAAAGAGCTCTGATGATTTGCCACAAAATGATATGCCTCTACTTAATACTAATACATTTAAAAGTGGTGAACATGGTCATTTTAATTGCAATCAAAAGTTACTTTGAAATGAACAGCTTAGAACCCTACTGAACACATGCTACAGCATACATATGGAGCATGGGGACTGAGCATGTGCATTTTTAATTAACTCCCTATGATGAACTGAATTTGATTCTTATAATCTACCGGGTTCTTTCCATCCATATACTTTTTGAAATTTTTATTTTATTATATTTTTTACCTAATCATATAAGCTCAGTAGGTACCCCCTTTCTTTTCTCTCTTCCCTCCCTTTCCCTGTTGTCACCCATTGCATTTTCGCCATCTTCCCACCCCTTCTTCCCACCCTCTCTCTTTCTCACCCCTTTTTCTTCCTCTCTTGGTGCTTCTTGCTTTCTCCTTCCCATCCTCCAGAGCATCTGTTTATGTCATCCATATACTTTTCACTTAAAACTCATGCCAATTCTGTATGTGGATATCATTATGATCATTGTTTTTGTAAGTGCTATTAATTACATAGAGTGACAATTTTCATATACACATACTACATATAGAAGTGAAACTCAGTTTCTTTCATGGATACCTCTACTTTCTTATTATAGAATGTGAAAGTTGGATTTAAACTCTTCTCACCTGCCTGACACAATGCTGAATGTCTCAAAATAGCATGTACTTAATCTCTTGCTTCTTCTCAGTAACATTTCTATGCTCCTTGTTGCTTGGTACCATTTTATTTGTTCTTCACTGTGATAACCAGGTAGTTTTTCATGGGACCTAATCAAATTTTTCTTCTTTTTGGATCAATGCTGTTTTCAGTTGTCCCATGAATGTATGTGAGGTGCCTTATATTCTTCCTCTGAGAATTACCAGAGGGTTTCTTCATTTCCCCCGTAATTTCAGATATATTATTGTGTTACTTGTCATAAGAAATTTATTTGAAATAACTTTGATCTTGTTCTCATAAATTTTCAGGGATCTCCTCCCTTTGCAATAGTCTAGCTAGCTGCCTATTGAATAATGACTACATTCCTTAAATCTGTGTATGGAAACATTATCGACTTTTCTCACTTTACCTTTTTACCTTCCTCGCTTATAATGCATGTATTGCTTGTCTCCTCTTCCTCCTCCCCTGCCCACCTCCTTTTCCTCCTTTTCTTTCTTCTTTGTGTGAAAAAATGCTAATACACTTGAGGGAGAAAAGAAAGGGAGATTTATTTGGTTTATGGTTCCATTATGACAAGAATCCCACAGTAAAAGGCATGGATGGAGGCAGAAGTAGGAGGCTAGTTCAGGATACAGCTACTATTATCAAGAGACAGAGAGCAAGACCAAACTGAGAGAGGGAGCAGGTCCGGACTACCAAACCTTAGGGCTCTCTCCCCACACTGAGCTCTCCTCCAGCAAAGTTCCACCTCTCAAAGGTGCCACAATCGGGGCTGGAGAGGTGGCTCAGGGGTTAAGCCTCTGCCTTGTAGGTGGAAGGTCCTGAGTTCGGATCCCAGATCCCACGTATAGACGCCAGGCGGAAGCGGGGGCGGCCTGCACTTCTGGTCTTGGTAGGGCGGAGCCTGTGAATCCTGAGGCAGAGTAAACAAGAAGGAGGTGGAGGCGTCCATGGTGGTTCCTGAATTCGTCCGTGGTTCTACACACACACAGACACACACACACACGCACGCATACATACACACACACACAATTGAATAAATAATAATAATAATAATAATAATAATAATAATAATAAATTAAAAAAAAGGTGCCACAATCTTTCAAGGATTCACACCAGCCAAGGATGCAAACACCCTATAACTCCCCATACAGCAGAGGTTCATCTCCATAGCACAAGCACGACCATGTTCATAGCAGCACTGTTTACAATAGCAAAGACGTGCAATCAACCCAAATGTCCAACAGTTGACTAGTGGATAAGGAAACTGTGGTACATCTATACAATGGAGTACTACTCAGCCATCAAAAAGAATGAATTACTGGAATTTGCCGGGAAATGGATGTCATTAGAAACAATTATATTAAGTGAAGTATCCCAGACCCAGAAAATTAAGCGCCGTATGTACTCCCTAATAGGTGGCTCCTAATACCAAACCCACCCATCCCATCTTGAGACACTCATAGGTAAATCTATGTATTACCTACAATAATTGCAAAGATTATGAACAGGAGGGATGGGGTTGGAAGGCCACACCAGAAACAAGGAGAGAAGTGACCATGTTACAGTAGAGAAAATAGGCCTCCATCAAGGACTGCAAGAAAGTAATGTGACACCTAGTTAAGTTCACAGACATTCGTTCCTGATCATTTACAACTAAGGGGGTATGAACTCACCAGAAGGGGAGGGCATATAGTCCAGCAGATTAAAAAGTAACCATTTTTCAAATGGGTGATTGACCCCTCCCATTGCCAAATGCCATATGACCCTGCAATTCCACTTTTGGGTATAAGTATTACATCTACCCTTGAATGTGCTCTTATAATAAGACTCCAGTTTAACAGCTTTCTGTCTCTGACCAGGGGGTGACATACAGTGCCCATCACGATGGAGTGAAGGGCATTGCAGGAGCAACAAAACTGCAAAAGAAAATCAACAAACCACTATCCAGAACTTCAGAGACTCTATATCAACCACCTAGAACTAGGCCAGACTAATCTCTCCCCATCCTGAAGCTCAGGGACATTTGCGGAAGAGGGGGCAGTAAGAGTGTAAGAGCAAAAGGATAGGAGGAGCAATGATTTGCAAGATACTCCACACAAGTTAGGGCTGAAGCAATCATAATTGGACAATGCATGCCCGGCGCAATGTCCAACACACTATTGACCTCACAAAGTTTAGCATCTGCTAAAGGCACCAAGATCCTTTTAGGCAAGGGATTGACAGCCACAGTATTGTTCCTATACTTAAGGGGAACATGAGAAAGGGTTCAGGGAAATGCCACTAGGTCCTTGTACGTCATCAGAGAGGAGGGCCCAGAGGAGAGTCAGGCATGCACAAGAAAGGACTCTGGGAATTGGGCGGGAGGCACGGGGGGATAGGGCGGGAGGGGTGAGGGGAGGGGGAGTAAGGGGTTCAGGGGGAGGAGGAGGGAGGGAGGGAACTGGTGTACCTATTAAGTTTGTATGAGCTGAAATAATAATAAAAAATGTATTAAAAAAAAAAGGATGCGAACACCCAAGGGAGTAACTCCTATTCAAATGACAATACTGTTTCATTACTATCTGGATTATTTATTATTTTTCTGGTTGTACATTGGACTTTCCTATGCTCCTGCTCTTGCTTCTGACAATCCCAACAAATAGAGTACTTTTTTAAATCATATTTACCACCTTCAATATTTTGGGCCAGTTCTGCTTTCTGTATGGCTTTCTCAGCATGGAACCCTATACTAAAACACTGTGCACTCTCCTGATGTTTGGTGTATTAAATTTATTCTGGCGACAAGTGGGAAGATGGAGAAGTTGGTAAAAGCACTTGCATGATAAGCAGCATGAGGATGGATCTCACATCCCTTTCAACTCATGTGAAAGCTGGATGTGGTAGTGTGAGTCTTTAGTACCAGGTCCACTCTGACAAGATAAGAGGTAGGGGCAGGTGGATCCCTGCAAGCTCCCAGTCCATATAGCCTGGCATACACAGTGGTGAACAATGAGAGACCCTCTTTTGAACAAGTAAGTAGAAGACAAGGCCTGATATTTGAGTTTATTCTCTGACCTTCACGCATGTGCTTTGGCCATGTGTACCTGCACTCACACATACTGATTCACATATAGACACATAAACATGTCACACATTGCACACACATACCATGCATGCACACAAAATATACTTTTTAAAAAATGAAAAATTGATTGCTTTTCAGAACTGTAATGTAATTGTAGAACTGTAATCTAATTCACAAAATTATGTGTATACAAAATTTTATCAATTAGATTAAAAAGATTTCAGTGCATAAACATATTAGTTCTTAGTGTAGGAATGCTGTTTTGGAATCTACTAGATGTCACCTTTTCTGTTGGCATTCTGACATTTTCAGGAATGAAAGATGGCTTCTGCCCACATGGAGCTTATAGAATGAAAGAGCCAATAAAAAGTAATTTTGCATATCTCAAAATATATTCAATTGGGTTCACCATTAAAAATTCTACTTCATACATTTTTTTAGCTTTAACAGAATTGTCAAAATCTAATTTTTTTTTTTTTTTTTTACTAGCAGGGGTCTCACTTATCCCCTTTTAATCCTCCTGAGCATTCTCCATGAACAGCATTGCAATTTGGTTAAAAAAATAAGGGAGGGATGAGAGGGGGGAGTTTTACAAGGGCTTTGATGATTAATTATTTACAGGTGGGGTCACTCCACCAGGAGTTTGATCTCATTGGCTAGCAGCTGGTTCATGTTGAACAGCCCCCCTGGGAGCTTGGTGAGCAGCTCGCGCTCGGTGCTTTCCGGGTCACTGTCGACAGAGCTGGAACTTGCGCTCATGTTGTCAACAGCAGTGCTGGCAGGGGGACCCAGCTCCGGCTCACTAGTCTCACTGGCCGTGGATACCATAGAGAGCAGAGACATACGCCGGGTGAGCCGGCCAGTGGGCAGAAGGGAGGCGGCATAGTCCGCTATGATACCAGCTACATCTAGATTACAAGCCTTATCAAAGGCAATGAAACCTACATTTGCATTGGCCTCGCAGACACAGAAGGAGCCGTCGTCTTTCATCAACAGGTCAATGCCACAAACATCCATCCCCAGGATATTAGACACCTGGATAGCTAGCTGCTTGCCTTGTTCACTCAGTGAGCACATCATCCCTACACCACCTAGTGAACGCTTGCTTTGCATTCTTCCATCTGTTGAACAGCGTAACATGGTGCCAACTACACGGCCTCCCACAACAATGACACGTACATCTCTTCCATGAGACTCTTTAACGTATTTCTGAAACAGGTATGGAGCTTCATGACGAATAAGATGGCTTAGGTCAGCCAAATGGTGTTTATCTCGTGCCAAGAAAACAGCTTTACCTCTGTGACCCCGCGTATTCTTTACTACCATTGGGAACTCCAACACTTCTGCTTCATCAATCATTTTGGCAAAATTTTCATGGCCACCGTAAGAGAAAGTGTCTGGCAGAGGAACGCCATGGCCCGCTAACTCCTGAAATGTCCAGAATTTATTCACACAGTTTAGGATGGCTTGAGGTCGATTCATCAATCGGCATCCCATCTTCTCTAGATGGCGCAAAACTGTGATATCACTATCACTTTGCACCCAAGGGGTTGGAACTCTTACTACTACCACCTGTGGGTAGGCAGAGATTAATTCTCCATTGATCCGCAGACCCAAATTTCCCTGCTCCACTGTCAATACCACTTCATCCATTAACACAGCCCTGAAGTCCAGTTCCTCCTCGCAACACTTGGCCTTCAGAGCTCGTAAGATCTCTTTCTGGGGATAGTCTTCCCTGATGCGGCGATCTGTTAAAAACCACAGCTTGGCGGCCACAGAGCTACACATCTTGACTTTCTGGATTATTTCTTCTTGAATGCAAACTTCTACGAAATATGGACGAGGTAGATGGCAGCCAGTAGCTGCTCAGCCCAGTAGGCCCAAGGGTGACGGCTGGAGGCTGGAGGCTGGAGGCTGGAGGCTGGAGGCTGGAGGCTGGAGGATTCCTAGAGTCTCTAGTCTGTTGAAGATTTGGAGGGTCGGATGGCAGGAGGGAAGAGCACGGCTTCAGAGGGTCTCTCCTGTCAAAATCTAATTTTGATGATAATCAATTGCATGTTTCCATTGCATGAAGAGCCATTAGCCACATGTGACAGAATGTCTGAGCTAAAACATACATGAATGAAACTTTATATAACAACTAGCCTTGGATAATTTAATTCATGTTTCTAAACTTGGATTATACCCACCAATTATTTTCTGTAGTCAATAAACCTTTTGAATTGAAGAATAATTATGTGAGATTGATTGAATGATTGTTTCTTGTACACCAATAATGGTTGTGAAATTGTGTTGACTTCTTTAATGGAATTTCTTTGTAACCTATGATTATGCTCATTTGTAACTATTATAAAGTGAATATAGTACTGGATCAGCTTTGGATTGGAAGAGGTGGACTGGTGAAATAAAAACACACAATTACAAATGCAATTATTTTGTGATAGAAATGCAGAGAGGAAATACAGTGCAATAAAAGTTTCAGGAGAAATGGAAATGGAAATATTTCACCATTCAGTTGCCATTCTGTAATATTTACAGCAAAGCTTCACAAAAGCCTTTCTTAGACCAGTGCACAGAGTTCCTGTCATGGTTTGGAATGTGTCCCCCACAGTCTAATGTGTTCGGCAAGGTCATGGTACCTTTGAGAGGTGGAGCCTTGCTGGAGGAAGGCAGTTACAAGGGGTGGGTCTTGAGGCGGATTAATCCCACCCTACCTCCTGGAGAAGTCTGCTTATACAGCAGCAGCAGACTTGGTGCTCTCAGCCTCCAAGATGCCTGTGGTGACCTAGGCCTTCTCCAGCTTCCGCTGCCAGCCATGAAAGACTCTGCCATGAAAGACTGTTCCTCCCCTCTGGAACTGTAAGCTGAATAAATCTCCCTTGTTCCTTAAATTGCTTGACCTTGGGTGTTCTCACACAGCAACACATAAGAGTAACCATTATAGTTCCCATTGGTCATGCACTTAAGATACAAGGTGAACATTTGTCAGGTGAGCATCCCCATATTGTGAGTGTTGAAAAGTTAATCGTAAACTAAAAATTACAATAAGTATGTAGCATGTGGTGACCCCTTATATTGAAAAACACAGCAAATAATGTGCTTGCATGCTGTCCTGATTTTTCTTTAGAAAGAGCAAAGCTATCATTTGGGCTTCAGGTCCTCTGGAGGAGATGGATATCCCTGTAACCTTGAATTTGTTTGGCATTTTTTGCTGTCAAATACCTTCCTTTATTCCTTGCTGGGTGTTTCGCATGCATTGCTAATATGCTTTAAGTCACAATTCATGGTTTGATTTCCCCATTTTTCACTAATGGTTAATGTTAAAGGTACTTTTGCAAATATAGATTAGATATAAGATTACTAGAGTATCTGTAATCAGTGGAACATCTTGACAAACCAACACAAAGGAAGTTGTATTTAATGATAGTCTTCCCATAAGAAAGTATTATTTTAGAATTCACTTTTATTAATTTATATTTGACACTTAATTTTTGGTTTTAATTTAGGAAGGTCAAGATGAATGGTGAACAATCATGTTTTTTATGTTTATCATGCACATGAGTATGTATAGTTAGTTTCATGTGTATTATATGTAAATATGTGAACCTCTTTATTTTGACTATAACCCTTCAAATTCATATTTGTTAGCATGCACATGAGTATGTAAAATTAGTTACACATATATGTATCTATATGACAATTATTTTGACAATAATCCTTTCAATTCAGTTTATCCACTTACTTGCATCATATCCTGAAGTTAGAGAAGAATTTAAACGAGCCTAGATTTTCTTTTTTTCTTTTTTTATTACACATTTTTTGGCCTAATCATACAAGCTTAATAGGCATCCCCTCATCTCTCCCTTCCCCTGTAATTCTCCACTCTCCCCCCTTCTCCTTACCTCTCTCCCCAATCCCTCCCCCTCTCTCAGCACCTCCTGCTTCCTCCCTCCCATCTCTCAGAACATCCCTTTATGTGGGTGCTGAACCTCCCTCTGAGTTGTCTACACTAGTGAGTGTTAAGGACTCAGTGGCATAGCCCAGGGCCCCTTCTTGGACTGCCTGCTAGTATGTGAACTCTATTATGACTGTTTAACCCCTTTCCTCTAAGGATCCTATTACCTAAAGCCTTCTCCTCTGTGATCCGTGTTAGACATTGGGGGTTCGTTGACATTGTGCAGGTCAGGGCCTTGATTTTCTATAGGCCACTCCTTCTTCCCATTTGTTTTTGATCTTGGCTTTTCTACTGTTCCTTTCATGTTTATCTCTGGTTACTTTTGGTTTGTCATTCTGCCTTTTAGCACTTTCATTCACCTGTGTACGTTAAAGCTTATGTAGGATGCTCTAGGTTACATGTTTTCTCTTTTTCTGCTGATTCTGCTGTAATCCTAAAAAAAAAAATTCAAGAAAATGAAGCAAAGCAAACGAAAAATCTCATAAACCAGGGAGATGGCTCAAGAATTAAGCTTTTGGCCTCCAAGCAGAAGGACCTGAAGTTGGATCTAGGATCCCAAGTAAAAACACTAGGTGGAAATGGCAGGGGCCTGAATTTCTGGCTCTTGGAAGGTAGAGTCTGGGAAATTCCAGAGCAAAGCAAAAAAGAGGTAGAACAATCCCAAATGGTTTCTGGAGTCACCCTTGGGCTTCTGTAGGCACACACATTGCCTTCTGATACACACATACACTTACACTCACCCCAACATATGTACCCACTGACACTTACACACATACAAAAAAATCATTTCACTGTTCAAGGTCTGTGGGTTGAACCAGATCCTGGGTGTAAACATATGCTTGTTTATGAGAAAATAAGGTGGATAAAGGATTGAAGTAAGGAAAAGTGTGGCACTCCAGCAACTACAAATAGGATTTAATAAATAGCTGCTAATATTTTTATTACAGCTATCTAGGGAGAGTTTGATTTTATAAGTACTTAATATTCATTAGCTATCTTAATAGACCTAATATATTCATTTCTTATATGCCCCAATGCCTGTTAGATATGTATTATAGACAAAAAAAAAAAAAACCTAAGGTTTGAAGTGTAATGTAACAGAGGAACAGGAAGTGTAGTGTAGACTTCAGGTCTTTGAGTCATCATCTTTATTTTCTGTTGATGCATAACTAATAGTCACACATGTGATTTTGAACTGCACTCATTTATTAGTTCATAATCTCTATAGGTTGGGGTCCAGGCAAGGTTTTCTCTTATTGCTCTATTTAGGCTGTTATCTGGCTGCAGCTGAGTTGTATTTGCATTTGGAGGCTTACTGAAGGAAGCCCACTCTTGTGGTCTTTCAGATTGTTGGCAGACCTCTTTATGTATAAACTCATTCTGACTGTAGTGTGAATGGATATTTAACACTAATATGCCTTTCAAGTTTTTTTAATACATTTTTTATTATTATTTCCGTTCATATCAAGTTGTTTTAATTAGTTAATCTTATCTACTAGCTCCCTTTCTTAATGGAATATTACTTAGTGTTTATTGAGACATATTTGTACAATGCACTATGGTAATTTGATGAATTATGCAACATGCAATATTTATGTCAATGGACTAAGTATTTCTATCTTTTCAGATATCAACCATTTATTTTGTGTAGAGGATTTGCAATCTTTGAGTTATTTTCAAATGATTACAGATTCTTTTAAGTAATGATGTTCCTACCATGCTATAAAAAAACTAAACCCACTTTTCTGTTTCATTGTCCTTTGTTAGATTTCTTTCTGTAGTCCTCCCTACCTCCCTTCCCAGCCTCTAGTAACTTCCATTTCACTATTTCCTTGCACAGTATTGACTTATTAGCTTCTACAAATGAGAATATGCTATATTTGTTTTTCTGTATCTGACTTAGTTTGATTACCATAATGACTTCTAGTTCCTACTATGTAGCCAAAAATGTCAGAAATTTCATAATATATATGTATATGCATATTATGCATTTTTAACTCATTCAATGATAACAAATGTATAATATCATTTTTAGCTATTGTGAATTATGATGCAATATTTGCAGGTGAGTGTATGTGTCTTTGTTGTATAATGATTACATCTGTTTGGGATGAAATCTTTTCAGTTGCAAAACTACTGCATCATATGAAGTTATATTGTTTGTTTTCTTTTTTGTTTGTTTCTAAGGGATTGCTTTGCAGTTTTACTAATGACTGTACTAATTTGCATTCCTATCAATAGCATATTTCCCTTTTCTCCAAACTCTCACCAACACTTGCTAATTTGTTAGAATACTAGACATTTTAACAAGGGAAGATATATCTCTTTGTCATTTAGATTGCATTTAAACTTTTATCCCTGAGACGGAGCATTTTTCATGTACTTATTGACCATCCTTTTCTTTTCTTGTGGAATGGAGTCTTGATATATAGTCCAGGATGGCCTCAAGCTCACAATTATTTCTGTCTGAGCCCCAAGTTCTGGTATTATAAGTATGTGCTACCTCACTTGACTTTGTCTTTTGAGAATTGTCTACTCAGGTCTTATCTGGCAGAATTTCTTGGAGTCATAAAATTTGAGGCAGCATGTTTCTTCAGAGCAATCAATAGAGAGACCGAACGCCTGTTCCTTTGGGACTGTGCCAGGAAGGTCTAGACCCTTTTAAGAAAGGTTTAACTTATTATTAAAGAACACGCCCAAGAGAATATACCTTTTGATTAACTAAAATTCAAGTTATCACTGCCCTTAATTGCATCTGTAAACCCCCTTAACCTTTGCTGTGTAATGTAACGTGAGGTTAGAACTGACATCCTATTACCATTGCCATATTCTATGGGCTAGAAATAGTTTCCAGGCACCACTGACGATCAGAAGAGTTTGTGTGCAGGCCATTGGGGATTATCTTAAAGTTTTGTCTATCCACTGTGCCTAGCTATGCTGATTTGCAGATTTGAGTGGGTTGCCCAGATTCCAGAAATTTCAGTTACCTCTTTTAAAATGCATGATTTTATTTATTCAACATCTTGCTAAATATATTGAAATAATGTCTATAAAATTTCTAATATAGCTCAGTAAATGAGCTATATGTACTCATTAGGAAGTATTTATTCATTACCCATCAGGAAGTAATGGAGCACCATGTATGTTTGAATCTGGGGAGGGAGGACTGTTCCTCACCTCTTAGTGTGATAATAGTTTACAGTTCTTGACTCTTCTTGGCCATCTCATGTTGTCATCTGGAACAGAGAAACTTCAGTGTAATGATAAACTTTTGTCAGATATATGCCTTCCTGATATTCTATGGGACATGAGCAGATTTGGCAAGGCAGCTGCAGTGAAGATATACAGTTGTGTCAATGAAGTGATCATCAACCCATCTACCCTAAATACATAACTTCCATCATTTATCCATAAAATTTATAATGATTGCAAGGATTTATGGTTTTCTTAGTCCATTACTAAAATATAACTTAAAAATCTCACAAAGTCAGATTTTGGAATTAGTCCAATCTGGATATACTGACAAATTCCATTTCTTCCTAGCTATGTTTATTTGTAGATTTGAGTGGATTGCCTAAATTCCAGAAATTTCAGCTTCCTCATTTCTAAAATAGGAATGATTTTATTGATTCTGAAGTCTCGCCGAATATATTGAGATAATGTATATTAAATTCCTACTATAGCTGAGATGCCAATGAAAGAGATTGGTTGGGTAAATGACATTGTGCAGAAAACTCTCGTGCATGAGAATGCTGCTTTGGAATTTGCCATGTTTGAAAGCACTGACTGAATTACACAGTCAGTAAACCTAAATATTGGGTGAATGCACAGTGAATGAGGTTATGGGATCTCTGTTGGAGCTTTCTTTTTTTTTTTAATGGAACTTTTCTCTTTTTTTCTCTTTATTTTTTGAAAGTTTCATATACAAACAAAATGATTTCATGTCCTCATCCCCCTTCTTTTCCCACTCCTTCCTCTCCCACCCTCCCTTCCTAGTGATAAGAATATTAACTGAACAACATCGGAGAGTTATTTCTTTTTTTTTCAATTTATATTTATTTATTTTGCCCCAATCATACAAGCTCAATAGGTACTCCGGTCCCCTCCCTTCCTCCATCTTCCCCAGTCCCCCTTGAACCCTCCCCCCCTTTTCCCTTTCCTTTCACCCCCTTCCCTCCCCTTTTCCCAGTACCTTCCTCTTTCTCCCTCTCATTCCCTGGAGCATACTTTTGTGTGAATGCCAAACTTCCCTCTGAGTCCTCCACTCTAGTGAGGTGTAAAGACTCAGTGGCATAGCCCAGAACCCTTTCTTGGGCTCCCCTTTAGTATGGTAACACTATTATGACTGCTAATCCCTTGCCTCTAAGGATCCTAGTGCCTGTGATCTATGCTAGACTTTTGGGGGGGGGGTCGTTGACATGTCAGTCATTGCACAGGTCATGCAAAGTCGGATTATGGCTACTGTGGCCCTAACTTGTGTGGTCTTTCTTTGCTGCCCCCTCTTCCGCAAGTTTCCCTGAGCTTTAGGATGGGGAGAGATTTGGGTGGTCTGGTTCCAGGTGATTAATGTAGGATTTCTAGTGTTCTGAATAATGGTTTGTTGTTTTCAGTTTTGCTGTTCATGCACCACCCTAGGCTCCATCCTGATTGGTATTGGAGGTCACCTCCTGAGGAGCAGGGAGTCTGCCCTGGTCTTGGTCCAGGGCAGAAGAATCGGACAGTTATTTCATCTCATGAGATTTAACTTGCATCACTGTATAATCATATGTTCATTGCAGCCCTCTTGTGATATAAATGAAATAACACATAACAGGCTAAGAGTAGGTGTGCGGCAAGTTGTGTAATATATCAATTTCGTCTTTGTTGTTGTTGTCATTGTAGTTATCATCATCATCATCATTATCATCTTCATCATTAGAATGCAATTCTTTTTTAAACTTTATTGATTTCGTGTGTGTGTGTGTGTGTGTGTGTGTGTGTGTGTGAGAGAGAGAGAGAGAGAGAGAGAGAGAGAGAGAGAGAGAGAGAGAGCACTGTATGTCCCTGTGGAGGATCAAGAGTGACTTCAGGAATCATCCTGGATTACTTTTATCTACTTTTTGCTTGGTGAGATTTCCCAAGCTACTCCCACCAGGGCCTGAAGTGCAATCTGCCTGTCCCCCCACATGTTTCTACCTTTTTTTATGGGACCTGGGATCTGTACTCAGGACATTCTGCTTGCAAAGTAGAGTCTTAACCCCTGAGTCATCTCTCCAGCCCTTTAGAATACAATACAATTATTTCTATCAGAAATTTAAAAGGGTTGGCCCATTTTGAGATTGAAACTGCAGTTTTACCCTAGATTAAAATTCTGTGGATATTCCAATATTTCATCCTCTGAAATTTTAACATATTGAGTCAACCCGTCCTTTTAGTCTGCTTGTGTTGAGTAGGTAAACATTAACCTCCACTTTATAAGATCATGAAACTACAGCTCTAGTAGAAGTTTAGCGATGAGATTTCCCAAGTGTTAATTCACTTATGAGAATGTAAAAAGCACTCAACACATTCATAGTCAGAACTCACTTCTGATTCCAAGTGGAATGTTCCTAACTTACCATTGCTGCCTTACTGAATGAAGAAAAACTAAACAAGTGTATAGACCTAAATAAAATGATTTCTAGGTATGTCTGAAAGTGGACTGATGGCAAAAGAGAGATAGCTTCATAAAAGAATAATTGTCATAGAGGTTACTATGGTTACAACTCTAGTTTTGTATATTATGTATTAAGGAGGTTAAAGCTAAGTTGGTCTTGGGCTGGCTCAGGTGTTAAGACTCTGCCTCACAAGCAATAGGTCCTGAGTTTGGATTATAGGTGCTACATAAAAATGACAGGTGGAAAAATGGCAGAGGCTTATACTTTTGGCCCTGGAGAGCAAAGGCCTGGGAAATCCCAGAGCCAAGCAAAAATGAGGTAGAAGCAATCCAGGATGATTCTGTAAGTCACCGTTGGTCCTCCACAGGGATACATAGTGCCCTCTGATACACACACACACACACACACACACACACACACACACTAAAGTTTTAAAAAAGAAAAGACTAAGTTGATCTTTATGTTTAGTTCTTGAGTTGCATTATATCAGTAGAAATGTGATTTTGGATTAGTTAGTATTTTTCCTTCATTCTTTACTGAGAAATTTACTTGTAGAATAACAATGAAAAGAGTTAAGGTGACCTGAAACAGGTTCCTTTAACATCTCTGGGTTTCAATTTATTCATAAATCCAATTAAAGTAATAACATTCTTTGGATTGGAGGGATGTTGTGAGTTTAATTTTTGCAAGATGCTCAGAATATTCTTGAATGTTTAGCATGTACTTAACTATTATTGCATTAATATAGCTGTATAAAACCTTACCAATGGCTAGTTATTATTTTAGATTTAAAGAAAATATTGAAAGCTTTAATATTTCATACTTTGATGATTTTGATTTTAGTTTTGTTCTTTTTTATGTGCTAACAAATATTTATTGAATGCCCGTATTATAACCAACATTGTTTTCTCCTTTGAGAGAATCAAGATCAAAGAGAAAAAAAGAAACAAGATCAGTGCAATCATCTTCATCTGCTGATTCATTCATTCATTCATTCATTCGTTCATTCACTCATTTAGTGCTGGTGATGAAACTTAGGGCTTTGTATATGCTAGGCAAACACTGTAACTCTGAATTAAACTTCTGGACTCAAAGTATCTCTGTCAGAAAAAGGAAAAACAGAAAAACTTGTGTAAGGAGAGGCTAGCAAATTGACTTCATGCCATATTTCTTGACGGTAGTTCAGGTAGGGACGAAGCACAGCTCTTTTGAGTTTCTACCTAATGTTTTTGCTTTCTCTTTTTTCCATCTAGTTCAATATGTCTCCCAGAAACATGTTACAGAAGGACGAAGGGTTGTCTTTCAGGAGTGCCAAAACAGGGCTGATTTAAACAAGGACGCTAGGAAACACCAAGAGCACAGGGCCAGTCAGAATCCTGAAGCCCAGAATAGAGAGGTAGGAGCATCCCAATGTGCAACAACTCTTACAGATGGTCTGGCTGGATTAGTTGGCCTTCCTATGTGTGCTTAATATCAAGATAGCTCTCCTGACTCCTGATCATTTTTCACCAGCCATGAGGATGAATTTGCACGAAACCTGGCTACAGTTTTTCCTTCGCTATCCTTTGTGACCAGCAGCACCATTTGCCAGATGGTTCGATAGTATGTGGCTGTGCCATGTAACATAGTGAAGTTAACGGAATTGGTAGGGTGGCTTTCATATAAGATGATGAGAATTTCATTTCATAAAAAAACTCTAGACTTAGACAAAAGGTTACATGAACAGATTCAAATGAATTGACTTTGCAATGAGAAAACAATACTCCTTCACATTTCTAATCCTAATCCATTTTTAGACACATGTCTAGGTTATGGGTTTCAGGTGAAGATTTAGTTTGGATATGAGAGTACCTCATATGGCTGCCAGGGGAATTTTGGTTCCTATCAATTGCTAGTAGGCATGTATTGTTGGCTGTGCACAGGGAACTTGAAATGTCAAGAGGTTCAGGAGAAAATAGTTGAATAGCCCCAAAATTAGAGTCTCCAAATCTCAAGATCCTCAATACAGCCCATCATCTTTTGCACATCTATTGAAGAAAACACTGGCTTTAAAGAGCTCCTTGAATTTTTAAAGTATAAAATTCCTCTTCTGGTTAAAGTTCTTTTCTGTTTCTGTGATTTAAATTTGAGGTAACGTGGGAACCAAAGTTACTTCTACCTCTTTTCTAGCTTCTTTCTCTCTCTCTCTCTCTCTCTCTCTCTCTCTCTCTCTCTCTCTCTCTCTGTATGTATGTATGCTAAAAAACCCACCAGTGCCAGCTTTTTGTTCTTTGTGGCAACTCTCTTCCCTCCTACACCTGCTCCTTCTTTTTTCATTTACAGAACCTTACCTCCTTTATTACACAGTTATATGCTGTAGTGGAGATTTGCCTATCCTTCCATTTTTTATTAAAGTATTTTCACTTCTCTCTATTGTCTCTGAATTTAGGCTGAATTTTTTCATGGTTAGGCTCCCACCTGTGTTCTGTTGTAGAATGACCTTGGGATCTTTTGCTGGGGAGCACAGCTCTCTTGCTTTCTAGCTAGTAATTAGTGTCAGATGATATAAACTGCATGGGTTTACAAATAGATCTAAGAAAGCTGAGGCGTGCCCTTTGGTTGAAAACGTTCGCACTATGGAATTATTGTGAAATTTGTGGTGCGTTCTTATGGACTATGTGTTCATACACACACACACACACACACACACACACACACACACACACACACACATTGTAATAGGATACAGATACGGTATAACTCCTCACACTCCAATTTTGGAAATGAGTTTCTTCGCACTGCAGTATTCGTTTTGATAACCATGCAGAGACAGATGGCATTTTGTCCCCTTTCCAAAACAGAGGAATAGTTTGCCGAGCTCTAGCTAGTATAATGAGAAGCCGTGTAAGTTGAAGATGAGGTAAAACCAGAGCATCTGTCAGCCCTCATGTGCCAGATTGGAGATGCTGCAGACAAACTAATATTTCAACAAAAAGTTGAAGCGGGTATAGATTTGTGACCAAAATGATTACATTTGATAACAATGCTATAGCAGATGTCCTAGAATTCATGCTTGGTTTTTATTACTGCTCTGTGAGTGTTTTTGGAAGCAAGACCTGTCAGCACAGCTTGTAGGGAGCATGTTCATTATAAAATTTTATTTTACAGAAAACAATGAGATGGAACATTTGTAGCTAATTTGGTACTTTCCTACTCTATCATGTATCTTTACTTATTATTTAGGGAAAGATTCCATTTTTGTTTGATTTATGTTGTGCTTTCTA
The DNA here is from genome assembly GCA_023101885.1 of Typhlomys cinereus. Taxonomy (NCBI): domain Eukaryota; kingdom Metazoa; phylum Chordata; class Mammalia; order Rodentia; family Platacanthomyidae; genus Typhlomys; species Typhlomys cinereus. Next base: position 3,727,563 of record JALPQD010000079.1, read on the forward strand.
ACCTAACGAAAGAACATCATGTTAGTTTCAAGTACAGAATGAAAATCCCAATAATTTTTATTACCTAATGTTATGTTTCTAGCCTGTGCCATCAAAAGACATACCTCAACCTATGTAAAGTCTGATTCCTCTATTTTTTTGGTTCTTTATATTAATTTTTAAAAGTTTTTTAAGATCCCTGATTGGAAACACAATAAACACATACTACTTTTATTTATCAATTTACAAATTAAACAGTTAATTGTTAAAAAATAAAGAAAATAAACAATGGCACCATGGTTTTCCCACTAGCATCTTTATTCAATAGTTTCATTAGTAATTTCCTCAAGAATGCAGTTGTTTGAGATGTAGATAATGTAGTCTTTTTACATTGTGAAGAATGTGTCTCTAGTGTGCATGATATCTTTTTGGTCTTAGTGCTATATATGGCGATGTTAATGTAACTCAGTGTAAGAAAGTTACTGGCTCAGAACCCTGTTCCCACGATATATGCATTACATGAAAGACAATTACTCTGGTTTCCAGTGAAATGGGGAAGGGCTATATAATCTGATTGCTTTCTAGCAGCCCTTATTGGGAGAAGGCAATTATTTTTAAAGGCTGATGAATGTTAATAAAAGGTTACATGAGGTAGTCAAAATGTTATAGCAGCAAGTTTACACATAGGAAGAGAGTGCAGTTACATACAAGATTATTTCCTATTAAAGGGCCATTTGGACCATTTCAACACCATATCTTGCAAGTGAATCACACTCGAGGACAAGTGTTCTTCTCTCCCTAAACTCGGGGACTCTTGGGAAACATGTGTTCAGTTTTGGCACTTACCTTCTTGCTTCCCTTTGGGTTCTTAACTTAGATTGTTTTATTTCCTGGCAGCTTGTGGTGTTGGAGTTTTTGAATTGCATTGCAACGATTAGTATGGCTTTGAGTTTGCCTGCATGGGTTGATGTGCAGTTGTTTCTCAGACTGCTATACTTCCAGCAAGTCTCAGTTTGAATTGATAAAGTAACACACTAGTGTGTTAAAATAGACATGCATGTAATTAAATAAATATGGCTGAGCTAAATGAAGAATTCAGATTTACTCTCATCTGCTAAAGACAATTTTGCCCGAGTGTGTTGTCCTTATATTGCCTGCTTTTCCAATGCTCTTTTTTGAAAAAATGTTTTATTTCTTTAAATATTTTAGTATTTATGAGAGAGAGAGAAGAGAAAGAGGGAGCGACAGAGGGAGGAAATGAAGACAGAATGTGAGAGAGAGCTAGAGAAAGCAAGAGAGAGTGAGAGCGAGCAAGTGAGAGAGCAAGAGAGACCCAGACCTAAGGTATACATGTGGAGGTCAGAGGATAACTTTTGGAAGTTGATTCTCTCCTTCAATCATGTGGGCTTTGGGGATTAAACTTGGATTGCTAGGTTTCAGGGCACATTTTCCTGCTGAGCCACTTTTTTCTGGCCCCAAACTTTTTATTTTTAAAGGGGATTGAATTTCATATTTCAGAACACTGAATTTGACTTAGATAATGACCAAATTAAATGATATAAACTATATATCTCAGATAGTAGGCTTCTGTTTTTTAACAATTTAAAATTATGAAAAAATGTACATTTCATTATAGAAATTTTTCGTTTAACTATTGTGGGGTAGAGATTTCCTTTTCTTTTTCCTTAGCAAATCATATCACTGACTTACAAACTTTCAAAGGCCCAGAGAACAGCTGTCTTTGCATAGCATTAACTGTCAGTCTCATCTGCCCTCTACTTTCCTAGATGGGCTCTATCACCACATGGTATCCCCCACATTACACATGGAGCTTAAAACCTACATCATATTGACACTATGTCTTGTTGCCACACGTTGGTGTATGCTTTAACCTTTGAATAAAAATCTTCTTTATTGCCTACCCTCTGTTTCTGTCTTTTATTTGCCATCAAGCATGACTCTCACATTCTGGCATGGAAATCTTTTAAATTGACAAATTGATAACAATATGATAACATTTATGTGCTATTATACCAGTTCAGGGATGCTAGCAAGCCTATGCTTTTCTGCTTTCCCCTTTAATTGCTCAAGTTCTAACCTGTTCATTATCAGGTGGTGCAGAATCTCCCTCTTGAAAATTCTTCCACTGTTATACAATTTCTAGAGACTCCAGGGCTTTCCATAGTTCAGAGAGGATAGATATCCAAGCTTCTACACTTATGACAGAACTAGAATCTAAGTTTCCACTTGCTGACACTGCGTAAGGGCGCAAGGTTTCATGATGAATTTTCTTGTACCTCTTATACTGGAAGTAAAATAGAGGTTTGATTTCTGTGGTTTATCCTTCTGTACTAGAATTTCAGAAATGTAGAGCTAAGGTGACAAAATATTTCTACTTTAATATTAAACAAATTTGTATATTGCTTACAAATACATTCCGATGGCATAGAGTTGCTGATTATTAAAGAGCAGACAAAGACGTTCAGAGAAGTTTAAAGTCACAAAGTTACTCTGTTTGATTTGCCTAGCCAGCTTCGGAAGAGTCAGCTGTGGGTCCAGTCCAAAGGCAGGAAAGATTGAGTAGAAAACACCTCTAGACCAAAGTTCTTGCTCTTTTTCTTTTTTTTTTTTATTATTATTTCAGCTCATACAAACTTAATAGGTACACCAGTTCCCTCCCTCCCTCCTCCTCCTCCCGAACCCCCTGCTCCCCCTCCCATCACCCCTCCCTCCCCATTCCCCCGTGCCTCCCGCCCCAATTCCCAGAGTCCTTTCTTGTGCATGCCTGACTCTCCTCTGGGCCCTCCTCTCCGATGATGTACAAGGAACCAGTGGCATTTCCCTGAACACTTTCCTGTGTTCCCCTTAAGCACAGGAACACTACTGTGGCTGTCAATCCCTTGCCTCCAAGGATCTTGGTGCCTTTAGCAGATGCTAGACTTTGTGAGGTCAATAGTGTGTTGGACATTGCGCCGGGCATGCAATGTCCAATTATGATTGCTTCGGCCCTAACTTGTGTGGAGTATCTTGCAAATCATTGCTCCTCCCATCCTTTTGCTCTTACACTCTTACCGCCCCCTCTTCGGCAAATGTCCCTGAGCTTCAGGATGGGGAGGGATTAGTCTGGCCTAGTTCTAGGTGGATGATATAGAGTCTCTGAAGTTCTGGATAGTGTTTGTTGATTTTCTTTTGCTGTTTTGTTGCTCCTGCAATGCCCTTCACTCCATCCTGATGGGCACTGTATGTCACCCCCTGGTCAGAGACAGAAAGCTGTTAAACTGGAGTCTTATTATAAGAGCACATTCAAGGGTAGATGTAATACTTATACCCAAAAGTGGAATCGCAGGGTCATATGGCATTTGGCAATGGGAGGGGTCAATCACCCATTTGCAAAATGGTTACTTTTTAATCTGCTGGACTATATGCCCTCCCCTTCTGGTGAGTTCATACCCCCTTAGTTGTAAATGATCAGGAACGAATGTCTGTGAACTTAACTAGGTGTCACATTACATTCTTGCAGTCCTTGATGGAGGCCTATTTTCTCTACTGTAACATGGTCAATTCTCTCCTTGTTTCTGGTGTGGCCCTCCAGCCCCATCCCTCCTGTTCATAATCCTTGCAATAACTGTAGGTAATACATAGATTTACCTATGAGTGTCCCAAGATGGGCAGGGTGGGTTTGGTATTAGGAGCCACCTATTAGGGAGTACATATGGCGCTTAATTTTCTGGGTCTGGGATACTTCACTTAATATAATTGTTTCTAATAACATCCATTTCCCGGCAAATTCCAGTAATTCATCATTTTTGATGGCTGAGTAGTACTCCATTGTATAGATGTACCACAGTTTCCTTATCCACTCATCAACTGTTGGACATTTGGGTTGATTCCATGTCTTTACAATTGTAAACAGTGCAGCAATGAACATGGTCGTGCTTGTGCTATCGAGGTGAACCTCTGCTGTATGGGGTGTTCATGTGTGAAGAGCCAACTAGAAATCATGATTTCTCTACATCCATTCAGACAATTGTTATGCTGAGGAATTGTCTTTCAGAATGATGGTCACTATATATTATATGGAGTCTAATATGTTAACTTGAAACCCTAAATCAAAAACAACATGTAGGAAAAATTGCATCCAAACTGGAAAGGGTCAATGCTAAGGCATTGTTTCCTATTAGATCAACAAATGACTTAAGACATAAAGATGACCCAATGAAACAAGCACAGCTCATTTCCTCTTTTTATACCTTAATATTGTATGTAACACTGAAATCAGACCTTGTTATACTGCATATGAGACCCCAGAGCTGGCTTTGCAAATGGACAAGAAAGGAAAATTGAATTGAAAATTCATCATATTTATTTTAATATGTTTCTTGTCAAAGCACATATACACACATGAATGCTCATGCACAATTAGGGAGTTTATAAATCAGTAGCTTATCAGATTTTAATAAATTCCTTCCTCAAAGTAGCTTAACTTAGAGAAAGGACAGTTTGTTTGTAGAACCTCTGTAGTGGTTGAAGAGTGTTAATAAAAATGAGTGGCCGTAACTTGGTATGCCACAAGAGGCCTGCACTCCCACAAGAGTAGACAAGTCAAAGGGAACCCTGGGCTCCATAGAAGTGGATAGGCAGGAGGGCAGGAGGGAGTGGTATGGACAGATGAAAGGAAGGAAGGGAAATGGGAGGGAGGGAGGGAGGACAGAGGGAAGCAGAGATAAGTACTCAATATGCTTGCAAAACTAGAAAAACAAAGATTTGCACACAAAAATGTAAAAAAATGGGTGGCTGTGATGAGTCTTTCTTCTGGGGTATGGTTGAGGTAATCCTTCACTAGGAAGCAAGATGATGCTACCAGTAGGTGGTCACTGCTCACTTTGCTCTTCATCCCTCATTAATCTGTGCTCCTTAATGATGACTTGTGGGAGGCAAAATAATTTGTTTTACTTAGATCAACATTATGCATGAATATTTGCATAGCTCATTTACATACTGACAGCTCTGTAGATTGATTATTTTCCGTGCACCCAATATGGCTTTTTAAACTATAGGCAAACTCTTATTTTTAATGATATTTCTATTAATGGCCATTGAAGTATGGTAGTTGGCTAAATTTTGAGCAAAGGTAATAAAAATGCCCCTAAAGATGATTATAGAATATATGTTACATGAATTCATATATATACTAACAAGTCACATAATTCTGTTCAATTTGTGAGTCAACTGAACAGACTTATTTTAAATAAATGGTAGCATGCTTCATATTTTTGTAAACTACTTTTATCATAAAGCTGAAAAAAGGATTATGTTGTCTTTTGTCATTTTTCTTTGTTTCAACATTTCATGCTAGACAATCCATCTGCCATTATACTATATCTTTACTCCTTTCTTTCTTTTTAAATTTTTGGTCAGTGGTACCTATTGCATAGATTTGTGTTTATTAAGGCATTTTTTTTACTGTATGCAAATTTTAGTGTCATACACTCAAATTTTCCAGACTTTATGATTAAGCTTATGTTATCTGATTCTTGTGACATGCTAAACATTTCTCATTTCAGGATTATAAGAAACATTCAATAAAATGATTTCATTACCTTTGTGATACTGATTGTTTTTACTGTTATTTTTAATTCATCTGATTTCAACTTTAGCATGAAGAGTTAAATGGAAGTAGAACTAGGAATGCACTTTTGAGTTCATCATATATGCAAAGGTTGGTAGCAGTTAGAGTTCATTTTATAAACCATGGATTTCTCTTTAATGGAAAGCTTATTGGCTAGGCATTATATGTTAAACAATATTTCATCTTTTCCAAGTAATTTTAAATCATGTACTAAATTACCACATCTTAAGTTATACTTCTAGAATAGAATTCATTTAACGAGATACTTAAACAAGGAGGCTCTGTTGCTTAGTGGAAAGAGTATAATATTGAGGCCAAACCAACTTCGAAGAGAACTAATTTTTCTTTGACTGCCTGGCACTTCTTGGGTACTTTATGTACACTTCTATCATCTCTAAATTGTGTGACCTTTAGTTAAGCACTTCTCTCTTCACTTCTTTTAGTAGGTTTTGAGTGAAATAAAATCATGCAGTTTATACTTTGTACAATACTGCAGTTTCACAAAAAAAAAACTGTGCCAAGTAGTGCATTGATTAATGGGAAATTGTTCCAAGGCATTAGAAATATGTTACTAAACTCAGTGTTATTCTTACACATGTGGAAATTAAATAATTCACAAAACTAGCATTTATATAATACACTATGAGTTAAAGCATCAAAAATACTGAAAATGAAGTTATCTCATTTTTTGGTAAAATATCAAATCAATATGGTTTGAAAGTTTTGCCTTCTTGTCATGTCACCTGCCATTGTGGATTGAGTGTTTTTGGTTTTTTTTTGTACATTGCTGACTTGTTATTCTCTTTTTCAAATTGGAGTCCATTTCTAATATACTACTTTTTGCTCTTTGAATATTATGGAATATCACCAAGAAGATTTTTGCTTGCATCTTTTCTGTTTGGTCCTGGTCATCCCATTCAAATGCTTTCCACATTTTTCTTTTTTTTTTTTTCTGTTAGCTTCTCTTGCATTAAAAGATAATAGTTTTTATTAGGCATATTTAGAACAGAATAATCAGGGTGGGAAGGTCCTTGAAGGTCATCCCCCACTACTGGGATTATCCTGAAAGAACACACCCTATCAGTCTATATGACTGGCTCTAATACCATAAAGAGATGAAGTTACCAACTTCCCCAAACCTTATGTTTATGAAAGCACTTGGACAGGAGTTCTTTACATGCACAAAGGATATGGAAATGAGATCCTCCAATGCAGATGAGTTAGGTTCCTCAAGAAACAGCTCAGCCAGGAGTTACCTAGCTGATTGCCAGCATGAATGGACTGATTAGACACAAAGGAGACTAAAAGTCCAGTCACAGTTAAAGAAATTAAGCTAACTATAGGGAAAGCAACTTTTCCCAGGCCTGCCTAACCCTTTACGTACTCTTGACTCTGCCAGTCATCTTTAACTCCCTTTCCCCTCATAGGCTCCAAGTCCCTGAGTATCTTTTGGCTCCCTTTCCCATCATGGACTCCATGTCTGTGAGTTCCTTTCCACATTTTTCTAATGAGCTCACATTCACCATTTCTTTTTTCTTTTTTTTTTTCCAAAGACCTTTTTTTTTTTTTTATTACAGGAGCAATATACTCTATCAAGAAATTTCTAATTGGTCAAAACTAATTTGTGGCCAAGTGAAACAGACCTGAGTTATATGAGAAAGACAAGGGCAACTTCATTTTTGTGACAGGCTATCCCTGGAATGGTATCTGAAGGGAGTAACCAGATTCACATTTTCATCTCACATTGTTTTCTCAAGGGAAATTTTTACCTCTTCAATCCTGAAATGAAGATGATAATGAGAATAAAAGCAATAGTGCCCTGGATGGCCGCTGAGGCAGAACCTGATATTTTCTAATGAGGGACAATGTTTTCTCAAACTTGCCAATCCTCAGCTTCTACTAGTGGAAGCATTAATTAGCTGTTGAAAGAAAGATTTTTAATTAAGAAGACATAAGATATACAGGTCTCTGTTATTCTGGGGTAAAAGTACAATGAACTTTCTTTCTAACACCCCTCCCCCCAGTAGCCAAAGGGATAGACTGGAGATGAGCATGAGTATTGAGCAAGCTCTTTAGGAAATTTTCTGGAAGAAGGTGATGGGAAACCTCAACCCTTTCTCCCTCTGAAATAGAAAGATCTAACAACACCTGAGCTGACTGAGGCTGATATGGCGTACTAGCTGGAAGTTGGGGATCCCATGACTTTGCTCAGAGAAAGTTACCATGAAGAACAGATTCGTCAATACAGAATGCAGGCTCTAGGCTCGGCACCGGTAGTTGTCTACACTGATTACTTCTCAGGAAAAGTTGCCCAAACTCACCACCCATACACTGTTACTTTGTTTTATTATTATTATTATTATTACTGCTCATACAAACTTAATAGGTAGACCGGTTCCCTCCCTCCCTCCTCCTCCCCCTGAACCTCCTGCTCCCCCTGCCATCACCCCTCCCTCCCCATCCCCCCATACCTCCTGACCCAATTCCCAGAGACTCCTTTAATGTGCATCCCTGACTCTCCTCTGGGCCCTCCTCTCCGATGACGTACAAGGACCCAGTGGCATTTCTCTGAACCCTTTCCCGTGTTCCCTTTAAGCACAGGAACACTACTGTGGCTGTCAATCCCTTGCCTCCAAGGATCTTGGTGCCTTTAGCAGATGCTAGACTTTGTGAGGTCAATAGTGTGTTGGACATTGCGCAGGGCATGGAAAGTCCAATTATGATTGCTTCTGCCCTAACTTGTGTGGAGTATCTTGTAAATCATTGCTCCTCCCATCCTTTTGCTCTTACACTCTTACCGCCCCCTCTTCCGCAAATGTCCCTGAGCTTCAGGATGGGGAGAGATTAGTCTGGCCTAGTTCTAGGTGGATGATATAGAGTCTCTGAAGTTCTGGATTGTGGTTTGTTGATTTTCTTTTGCAGTTTTGCTGCTCCTGCAATGCCTTTCACTCCATCCTGCTGGGCACTGTATGTCACCCCCTATGAATGTCTCAAGGTGGGCTGGGTGTGTTTGGTACTAGGAGCCACATATTAGGGAGTACATACGGCACTTAATTTTCTGGGTTTAGGATACTTCACTTAATATAATTGTTTCTAATGACATCCATTTCCCGGCAAATTCCAGTAATTCATCATTTTTGATGGCCGAGTAGTACTCCATTGTATAGATGTACCACAGTTTCCTTATCCACTCGTCAACTGTTGGACATTTGGGTTGATTCCATGTCTTTACTATTGCAAACAGTGCAGCAATGAACATGGTCATGCTTGTGCTATCGAGGTGAACCTCTGCTGTATGGGGGGTTATTCCCAAAAGTGGAATAGCAGGGTCATATGGCATTTCAATCTTTAATTTCTTTAAGAATCTCCAGACAGCTTGCCAGAGTGGCTGTATGAGCCTGCATTCCCACCAGCAATGTAGCAGAGTTCCCCTCTGTCCACATCCTCTCCAGCATTTGTCGTTGTTTGTATTGTGGATTTTTGCCATCCTGACCGGGGTGAGATGATATCTCAGGGAAGTTTTGATTTGCATTTCCCTGATGGCTAAGGAAGTGGAGCATTTTTTAAGATATTTGTTAGACATTTTAATTTCATCCCTGGTAAAATTTCTTTTAAGTTCCCGGGCCCATTTTTTAATTGGGCCATTGGTTTCCTTGGTGTTTAGTTTTCTAATTTCCTTGTGCACTCTGGACAGTAGAGCTCTATCAGATATGTGGTTCGTGAAGATTTTCTCCCATTCTGTAGGTTGCCTTTGAGCTCGTGTTACAATCTCCTTATCTTAACAGAAGCTCTTTAATTTCACAATATCCCAACTGTTGAGAGTTGGTAGCAGTGACTGTGCCATTGGATGTCTGTTTAGGAAATGTTGGCCTAGCCCAATCAGCTCAAGGGAGTTTCCTATCCTTTCAAATATGATTTTTATAGTCTCTGGCCTGATATCAAGGTCCTTGATTCATTTGGAATTAAGTCTTGTACATGGTGACAAGTACGGGTCCAGCTTTAATCTTCTGCATGTGGCGATACAGTTTTGCCAGCACCATTTGTTGAAGATGCTGTTTTTTTTCTATTGGATTCTTTGGGCCCCTTTGTCAAAGACCAAATGGCTATAATTTTGTGGACTTATATCTGGGTCTTCGAACCTTATCCATTGATCTGTGTGTCTATTTTGGAGCCAGTACCAGGCTGTTTTTACAACTATGGATTTGTAGTATAGACTAAGGTTTGGTATGGTAATACCTCCAGCTGTGTTTTTGTTACTCAGGATTGTCTTTGCTATCCTGCCTCCATATGAATTTTGAGATTGTTTGGTCAACTTCTTTAAAGAATTGCTTTGGGATTTTGATTGGTATAGCATTGAATTTGTATATTGCCTTTGGTAGGATGGTCATTTTCACGATGTTGATTCTGCCAATCCAGGAACATGAGAGGTCTTTCCACCTTCTGGTGTCTTCTGCAATTTCTTTCTTTAGGGTTTTAAAGTTTTCATTGTAAAGGTCTTTTACCTCCTTGGTTAGGTTTATACCAAGGTATTTCATTTTTTTAGGGGCTATAGTAAATGGGATTGTTTCTCTCAAGGCTTTTTCACTTCATTCATCCTGGGCATTTAGGAAGGCCTCTGATTTTTGCACATTTATTTTGTATCCTGCCACCCTGCTGAACTTCTCAATTAGTTCCAGGAGCTTCCTGGTGGAGTTTTTGGGATCCCTCAGGTATAAGATCATGTCATCTGCAAATAGGGATAGCTTGACTTCTTCCTTGCCGATTTGAATCCCTCTTACGTCCCTTTCTTGTCTTATGCCTTCGGCTAAGACTTCAAGTACAATATTGAATAGAAGCGGTGAGAGTGGAGAGCCTTGTCTAGTTCCTGATCCAAGTAGGAATGCTTCCAATTGTTCCCCATTGAGCATAATCCTTGCTGTGGGCTTGTTGTATACAGCTTTTATTATATTGACAAAGGTTCCTTCCATTCCTACTGTCTCTAGCGTTTTGATCATAAAAGGCTGTTGGAGCTTCTCAAAAGCTTTTTCTGCATCTATCGCATCTATCGAGTATCATGTGGTCTTGACCTTTGGACTGGTTTACATGATGAATTACATTTATTGATTGGCGTATGTTGAACCAACCTTGTGTGTCGGGGATGAAGCCTACTTGGTCCGTGTGAATGATCTTTTTAATATGTTTTTGAATCTGATTTGCTAAGACTTTGTTGAGAATCTTTGCATCTGTGTTCATCATAGAGATCGGCCTATAGTTTTCTTTTTTTAAAATTTTTTATTATTTATTCAACTGTGCGCATGCGCGTGTGTATGTGCGCGCGCGCGCGCGTGTGTGTGTGTGTGTGTAGAACCATGGACGAATTCACGAACCACCATGGGCGCCTCCACCTCCTTCTGCCCCGGGATTAACAGGCTCCGCCCTACCAGGACTAGAAACGCAGGCCACCCCTGCTTCCCCCTGGCGTCTATACGTGGGATCTGGGAACCGAACTCAGGACCCTCCGCCTCCAAGGCAGAGGCTTAACTCCTGAGCCACCTCTCCAGCCCCTATAGTTTTCTTTTTTAAGTGAATCTTTATTAGGTTTTGGGATTAAAACGATATTAGCTTCATAGAAGGAATTTGGTAGTGTTCCTTCCTTTGCTATTTGATGGAACAGTTTAAGGAGTATTGGTGTTATTAACTCCTTAAATGTCGGTAGAATTCTGTGCTGAATCCATCTGGCCCAGGACATTTTTTGGTGGGAAGATTCGAGATTACTTCTTCAATTTCCTTGTATGTTATAGGACTATTTAAATAATTCACAACTTCCTGATTCAATTTAGGTGGGTTGCGTTTACTTAGAAATTCATCCATCTCTTTTGTGTTGTCAAATATCACAGAGTACAAGTTTTTGAAATATGATGTTATAATTCTCTGGATTTCTTGGGTATCCGTAATGATAACTCCATGTTCATTTCTAATTTTGTTAATTTGGGTTTTCTCTCTCTTGCTTTTGGTTAATTTAGCTAGGGGTGTATCAATCTTATTGATTTTTTCAAAGAACCAGCTTTTTGACTGGTTGATTTTTTCTGTTGTTTTCTTAGTCTCGATTTTAGATATTTCTCCCCTTATTTTGCTAATCTCCTCTCTTCTACTACTTTTGGGATCAGATTGCTCTAGTTTCTGTAATGCTTTAAGCTGCATTGTTAAGTTGTTTATTTCTGATGTTTCCATTTTTCTGATGTAGGCATTAAGAGCTATGAACTTACCTCTTAGAACAGCTTTCATTGTGTCCCAGAGATTTTGGTAAGTTGTATTTTCATTTTCGTTCACTTTCAGAAAATCTTGAATTTCCTTTTTAATTTCTTCCTGAATCCAGTTCTCATTCAGCATCATATTGTTAAGTTTCCAGGAGTTAGTGTATTTTCTCTTGTTTGTTGTGTTGTTGTGGATGTCCAGCTTTAGGCCATAGTGGTCTGATAGGGCACAGGCTAGAATTTCGACTTTTTTGTATTTGTGTAGATTCATTTTGTGGCCCAATATGTGATCTATTTTGGAGAAAGTTCCGTGTGCTGCTGAGAAAAATGTGTATTCTTTGGTGCGTGGGTGAAAAGTTCGATAGAGATCTGTAAGATCCATTTCAGTAAGGGTTTGGTTAAGCTCCAAAATGTCTCTGTTAAGCTTTTGACCTGTTGATCTATCCCATGTTGAGAGGGTGGTGTTGAAATCCCCAAGAATTATCATTTGGGGGTTGATTTCTTGCTTTAGACGCTGTAGGGTTTTCTTAATGAATGTGGAGGGGCCCATATTGGGTGCATATATGTTCAGTATTGTGAAGTCTTCCTGGTGAATTGTACCTGTGACTAAAATGTAGTATCCATCTGTGTCTCTTATGATTTTCTTTGGTTTGAAGTCCACTTTGTCTGAAAGCATGATTGCTATCCCTGCCTGTTTCCTGGTTCCATTAGCTTGCAAGATTTTGGACCAGCCTTTCATTCTTAGGACGTGCCTATCTTTTGTGGTGCGATGAGTTTCCTGAAGGCAGCAGATTGTTGGATTGTGATTTTTAATCCAAGTTTGTAATCTATGTCTCTTAATCGGTGAGTTAATGCCGTTTACATTTAATGTTATAATGGATAAATTATTTTTAATTCTGGACATTTTTTATGTTTAGTAGATTTTGTAAGCATGTTGTTTGATATTTATATTTTGGTGGTATTATACTTCCCTTCTGTCCTCCTGGATATGCTTGTTCTTTTTTTCAAGCTTGAGTATCATTTCTAGCATTTTTTGAAGGCCTGGTTTGGTAGACATGTATCCCTTCAAGTTGTCTTTGTGCTGGAAAACTTTTCTTTCTCCCTCGATCATGACAGATAGTTTTGCCGGGTATATCAGTCTGGGTTGGCATTTTTGCTCATTTAATACTTGAAGTATGTGTCTCCAAGCTCTTCTTGCTTTTACTGTTTCCATTGAGTAGTCATTTGTTATTCTAATAGGTTTACCTTTAAAATTGACTTGCTTTTTTTCTCTTGAAGCTCTCAGCACCCTTTCTTTGTCTTGAATGTGGAGTGTTTTGACTATTATTTGCCGTGGCGATTTTCTATTTTGGTCATATCTGTTTGGAGTGTGAAATGCCTCTTGTATTTGGATAGGCCTCTCATTCTTTAGTTGTGGGAAGTTTTCATTTATGATGAATTGAAATATTTCCTCAGGTGTGGTATTTTGGGATTCTTGTTCTGGTATTCTATGAATGCGCATGTTGGGCTTCTTCAGGGTGTCCCATATTTCTTGAGTGCTCCTCTCCAGTATCTTTTTGGCTTTAACAATCTCTTCCATTGAGCTGGTTAATTCTCCTACTTTGTCTTCAAGATCTGAGATTCTATTTTCTGCCTCATTTGTTCTGCTGATAAGAGTCTCTGTTGAGTTTTGGGTTGAAGATAACTTGTCTTTTAGTTCAATTTTAAACTCTGCCTGAGACTGTTTTAATTGCTCTTTACCTATTTTTGTTTCTTGAACTGTTTTCTCAACTCCTCCAAGTGCCTGTTGTGTTCCTGTTCAAAGTGGTTCATGTGGTTATTTAACTTCTCCCGGATTTCCTCTTTCATAATATTGATCATGGTAATGATCATACTCTGAAAGTCGTTATGTTGGGTCTGGCTTTCATGGCTATTTTCTATGGATTTGTTCTGGTCGCAATCCATCGTTATGGGATTGATTCTTTTGGTGGGAGATTGTTCTTCTTGGGTTTTGTTTCTCGTGGATCTGCACTTTGACTTGTACATTGTTGTTTTGTTTTTTAGGACCTTTCAGTTTCTGTGTGTTTTTCACTGAACCGATGTAGTTGGTATTGTTACACCTGCCAGTTATTACTAGTGCTTGCCTTGGATTGGGTATGTTTGTGTATTGGCATTGTTATATCCTAGATGAGACTACTAGGATGTTAGTACGTCAGTTAAGTAACCAGGGGATGAATATAAGTATGGTAGTGCACTTTTACGATCTAGTGTCTTGGTGAAATGTGAGGGTGGGTGGTGTACTCCCTGGAGTTGTATGTTTTTTGGGTGGCCGTATGAGGAAGCTGACCTACAACATTGATACTAGAAAGGATCAGTAAGGTGAGAGAAAAGAAAAAAAAAGGTTTACTTATCTTTGGGCTGGATGTGAAGAGTCTCGCATGTGATACAATGGTTGTTGTGAAGTCCAGATATATGGCTTGTGTTCTCTTTGTTCCTTAGAGTTTTGTTTGAGTTTCCTTTGGACTCTATTGAATTCTGAGTAGCAGTGTGTCTTCCGTGGACCACGTGCGTAGGTCCCCGGTGGTCCAGAGAGGCAGAGGGTCTGATGTTGATGGCAGAATTCTTCACCTGCGACCTGGGGGGGGGCAGAGGGGCGCGGTGGCGGGAGGGCACGAGGGGCTGGTGTCTGGGGCGGGGCTCCGGAGGCTAAGCCCGCGGCCGCGTGTGCGGGTGCTGCTGGCCGGGCGGCTCGGCTCAGGGTTGGGGGGCTGGGCTGGGAGGGGCTCTCTCTCACCTGGGCACTGGTCGGGTTTGGCGGAGGGGGGGCTGGGGGCAAAGCCGGTGGCCGTGCCCGCAGATGCTGCTGGCCTGGCGGCTCGGCTCCGGGGTCAGTATTTTGAGATTCTTGCTCTGGAATTACATGAATACGTATGTTATGCTTCTTCAGGGTGTCCCATATCTCCTGGATATTTCCCTCAAGTATCTTTTTGGCTTTAACAACCTCTTCCATTGAGCTGGTTAATACTCCCACTTTTATCTTCAAGGTCTGAAATTCTGTTTTCTGCTTCCTTAGTTCTCCTGATAAGACTCTCTGTGGAGTTCTGGGGTTGAAGATAACTTGTCTTTTAGCTCAGTTTTAAACTCTGTTTGGGTCTGTTTTAACTGCTCTATGCCAGTTTTTGTTTCTTGCATTGTTTTTCTCAACTCCTCCAAGTGTCTGTTGTGTTCCTCTTCAAAGCGATTGATTCGATTATTTATTTTCTCCCGGATTTCCGCTTTCATAGTATTGAACATGATAATGATCATATTTTGAACATCGTTATCCTGGGTCAAGCTTTCATGGCCATTTTCCGTGGGTTTGTTCTGGTTGGAGTCTAACATTATGGGATTAATTCCTTCAGTGGGAGATTTGTTTACTTGAGTGTTGCTTCTCATGGATTTGCACTTTGACTTTGGCATTGTCGTTTTAACTCTTAAGATCCTCTTTCAATTTCTGTGCGTTTTTCACTAAACTGAATTATTTGATCTGGGGTTCTGGGGGTGGGCAGGGACGGAGCTTACCTAGTTTGTGGTGAGGCAAGGCTGGACCGGGCAAGTCCAGGGCGGCCGAGTGGGGGAAGGGAGGATGGGGCTCTGGCAGGGAGCGCTATTTAACCTGGGGGTAGCTGGGGCAGGGCCCAGGGCGCAGAGAGGGTATTCCTCCTCCCAGGCTCTGCCCGGCTCTGGAGGGATGGCGGGAGGAGCTGGGTCCCTTTGGGCTGCCTGGGGTTCTGGCGGTGGGCGGGTGTGGGAGGGGGTTGGAGCTTACCTAGGTGCGCGTTGAGGCTCGGCTGGGACCGAGCGTGCAGTCCCCGGTGGCGGAGTGGGGGAAGGGAGTCACATTCACCATTTCATGTGGTTTCAGGTCTACAGTCTCTTGGTGGTAGTGTCAATGCTACCATTCCCTTTATTGCTTTATTTATGTTTGAATCAGATTTTACCTACAAAGTTGGCACTTATTGTTTATTGGCTATGTTTTATTGGCCAATTCCTCTCTCAGTTATCCATTTTGTGATGATATATGGATTTTCATTGGAGAGAAGGGGGTAACTCAGATACACACTTTACTTTTTAAGTAACAGATTCTCAGAAGTCAGTCACTGACAGACTGAAAGAAGTGATGAAACTGGTAGCTAATTATGTGGCATATTTATCATCACTTAGTAAATTCATGTACTGAAGAGCTGGCAGTGAAGTTTGTCCTTTGAGCAATTATCTATGAACAATCTACTATGCTAACTGAGAATTTCAACTGTAGTGTTTAACAAATTCATGCATATTGGAATTGTACGAAGTGCACATTGCTTGATATATCACATTGCTCTGGGCATATCAAGTTTACCGTGGAAGTTAAATTCTATTGTCACTTCATATGGTTCTGAGTTCATTTACACAAACTTTGGGGTTGACTGAAGTCAGTTATTAAGTACTTCAGCTGTAAATAATCTTGTACTCATTCTTGTAATGATGGTCTCCCTCCCATATTTGGGAAATCAGTACATACATAATCCCTTCAGCATAATTTTGATTCTCCATCCTGATAATGTATGATTAAAATCCAATCATTCACTTGGTGTCCTGTATAATTTTTGGAATCATTATTAATACATATGTGAATTTTAAAGTCAGATATTCCACCTCAAAAACAATGAGCACAAATCCAACATATTTCCCAAAATTATAAAGAGTAGTTAGTGAGACAAAGTTGCTTTTTCAATGGGGGCAAACCTAGGTAGGTGAACAAGCCAAAAGTTGATTTGAAGATAAGGCTTTCAAACATTATTTATAATGATAATGGATTTGAATTATTTACTGGCTCTAAGTACTAACTGGGATTCTGAATTCATTGTGACATCTTCAAGTGTGATGTTTCCTCTTTTGCTTATTCAGTACTGATATACAACTCTACTGATGCTATTGCACAGGTCTTCATTTAGTCTATGAAGTGACTCAGAAATAGCAATTGCAGACATGTCAGCTTTAGGTCATAGTTTATCTTCCACAGAAACAGAAACCACCGTTTTGTAATTTTTAGTATATGCCAGTTGCTGTTAAGTTAAACTTGCTAGAAACCATAGTAGTTCTCTGGCATGATGACTCTCATGGCCATCTGTTAAGGTGGCACTGTGCCCACACATAGGGTGGTATGCCAGTTTCAACAGGGCACAGGTGCCGGCCAAGCATAGGTTTAGAAGGATAGCCTGAAAGAACTCAGCAAGGAGATCCTCCGAGTGGTTAGTGATGCCAAATTAGACCCACATGCTTCATTACAAGGGATCACATCTGTTGATGCTTGGGGGCATTATATTGTCAATTCAGGCTTTTCCCCTTATTCCTTTACTCATGCGGCTTCTGGATTGGGAACAGCTAAAATCAAAACCAAAATTAGTCCTTGGTAAGAAAAAGAATTAATATTTCCCATGTCATTTCCTGATAGCCATCTTCTACAATCCTAAACTTAATCCTAATTCAAATTAAAAGCAGAGGACACGTTATGTTAGCTTATGTAACAAAGGACATTTTAGGTTATTAAATATATATATATTATAACCAGACAGTTCCATCTCCAATGATCAGCACATGCTAAACATATATGCACTGAAACAAAGGTTTTAATCCTATATAGTACTATGCTTCATTTATTATTTCCTGTTTCATTATTGAAGGCTTATTTTCAATCAAGGGTGAGACAGACCACAATGACTCATTATCTAGTGTTCTTACAAGGCTGAGCTGAAGAAATGGCTTGGCTCCAGAATATGGTTATTATACCTTTGTATGTTTCAAACTATATTATAAGCTAGATACATGAGGTGTGAGGGGAATATAGCTCTCTATGCCATATATATATATAAAGACTTTGAAAGGTCTATTTTGGAAAATTTAGGAGCAGAGGCAAGGTTGGGCGACAGTAGGTAAGAACCCATCTCTTGATTATGAAGTGGCATTTAAAAATTCACACCATTCTCTTTTATCTCCTCCAAATATTTATGAAATCAGATTACAGATAAATTTATGAAAAAATTTTTATTATTTATTCAGTTGTGTGTGTGTGCATGTGTGTGTGTGTGCGTGTGTGTGTGTGTGTGTGTGTGTGTGTGTGTGTGTGTGTAGAACCACTGGTGAATTTGGGAACCATCATGGACCACCTCCACCTCCTCCTTGTTTACTCTGCCCCAGGATTCACAGGCTTGGCCCTACCAGGACTAGAAATGCAGGCTGCCCCCTGCCCCGCTTCTACCCAGCGTCTATACATGAGGTCTAGGATCTGAACTCAGGACCTTCCGCCTGCAAGGCAGAAGCTTAACCCCTGAGCTACCTCTCCAGCCCCAAATTTATGAAAATTTAATAATGCGACAGCTTATCAGGTAGTTTCCTGACATTTTGTGATCACTAACTTGATGTTGAATGTTGCAATGGTT
The DNA here is from genome assembly GCA_023101885.1 of Typhlomys cinereus. Taxonomy (NCBI): domain Eukaryota; kingdom Metazoa; phylum Chordata; class Mammalia; order Rodentia; family Platacanthomyidae; genus Typhlomys; species Typhlomys cinereus. The sequence goes on from JALPQD010000079.1 coordinate 3,745,844, forward strand.
AATTTTCATTGTGAACTTGACTAGATTTAGAATCCCCATGGAAACACAGCTGTGTATGCTTGTGAAGGTGATTCCCAAGAAGTTTCACTGAGCAGAAAAGAAACACCGTGAATGGAACAGCATATCCCATAGACTGTGGTCTTAGACTGAATAGAAAGGAGAAGGCAAGTTGAATGCTCACCTCTGTACTTATGAATGTTGACAAAAATGTGTCTTCACAGTCCTGCTACCATATCTTCCCTGTCATGATGGACTGCATCTTCAAACAATGAGGCAAGACAAACCCTTCCTTAATTAGGTTACTTTCATCAGCTATATTGTCACAGCAATGAGAAAAGTCATCAATGTAAGTATTTTTCCCTTGTTGCCTTGGTAATACTATCAGAAACAAAAATCAGAACCACATATTGTTCCTTCTTAGATTATTATTTCCTCATGGAACTCAGCCTATTTATCTTAATCGTGGGGTAGATTACTAACAAAGTAAGCAACACACATCTCACGGAGGCCTAGAAATTATAATATGCAATCAGTATACAGGGGTGTGAGTGGTGGGGTAGAGAGGAAGACAAGGTAGTGTGTAGTGGTCTATACACAGCCTTTTGTGCCATGGATACCTGACTTTGAAACCCAGTTCCACTAGTAGGTTTTATAATAATATTAGCGTTTATTAATATTCTGTGGCCTTGGGAATTCACTGAACATGGCTTATTTTTGCTTCTTACCTGCAAGATAAAATGCATGTATAAAGAAACTGGTATATGGTGCGCATTCAAAATGGTAGTTATTAATGTTATTGTTACTATTATAGAGTGAAAGATAAAGGATAGTTAAGATGTTGGCATCTTTTGGCAACATGCATACTAAGATAGACACTACTTGAGAGTTAATTTGTATTCTATTGTTGATTTTATATCATATCCTCCACACTGGCCATCTCATTACTCTCTCAGTCTCTCACCATGTGCAGCTGATCTGCTGCCATCTTTGTGTAATTATTATTTTTTATTTTAGTGTTATGATATAGCTTATGCATGTAAAAGTATGTATATAAGAATATATCAAATTTTATATTTTGAGCATAAAGTGTGATAAACACATATAACCAACTCCATTGAAGTCACCAGTGTCTTGACCTTATCATTGAATGTTCTTTCTATCAGCGAAAGGACAAGCTCTATTCTAAATTTCATTCTTCATTTTTTCTGTTCCTTTTTGATATGTGAATAATTAATACATTTTATTATTTAAAATGATATGAAGGCTGGAGAGAACATTCAGGGGTTAAGACTCTGCCTTGTAAATGGAAAGTCCTGAGTTTGGATCCCAGGTGACACACACAAATACCAGGCAGAAATGGCAGTGGCCTGCACTTCCAGCCCTAGTGGGTGGGACTTGGAAACCCCAGAGCAAAATAAGGAGTTGGAGAAACTCAGGATGATTCTTGAAGTCATCCTTGATCTTCTACAGGGACACATGACGCCCTCTGACACACACACACACACACACACACACACACACACACGCACACACACACACACACTAAATAAAAATGAATTTAAAATGACATGAATTTGTAACAGTTATATATAAATCCCTAAAAGAATGTTAAAATTTTATTATTCAACAGTTTTTTAATTTCTTTTTTTTTTTTTTAGGCTCACAGTGGGAAATGAGATCATTCTTATCGATTGCATGTATTTTTACTGTAAGGTGTGCGGAATGCTCAGCTCCTCATTTTTCCATTTTGCAGATTATACAGACAGCACTTGGCTCTTCTGTAACTTCATTCTGAAAAGGGCTCATGTTTACTTTAGGACTAACTCTGGTCTAGCATGCATGTGATTATGCATTTCCAGGGACCAGTATGAGCTGGCAGTGTTTATGTTTCTGACATACAAATTCTTTCATGTGTTATTTTAATATTTTATTCTTTGAATTTCATTTATACATACATATATATATACACTATGAATTATAGTCATTTCACCCCATGTTACTTGATCCAATACTACTTCTGTTTCCCAGTGAAAATCTTCTTCCCAAAGTCTCTCTCTGACTTTCTTATCTTTTTGTATGTGTGGTCCACTGAGTTTCCGCTCATACAAACTTGATAGGTACTCCATTCCCCTCCCTCCCTCACCCCTCCCTGGATCCCCTTGCTCCCTCTCCACTTTTCCTCTTTCTTTCCCCCCTCCCTTTCACCCATTGCCCCCCCCCCCAGAGCATCTTTTAGTGTGCATGTCAAACTTCCCTCTGGGTCCTCCTCTCTGATGAGGTATAAGGACTCAGTAGCATTGCCTAGAGTAATTTTTTGTGTTCTCCTTTAATATGGGAACACTATTGTGGCTGTTAATCCCTTGCCTCTAAGGATGCTAGTGCCTGTGATCCATGCTAGACTTTGGGGGGGTCATTGCGCAGGTCATGCAAAGTCTTATTGTGATTACTTCGGCCCTAACTTGTGTGGAGTATCTTGCATGTTGTAACTCCTCCCTATCTTTAGTCTCTTACAATTTTACCGCACCTTCTTCTGCAAATTTCCCTGAGCTTCAGGATGGGGAGAGATTAGGCTGGCCTGGTTCAGGTGGTTGATATAGAGTCTCTGATGTTCTGAATTGTGGTTTATTGATTTTTTTTTCAGTTTTGCTGCTCCTGCACCACCCTTAGCTCCATCCTGATGGGTACTGGATGTCACCCCCTGCCAGAGATAAAAGGCTGTTAAAATAGTCTTATTTTAAGAGTAGATTCAAAGGTAGATGGAATAAAAGTAGGAGACCACTGTGGCGGCAGGGGGGGGGTCAGTCTCCCATTTGCAAAATAGTTACACACACACTCACACACTAAATAAAAATGAATTTAAAATGACATCAATTCGTAACAATCATATATACGTTCCTAAAAGAATGTTAAAAATTAATTATTCAACAGTTTTTTAACTTCTTTTGTTTAATTTATTTTTTCCCTAATCATACAAGCTCGATAGGCACCCCAGTCCTTTCCCTCCCTCCACCCTTCCCCAGTCCCCCTTGCACCCTTCCCCCTTTTCCCCTTCCTTTCACCCTCCTCTCCCCTTCTCACAATACCTCCCCCTTCCCCTCTCCCATCCCCTGGAGCATCCTTTTGTGTAAATGCCAAACTTCTCTCTGAGTCCTCCACTTTAGTGCGGTGTAAGGACTCAGTGGCATAGCCCAAAGCCCTTTCTTGGGCTCTCTTTTAGTATGGGAACACTATTTTTTTCGAGTTAAATTTTATTTTATTTTTTATTTTTTTATTTTATTTCCACTCATACAAGCTTAACAGGTACACCGGTCCCCCTCCCTCCAACCCCCTATCCCCCTGTGTCCCCTCCTCTCCCCCTTCCCTCCCTATCCCCCAGTGCCTCCTCCTCCCATCCCCAGAGCATCCTTTAATGTGCATGCCAAACTCTTCTCTGGGTCCTCCTCTCTGATGAGGTGCAAGGACCCAGTGGCATTTCCCAGAACCATTTCCTGTGTTCCTGTTAAGCATAGGAACACTACTGTGGCTGTCAATCCCTTGCCTCCCAGGATCCTAGTGCCTTTAGCAAATGCTAGACTTTGTGAGGTCAATAGTATGTTGGACATTGCGCAGGGCATGTAAAGTCCAAATATGATTGCTTCGGCCCTAACTTATGTGAAGTATCTTGCATATCATTGCTCCTCCCATCCTTGTGCTCTTACAATCTTACCGCCCCCTCTTCCGCAAATGTCCCTGAGCTTCAGGATGGGGAGAGATTAGGCTGGCCTAGTTCCAGGTGATTGATATAGAATCTCTGATGTTCTGGATTATGGTTTGTTGATTTTTTTTTCAGTTTTGCTGCTCCTGCAATGCCCTTCACTCCATCCTGATGGGTATTGGATGTCACCCCCTGGCCAGAGATAAAAACCTGTTAAATTAGAGTCTTGTTATAAGACTATATTCAAAGGTAGATGTAAGAAAAGTAGGAAACCTCAGTGAGGAAGGGGTCAATCACCCATCTGTGAAATGGTTACTTTCTATCCGCCAGATTATACGCTCTCCCCTTCTGGTAAGATCATACTCCATCAGTTGTAAATGATCAGGAAGGAAAGTCTGTGAACTTAACCAGATGTCTCATTACTTACTTGCAGTCCTTGATGGTGGCCTATTTTCTCTGCTGTGACATGGTCCCCTCTCTCCTTGTTACTGGTGTGGGCCTCCTTCCCCATCCCTCTTGTTCATAATCTTAGCAATTACTGTAATTATTACAGAGATTTATCTTTGAGTGTCTCTAAGTGGGTTTGGTACTAGGAGCCATGTATTAGGGAGTACATACGGTGCTTAATTTTCTGTGTCTGGGATACTTCGCTCAATATAATTGTTTCTAATTCCATCCATTTCCCGGCAAATTCCATTAATTCATCATTTTTGATGGCTGAGTAGTACTCCATTGTATATAAATGTACCACATTTTCCTTATCCACTCATCAACTGTTGGACATTTGGGTTGATTCCATGACTTTGCTATTGTAAACAGTGCTGCTATGAACATGGTCATGCTTGTGCTATCGAGGTGAATTTTTGCTGTATGGGGGGTTATTCGTATGGGAACACTATTATATGACTGTTAATCCCTTGCCTCTAAGGATGGGGAGAGATTTGGCTGGTCTAGTTCCAGGCGATTAATGTAGGGTCTTTGGTAATTCTGAATTATGGTTTGTTGTTGTTTTCAGTTTTGCTGTAACTGCACTGCCCATTGGTCCTTCCTGATTGGTATTGGAGATCACCTCCTAACCAAAGATAAAAGGCTGTTTAAATGAAGATCTTTCTAAAAAAGGATATTCAAAGGTAGATGGACTAGGAGTAGGAGACTGCAGTGAGCAGGGAGGGGGGTGTCAATGTCCCATTTACAGGATGGTTACAATCTATTTGCCAGTCTCTATACCTTCCCTGACTGGTGAGATCAAACCTCAGTTGCAAGTGAGGAAGGAAAGTGAGAGTGAGCTTCACCAGATATCTCACTACTTGCTTGCAATACTTGAAGGTGACCTATTTTCTCTACTGAAGCATGATATCGTCTCTCCTTATTTATGCAAGGGGTTCCTTCCCCTTCCCTCCTGTTTATCTTTGCGATTATTGTAGGTATTACAAAGATTTATCTTTGAATATGTCATTAAATGGGTTTGGTACTAGGATGCATCTATTAAGGAGTACATATGGCATTTAATTTTCTGTCTGGGATACTTCACTCAATATAATTTTTTTCTAACTCCATCCATTAACTGGCAAATTTCATTAATTCATCTTTTTTGGTGGCTGAGTAATATTCCATTGTATAAATATACCACATTTTCCTTATCCACTCGTCAATTGTTGGGCATTTGGGTTGATTCTATGACTTTGCTATTGTAAACAGTGGTGCTGTGAACATGGATGTGCTTGTGTCATTGAGGTAAAGTTTTGCTTTATGGGGGATTATTTCCAGAAGTGGAATAGCAGGGTCATATGGGATTTCAATCTTTAACTTTTTAAAAAATCGCCAGACTGATCGCCAGAGTGGTTGTATAAGCCTGCATTCCTACCAGCAATATAGGAGAGTTCCTCTCTCTACACATCCTCTCCAGCATTTGGTGTTATTTGTATTGTGAATTTTTACCATCCTGACTGGGGTGAGATGATATCTCAGGGAGGTTTTGATTTGCATTTCCCTGATGGCTAAGGATGTGGAGCATTTTTAAAGATATTTGTTAGACATTTCAATTTAATCCCTGGAAAAGTTTCTTTTGAGTTCCAAGGCCTATTTTTTACTTGGGTCATTTATCTCCTTGGTGTTTAGTTTTTTGAGTTCTTTGTGCACTCTGGATATTAGTCCTCTATCAGATGTGTGGTTTGTGAAGATTTTCTCCCATCCTGTGGGTTGTCTTTTTCCTCAGCTTACAATCTCTTTAGCGGAACAGAAGCTCTTTAATTTCATAAGATCCCACTTGTTGAGTGTTGGTTCTAGTGACTGTGCTATTGGATTTCTGTTTAGGAACTGTTGGCCTAGCCCAATCAGCTCGAGGGAGTTCTCTACCCTTTCAACTAGGGTTCTTATAGTCTCTGGCCTAATATTGAGGTCCTTGATCCATTTGGAATTAATTTTTTGTATGGTGACAAGTACAGGTCCAGTTTTAATCTTCTGCATGTGGACATCCAGTTTTGTCAATATCATTTGTTGAAGATGCTGTTCTTTTTCCATTGGATTTTTTGGTCCCCTTTGTCAAAGATCAAATGGCTATAATTGTGTGGGCTTATATCTGGGTCTTTAACCCTTATCCATTGATCTACATGTCTGTTTTGGAGACAGGACCAAGCTGTTTTATTACTATGGATTTGTAGTATAGATTAAAGTTTGTTATGGTGATACCTCCTGCAGTGTTTTTGTTACTCAGAATTGTTTTTGCTATTCTGAGTCTTTTGTGCTTCCATGTATATTTTGAGATTGTTTGGTCAATTTCTTTCAAGAATTGCTTTGGGATTTTCATTGGTATAGCATTAAATTTGTCTATTGCTTTTGGTAAGATGGTCATTTTTTGATGGTAGGATGGGAGGTCTTTCCACCTTCTGGTGTCTTCTGTAATTTCTTTCTTTAGTGTTTAAAGTTTTTATTGTAAAGGTCTCTCACTTCCTTGGTTAGGTTTATACCAAGGTATTTCATTTTTTTAGGGGCTGTAGTAAATGTGATTATTTCTCTAAGGGCTTTTTCATGTCTTTCATCCTTGGCGTATAAGAAGGCCACTAATTTTTGCATGTTTATTTTGTAACCTGCCACCCTGCTGAACTTCTGTTTTTGTTCCAGGAATTTCCTGGTGGAGGTTTTAGGATCACTCAGGTATAAGATCATGTCATCTGCAATTAGAGATATCTTGACTTCTTCCTTGCTGATTTGAATGCTTTTTATCTCCCTGTCTTGTTCAGTGGCTTCAGCTAAGACTTCAAGTACAATATTGAATAGAAGTGGTGAGAGTGGACAGCCTCGTGTAGTTCATGACCGAAGCAGGAATGCTTCAAGTTTTTCCCCATTGAGTATAATTCTTGCTGTTGGCTTGTTGTATACAGCTTTTATTATATTGATAAAGGTTCCTTCCATTCCAGCTCTCTCTAGGGTTTTGATCACAAAAGGATGTTGAATCTTGTCAAAAGCTCTTTCTGCATCTATGAAGAGCATCATGTGGCCTTGGACTTTGGATTGGTTCATATGATAGACATGTTTGTTGATTTGTGTATGTTGAACCAACCTTGTGTGCCTGGGATAAAGCTTACTTGATCACTGTGAATGATCTTTTTGATATGTTTTTTAATCCAATTTGCTAAGACTTTGTTGAGAATCTTTGCATCTGTGTTCATCAAAGAGATTGGCCTGTAGTTTTCTCTTTTAAGTGTATTTTTATTAGGTTTTGGGTTTAGTACGATATTAGCTTCATAGAAACAATTTGGTAGTGTTCCTTCCTTCACAATTTGATAGAATAGTTTAAGGAGTATTGGTGTTAGTTGTTCCTTAAATGTCTGGTAGAATTCTGTGCTGAATCCATCTGGTCCAGGACATTTTTTGGTGGGAGATTCGAGATTACTTCATCAATTTCCTCATATGTTATAGAACTATTTAAATAATTCAAAATTTCCTTATTCAATTTAGGTAAGTTGTGCTTACTTAGGAATTCATCCATTTCTTTTGTGTTATCAAATTTCATGGAGTATAAGTTTTTGAAATATGATCTTATAATTCTCTGATTTTCTTGGGTATCCATTGTGATAACTCCACTTTCATTTCTAGTTTTGTTAATTTGGGTTTTCTCTCTCTCTTGATTTTGGTTAATTTAGCTAGGGGGTGTATCAATGTTGTTTATTTTTTCAAAGAACCAGCTTTTTAACTTTTTTTATTATTTTAATTTCTGCTCATACAAACTTAACAGGTACACTGGTCCCCTCCCTACCTCCCCCTTCCCCTTAACTCCCTGCTGCCACCTCCCTTCTTCCCTCCCTCCCCGTCCTCCAGTGCCTCCCCCATCCAATTGCTGGAGCATCCTTTAATGTGCATGCCAAACTCTCCTCTGGGTCCTCCTCTCCAGTGCTGTAACATGGTCCCCTCTCTCCTTGCTTCTGTTGGGGCCCTCCTTCCCCATCCCTCCTGTTTATAATCGTTACAATTACTGTAGGTATTACAGAGAATTGTCTTTGAGCATCTCTAAGTGGGTTTGGTACTAGGATCCACCTATTAGGGAGTACATACGGTGCTTAATTTTCTGTGTCTGGGATACTTCACACAATATAATTGTTTCTAATTCCATCCATTTCCCGGCAAATTCCATTAATTCATCATTTTTGATGGCTGAGTAGTATTCTGTTGTATAAATGTACCACATTTTCCTTATCTACTTGTCAACTGTTAGACATTTGGGTTGATTCCATGACTTTGCTATTGCAAACAGTGCTGCTATGAACATGGTCATGCTTGTGCTATTGAGGTGAATTTTTGATGTATGGGGGGTTATTCCCAAAAGTGGAATCTCAGGGTCATATGGCATTTCAATCTTTAATTTCTTTAAGAATCTCCAGACGGCTCGCAACAGTGGTTGTATGAGCCTGCATTCCCACCAGCAATGTAGGAGAGTTCCCCTCTCTCCACATTTTCTTCAGCACTTGGTGTTGTTTGTATTGTGGATTTTTGCCATCCTGACCAGGGTGAGATGATATCTCAGGGAAGTTTTGATTTGCATTTTCCTGATTGCTAAGGATATGGAGCATTTTTAAAGATATTTGTTAGACATTTTAATTTTGTCCTTGGTAAAGTTTCTTTTAAGTTCCAGGGCCCATTTTTTAATTGGGCCATTTGTTTCCTTGGTGTTTAGTTTTCTAAGTTCTTTGTGCACTCTGGATAATAGAGCTCTATCAGATATGTGGTTAGTGAGTCCTGGCTGGACTGCTCGCTTCCTGGGCAGGTGGGGAAAGGGAGGAGGTGGCTGGGGCAGGGCGCTACTTAACCTGGGGAGCTGGGGCATGGCCCAGGGGGTGCAGCGCTGGTTCTGGCTGGCTGGTGGGAGGAGCTGGGTCCAGTGGGCTGCCTGGGGTTTCGGCTTGGGCGGGGGGAGCTTACCTAGGTCACCATGAGTCCTGGCTGGACTGCATGCATCCAGGGCGGATAGGGAAAGGAGAACCAGCTTTTTGAAAGGTTGATTTTTTGTATCATTTTCCTTATCTCAATTTCGGATATTTTTCCCCTGATTTTGCTAATCTCCTCTCTTTTACTGCTTTTGGGATTGGATTGTTTTTGTGTCTGTAAAGGTTTAAGCTTCATTTTTTGTTATTTATTTGTGATATTTCTATGTTTTTGATAGAGGCATTAAGATATATAAATTTACTTCTTACGACAGCTTTCATTGTGTCCCAGAGATTTTGATATGTTGTATTTTCATTATCATTTGCTTCTAAGAAATCTCGAATTTTCTTTATGATATCTTCCTGAATCCAATTCTCATTCTGCATCATAGTGTTTAGTTTCCAAGAGTTAGTGTATTTTCTGTTGTTTGTTGTGTTCCAGATACCAAGCTATAGACTATGGTGGTCTGACAGGGTACAGGCTAAAATTTCAACTCTCCTGTATATATGGAGATTCATTTTGTGGCCCAATATGTGGTCTATTTTGGAGAAAGTTCCATAGGATGCTGAGAAAATGTGTACTCTTTGGTGTGAGGATGGAATGTTTAATAGAGATCTATAACGTCCATTTCAGTAAGGGTTTGGTTAAGTTCCAATGTATCTCCATTAAGTTTTTGACCTGTTGATCTATCCCACGGTGAAAGGGCAGTATTAAAATTCCGGAGTATTCAGCCATCAAAAATGATGAATTACTAGAATTTGCTGGGAAATGGATGTCATTAGAAAGAATTATATTAAGTGAAGTATCCCAATCCCAGAAAGTTAAGTGCCGTATGTACTCCCTAATAGGTGGCTCCTAGTACCAAACTCACCCAGCCCACATTGAGACACTCAAGGGTAAACCTATGTAATACGGTAATTGCAAGGATTGTGAACAGGAGGGATGGGGTTGGAGGGCCACACCAGACACAAGGAGAGAGGGGACCATGTTAAAGCAGAGAAAATCGACCTCCAAGGAAATTCGCAAGTAAGTATTGTGACACCTGGTTAAGTTCACAGACGTTCGTTCCTGATCATGTACAACTGAGGGGGTATGATCTCACCAGAAGGGGAGGGCATATAGTCTGGCAGATGAAAAGAGATCATTTTGCAAATGGGTGACTGATCCCTCCCTCACCGAGGTTTCCTGCTTTTATTACATCTACCCTTGTATGTGCTATTATAACAAGACTCCAGTTTAACAGTTTTTTGTCTCTGACCAGGGGGTGACATACAGTGCCCATCAGGATGGAGTGAAGGACATTGCAGGAGCAACAAAACTGCAAAAGAAAATCAACAAACCACAATCCAGAACTTCAGAGACTCTGTATCATCCACATAGAACTAAGCCAGCCTAATCTCCCCCCATCCTGAAGCTCAGGGACATCTGCGGAAGAGGGGGCAGTAAGATTGTAAGAGCAAAAGGATGGGGGGAGCAATGATTTGAAGAGTCTCCACACTAGATAGGGCTGAAGCAATCATAATAGGACTTTGCATGCCCTGCGCCATGTCCGTCACACTATTGACCTCACAAAGTCTAACATCGGCTAAAGGCACCAAGATCCTTGGAGGCAAGGGATTGATGGCCACAGTAGTGTTCCTATTCTTAAGAGGAACACGAGAAAGGGTTCAGGGAAATGCCACTGGGTCCTTTTACGTCATCGGAAAGGAGGACCAAGAGGAGAGTTAGGCATACACAATAAAGGACTCTCTGGGAATTGGGGGGGGAGGCACTGGGAGATGGGGGGGAGGGAGGGGGAGCAGGGGCTTCGGGGGGAGGAGGGGAGGAGGGAACTGGTCTACCTATTAAGTTTGTATGAGCGGAAATAATAATAAAAAATGTTAAAAAAATTCCCGAGTATTATCATTTTGGAATTGATTTCTTCCTTTAGACATTGTAGTGTTTGCTTAATGAATGTGGAGGAGCCCATAGTATGCATATATGTTCACTATTGTGACGTCTTCCTGGTGAATTGTACCTGTGACAAAAATGTAGTATCCTTCTGTATCTCTTATGATTTTTTTTTTTCTGGTTTGAAGTCAACTTTGTCAGATAGCATAATTGCTATTACTGCTTCTTTCCTGGTTCCATTAGTTTGAAGAATTTTTGACCATCCTTTTCCTTTTAGAATGTGCCTATCTTTTGTGGTGACATATGTTTCCTGAGGGCATTTCATGGATGAGTTGTGATTTCTAATCCATGTTTGTAATCTGTGTCTTTTGTTTGGTGAGTTGATTCCATTGACATTCAGTGTTATAATGGAGAAATTACTTTTAATTCCTGACACTTTTTGTGTTTAGACACTTTCATAAGTATATTATTTGGGTTTTAGGTTTTGGTGGTATTATACTTCCCTTCTGTCCTCCTGGATATGCTTGTTCTTTCCTTCAGGCTTGAGTATCATTTGTAGCATTTTTTGAAGTCCTGGTTTGGTAGTCATGTAAGCCTTCAAGTTGTCTTTATGTTGGAAAATTTTTCATTCACACTTGATCATGACTGATAGTTTTACTGGGTATATCAGCCTGGGTTGACATTTTTGCTCATTCAATACTTGAAGTACGTTTATCCAAGCTCTTCTTGCTTTTACTGTTTCCATTGAAAAGTCATTTTTTATTTTAATAGGTTTACCTTTAAAAATGACTTGTTTTTTTTCTCTCAAAGCTCTTAGCACATTTTCTTTGTCTTGTATGTGGAGTGTTTTGACCATTATTTACTGGGTGAGTTTGTATTTTGGTCATATCTGTTTGAGGTGTGGAATGGAATGCCTCTTGTATTCGGATGGGCCTTTCTTTACATAAGGAAAGTTTTTCTTTACGATAATTTGAAAAATTTTCTCAGGTGTTATATTTTGGGATTCTTGTTCTGGTATTCCATGGATGTGCATGTTAGACTTCTTCAAGGTGTCCCACAACTCTTGAATATTCCTGTCAAGTATCTTTTTGGCTTTACCAATCTCTTCCATTTAACTGATTAGTTCTTCCACTTTGTCTTCAAGATCTGATATTCTATTTTTTTGCTTCATTAGTCCTGTTGATAAGACTCTCTGCTCAGTTCTGGGTTGAAAATAACTTGTCTTTTAGTTCAGTTTTAAACTCTACTTGAGACTGTTTTAACTGCTCTGTGCTTATTTTTGGTTCTTGAACTGTTTTTCTCATCTCCTCCAAGTGTCTGTTGTGTTCCTGTTCAAAGTGGTTGATGTGGTTATTTAACTCTTCGTAGATTTCTTTTTTTTCATTATATTGATTATAGTAAAGATCCGGCCCTATCCCCACCCTGCTCCGCCAGTCGGGAAGAGCGCGCCGTCCAGCCGAGCCTCACCCGCGACCTAGGTAAGCTCTGCCCACGCCCGCCCACCAGAACCCCAGGTCAGCCCAAGGGACCCAGCTCCGACCCCACCATCCAGCTGGAGCTGCGCGCAGGGCCGAGGGAACGAGGAGGACCTCCCTCTGCGCCCGGGCCCGCCACAGCTCCCCTCGGGTTAAATAGCTCCACGCCGACACCACCATCCTCCCTTTACCCAACCCCGCTTCCCCGGTAGGGATGTGCGTGCGCGCAGTCCAGCCGGGCCTCATCTGCTACCTAGGTAAGCTCCGTCCCTGCCCACCCCCAGAACCCCAGGCCAAATAATTCAGTTTAGTGAAATTGAAAGATCTTAAGAGTTAAAACGACAATGCCAAAGTTAAAGTGCAAGTCCATGAGAAGCAACACTCAAGTAAACAAATTTCCCACTGAAGAAATTAATCCCATAATGTTAGACTCTAACCAGAAAAAACCCACGGAAAAAGGCCAAGAAAGCCTGACCCAGGATAACGACTTTCAAAATATGATCATTACCATGTTCAATACTATGAAAGAGGAAATCCGGGAGGAATTACATAATCGAATCAATCGCTTTGAAGAGAAACACAACAAATGTTTGGAGGAGTTGAGAAAAACAGTGCAAGAAACAAAACTGGCATAGAGCAGTTAAAACAGACTCAAGCAGAGTTTAAAACTGAGCTACAAGACAAGTTATCTTCAACCCAAAACTCCACAGAGAGTCTTATCAGCAGAACTAACGAAGCAGAAAACAGAATTTCAGACCTTGAAGATAAAGTGGGACTACTAACCAGCTCAATGGAAGAGGTTGTTAAAGCGAAAAAGATACTTGAGAGAAATATCCAAGAGATATGGGACACCCTGAAGAAGCCTAACCTGCATATTCATGGAATACCAGAGCAAGAATCTCAAAATACCACCCCTGAGGACATTTTTCAAACGATCATCAAGGAAAACTTTCCTCATCTAAAAAAAGAGAGGCCCATCCATATACAAGAGGCATTCTGCACCCCAAACAGATACGACCAAAATAGAAGCACGTCACAGAAAATAATAGTTAAAACATTCCACATTCAAGATAAAGAACTGGTGCTGAGAGCTTCAAGGGAGAAAAAACAAGTCATTTTTAAAGGTACACCTATTAAAATAACAAATGACTTCTCAATCGAAACAGTAAAAGCAAGAAGAGCTTGGAGAGACATACTTCAAGCATTGAATGAGCAAAAATGTGAACCCAGGCTGATTTACCCTGCAAAACTATCTGTCATGATCGAGGGAGAAAGAAAAATCTTCCAGCACAAAGACAACGTGAAGGGATACATGTCCACCAAACCAGGCCTTCAAAAAATGCTAGAAATGATACTCAAGCGTGAAGAAAAAAACAGGCATATCCAGGAGAACAGAAGGCAAGTATAATACCATTAAAAGGAAGCAATATTCTTATAAAAACTGCTAAACATAAAAAATGTCTGGAATTAAAAATAGTTTCTCCATTATAACACTAAATGTTAATGGAATTAACTCACCGATCAAGAGACACAGATTACAATTTTGGATTAAAAATCACAATCCATCAATCTGCTGCCTGCAGGAAACCCATCTCACCACAAAAGATAGGCACGCTCTAAAAATAAAAGGCTGGTCAACAATTCTACAAGCAAATGGAAGCAGAAAACAGGCAGGGGTAGCCATTATGCTATCACACAAAGTGGACTTCAAACTAAAGAAAATTATAAGAGACACGGATGGATACTACATTTTAGTTACAGGTACAATTCACCAGGAAGACTTCACAATACTGAACATATATGCACCCAATACGGGCCCCTCCACATTCATGAAGAAAACCCTACAGCATCTAAAGCAAGAAATCAACGCCCAAACGATAATTCTTGGGGACTTCAACACCACCCTCTCAACATGGGATAGATCAACAGGTCAAAAGCTTAACAGAGACACTTTGGACCTTAATCAAACCCTTAAAAGAAATGGACCTTACAGATCTCTATCGAACTTTTCACCCACACACCAAAGAATACACATTTTTCTCAGCAGCACACAGAACTTTCTCCAAAATGGATCACATATTGGGCCACAAAACGAATCTACACATATACAAGAAAGTTGAAATTCTAACCTGTGCCCTATCACACCTCCACAGACTAAAGCTGGACATCCACAACACAACAAACAAGAGAAAATACACTAACTCCTGGAAACTTAACACTATGATGCTGAATGAGAACTGGATTCAGGAAGAAATTAAAAAGGAAAATCAAGATTTCCTGAAATCGAATGATAAAGGAAATACAACTTACCAAAATCTCTGGGACCCAACGAAAGCTGTTCTAAGAGGTAAGTTCATAGCTCTTAATGCCTACATCAAAAAAATGGAAACATCAGAAATAAACAACTTAACAATGCAGCTTAAGGCTTTAGAGAAACTTGAGCAATATGGTCGCAAAAGTAGTAGAGGAGAGGAGATTAGCAAAATAAGGGGAGAAATATCTGAAATTGAGATTAAGAAAACGATATAAAAAATCAACCATTCAAAAAGCTGGTTCTTTGAAAAAATCAATGAGATTGATACACCCCTAGCTAAATTAACCAAAAGCAAGATTGAGAAAACCCAAATTAACAAAATTAGAAATGAACATGGAGTAATCACTACTGATACCCAAGAAATCCAGAGAATTATGACATCATATTTCAAAAACTTATACTCTGTGAAGTTTGACAACAGAAAAGAGATGGATGAATTTCTAAGTAAACACAACTTACCTAAATTGAATCAGGAAGTTGTGAATTATTTAAATAGTCCTATAACATATAAGGAAATTGAGGATGTAATCTTGAATCTTCCCACCAAAATATGTCCTGGACCAGATGGTTTCAGCACAGAGTTCTACCAGACATTTAAGGAGTTAATAATACCAATACTCCTTAAACTGTTCCATCAAATAGCAAAGGAAGGAACACTACCAAATTCCTTCTGTGAAGCTAATATCGTCTTAATCCCAAAACCTAATAAAGACTCACTTAAAAAAGAAAACTATAGGCCGATCTCTATGATGAACACAGAAGCAAAGATTCTCAACAAAGTCTTAGCAAATCGGATTCAAAAACATATTAAAAAGATTATTCACGGGGACCAAGTAGGCTTCATCCCCGGCACACAAGGTTGGTTCAACATAAGCAAATCAATACATGTAATTCACCATGTAAACCAGTCCAAAGTCCAAGACCACATGATACTCTCGATAGATGCAGAAAAAGCTTTTGACAAGATCCAACAGCCTTTTATGATCAAAACGCTAGAGACAGTAGGAATGGAAGGAACCTTTATCAATATAATAAAAGCTGTATACAACAAGCCCACAGCAAGGATTATGCTCAATGGGGAACAATTGGAAGCATTCCCACTTCGATCAGGAACTAGACAAGGCTGTCCACTCTCACCACTTCTATTCAATATTGTACTTGAAGTCTTAGCTGAAGCCATAAGACAAGAAAGGGACATAAGAGGGATTCAAATCGGCAAGGAAGAAGTCAAGCTATCCCTATTTGCAGATGACATGATCTTATATCTGAGTGATCCCAAAAACTCCACTAGGAAGCTCCTGGAACTAATTGAGAAGTTCAGCATGGTGGCAGGATACAAAATAAATGTGCAAATATCAGAGGCCTTCCTATATGCCCAGAATGAAAGAAGTGAAAAAGCCTTGAGAGAAACAATCCCATTTACTATAGCCCCTAAAAAAATGAAATACCTTGGTATAAACCTAACCAAGGAGGTAAAAGACCTTTACAATGAGAACTTTAAAACCCTAAGAAGGAAATTGCAGAAGACACCAGAAGGTGGAAAGACCTCCCTTGTTCCTGGATTGGCAGAATCAACATCGTGAAAATGACCATCCTACCAAAGGCAATATAGAGATTCAATGCTATACCAATCAAAATCCCAAAGCAATTCTTTAAAGAAGTTGACCAAACAATCTCAAAATTCTTATGGAGGTACAAAAAGCCAGGATAGCAAAGACAATCCTGAGTAACAAAAACACTGTTGGAGGTATCACCATACCAAACCTTAGTCTATACTACAAATCCATAGTTATAAAAACAGCCTGGTACTGGCTCCAAAATAGACACACAGATCAATGGATAAGGATTGAAGACCCAGATACAAGTCCACAAAATTACAGCCATTTGGTCTTTGACAAAGGGGCTCAAAGAATCCAATGTAAAAAGAACAGCATCTTCAACAAATGGTGCTGGCAAAACTGGATCTCCACATGCAGAAGACTAAAGCTGGACCCCTACTTGTCACCATGTACAAGACTTAATTCCAAATGGATCAAGGATCTTGATATAAGGCCAGAGACTATAAAAACCATCGTTGAAAGGATAGGGAACTCCCTTGAGCTGATTGGACTAGGCCAACAATTCCTAAACAGATATCCAATGGCACAGTCACTACTACCAACTCTCAACAGTTGGGATCTTGTGAAATTAAAGAGCTTCTGTTCAGATAAAGAGATTGTAACCTGAGCTCAAAGGCTACCCACAGAATGGGAGAAAATCTTCACTAACCACATATGTGATAGAGCTCTACTGTCCAGAGTGCACAAAGAACTTAGAAAACTAAACATCAAGGAAACCAATGGCCCAATTAAAAAATGGGCCCTGGAACTTAAAAGATATTTTACCAGGGATGAAATTAAAATGTCTAACAAATATGTTAAAAAATGCTCCACATCCTTAGCCATCAGGGAAATGCAAATCAAAACTTCCCTGAGATATCATCTCACCCCCGTCAGGATGGCAAAAAGCCACAATACAAACAACAACAAATACTGGAGAGGATGTGGAGAGAGGGGAACTCTCCTACATTGCTGGTGGGAGTGCAGGCTCATACAGCCACTCTGGCGAGCCGTCTGGAGATTCTTAAAGAAATTAAAGATTGAAATGCCATATTACCCTGCGAATCCACTTTTGGGTATAACCCCCCATACAGCAGAGGTTCACCTCGATAGCACAAGCACAACCATGTTCATAGCAGCACTGTTTACAATAGCAAAGACATGGAATCAACCCAAATGTCCAAAAGTTCACAAGTGGATAAGGAAACTGTGGTACATCTGTACAATGGAGTACTACTCAGCCATCAAAAATGATGAATTACTGGAATTTGCCGGGAAATGGATGTCATTAGAAACAATTATATTAAGTGAAGTATCCCAGACCCAGAAAATTAAGCGCCATATGTACTCCCATAAGTGGCTCCTAATACCAAACCCACCCAGCCCATCTTGAGACACTCTTAGGTAAATCTATGTATTACCTACAATAATTGCAAGGATTGTGAACAGGAGGGATGGGGTTGGAAGGCCACACCAGAAACAAGGAGAGAAGTGACCATGTTACAGTAGAGAAAATAGGCCTCCATCAAGGACTGCAAGAATGTAATGTGACACCTAGTTAAGTTCACAGACATTCGTTCCTGATCATTTACAACTAAGGGGGTATGAACTCACCAGAATGGGAGGGCATATAGTCTGGCAGATTAAAAAGTAACCATTTTGCAAATGGGTGATTGACCCCTCCCATTGCCAAATGCCATATGACCCTGCGATTCCACTTTTGGGTATAAGTATTACATCTACCCTTGAATGTGCTCTTATAATAAGACTCCAGTTTAACAGCTTTTTGTCTCTGGCCAGGGGGTGACATACAGTGCCCATCACGATGGAGTGAAGGGCATTGCAGGAGCAACAAAACTGCAAAAGAAAATCAAAAAACCACTATCCAGAACTTCAGAGACTCTATATCAACCACCTAGAACTAGGCCAGACTAATCTCTCCCCATCCTGAAGCTCAGGGACATTTGCGGAAGAGGGGGCGGTAAGAGTGTAAGAGCAAAAAGATAGGAGGAGCAGTGATTTGCAAGATACTCCACACAAGTTAGGGCCGAAGCAATCATAATTGGACATTGCATGCCCGGCGCAATGTCCAATACACTATTGACCTCACAAAGTTTAGCATCTGCTAAAGGCACCAAGAGCCTTGGAGGCAATGATTTACAGCCACAGTAGTGTTCCTATACTTAAGGGGAACATGAGAAAGGCTTCAGGGAAATGCCACTGGGTCCTTGTACGTCATCGGAGACGAGGGCCCAGAGGAGAGTCAGGCATGCACAAGAAAGGACTCTGGGAATTGGGGCGGGAGGCACCAGGGGATAGATAAGGAGGGGTGAGAGGAGGGGGAGCAAGGGGTTCAGGGGGAGGAAGAGGGAGGGAGGGAACTGGTGTACCTATTTAGTTTGTATGACCTGAAATAATAATAAAAAATGTAATATAAAAAAAGATCAGGCTAGTAAATACATGCATTTATGTCATCTCAGGAAATTGCCTTCATTTATTGCTGCCGTACAAGGAGAATGTACCAGATTTACAAAATAAAAACCTAAAATGTCTAGTTAAAAAAAAAAGATCAGGCTTTGCAGATCATTATCTTCATTATGGCTTTATTGGCTATTTTCTGTGAGTTTGTTCTGGTTGGAGCCTATCAGTATGGGGTTAATTTTTTGGTGGGAGATTTGTTGTCTTGGTTTTTGTTTCTCATGGATTTGCACTTTGACTTGGGCATTTTTGTTTTATCTCTTAAGACCTTCTTGTTTGTTTCTGTGTGTTTTTAACTGAACTGAATTAAATGGTATTACTACACTTGAGCAGTTATTACTAGTGTTTGACTTGGAGTTGAGTACGCTTGTATTGGTGTTATTTCCTTGATGAGGGTATCAGACTGTTAGTATATCAATTAAGTCAGGTTTAGAAGACAGGAAGTGAAGATTAGAATGGTAGTACACTTTTCCGGTTTACTTATTTGGTGATATGTGATGGTGAATGGGATAGTCTAAGAAGTTGTATGCATTTTGGAGTGGTTATATGGAAAAGTTAGACTACAGTGACTAATAATTAAGAGGAACAAGATGGTTAAAAAAGGTTTACTTATCTTTGACCTGGATGTGAATATTCTCTCCAATGTGATGGGACGATTTTAGAGGACTTCAGATGTATGGTGTTTGTCCCCTTGAGCTTTCCTTGGTTTTTCTCTTGACTCTGTTGAATTCTGAGGAGCAGGGAGACATCCCTGTCCTGGGTCCAGGGCAGAACTAATTTCTTTTTTATTCTTTGTTTTTGAGCAACATGAATAGTATTGTACTATTATGTGCAAGTTGCTTTTTTACATTCCATACTGTTTGTCGTATTAATCCACAGTGTATGTAATTATAAGCCACCTAATCACATTGAAATGGTTTTGTGTAGTTTGATTAACATTATTTACTAGGAATTTTTGGATGCCTATTTGTGCTATTTCCCACAGTTTTTCTTCCAATAAACATTCTTAAGCCCCTCTCTTGATATATATCTGTAAGAGTTTACTGGGATATATACCTGAGTGTAATACAGAGTTTTAGGGTCTGTTTGTCTTGAAGTTTGTAAGAGAATATAAAAAAATCAATTAATTGATTGATACCAACCAGTAGTATACCAAATCTTTTTCACATCCTGAGTAAATCTTTATGTTGCCAAATTAGTTTTTTTTTACCATGATAATGGTGTAAAATTTAACTCATTAGTTCTAATCTGTTTCTCTTATTACTAGTAGAAGTGGTCATCTTTTCCTGTTTATTGGACAGTCACATTTATCAATATGTGAAATACTGTTAATGTTTTGCATAGTTTTCTATTGGGTTATTTGATGCAACCCCCTTTATCTTAGTAACAGTTTAGCCTTAAGGCTTATTTTATCTGGTACTGGAAAAATTCAAACTTTATTCTGAATAATACAGATTTCCACTTTTCTGCTGCTGTCAACCTTTGTTTTAAATATTTGACTTATAACTAGCAGATTGTTGGTTTTTTTTTTAGTTTTTATTAAGTCTGCTTTTTAGTGAGGGTATTTGGCTTATGTTTTATGTAATTAATAATATATTTTTAATGTACATTAATTACACTATTCTTATATTAATTTTTGTGAGAGAAAGAGAGCAGGGAGAAGAGGCATGCACATGCATGCCGTGCTTGCTGATTGGAGGTCAGAGGACAACATTTGGGAGGCAGTTCTCGCTGTCAATCATGTGGGCTTCCAGGGATCCAATTCAGGTCACCAAGTTTGCAAGCAGGTGCTTTCCCCACTGAGCTATCTCACTTGCCTTATTCTTGTATTTTCAATTACGCTTTACTGCTTTATTTAATTTTCTCTTTATTAAATTTTTTTCAGAAAGATTACATGTACTTTAATTCCCCCTCTCATTTTTTCTGTCAGAAAAGTTATGCTTCATGTAGTTATGTTTAATGATAGTATAATACTTTGTTTCTATTATTTTAGGCTATTGTTTGCATACATTTTACGTGTTTTAAAACTTGATGATAATGAACAATTTTGCACTTTCACAGGGGAGAAGAACTTAAGTGTTTTTCTTTTAAAGGCCTTTTTTTCCTTTTACAGTTTCATACAGATATATCCTGAGATTTTGACATTTTTCTCCCCATATTACCCCATTTCATTTCCCATCCCTTATTCCATGAAGAATCTTTTTCCCAACAAGGTTCTCTTCTATTTTTCTCTTTCTTTGTGTGTGGCACAAAAGGTTGTCTGCATTACCATGTTCCTGGGCATTTGTGTTAGCATAGTCAATATATCAGTGGTAACACCACCGAAGCAAATGGGTTCCCTTTCCTCATCCAGCATCAGTATTCTCTCAGTGGGGTGGCACTGTAGGAGTTCTTCCTTTGTCTGTGACACGATGTTGATAGGCTCAATCTTGTGCAGGTAAACACAGCTGCAGTGAGGTCCTGGGTGCAACAACTCTATCATGTGTGGAAGACACAAATTGATAGTACTCCTGATACTTTTTTGGCCCCCGTCTGCAGTAGACATTTTCACTCTGTTTATACCTGTCCCACCTTACATCGTCATGAAATATTTTTGTCTTGTTTGGTAAGCCCACTAGATGCTGCTACTCTGGTTTTGTATACTCAGTTCTCCTGACATTTGCCCATGGCTTCTTTTTAAGATACTTCTTGTATCACAGACTTTCCATCTGTGATTGTTATTCTGCTGCTTGAAGTGTATCTTTTTGAATTTTCTTTTGTGAAGCTCTATTGGTAGCAAATTCTGTCTTTGATATTTAAAAAACATCTTTATTTCTCCTTCCATTTCCTTTTTGAAATATATTTTTCTGGGTATAGCATTTCCTTTAGCACTTTCAAATTTTTATTTCATTTTCCTCTGGCTTTGTTCTTTCTTGCTTGTTTAAAGGGTTTCTCTTTTTCCTCTCTGAGTATAGATTTGTTATTTCTTATATTGTGATTTTTAGTTTGTTCTTGAAAATATCCAGTTACTATGTCTTCAAATACTACCTTTTTTCTATTCTTGCTATTTTTTAGGAATCCAATTAAACATAGGTTTCATACATTATATTCCTTACCTCTTAATTTTTCTGTCATACAAGTCTGTGTAATTTCTTCATACTGATATTTTAAGTCAACATCCTTTTCCAGCTACCTTTAATATGCTAATTAAATCATTCACTAATATTTAATGTCTGTGGTTGTTCTTAAGGTTTGTTTTCATTTTTAATTCAGAAGTATTTGTGTTCACTATTGGCAATCTTTTCTACTACTTTAATTTCTTTGAAAAAAAAAAAACCAAAAGGGGTTTGAGGGTTATATTGTGCATAGTTTGGTGATAAATTCTGTTCACTGTGTTGGAAGATTTATGTGGTGATGGCTAGGAATTGTGGATTTGGTTCCGTTTTTGAATGGAACAGGGTTAAAAAAAAACCCGGAAAAGATCATGAAAAGATTTATTTCTGTCTTTTATTTTATAATATACTCTGAGATGTTGTATTTCTACTTGTGGTTTGGGAATTTCATATCCTACACAACTTTTTGTAAAATGCCCTCCTATTTTAAAACTTTTGAAATAATGAAGTTTTGATTTTTAACAGAAAGAGAAGAAAGCAATAGTTGTCGTCCTTAAAGATCTAAATCTGTTCTTATTTCTTCTGAATGTTGCCATTGTTATTTTCTTACATTTTTAGTGATTATGACTGTGTACTTCTGTTTTTACTAAATGTAATCTGTAAGAATCCCATAATCCTGAGTTGAGGTTATTTAATTCATAAATGAATTAAGTTTTTCTTGTGCTATTATAGGTGAAATTACTTCTAGATTTGGTGTTTACCAAGAAGATTAGCAGAATCAGTTAAAATGATCAGTCCTTTATAAGGAAGATTCCTGGGGAAAAACTTCTTTGGGCTTGCTCTAATTGCCAATGGAGTTTGCTTCTGGCTTTTTACGAATTATGCAGCACCTTTCAGAGCTGCAGACCTGGTAGAGCTGTCAGACACAGCTTCATAGTTTTCTTAGACCAACTTAAATAATTTTATTTTTAGCTTTCAAATTGCTGGATTACTGACATGAATATTTTTGCTCTGGGCCCTCCTTGCTTGTTAATTCTGGTTACTGCACTTCTGCTTTGATTTCATTGGCCTCCTGTCTTCCATCTTTCTCTCCACTCATTTTGGTCCCCTGGATTTTTTTCACTGTCTTGTGAATTTGCAAATTTAAAAATATATTTACAACTCCTTTTGCATTTAGGAGGTTTGTAGTTGGAGGGCTTCCCAGAACATCTTGTTTATAATGGAACAGGCACAGAAGTCTATTCTTCTCTTAATTTCTTTTTGTTTATTTGTTAGTCTGTTTTTTGAGATGAATCTTGCTCTCTATCCGGGCTGGCCTTGAATTTATGGTAATCCTTCTGCCTAAATTTGCATTGTTATTGTAGATGAGAGCCACCATACTTAGCCTCTTCTCCTAATTATTTAATTTTTTATTAGTTTCATACATACATATATAATGAATTTTAGTCATTTTCATCTCATTACTTTTTATCATACATGCCCCTTCCTTCTTTTTTCCCCAACACATCTGTCATAGTTAAGCACAGGTGTCAACTTGACTCTTGAGGGTTTGAGCTCTGGGCACAGTTGTAGAGAGTTGATGGTTGAGTTAAGCCCAGAGCAAACCTGAAGGAGATTGTCTAGCTGCTGGGGAAGACCCAGCCCATGGTGGGTGGGATTAGGCCCTGGATAAATCAGAGAGAGCTGGTTGAGAGAGTGGGCATCCTTCTGTATACTTGGCCAGACATGCTGGTCTGGCAAGTAAGGATTGTCCATCTCTCAGCCGTTATGGTGGCCAGTTCCCTCAGCCCTGGTGTTGGTGTGTGCTCTCCTGTCAAGCTGGACTATGAACTGTAACCGGACTGTTGTAAGAAAGTAAACTCCTTGTTCCCTTAAGCTATGTGATGGTCATTTATCAGCAACCATGTAGGCTGACTGCAACAACATCTATTTGCTACTTTCATGTTTCCTTTTTGTATGTGTCCCACTGAGTTTAGCCGATTATTTTTTTCCTGAGTGTGGTGAGAGGAAATTACTGGAGTGTGGAAAAATTATCAGTGGCTGCATCATGAAGAAGACAATGCCCCTTCTCCCAACAATAGTTAACTGTGGTTCCTCAGGGATGGGTGGAACCTCATGAGTCCCTCCTTCATCCCTGATGAAGACACACTCTTGATGGGACACACTCTTATGCAGGTCCTGCACAGGTAATGAATAGCTGCTGTGAGTTCCTGAGTGCAATGGCTATGTCCAGAAGATATCTTTTTGTGGGATATCTCCCTGTACTCTGGCTCTACATTCTTTTTGCTCCTTCCTTCATAATGTTCCCTGAGCCTTGGATGGGGAGATATGGCTGTCTCATCACTAACTGCCGGGTGCTTTGCTCAATAATGGGTTTCTGCATTAGCCTCAGCCCTCTGCCATCAGAAACTTCTATGATGAAGATTGGGTACGACACCAATTTATGGGTATAAAGATAAATACTTAGATCATTTGAGTATTTACTAAAACAAAAGCAATAAGTTCCCTTCTTGAGCCTCTGACATCCCAGCCATGAGATCTTAACCTGGTTTACAGAAACAGGAATGAGCTCCCTCTTCCTTAGTCTGAAATTATAAGGCCCTCTTCCTTGCAACTCAATGCCTTTTTTTGTTAAACTTTTTAAATTTCTTTTAGAATTTCACAGGAATATAGTGAATCTGTGATATTTTATATCTCAATTTTCAATCCTGAAACCCTCCTCTTGCCCTTATAATCCTTCTTTCCTGCCAGATTCTCCAATTTTCATGTCTTTTCACATGTGTGACCCACGGAGTTTCATCTGGGTTGCTTTTAATACTTGCTCGAGCATGAATCATATATATATATATATATATATATATATATATATATATATATAATCATTCTCTCAGGGAGTTGGGGGCTCTCAAGACCTTTCCCTTTCCATGGTGAATTTCAGTTTCTGTCTCTCTCTCTCTCTCTCTCTCTCTCTCTCTCTCTTACTTACATGTGTAGAAGTGTGTGTGTGTGTGTGTGTGTGTGTGTGAGAGAGAGAGAGAGCTCTCTCTTACTTACATGTGTAGAAGTGTGAGTGTGTGTGTGTGTGTGTGTGTGAGAGAGAGAGAGAGAGAGAGAGAGAGAGAGAGAGAGAGAGAGAGAGAAAGAGAGAGAGAGAATGCACTGTGTGTGCCTGTGGAGGCCCAAGGGTGACTTACGAATGATCCTGTATTATTCTACCTTCTTATTTCTTTGCTCTGGAGTTTCTTAGACTCTGCCCTTCAGGGTTCACTACCATTTCCACTTGGTGTTTTTTTTTTTAACATGGGTTCTGTGATCCAAGCTCAGGCCCTTTTGCTTTTAAGGCAAAAGCTTAACCCCTGAGCAATCTCTCTAGCCCCACAACACCTCTTCTTATGGTTTTAATCTTACTTATTCCTTTTTCCTCTCAAACCTTGTTCTATTATTCTCTTCTGTTTCATCTTCAATAACTCTTCCTTCTGTATCTGAGTCTTTTCTTCTCAAGGTAGTTTCCCATTATACTTAGTAATCTTTAATCAAATAAACATTAGAAATGTACTAAAATCCAGAAATTATGCTGGGTTTTATTTGCTGTAAACAAAGTAATCAGAGCTAAATTTCAGGCTTGTATCACTCTGAGGTGTAGATTCTATTATAGCTCATTTCCAGATTTAAGAATAGCAAGAGTTGGATTTTAAGAAGCAGACTTTTAAGTACTGTCCAGAGTGTACTATGTTATATTCTAGGAGATTTGATATCTGTTTAAAACAGGAATCAGATACGAGGGAAATAAAAATGATCATTTAAAAAATCAATACTATGTTCCTAGATTCTAGTTCTAATGTTTTGTGAAGGTAAGTTTCTCATCTCTACAGCAACCGGTATGATGAACATCCTTCTTCCCTCTTGTCTAGCTTCCTTTCTATCTCCACTATTGCCTTGTTCTAATCTAGCTTTGATGAAGCAGTCAGAGGACTCTTCAGAAATAGAGACTTCATGTCACCTGCCCTCCTATTTGACTATGTCTGTATGCATCCTTAGGATGTTAGCCAGTATCCTTAATATGGCTCTGTAGCTCTCCATCTGGATCCTACCAAACCATGATTGATTTTGAGCTGCCCAGTTCAAATCTTGTTTCCCAATAGCACCTTATCTTTGTTTAGGAAATCACGTTTTCAGCCAGGCATGCATGTTTTCCACTTGGCATGAGACAAACCCATCTTGAAAACCAGACAACTTGAATACTTCAAGAGTATCAACAGAGGGATGAAGAGTCAAGAATTCAAGTTAGTTCAGCTAAGGGGTAGCATCACAGACCTGGATATGCCTAATGTATGAGTTTTTGTAATCTCCCCTTTTCTTGCATTTGCAGCCTTCTAAATCCTGTTTGGAAGAATTTCCAGGAGTTCTGTGAGCACTGTAATCATCCCCCAAACCTCTGTCATGTACAACATTCTGATGAAGTTGCATTTCTTTTAAATTATATAAAGCTCTTGCCTTTCTCAGGGCCTTTTCACATGTTCTGATGGATTTGTTCAGAGTGTTCTTCCTCTAACCAGTTTAGAGAATTTGTTGTCTGTGAGATCTCTGTTCTAAGTTATTCCCTTGTGATGCCTTCCCTGATTTCTCTAATCAATACAAACATTTTTCATTTTATATTGTAGTGGATGAATATGAATTTATGTCATTGTTCTTGCCTCTGGAACATCTACTCCAAGAGCTGTTGTCCAATTTTTTTTTCCCAATGAGCCCTTGAATTGTGGAGCACTGTCTACCATTAACCACATTTTCAATAAATATTCATTAAATAGATGAAAGCAAAATTTGTGTGGAAATTAAAGCCAAGTATGACTCTTCTCAAAAACAATCTTGTTGCCAGTGCCAGTACTACAAAATTGGCTCTTTAGAACTAGAGTTGCTTTAGTAGAAACATTAAGACACAGTGAAATATTTATGACTCACTTTAAGAAAGCAAATGCTTGAATGTTGCAGCTGTGGTACCCATGTAGTTTTATCAATTCATTTACACTTCTATTATCTATTGACTAATCCATATAGTTAACAAAGTTGTAGTAATTACCCAGTTTCTAGGACTCCAAAGATGAATGAAGAATATATATACTTTGAATTTTATGCATGCATTTGGCTATAAATATAACAGTTTCGAATGGTGAAAGCATAAGTTAGCTCATTATCTAATTTATGAACAGCTACAATTTGACCTAAAAATTGTCTATCCTTTTCTCTTCCTGTTAAGGTGATTTGCCCCAAAAAGTCACAAAAAGAACTTTCATTATATTGTTTGTATTTTGACTTTTCCAAATACCTCCTGTAACTATTTTCCCATTTTTTAATTTATTTCAATATTAGTAGAGAAATTTCCAGCTTTCATTGCCTGATTATTCCCATGTGTCTCCAATTAACTTGTCGACTGTTGTGATGTTTTGTACCACATTCATGCTACAATGCTAATTTTCAATGGCTGTGTTTCCTTAAGAAAAAACACCCTACCATTCTTTCAGAGGAGAGGAGATAAGGAGAATATCAAATAAAATAATAACAAGACAATGTTCTGTACTTGAAAAAGATTGGAAATTACTCATGTTATCTTTTTATAGTTGGCATCCATCTTTGACTTTTTTTCTAATGTTTCTCTCTGTGTCTCTACCTCTCAGCTGAAAAGTCACAGCCTGACCATGTTAATAAACAATAAACTTGTTACCCTAAATTTAATAATATTGCAATTTAGAAAAAAAATACGTGATTGCTTCTTTGTTGTTAATCACTTGCCCTGCTTAATTCATTCATTATACTCTGAAGCTCTGAGATTAAACCCCCAGGCTGGAGAGAGTTATATGAATCCTTTCTTTTCTTTTTTATTATCTATTCCCAGTTAGATTAAGTCTAGGTCCTGTTTAATGAGGTGCCACTTGCTGGGCTTTCAGGCAGAAAAAATTTCTCATCCTCAGTGGTATGTATATACCAAATAATTTTTCTCTCTTTTTCTTTTTGTTTTAACTTCTGACTATTGTTTCTGTAGGAAGGACTGTGGTTATGAACTCTTTAATGTCTAGATTTTTCTGGATTCAAATTTTTCATTTTTATCAAAGCTATCATGTATCTTCCATTATATTAAAGAATATGACATCATGAAGACGTGTCCAGACAACATTAAGTACTGTCCCATGTTAAATGTGGTTACAGGGATTCACATGTAACAACTGAGTTATTGTAGATGGGAACCCCCCATGCTCCAGTTTATTTTTACCCCTTTTAGTACTCTTTTTAGTATCCATTTTGTGGGGTTTGTATAGGTATCACCAAGCAACTAATGCCAACACAGGACTTCAGTGGCATTATTCCTAACATGCTTGTGACAGTCTTCATTTTTAAGTCTCTTCATTTGGACAAATTAGTATGTATTATCCTACTACTGAGCAAGTCAATGTCTCAAATGACATTATTGTATGGTCCATTGGGCTTTGTATAAAGGAAAAACAGTTTCCATTCTCTTTACTGGCGCTTATCATCAACAATGAAAACCAAATCATAGTGTAAATGACAAAGTATATACTAATATTACAACCAGTAACTGCACATCAAGTGTCATTGAAGGTTTATAGAATGAGAGCTTATTCTCATAAAAATTTATAAAAGAACAGGTAGCATTTGCCAGGTTTAATACCCTGCTAATCTAGAGTTGTGCAGCAAAAAACATTCTAGAGTCTTGTTGCTCTATTTTTGCATGTGTGTAACATGTGTGTATATGGGTGGGGGTATATATGCTGTGGAGGTCAAAGGTTGATGTTGATTGCTGCCTGCTTTATATACTGAGATGGACTCTCTTGCTGAACCAGGAGCTTACAAATTTGACTATCCTACTTAGCCAGGTGGCTCTGGGGGATCCTTTATCTTTACTTCCTGAGCACAGGGATTATAGGCAAGCCAGCACACCTTTCCTGGAATTTATGTGGGTGCTCGGGTCTGAACTCTGGCCTTTACATTTACATGGCAAATGTTTTACCTAGCGAATTATCTTCCCAGTCTCTTTTTCCATTTTTCCATGCCATGAAACTACTAGTGTGAGAGAATGTCTGTCTAGCCTCCTTGGTAAACCAGGGAGGCTCTGTGTGATTGGAGGTGACAATCTCAGAGTCTCTTGCTGTCTCAAGCACCATGAGGACTGAAGGCATCAGTTTAGGAGCCATTCTCTTTCATGCCAGCTGTATGAATTCTTTTTCAAGAGCATCTGAACAATGCAGGATTCTACCATTTCATTTTAAATTGACTTTGAAAGAATTATTTTATAACACACACTGATCTAGTTAGCCTCCTGGATATCTGTTTACCAGTTCCCTTTAGCTCATTTCTTGTTTGACCTTCTGTATACTTGCAAGACTGAGTCATGAGACATATTAATACAAGGAAGGAGACAGCAATGCCTTCTCCAAACTAAGAGGTTGTTGATCAGATCTGTCTTGGAGAAAGAACATTATCCTGAACATCTAGCATTATGTAAGACCATCTTCCCAGCAGACTGTTTTATAGCTTCTTATTCTCTGTCACTGGCTTTGAAAAAGAAGTGTTATAAATCTTACTGCCATGGAAAAATGAGTGTCAACAACTTGAGTGACCTTGAAGGTAGATCTTTTTCTAAGTCTCTGGATGAGAATCTCTTCCTGACCAACACTCTTAACTGCAGCCATGTGATTCTGAGCAAAGGTCCCAGCTAAGCCATGCCTAGAAATGTACAATTTTTAAAAATGTATAGCCGTATAGTCATTATACAAAGAAATGCATTTCATAATGACATTTCAGTTCAACCATGTGAGGCATATTTTCTATATTCATATCTCCATTACCCTTTCCTGCTCTCCAAATTCAATCCTATTCATTCACATGATTCCCCAGTTCTCCCTGGTTCTCTTACAAGTCTCCATCTTGTTCCCAAGTATTTTCCCTTCTATAGCGTGTGTGTGTGTGTGTGTGTGTGTGTGTGAGAGAGAGAGAGAGAGAGAGAGAGAGAGAGAGAGAGAGAAAGAGAGATCAAAATTGAGATCTAGATTCCATATATAATACATGTAATATTTGCATATTTGTCCTTCAATTTTTCTTCAAATGATAATTTTGTTCTTCTCTATCACTTACTAGAACTCCACTGCATGCATTTATATATCACATTTTCTTTATCTGTTCATCTGTTGATTCACACATAAGCTGGTCCATATGTTACCTGTTGTGAATAGCAAAGCAATAAACACGCATGTGTAAATATCTTTGTAGTATGCTATGAGTCATTCAGTTTATATATTCGAGAGTGTTATAGTTCAGTCATTAGTAGCTCTGCACACAGCTTATTTTTCAGGAGCCCCCATACTGATTCAGTAATGACTGAACAAGTTTATATCAGCAGCGTATAAAGGTTTCCTGTTGCCCACATCTTTTCCAGCATATTTTTTTTTCTTAAGGATAGCCATTCTGACCAGGATGAGATGGAATCTTAATGCAGTTTTGATTTTCATTGCCCTGACTTTTGAAAGTTGTGAGATAATAGGTGTCTGTTGTTCTAAGACACTCAGGTTGGGACAATTTGTTAGAAGCAAAGAAAATATGTATCTTAGATTACTTAATATTCATACACTTTTTTTAAAAAGAGGAGGTACCTCCCTCCTTTTCCTTTTCTCTCCCTTTCCCTTTATTATCTCCCCTTCCCTCTCTCTCACCCCTCTTTCTTCCCTCCTCCTCTCTTGGTGTTTCCTGCTTGCTGCCAGCTATCCTCCAGAACATCTGTTTATATGGGTGCTGAATTTCCCTCCGAAGACTCATACTCTTGAATATATACTCTGTTTTAAGTAACAGAAAGAAGAAATAAATCTGAAAGAGAAAAACTAGATAAATAAATCTAAAAAAGATAACATTTCCCCATTAGACTGTATTAAAAAGAGATTATGAGAATCAGAAGAGACTGACTTGAGTGAGATTATTCAATTGAAATTTTCCCCTAATATCAAATAGAGTAGGTGCAGTCATGCACATGGGTAAGGCTTCATAAACTGTAGAGAAGTAAGGTAGGGGCTTGTGGCATAGGGACAGATTAGACACTTATTTTGTATATATAATTCTTTAGATACCATCTTTGTCCCAGAAAGATTCCATCATATATATAGTATATCTGTAATCACATTTATATTTATGTATTATATAAAATCGTATTTATAATTTATATAATCTGATTCTATACATGTTCTCTGAAGAGAGTACGTGTAAGTATGAAATTCTAAGTCTAGCCGAAGTGGATTAGTGATACATGCACATTCAAATGTGCCATAGTATCATGGCTGTCTTGAAATTTGTTTTTAGAGTTATTTGAGTGTTATGATCATTCTTTGCTCCAGAGTGTTCATGGCTATGATACCTCTTTATTGTAACTTGATATTAAATTGAAATCCTTTGAATATCAAGAAGACAAAGTAGATCAAAGATCCCAATAAAAATCCTGTTTCTTTGAATACAGGTCAATAAAATGAAAAAGTCAGACATCTATGGATTTTGTTTATAGGGTTTGAGCTGCTCAATATAATGGACCCCATTTAGGAAATTATATTTCCATTTATAAAAAACCTTAAGATACTGAGGGAACATTTAAATGGCCCTGCTGATTAATTGCAATTGGATGGATTTTAGATTTGTTCATGGTGATACATGTGGGAAACAGTAGCTGGTGGCAGAGCACAGCCATCCATAAACAGTCATGCGGCTTGTGTTGACATTGCCGAGATACAGACTTTGCCTTCTTACAGAGAAACCAGGATCAATCTGTTGCAGTATTCAGAAGAATGTTCACTTGGGGTTCTCCCAATGTACTTGAATCTCTCCAAGAAGGCATGCACCGATGAAATTTGTGTGATATGGACAAAATGAAGGCTGGCATAGTGATTAGCTTTCCACCCTAGCTCTGCTAGAGGCAATCATGCCTGCATAACAGATCCCTCATTGCTTTACAGCAGTGGCCACTTTTGCTGGGTACCAGATTTTGGACTTCCTTGAATCCTTGCTCAGTATAACTTAGACTTGCTGAATAATCACCAATTTTGATATGATGTGAGGATGGGATTTTCTGCATATTCCTAAAGTAAGAGTCT
Source organism: Typhlomys cinereus (assembly GCA_023101885.1). Lineage (NCBI taxonomy): Eukaryota > Metazoa > Chordata > Mammalia > Rodentia > Platacanthomyidae > Typhlomys > Typhlomys cinereus. Next base: position 3,777,942 of record JALPQD010000079.1, read on the forward strand.
TGGAGTCCTGTGAGTGCTAGGCTAAAAATGTCTCTGAGCAAGAAGGAATCAACAGGATGCATTGGTGATGATATGATGATATGATGATATGATGCAGATATGAGGGTGTAGTAAAGGAAGGCATCCTGAAGGGAGTGAACTTGCTGGTGGCTTTATGAGCTACTAGTAACCCAAGGGATTTGGCAAATCACCAGTGTAGTATAAGGATTTAGGCATAATGCCCATAGAGCAAGTGGGCAACTGGTTAGGTGATTCCTCCTCCTAGCTTAATTTCGTAAGAATTAATCAACTTCTCATTTACCTCAAGAGAGAAAATTACTGCTGTTGAGCCATACTAGCAGGGCTGAATAGCTTCTTTTGATAAATGTAAAACAACTTTAGATTGAGCAAGCTTTTTGTTTAAGTTGGAGATAAAGAACACAGTTACTGATGTGTATATGTTTACTTGAAACAGGTAGTCCTCTATCTATTGCCCCATCTGTTGTAGCCTGAGCAATCTGGTTTTGTGTGTGTGTGTGTGTGAGAAGAATAACAAATGTCCCCCTCCACCCCCTGCTGCATCTGGCTCTGTAATGGTGGCACTGTGCAGGAGACCTGCTTCCCACTGTCTTTTATAAAAGAAAAAATAGTTAACATTTCAGCTTCATAGTGGGCTGTTATCAAATATTTTGAACTGAAATCTTGTAATTGCTATTAATGTTGTATTAAAAGATCACTTAATGAGGGACGTCCTGCTGGGAATAAGCATTACAATGGCTCTAAGCAGCCTGCCTCCTACATACCTGGAATAAGTCCCTACCACTGTGAAGAGTAAAGATGAGAATGCTTGCTAGTTTCAAACAATAGACTTCACACAAGAATTGTTAAGACCTGCTGCTTTAGGTAAACATACAATCACACACACACACACACACACACACACACACACACACACACACACACCACTCATGTGAATAAAAAAGGTATCAGTTATCCAGTTATTCAGGACAACTTGAACAGAAGTTTCTAGCTTCAACTACAGCACTGAATCTAGAAAGAATTCACATAGATAACCTCTGTGGGTTTGGCTTCAAGTGCATTTTATTATACACTTATTATTGTGCAGTATTTTATATAATAGTGTATACGAATTATTCCCTTTTGGAGGTAGGTGTTCAGAATATTATATTTAATTCTTGGGTGTAACCTATGCCCCCCAAAAGTCACTGACATCACTAGGGAATCACGAGACTGATAACCAATGTATCTTTGTCCAGAAATTGGGTTCTGTTTGGGGAAAAATGCATTTTAGGGCACAAATGTGATTAATATGCTTTCCTGCTCTTGCTTATGGAGGCTACTTGAATACTGTTCCGTGCAGATTGAGAACCAGAACACTTGAAAGCTCGTTTTCATGCCCTCACCTCTCTAGTGCAAGCTTTCCTAACCTCAGCACAGTAAATATTTGGGAGTGAAAGCTGTTGTGAAGGTCTGTTGTGATGTCTTTAACCTCTACCTATTAGATACCTGTAGCACCCACTCCCCCAATCATAACACATCTCCTTGGGGAACAAATTCATCACTGTGAGAGAGTCATTACTCTAATGTGATCTTCTTTTCCTGCACGGCTTGTGCCATTACCCTTTCCATTTAGTGGATGGAGAATGTGGAGTTCTGAGAGTTAATTGGTCACATGACACAGTCCCTAGCTGCTTCTGATGGTGTCTGCTGATCATTGTACAAGGATATGAGCAGAGTGGACCTGAGTCTCAGCTTTGGACCGTCTGGGAAGTGGGTTCATTCACATTTTGAAGACAGGAGTTTTTAATCCACCGGTTTCAAGTTGCAAGGGGCCATTGGGGTTATGTATAAAATACATAACTGGGGCTGCAAAGATGGCTCAGGGGTTAAGACTATACTTCAAAGGCAGAAGTTCCTGAGTTCAGATTCCAGGTCCCACGTAAAAACTCCAGGCAGAAACAGCAATGGCCTTCATGTCCAGTCCTGGTAGGCGGAGCCTGAGAAATCCCAGAGCGAAGCCAAAAGGAGGTAGAAGCAATCCAGGATGATTCCCTAAATCACCCTTGGTCCTCCACAGGGATACACAGTGCCCCCCTCTCCTCCCATACACAATAAATAAAGAAAAAAATTAAAATATGTAACTACACACAACCTAGTTATGTGTGGACCTGAGGACTCATTCTAGGATTCTTCACATCACATGCAACAGTGTCCATCATCATTGCAGAATGGGAAAACATTTGAGAATTTTTTGAGGATAACGTACATTACAGAGTCAGACATCATTATTTTTCTGCATGTTGGGGATTTTCCTAGAGTCAGATTCAAAGAAGAAAGGTAACAGGTTCTAATCCTGTGTGACTTTGGACAACTCTTTGCCCTTGCCTGGTTCTCATTTGAACATGTGTGCAAGGAGAGAGTTAGACTTCATCATCTCAAAAGGCCATTTTAGTTCTAAGCTCTTGCAGAAACAATTTATCCAATATTAACTGTAAAATGCATTAGATGCCGATGGGACACAACATTACTGGCTTGATGGGTATGAGTTTGGTGAATGACTTGGAAAGGCCTAAAGAGAGTAGTCAAGGAATGTCCTCTTTCTGCACACTTAAGATGAGGACCTGCAGACAATGCAGTTCTGAGAGAAACTGTACAAAGAAGAAAACTTGACACTGTTTGTTTTTCTAGGTTCTGAAACCCACTACCGTCAACCTGGAGAAATACCACTGATTTGACATCATAAAAGGATATCAAGACTTTTGCTCACAGTGATATGGCTTTTATTACGTTGGTGGGGAAAGAACAACAAAGAATTTCTTATTATATATCTTCAGGTCAGAATTTTATTGCTTTTGGCCAAAGGCCATTGCAAGACTTCTAGAACAAAGGGTAGATATAAGGCTATTTTAAATAGAAATTAGAAAGATTGAAACAGAGCTAAGAGTAAGTCTCAGAATATAAGAATTGGCACGATTTTAGCATTGTTTACATAATGGAAGTTTACTGTTTCAATTAGAATCTACGCTTATGTTTCAGTAAAGAACCTAATATAAACACACATGAGATATGTGCCTGCAAAATGCCAGAAGTGATAAGAATTAACCCTTGAAGTGCTGGGCTATTTCTAGAAACAGAAGACTTTTTGTCTAAGCATGGACTTGTCTCACATATACAGACTTCTCAGAGATCCTGATTAGTCCCATCCCTAAGCAATGTGAGCACACTTTGAGAATGCTGGACAGTAGTTGCTAGCTACTTGAATGTACATTTAGATGACCTGATGGAACTAAAGAAAATGTGAATGGAGTCATGTTACCTGAGATTCTGACTCAATCTGCCTGCCATGTGGCCTGGACATTGAGATTCTTTCCTGCAAAAGATTTCCACCAGGCACCTAAAAAGCCATATACTGCCCAGGCTTGTTTTTGAATGGGAGGGTTTTCCAAGTGATTGTTTCATTATTCTACAAGCACTTGAGAGATAATATGTAGAACGATCATAATTCTGGGCTTCTGGCAAGGACTCTGCCAATAGCTGTTCCATCTGAATGTACATGAGATAACCTTATATTCCAAGTTATCCTCAGACCAATTTACTTAGGCTCTTTGACTGGACTCTTCCCCTCCACTCCAGGTCTATTCATGCAGGTGTCAAGTGGACTCCCCTGATGTATCCCAGGAGGTCTGACTGTATTAATTGAATCAATAAGTCAGTGCCTACTGTGAACCTAAATTTAAAGCAACAATATAAGGGCTATTATACAAACCATTTTTAAGTTTTAAAACTCATCCTTTGACAATTTCATAAATATATTCATTTTTTCTTGATCACATCTATCCTCACTCCCCTTACTACTCCCCCTATACCCCTCCAACGCACCCCCTGCCACTTTAATTGTCCTTTTCATTTTTATATTCTGCTGAGTTCCATTAGTCCTTTATGCATATGAATGGGTGTGGGCCCATTCACTAGAGTATGGACCACCTACCAGCCAACACACTAACATTCTGTTATGAGGCTAGACCCAACATAAATTTGATATTTTGTTCTCAAGAGGAAAATGGTAATGTCTTTTTGTATTTTGTTATAATCTATGATAATGGAGTTTGTCTGATGTGAGTTTGAAATGATTGAATTTGTGCCTGCAAGGTACTTGAAAAGATGGTGGTGGTAGGTATGAATGATTTTAGGAAATTATTTTCTAATTTTTTTTTAAAAAGTATTCGCCCTCTTTATTAGCCTATATCCTATTATTCAGTTAGAAAAGTTTTAGAATAAGTTAGATTCATGGCTTGCTTTGGTGCAAAATTGCAATCTGGCTTCTATGGCTTTAGTGATCATGATCTTTACAATCTTAGCATCTCATTTCCATAAAGTGCTTGGTTGTGATAAATAACTGGTTATTTGAATATTTAGTACCAATCAATAAACTGATAATATAGAGCCTATAAAATTGCCTGTTTTTCCCTCTCCCAATCATCAGTTTCCCATTTGAATAACTTATATTTAATGATGATCATATAAGTGAATCAGTGTATGCATGTATGTGTTATATGTATATATACTTACATGCATATGTATGCCTCTAAGTGAATTTTTACATGTATTTATACCATGCTTCATTTCATAAAGTTGAGGCAAACCATAAAAGGACCAAAATTACATAGAAATAAAAAGTTCCACACTTATAAAGGTTTCAAGCTGCTTTAAAATATTGGAAAGCACCAATATAAAGATTAAGTATTAACTGTTGGTATTAAATTTTTTCTTGTTCTTATAGAACAAAAGTTTAGTAGGTTATTTTTCTACAAAATACTAAGAAGGGGAAAGTTCTGTCTATTCTATATTTTTATATAAAAATGTAAGCATGATTTAGGAGCTATATCTGTTCAGCGTTTTGTAGAAAACCATTATAAAATAAGAAGTTGCAATACTCTCTACTGCTTCCAGTATAGGACAGCTCCGGATCTAGTATTACCTTGGGCTTTAAAATCATAGAAAATGGGAATGCACAGATATTCAACAAGAAAAGTCATTAGGAGAAGTCAGTGTAGTAAATAAAGTGAATAATAAATGCAAGTCAAAAACTTAAAGCTTCTTGCCTGCACACAGCAGTGACTTAGAATTGTATGAGGTAATGAAGTATTTCTGCTGATTTCAAGATTAAGTGTGTCATTAAGATGAAGGTTGAATAGAAGCTGGTCTACGATATGTCCTTGTTCCACCATGTGGTTAAAGAAGTGGAAATTCCTACCTTTTTTCATCTGGGGTGCCAATGAGAAGTGGCTGAGGCAGAACTGAGATGCCCATCAGTAATGGTGCAGTGCCACTTGGACAGAGCTCCTTTTGGTGACAGAGTCAAGGACTGTGACAAAATCTAGAAATACATCAGAGCAGAGTTGAGTAGGCTTCATGTACTATGCAGTACAAATGACAACAAATTACTTTATTATCTATAAAATTCTATGGGTATTCAGATTAAGTCAGGCAAAACAATATTTAATGCTTTAAAGATTATTTCAAAAGAATTTTAAAAGTCTATTGCAATCAGGCTACTGGAATGAACAGAGTACTTCTTACGTTTTTCATATTGATATTTATTAAGTTATTATCTGCTACTCTGGGCTTAGTACATTCTTTTTTCAAAAAAATCTTGTTATTTATTTTTTTACATGCGGGTGTGCGTGTGCATGTGTGTATGTATGTGTGTACACCAGAGGGCACTGTGTGTGCCTGTGGAAGACCAAGGGTAATTTTGGGAATAATCCTGGATTGCTACTATCTCCTTTTTGCTTTGCTTTGGAATTCCCAGGCTCCGCCCACCAGAGCCCAAGGTTCAGGCTTCAGCTATTTCTGCCTGGAGTTTTTACATGGAATCTGGGATCTGAACTCAGGACCTTCTGTTTGTCATACAATCTTAACTGTTGAGCCATTTCTCCAGCCCCTTGGTATATTCTAGTCACTGGGAAATAAGCAATAAACAAAGCAGCCGAAACAGCATGTTTCTCAGAGCTGACATTCTTGTAGGAAAGAGATGAAATGAACTAGTTAGCCAATACGATTTGTTTCTCCTTGTTAATGCTGGGGTTTTGAGGGCAATTAGCTAGCTGGGCCTGAGATGCAATGGAAATATGACTAAATTTGTGATGGCTTGCTGATCAGGTGATTTAGAGCAGGGACTTGCAAGTGAAGAAAGCCATATGGCTGTTCGGGTAGTATATTCGACGTAGAAGAGATAGCAAGGCTGAAAGTACAAAAGTACTGTTGGTAAAATGGCAGGAAGGTTAGGTTGAGCAGGTCGAGTAGTGTTTCTCCACGAGGAGAGTGGAAGGGAGGGCAGGGCAGTGGCAGGGGGTGGGAGCAGGGGAATCTGATGCTGGAGAAGATCTTGGACTTTTAGTGTAAGCAAAGTATCTTATGGCATCTTGAAGCTGGAGAAATGAAAACTGGCTGGCAGTGTGGTTAAGTGAATGGTTGGCCGGCAGAGCCATTGTGTCCCAAGTGATGATTAATGGATCAGGACAAAAGGGCGGGAGCTCTGAGCAGCCTAGCACAGAATGCTGACCTTGACTGTGCCATCCTATACAATTCCTTTAATTTGGTTAAATAATCACGATTGTATAAATAATAGTACTTAGATATCACTTATTTCAAGCCAAACCCAGTTCCAGTTGCTTTACATATAGTCATTTATCTCTCACAACAGCTTTAAAAGTGAGAACTATTCATAGTCATCATCTTACTGAGATAGCTGCGGAAATACTAATACGAAAACCAAAGTGCCCTGAGTCATAAGGCTAGTGTGACAGTGACCTGGATCCAAAGTCTACATTCTTAATCATCATGCCCACCCTCAGCAGAGAACACATGCACACTTAATGAATTTTTAGTTAAAACAACTCTGGCGTTTGAGAAGCAGGATTCATATGCCACCTATTTTATACTAGTAAAGAATATAGACACATAGGCATCAGTCAAACACAAGTTTTATATTACAGTACTCAGTTTTGCTATGTGAGATGAACTCTATCTTCAGATCTAATTTAATGTTTATTAGCTTTTTATAAATGAGCATAGCAAATAATGAGTTTCATTATGACATTTTCATGCACACTTTGTTTTTATTGATCCTTCCCCTGCCTAACTCCCATCGGTCCCTTTCTTTTCTCCATTAGTTCCCTTCCTGCTTTCATGTCACATGTATCTAATTTAACTTTTTAAAAAATAGGTCATGATAACTAAATGAATTTCACATCCTGATAAAGGCCCTCAGCCTATATTTTGAAAAACATTGACCTAGAGCAATGTGTTAGGAAACTCAGTCCCTCTGAGATCGTACTTGCTTTTATATCTGACCCACAAACACCCATATATATATACCTCCTGGTACCAGGTATTTCCTGGTAATTGAATTCTTTCAGTGAATTCAAAAGAGTGAATAGGATGAGTGAAGAAGTGCCTTGAAATTGTATTAAAAAGCTATCGCATCAAAGTGCAGGGGCATTGATCCATTTTCCACATTAGGGAATCCTCATATAACTGAGCCAGTGGGACTTAGCAGGAAGGCAAGTTCTGTATATCATTTTGTATTGCCAACTAGATTGTGGAATGCGTTATTCAGTCCTGTGTCAATGGTTTTTTAGTTTGTTTGTAGAAATTCTCTTATGATTATAATAATAAATTTATCATCAGCCCCAGTCTTCTGTGTTGTGAGTTCATCATCGCTTGGGTATCTTTCTGGTATTTTTTAAAGAAAATTGCATTAGAATTTATTTGACAATCCACAGTGATACGGTAGATAATTTCTACCAAATAAATTTTTGTCCCTCCCTTCCTCCCTTCCTCCCTCCCTCCCTCTCTCCCTCCTTCCCTTCTTCCTTTCCTTCCTCCTTCCCTTCCTCCCTCACTCCCTCCTCCTCTTCCTTCTCCCTTCTCTCCCTCCCTCCCCACCCTCCCTTCCTCCATTTTTTCCTGGCAAAAATTATCTCACAGTAGGGGCCAATAAGAAGTAGGGGCCAATATGAAGTAGGGGCCAGAAGTAATCATAATAGGACTTTGCATGACCTGCACAATTACCAACATATCATTGACCCCCCCCAAAGGCTAACATGGATCATAGGCACTAGGATCCTTAGAGGCAAGGGATTACCAGCCACAATAGTGTTCCTATACTAAAGGGGAACACAAAAAAGAGCTCTAGGCAATGCTACTGAGTTCTTACACCTCATCAGAAGAGGAGGACCCAGAGGAAAGTTTGACATGCACAGTAAAGGACGCTCCAGGAATGGGGGGGGGGAAGAGGGCACTGGAAGAAAGGGAGGGAGGAGGGGGGAAGGAAAGGGAAAAGGGGGAATGGAACAAGGGGATCCATGGAGGGGTGAGGGAGGGAAGGAAATGGGGTACCTATCAAGTTTGTATGAGTGGAAAAAAAAGAAATAGGGGCCAATAACACACCTTTTTGTAAACTTAGTGCGCTCAATTCAAACCCCATAAGCCCACAACGTTGAAGGAGAGAACTGGCTTCTGTAGTTGTCCTCTGACCTCTACACATATACACCATGTCATCTTCTCTTTCTCAAATTAAAAAAGTCACTTAGAGAGGAATTCATACTTACATTGTGAAACTACCACTAGTCAATCAACATGGTAGGTATATCTGAGTAGGGTATACTCAGGTAGGTATATATGGTAGGCCTTGTGAGTTTCTTTGCTCTTTTGCAGGCTCTTGGTGGGGGAAACTTTCTGTACCTAGAATGAAGGTAACTTATCTCAGGGTTCATATTCATATCCCTTCTTGGAACTGCTGCCCACTTTCTTCCTGGGCTTCCATGATGGCATTTGACATTCTTGAATTTTTATACAAAAGCTCTTGTATCAAAAATACCAGTGTGAATTCTGAAAGAACATGCCAGTATTTAGTTACAAGGTGGTCATAAGATAAATATGTTTCTTGTAGATTAGATTATAATAATAAATTTAAAATATAAAACTAATTCTTACAAACTTCAGGATCTCCAGAAATTCGTCATTTGATTCCAGTGTGTGAAACACTGACTTTCTTAAGTCTAGTGAAAGATGCTGCTATTTCTTCAAGGGGAACAAATTATTTCATGGTGTTTAAGAGCAGCAACTGCCAAGGAAAAAAGGCACAAGCTGCAGAGTTTCAGATCTGGATTTAAATCCTGGCTCTGTATCTTAGACTGATCTCTGTTTTTTTTTTCTTATTAGTCTGAAATACTTAAAATATTTCTAATTGGAACCAATGTGGCTGTAAACACAGAAGCCAACATGGGCACTCAATACACAAGTCAGTTCCTGGTTATAGGTGGTCATCTATATGTTTTGGAAATTTAATATGTTTATATTTGTTCCTTAGATATCATGACTAATATTAAATTCCTGCTTTAAAATGTTATTTTCAAGTGACAGAACCCTAAGAATATGACAGTGAGGTTAGTTTAGGAAATTGCAGTAGATGACACTTGCTAAACCCAGGAAAGTTATATGTCCAGAATCATTGTGTAGGAAATAAGAGGAACTTATTGAGCACCAAATGAATGAAGTGAACTCAGGGGAATCTGCAACATTTTGTGGTAATAGTTGGATCATATGTACATGAGGACAATACAAATGAGGCTCAGTGCATTATTACCTTTTGTTGTTGTTGTTGTTTCCCATGCACTCATGTCATCCTGTGTTCCTCTACCTCCTTCTTGCTTTGCTCTGGAGTATCCCAAGCTCTGCCTTCCAAGGCTGGAATTGCACCACCATAATCACCAGGGATTTTTAAAATATACTTCTTTTTTGTGTTGCATTCATGAATATATATGGAATTTATGATATTTTACCCCTTAATCCCCAATCCCATCCCCCCTCCTTTTCCCCTTCCAACCCTTCCTTTCCCCTGCCAGAGTCCTTCCTATTTTCAATTCTTTTTACTTGTTCCACTCTGTATTTTTACATGGGATCTGGGGATCTGAACTCAGGTCATTGTGCTTGCTAGGTTAAGACTTTATGCTGATACCTCCAGCAGTGTTTTTGTTATTCAGGATTGTCTTTGCTATACTGCGTCTTTTGTGCCTCCATATGAATTTTGAGATTGTTTGGTCAACTTCTTTAAAGAATTGCTTTGGGATTTTAATTGGTATAGCATTGAATTTGTATATTGCCTTTGGTAGGATGGTCATTTTTACGATGTTGACTCTGCCAATCCAGGAACATGGGAGGTCTTTCCACCTTCAGGTGTCTTCTGCAATTTCTTTCTTTAGGGTTTTAAAGTTTTCATCGTAAAGGTCTCTTACTTCCTTGGTTAGGTTTATACCAAGATATTTCATTTTTTTAGGGGCTATAGTAAATGGGATTGATTCTCTCAATGCTTTTTCACTTCTTTCATCCTGGGCATATAGGAAGGCCACTGATTTTTGCACATTTATTTTGTATCCTGCCACCCTGCTGAACTTCTCAATTAGTTCCAGGAGCTTCCTGGTGGAGTTTTTGGGATCACTCAGGTATAAGATCATGTCATCTGCAAATAGGGATAGCTTGACTTCTTCCTTGCCGATTTGAATCCCTTTTATGTCCACATCCTTAGCCATCAGGGAAATGCAAATCAAAACTTCCCTGAGATATCATCTCACCCCAGTCAGGATGGCAAAAATCCACAATACAAACAACACCAAATGTTGGAGAGGATGTGGAGAGAAAGGAACTCTCCTTCATTGCTGGTGGGAATGCAGGCTCATATAGCCACTCTGGTGAGCGGTCTGGAGATTCTTAAAGAAATTAAAAATTGAAATGCCATATGACCCTGCTATTCCACTTTTGTGAATAACCCCCATACAGCAAAAATTCACCTTGATAGCACAAGCACGACCATGTTCATAGCAGCACTGTTTACAATAGCAAAGTCATGGAATCAACCCAAATGTCCAACAGTTGACGAGTGGATAAGGAAAAAGTGCTACATCTATACAATGGAGTACTACTCAGCCATCAAAAATGATGAATTAATGTAATTTGCCAGGAAATGGATGTTATTTGAAGCAATTATATTAAGTGAAATATCCCAGACCCAGAAAATTAAGTGCCGTATGTACTCCCTAATAGGTGGCTCCTAGTACCAAACCCACTAGAGACACTCAAGGATAAATCTCTGTAATACCTACAGTAATTGCAAGGATTATGAACAGGAGGGATGGGGTAGGAAGGCCACACCAGAAACAAGGAGAGAGGTACCATGTCACAGGAGAGAAAATAGGCCACCATCAAGGACTGCAAATGAGTAATGAGACATCTGGTTAAGTTCACAGGCTTTCCTTCCTGATCATTTAAAACTGATGGGGTATGATCTCACCAGAAGGGGAGGGCATATAGTCTGGCAGATAGAAAGTAACCATTTTGCAAATGAGTGATTGACCCCTCCCTCACTGCGGGTTCTCACTTTTATTACATCTACCTTTGAATATACTCTTATAACAAGACTCTAGTTTAACAGGTTTTTATCTCTGGCCAGGGGGTGACATCCAATACACATCAGGATGGAGTGAAGGGCATTGCAAGAGCAGCAAAACTAGAAAAAAAATCAACAAACCATAATCCAGAACTTCAGAGACTCTATATCAACCACCTAGAACTAGGCCAGCCTAATCTCTCCCCATCCTGAAGCTCAAGGAAATTTGCGGAAGAGGGGGGGGTAAGATTGTAAGAGCACAAGGATGGGAGGAGCAATGATATGCAAGATACTCCACACAAGTTAGGGCCGAAGCAATCATAATTGGACTTTGCATGCCCTGTGCAATGTCCAACACACTATTGACCCCACAAAATCTAGCATTTGCTAAAGGCACTAAGATCCTTGGAGGTAAGGGATTGACAGCCTCAGTAATGTTCCTATGCTTAAGGGGAACACAGGAAAGGGTTCTGGGAAATGCCACTGGGTCTTAACACCTCTTCAGAGAGAAGGACCTAGAGGAGAGTCTGGCATGCACATTAAAGGATGCTCCGGGGATGGGAGGGGGAGCCACTGGGGGATAGGGAGGAAGGGGGGAGGGGAGGGGGGGACAGGACAGTGGGAGGTTGGAGGGAGGGAGGGGACCGGTGTACCTGTTAAGTTTGTATGAGTGGAAATAAAAAAAAAGACTTTAGCCTCTGGGCCATCTCCTAAGCACAGCTCAGTGCACTATTAAAAACCTAAAGAAGACATGAACGTGGAAGGGAGATGAGTTTTAGAATCTGCAGGGGAAGTGTGGGGGTGGAATGGGTGTTGTACAAATCCAAGATATACTGTACACATGTATGAAATTGTTAAAGAAAAAATAATATTTAGACTGTATGTGCATGCATCCATGGTTCCTATATCACATATTTGTTGACTGAGTAGAAGATTCGGTCTTACTCTTTCAAAGGATTAAAACTACATATGAAAGATGAAGCTGCAGATGAAGCTGATTCTAGTCTGTCAGCTTAGTACAAGATGATGATGGTTTCTGATCCATCAAGCTGTCCATCAGAGAAATCAAGCTGTCTTGTGTGATAGTGAGCTCTCCATCATTTGCAGTGTACATGCAGAACCTGACCAGTGCCTGCTGGCTGGGTTCAGGAGGGCTCACTGCAAAAGATAGTGGTTCAGTCTGTCTGCCCTCTACATTCTTTCATTAGGACTAGAGCTCTAGGTTTCCCCTGTCTAGACCCTTGTGTCTGCCCATGTCAGGTTATAACTCTAGCAGTTACTTGAGTCTTCAGAAGTTCTAGCAACCAGAGCATAGATATAGCCAAAGAGACCTCATTATCTGAGTAAGGCTTTAATTATAAGATGACTTTCTTTCCTTTTAAATTTGAATAGTACATCATTTTTATGCAGTTGATTAAATAATAAACCTACCTTCTCACCCTTATTTGTGATTGCATTCATAAGCCATGAATAATTAGAAATAATATTTGAAACAAAGGCCTTCTGGGCTTATCTTATGAAAAAAATAATTAAACCATAATGAAATTTCATAAGAATAATCAGCCTCCCTACCCCCACTCTTAAAGAGTGCACACACACACACACACACACACAATGTTCAATGTTTCTGAAAATCTGTAGAACTGGTTTAGGTTTTCTTTTGCATGAGCTTCAAATAGTGGCGTGAATGAAGAGTGCCTTTGGGTGACTATGCTTATCACTGTTAGATTCTCCTTTTCTTGTGTCCACCAATTGACCAAATCTAAGATCTCTCAGCTGATGTTGTGTAGAACTTAGGGTGGGCTGAAATGGTGACACTGCCATTTCTCAGTCAACCAGAGTTTCCCAAGAGGGAAAATTGTTCTGTTATAGAAATGTTCCTCTCTGAATGGAACTGTCACTTTGATCCTGAAATAATAGTCACACAGTGCTGTGAAGCTGTTTCTTGTCAGACTGATGATGTGATCGAGAAGCCCCTGTCTCCCAGAACTTCAGGCACAGAAATGAGTAGATAATCCAGCAAATCTCTTTGGTGTTAGTACAAGGCCTGAACTTACACAGTTTATTTATCCTGCTTCTGATCCTTCATGTACTTCACTCCAAAAAAGTCACTGTCTTGATTCCAGGGTTCGGCTTCTCATTCCAAAAGACATGTTACCCCATTTACAATATGAGCCTTGGGTTACATTTCTGAAATCCAGACAATTCTGTTATCTGCAGTGTTACGCGCTAAGTGTTTTGGGTAAGGAAACATGGGATGGCCCTCCTGTGGTAAATATCCACACTTAAGTTACATGTATATTAGCCACTTGAGGTCTGAACTGGCAGGCTCACCATATAAAGGAGTCCCTCACTAATGGGCTTTTAGAATGCAGTTCTCCTCTTAAGCTATCCTCTGCTTATAGGATCCAAGGAAGAGAAATTGTCAGAGGCCTGCCCTCTGTGATATGCTGGTGGTGTCTGAGGGACACGCCTAGTAGGATACAAAGCCAAGGCCAAGGAAACCTAACTGCAGAATAGCTGCAAACAACACAGTCTAATTTCCATAATTAAAGCTAAACGAGGCCTTTGGGAAAGGTGGCAAGCATTGCTCTATTCCCCAGCTCCTTGAGGTACTTTTGCATTTCTCTTTCCCTTTTGCAGCTATGCTTGGAGGAGAAGCTCAGTGAAGTGCAGGCAGAGGCGGCCCCAAAGCTGTCCTGCTTTATGCAAGGCTTCAGCCCTCCCTTGTCCAATCAAAGGCTAGGACTTAGTAATTGTTTACTGCTTCACTTTGGACCAAACTGTAGAGAAAATTGTTGCTATAGGTTGTTGCTATCCAACTGATTCTATCTTACATTCATGCTTTGGCTTTGCAGATTTGAAAGTAAATATTTGTTTAAAGAAGTGGCTGAACCTTTTTGAGGAAGAGAATAGGCAGCACATTGAAGAGGGGAAGCATGGGAAAGATATGGGCTGAGTATCTCCTTGGTGATTAATCAAGTCCAAAAACACAACAGAAGGAGAGATTTTTCTTACTGCAGTTGGCATTTCCCACCACAATGGTTTACTTGGCTTTTGTTTTTTTCTTATTTCTCCTCCACAATTTGGCAGATCTCACTTTGTGTTTCAGATGACAGGATAGAGGGAAGTTAATGACTATCAGGAAAACAGTGAAATCAGAGTGAAAATTGAATGTGATTTCTTGTGGTGACAAACAGGAATTAATATGTCTAGCTTGTTCTAGTATCTTTTTTATAATCTTTTCAAAACATAAAAATAGCTAACTTGTGTTTAGTGTTATCCAGTGCTAGGCATGGTTCTTGGCACATAATTCTTTTTATGCCAAACATCCTTATTGTACTGAAACAGTATTTTCAAACATATTTGTTGGGATATGATTCATGTACCATAAGATTTACCCATTTAAAGTACACAATTCAATGGTTTTGTATTGTATTTACAGATAGAAGTAAAAACACACAATTCATTTTAGAACTGTTATTCCCCCCCCACTTTAAGAAATCACATACCCATTACCAGACAGCTCCTATTCTCCCTCTACCAGCCCTTGAAAACTACAAATCAATTTTCCCTCTACAATTTTCACTGTTCTGAACATTTTATATCAATGGATATATTAATAGTCCCATAATACAACTTATGGTATATCTTTTTTCCCATTTTTATTTTTATCTACTTTTACAAACGTATTGAATATTCATCCCAGTTTTCCTTCCTCCCCCCATTCTTTCAGTGTTCCCTCCCACTCCCTCCAACCCTTCTGCCTGTCTGCTTCTATTGAACCCAGGGTTCCCTCTGGCTCTACTTCTGTGGGGGCCCAAACCTCTGTGGCATATAAGGTTACCTCTCTTCAGGCCACCCCACTGATATGTGCACTTCCCTTCACTCATCCAGCTTTAGAGCCAAAGGTTTCCACCCTACAGTACATCTTTTGTGCCCAGTTTCTTTCATTTAGTATCATAGTTTAAAGGTTCATTGCTCTTGTAGCATGGAATCAGTTCTTCATTATTTTGTGATTCGATTATATTCCATTATGTGGCTTATCTGCCATCCACTGAAAATATTCAGGTGGTTTCGTTTTGTGGCTCTTATCAATAATGCTGCCACATCCATTCCCATATAAAATTTATTTGTAAGCACGTGTTTTCATGTGTTGAAGGTACAGACTTGGAGGTTAAGGAGGTGAATTTTTGCTGTTCCCATTTTGCTAGAGGCTGAATCGAACCACTGAAAGTAGAAGAGGTGGAGCTATGATCACCATGGCAGGAAAGTTCAGAAGTACACACTTATGCTTAGTCACTAGGTTAGATATTTCTCTTTCATTGGGAAAGCAGTGTATTCTGCTTTGCTTTTCCTGTTAGAAGAAATAGTTTTAGTTCCAGAAATATGCTTTCAAGGTTTGGCTGTCTTATGTCACTTATGTGACCCTAGGCAATGTAATTTTCATGGCCCTCTGTTCCCTTTCATAAGGAATGGCAATGAGAACAGTAGCAGCTCTATCGTAGAGCAGAGTTACTGTGAAGTTTAAAGGAAATATTGCATGTGATAAACTGAGTATCAGACCTGCCTGTCATGCACAAAGTGCTCAGTACATTTAGGCTGCTGCTACTTCTCTTAGCCTCTTTTTCAGCACTGAGAGCACTGGTGATGGAACTTCCTTCTAAGTCACATTAGCAATGAGCTCAGAGCTGTATGAGTCGTCATGGACCCCAAGAAGTGTGTTAGACTCTTAAAAAAACAGAAAAGAGCACAAGCACCTTCTAAGCATGGGATGTAACATTTGGAAATAAGCACTTGTGACTCAGAGTTGGGCCAGTGGCCCCAGGGTCAGAACATCCCATATAACTGAGCTATCTGGGAACTCCCTTGCAGATGGCTTTGGCGGGCCACAGCAGGATCATGGGAAATCCTTTCTTCCCATTAATGATTTTAGGAGGTTTAGACCCTCTTTGAAGTTTCTGAGCCATGCTCTACAGAAGTGAGATTGTGAAGAGTGTGCTATGAAAGGGAACTGACGCCCAGCTGCCTGCATCTCATCCTGCTCTGCCATTGGTTGTTGCAGGAAGCTGGGCAAGTAACTCACCCTCTCTGTGTCTCCATTTACTGGTGTGAGAAGTGGATATATAATAGCCCCTACCTCATAGTGCTAGAGTGAGGAGTAATGAGTTCATGTGCACAAATCACTAGGAGTGGCATCCACCAGAAGATAATCCCCATCTGTGGGCTCATTCTTGCTGATGTTCCTGTTACTATTCTTTTGCAGACTCATAGTTGAGGATCTATCCGAGGTCATATTAGCCCAGTGAAATGATGCTGATATGGGTGACTTCTTGCTTTAATCACTCTTACTACCAACACATGGCCCCGAATCTTTGTTGCATAAAAGGACAACCATTTTATTAGGCTCAGGTTCTATGAGCCAAGAATATGCGTGATTCTTTTATTTCTTGTGACATCAACTAAAGCCACTCAGTGACATTCATCTGTCATTATGAGCTTGTCCAGAGAATTCACGATTCTTTTAATCCTCTATCTACTAGCCACACAGGCTTGAGAAAAAGATCAGGACTGTCAGCAGGGCATTTGGAACCTGGGTCTCTTGTTACTTAAGCTTTCTCACTGCATGACAGACTTGGGACAGTCAAAGTCCTTTCAAGAAAGGTAAGACTTCATTTGGGAATGTCCCTGTGGATAGACAGAAGCTAAGATCTTCACTTGTGACACAGCATTTGCAGATGGTTGCTCTGGGTTCAGGAGTAAACTCAGATTTGTTAGCCAGCAGAACTTGTATTTGGGCTGAAACTTTTCCTTTGTTTTCAGGGAAAATTGAATGTGTGAAAAGTTATGTTATGATTTATTTAAGGCTTTCTCAGAAACTATTCATTTGGTTACCTCCTTCCTCTCTTCCCCTTCCCCTGTGGTCACTTAGTACAAATAATTACAGACGACACTTTCCTTGCATGTGATTTGACTTTGAGAGAAAGAATTTTTTATTAATATATTTATTTTTTGAGTTTTATAACCATATTGAGTACATATCACTGCTTCTCTCTATCTCCCCTCCCTCTTATCCCTCTCCCTTCCCTTCATCAATTCATCCCACTCCCTCCCACCCTCCTGCCTGGCAACTTCCATGGTCCCCAGGGTTCCCTCTGGCTCGTCTACACTTGTTAGGGTTCAGGGCTCTGTGGCATACCCAGTGTCCCCTTTTTGGGCCAATCCACTGGTAGGGTGAGAGAAGGAAATTCATACAAAAGGAATTCATTTTCTTAAAGACATTGAGGTTTTTATTGCCCCCGGAGAACTCATTGTTTTCATTTAACTTTAAAAAGAAAGAAAAATACCATGAGCCAACCTGAGGAAGCAGAAGTTGGGAATCACTAAGATACATTTCTTTGAATTACAAAATGTGATGTGTAGGAGGAAAATGGTTTCATTGAAATGCAAAAATATACTTGTTATATGAGAAGTGCCTATAGTATAATTTAGATTTAAGGCTGCTACAGAAAAATACTCAAATGTGGAGCAGTCCTATTTGTTCTCTCTCTATACATATAGAGAATGCCCTTGTTAGTTACAGTGATTATGTATTCATTGTTCAATGGAATCAGTGATTTTAATATGACTAATATTATAAATACTTCAGTCTTTTAGAGGTGTTATGGTTATGAAAGGAACAATGTCATAGATTGTTGAAATTCAGGTGTATGCAGCGTTCTTGGCTCCATTGATACAACCTTGTCAAATAACATGATTAAAAATGACAGTTCATATCATCTGTTCAGGCCTTTGTGTGCTTTTGGTTAAAAATATGAGCCTCCACTTTCCCCACTCTGCCGCCCTGGATGCGCGCATCGACCTAGGTAAGCTCCGCCCCCCGCCTACCCCCAGAACCCCAGGCAGCCCAAGGAACCCAGCTCCTCCCACCAGCCAGCCTGAGCCAGAGCTGCCCAGGGCCGGGGAGGAGGACCCCCTGTGCCCGGGCCCCGCCCCAGCTCCCCCAGGTTAAATAGCGCCCCGCCAATGCTCCATCCTCCCTTTCCCGCTCCAACGCCTGGGACACACGAGCAGTCCAGCCGGGACGCACCTCCACCTAGGTAAGCTCCACCCCTGCCCACCCCCAGAACCACAGGCCAAATAATTCAGTTCAGTGAAAAACACACAGAAATTGAAAGAAGATCTTAAGACTTAAACGACAATGCCCAAGTCAAAGTGCATAATCCATGAGAAACAACAATCAAGTAAACAAATCTCCCACTGAAGGAATTAATCCCATAATGTTAGATTCCAACCAGAACAAACCCACGGGAAATGGCCAAGAAAGCCTGACCCAGGATAATGACTTTCAAAATATGATCATTACCATGTTCAATACTATGAAAAAGGAAATCCGGGAGGAATTACATAATTGAATCAATCGCTTTGAAGAGGAACACAACAGACACTTGGAGGAGTTGAGAAAAAAAGTGCAAGAAACAAAAACAGGCAAAGAGCAGTTAAAACAGACTCAAGCAGAGCTTAAAACTGAGCTAAAAGACAAGTTATCTTCAACCCAGAACTCCACAGAGTCTTATCAGCAGAACTAACAAAGCAGGAAACAGAATTTCAGACTTTGAAGATAAAGTGGGAATATTAATCAGCTCAATGGAAGAGGTTGTTAAAGCCAAAAAGATACTTGAGAGAAATATTCAAGAGATATGGGACACCCTGAAGAAGCCCAACCTGCCTATTCATGGAATACCAGAGCAAGAATCTCAAAATACCACCCCTGAGGACATTTTTCAAACCATCATCAAGGAAAACGTTCCTCATCTAAAAAAAGAGAGGCCCATCCATATACAAGAGGCATTCCGCACCCCAAACAAATATGACCAAAACAGAAGCTCGCCACGGCAAATAATAGTTAAAACACTCCACATTCAAGATAAAGAACTGGTGCTGAGAGCTTCAAGGGAGAAAAAACAAGTCACTTCTAAAGGTAAACCTATTAAAATAACAAATGACTTCTCAGTCGAAACAGTAAAAGCAAGAAGAGCTTGGAGAGACATACATCAAGTATTGAATGAGCAAAAATGTCAACCCAGGCTGATTTACCCTGCAAAACTATCTGTCATGATCAAGGGAGAAAGAAAAATCTTCCAGCACAAAGACAACTTGAAGGGATACATGTCCACCAAACCAGGCCTTCAAAAAATGCTAGAAATGATACTCAAGGGTGAAGAAAAAAACAGGCATATCCAGGAGAACAGAAGGCAAATATAACACCATTAAAAGCGAAGCAATATACTTAAAAAGCTACTAAACATAATAAATGTCTGGAATTAAAAATAGTTTCTCCATTATAATACTAAATGTTAATGGAATTCACTCACTGACCAAGAGACGCAGATTACAAACTTGGATTAAAAATTACAATCCATCAATCTGCTGCCTGCAGGAAACCCATCTCACCACAAAAGATAGGCATGCCTAAAAATAAAAGGCTGGTCAACAATTCTACAAGCAAATGGAAGCAGAAAACAGGCAGGGGTAGCCATTATGATATTGGACAAAGTGGACTTCAAACCAAAAAAAATCATAAGAGACACGGATGGATACTACATTTTAGTCACAGGTACAATTCACCAGGAAGACTTCACAATACTGAACATATATGCACCCAACACGGCCCCTCCCACATTCATTAAGCAAACCCTACAGCATCTAAAGCAAGAAATCAAACCACAAACAATAATTCTTGGGGACTTCAACACCGCCCTCTCAACATGGGGTAGATCTACAGGTAAAAAACTTAACAGAGACACTTTGGAGCTTAACCAAACCCTTAAAGAAATGGACCTTACAGAGCTCTATCACACTTTTCATCCACGTACCAAAGAATACACATTTTTCTCAGCAGCACACGGAACTTTCTCCAAAATAGATCACATATTGGGCCACAAAACAAATCTCCACATATACAGGAATGTTGAAATTCTAGCCTGCACCTTATCAGACTACCACGGCTTAAAGCTTGACATCCACAACACAACAAGCAACAGAAATACACTAAAACTTGGAAACTTAACACTATGATGCTGAATAAGAACTGGATTCAGGAAGAAATTAAAAAGGAAATTCAAGATTTCCTGAAAGTGAATGATAATGAAAATACAACTTACCAAAATCTCTGGGACACAATGAAAGCTATCTTAAGAGGTAAGTTCATAGCTCTTAATGCCTACATCAAAAAAATGGAAACATCAGAAATAAACAACTTAACAATGCAGCTTAAAGCTTTAGAAAAACTAGAACAATCTGATCCCAAAAGCAGTAGAAGAGAGGAGATCAGCAAAATAAGGGGAGAAATATCTGAAATCGAGATTAGGAAAACGATAGAGAAAATGAACCAGTCAAAAAGCTGTTTTTTTGAAAAAATCAATAACATTGATACACCCCCAGCTAAATTAACTAAAAGCAAGAGAGGGAAAACCCAAATTAACAAAATTAGAGATGAAAATGGAGTTAACACTACTGATACCCAAGAAATCCAGAGAATTATAACGTCATATTTCAAAAACTTATACTATGTGAAATTTGACAACACAAAAGAGATGGATGAATTCCTAAGTAAACACAACTTACCTGAATTGAATCAGGAAGTTGTGAATTATTTAAATAGTCCTGTAACATATAAGGAAATTGAGGAAGTAATCTCGAATCTTCCCACCAAAAAATGTCCTGGACCAGATGGATTCAGCACAGAGTTCTACCAGACATTTAAGGAGTTAGTAACACCAATACTCCTTAAACTGTTCCACCAAATAGCAAAGGAAGGAACACTACCAAATTCCTTCTATGAAGCTAATATCGTCTTAATCCCAAAACCTAATAAAGATACACTGAAAAAAAGAAAACTATGGGCCAATCTCTCTGATGAACACAGATGCAAATATTCTCAATAAAGTCTTAGCAAATCGGATTCAAAAACATATCAAAAAGATCATTCATGGGGATCAAGTAGGCTTTATCCCCGGCACACGAGGTTGGTTCAACATATGCAAATCAATAAATGTCATTCACCATATAAACCAGTCCAACTTTCAAGACCACATGATACTCTTGATAGATGCAGAAAAAGCTTTTGACAAGATCTAACAGCCCTTTATGATCAGAACCCTAGAGAAGGTTGGAATGGAAAGAACCTTTATCAATATAATAAAAGCTGTATAAAACAAGCCTACAGCAAGGATTATACTCAATGGGAAAAAACTTGAAGCATTCCCACTTCGATCAGGAACTAGACAAGGCTGTCCACTCTCACCACTTCTATTCAATATTGTACTTGAAGTCTTAGCTGAAGCCATAAGACAAGAAAGGGACATAAAAGGGATTCGAGTCAGCAAGGAAGAAGTCAAGTTATCTCTATTTGCAGATGATATGATCCTGTACCTGAGTGATCCCAAAAACTCCACCAGGAAGCTCCTGGAACTAATACAGAAGTTCAGCAGGGTGGCAGGATACAAAATAAATGTACAAAAATCAGTGGCCTTCCTATACGCCCAGAATGAAAGAAGTAAAAAAGCCCTGAGAGACTCAATCCCATTTACAATAGCCCCTAAAAAATGATATACCTTGGTATAAACCTAACCAAGGAGGTAAAAGACCTTCACAATGAAAACTTTAAAACCCTGAAGAAAGAAATTGCAGAAGACACCAGAAGGTGGAAAGACCTCCCATGTTCCTGGATTGGCAGAGTCAACATCGTAAAACTGACCATCCTACCAAAGGCAATATACAAATTCAACGCTATACCAAATGAAATCTCAAAGCAATTAAATGAATATATTAATATAAGAGGAGACTCAAAGGTAAATGGAATAGGAGTAGGAAATCGCAGTGAGCGGGGGGTTTCAGTGTCCCATTTGCAGGATGGTTACCATCTATTTACCAGTCCCTATAGCCTCCCTGATTGGTGTGATCAAACCTCTTCAGTCGAAGGTGACCAGGAAGAGAAGTGAGAGTGAGAAGTGTAACATCTTTTTTTAAAATTTATTTCCGCTCATACAAACTTAATAGGTACCCCTGTCCCCTCCCTCTCTCTACCCCTTCCTGGACCCTTTGGTCTCTCCCCCTTTTTCCCTTCCTTTCCCCCCCTCCCTTCCTTTCTCCCAGTGCCTCCTCCCCCCAATCCCTGGAGCATCCTTTAAGGATTATGTCAAACTTCCTATGGGTCCTCCTCTCTGATGAGGTGTAAAGACTCAGTGGCATTTCCTAGAACTTTCTTGTGTTCCCCTTAATTATAGGAACACTATTGTGGCTGTTAATCCC
Source organism: Typhlomys cinereus (assembly GCA_023101885.1). Classification (NCBI taxonomy): domain Eukaryota; kingdom Metazoa; phylum Chordata; class Mammalia; order Rodentia; family Platacanthomyidae; genus Typhlomys; species Typhlomys cinereus. The sequence continues at coordinate 3,800,704 of JALPQD010000079.1, forward strand.
TTGCTTCTTAGGATCCTAGTGCCTTTAGTCCATGCTAGACTTTGATGGGTCAATTATGTGTTAGTCATTGCACAGGTCATGCAAAGTCCTATTATGATTCGGCCCTAACTTGTGTGGAGTATCTTGCATATCATGATTCCTCCCATCCTTGTGTTCTTACAATCTTACTGCCCCCTCTTCTGCAAATTTCCCTGAGCTTCAGAATGGGGAGATACTAGACTGGCCTAGTTCCGGGAGGTTGATATAGAGTCTCTGGTGTTCTCAATTATGGTTTGTTGATTTTTTTTTCCAGTTTTGCTGCTCCTGCAATGCCCTTGGCTCCATCCTGACAGGTATTGGATGTCACTTCTTACAGACCTTGATGGTGGCCTATTTTCTCTGCAATAACATGATCCTCTCTCTTCTTGTTTCTGGTGGGGCCCTCCTTCCCCTTCCCTCCTGTTTATAATCTTTGCAATTACTGTAGGTATTACAGAGATTTATCTTTGACTGTGTTCTAAGTGGGTTTAGTACTAGGATCCACCTATCAGGGAGCACATACGGCACTTAATTTTCTGTGTCTGGGATACTTCACTCAATATAATTTTTTCTAATTCCATCCATTTCCCGGCAACTTGAATTAATTCATCATTTTTGATGGCTGGGTAGTATTCCATTATATAAATGTACCACATTTTCCTTATCCACTCGTCAACTTTTGGACATTTGGGTTGATTTCATTGCTATTGTAAACAGTGCTGCTATGAACATGGTCGTGCTTGTGCTATTCAGGTGAATTTTTGCTGTATGGGGGATTATTCACAAAAGTGGAATCGTAGGTTCATATGGCATTTCAATCTTTAACTTCTTTAAGAATTGCCAGACGGCTTGCCAGAATGGTTGTATGAGCCTGCATTCCTACCAGCAATGTAGGAGAGTTCCCTTCTTGCCACATCCTCTCCAGCATTTGGTGTTGCTTGTATTGTGGATTTTTGCGATCCTGACTGGGGTGAGATGATATCTCAGGGAGGTTTTGATTTGCATTTCCCTGATGGCTAAGGGTAGGGACCACTTTTTAAGATATTTGTCAGACATTTTAATTTTTTCCCTGGTAAAGTTTTTTTTTTTTAAATTCCAAGGCCCATTTTTTAATTGGCCCTTTTGTTTCCTTGGTGTTTAGCTTTCTAAGTTCTTTGTGAACTCTGGATAATAGAGCTCTATCAGATATGTGGTTAGTGAAGGTTTTCTACCATTCTGTGGGTTGCCTTTGTGCCCAAATTACAATATCTTTATCTTAACAGAAGCTCTTTAATTTCACAAGATCCCATCTGTTGAGTGTTGGTTGTAGTGACTGTGCCATTGGATGTCCGTTTAGGAACTGTTGGCCTTGCCCAGTCAGCTCTACGGAGTTCCCTACCCTTTCAATTATGATTTTATAGTCTCTGGCCTTATATTGAGGTCCTTGATCCATTTGGAATTAATTCTTGTACATTGTGACAAGTACGGGTCCAGTTTTAATCTTCTGCATGTGGATATCCAGTTTTGCCAGCACCATTTGTTGAAGATGCTGTTCTTTTTCCATTGGACTTTTTGGGCCTCTTTGTCAAAGACCAAATGGCTGTAGTTGTGTGGGCTTATACCTTGGTCTTCAACCCTTATCCATTGATCTGTGTGTCTATTTTGCAGCCACTACCAGGCTGTTTTTTTACAACTATGGATTTGTAGTACAGACTAAGGTTTGGTATGTTGATACTTCCAGCAGTGTTTTTGTTACTCAGGATTGTCTTTGCTATCCTGGGTCTTTTGTGCCTCCATATGAATTTTGAGATTGTTTGGTCAACTTCTTTAAAGAATTGCTTTGGGGTCTTAATTGGTATAGCATTGAATCTGTATATTGCCTTTGTTAGTATGGTCATTTTTATGATGTTGATTCTGCCAATCCAGGAACATGGGAGGTCTTTCCACCTTCTGGTGTCTTCTGCAATTTCTTTTTTGGGGGTTTTAAAGTTTTCATTGTACAGGTCTTTTACCTCCTTGGTTAGATTTATACCAAGGTACTTCATTTTTTTAGGGGCTATAGTAAATGGGATTGTTTCTCTCAATGCTTTTTCACTTCTTTCATCCTGGGCATATAGGAAGGCCTCTGATTTTTGCACATTTATTTTGTATCCTGCCACCCTGCTGAACTTCTCAATTAGTTCCAGGAGCTTCCTGGTGAGTTTTTTGGAATCACTCAGGTATCAGATCATGTCATCTGCAAATAGGGAAAGCTTGACTTCTTCCTTGCTGATTCGAATCCCTTTGATGTCCCTTTCTTGTCTTATGCCTCAGCTAAGACTTCAAGTACAATATTGAATAGAAGTGATGAGAGTTGACAGCCTTGTGTAGTTCCTGATCTAAGCGGGAATGCTTCAAGTTTTTCCCCATTGAGTATAATCCTTGCTGTAGGCTTGTTGTATACTTCTTTTGTTATATTGATAAAGGTTCATTCCATTCCAAGGAGAAGTATAATATCTTAAGAGTTGTGTGTTCCATTAGAAGAAAGAGTAGGAGGGCTGAAGAGGTGGCTCAGGGGTTAAGCCTTTGCCTTTCAGGCAGAAATTCCTGAGTTCGGATCCTAGACCCCACATACAGGCGCCGGGCAGAAGTAGGGGCAGCATGCGTTTCTGGTCCTGGTAGGGTGGAGCCTGTGAATCCCAGGGCAGAGTAAACAAGGAGGAGGTGAAGGCAGTCCATAGTCCTTCTTGAATTTGCCCGTGGTTCTGCGCACACACACACACATACACACACACACACATACACACACGAGCATACGTGCACAATTGAATCAAAAGTAATTAGAAGAAAGACTGGGGAAGTCCCTCAAGCTAATTAGGCTAGGCCCACACTTCCTAAACAGAACCACGATTGCACAGGAAATAGAATCCACACTCAACAAATGGGATATTATGAAATTGAAGGGTTTCTGTTCAGCTAAAGGGATTTTAAGCCAAGCAAAAAGACAACCCACAGGATGGGAGAAAATCTTCACTAACCACACATCTGATAGAGGTCTAATATCCAGAGTGCATAAAGAACTCAAAAAAATTAAGCACAAAGGAGATAAATAGCCCAATGAGAAAATGGGCCACAGAACTTAAAGAAACCTTTTCAGGAACAAAATTGAAATGTCCAACAAATATCTTTTAAAATATTCCATCTTCACCCTTCCCGACCCCGATCCTCTGGCCGGGACTTGCGCGTGGTCCAGCTGGGCCTCATCCTGCGACCTAGGTAATCTCCGCCGGCGCCCGTCCACCAGAACCCCAGGTCAGCCCAAGGGACCCAGCTCCTACCCCACCATCCAGCCGGGAGCCCGGGGCAGGGCCGAGGGATGAGGAGGACCTCCCCCTGCACCCGGCCCCGCCCCAGCTCCCCTGGGGTTAAATAGCTCCGCACCAAGGCCCCCATCCTCCCTTCTGTATCCTGCTCCTCTGGCCGGGACTCGCGTGCGGTCCAGCCGGGCCTCATCCGCAACCTAGGTAAGCTCCGTCCCTGCCCACCCCCAGAACCCCAGGCCAAATAATTCAGTTTAGTGAAATTGAAAGATCTTAAGAGTTAAAACGACAATGCCAAAGTCAAAGTCAAATCCATGAGAAGCAAAACTCAAGTAAACAAATTTCCCACTGAAGGAATTAATACCATAATGTTAGACTCCAACCAGAACAAACCCACGGAAAATGGCCAAGAAAGCCTGACCCAGGATAATGACTTTCAAAATATGATCATTACCATGTACAATACTATGAAAGAGGAAATCCGGGAGAAATTACATAATCGAATCAATCGCTTTGAGGAGGAACACAACAGACACCTGGAGGAGTTGACAAAAACGGTGCAAGAAACAAAAACTGGCATAGAGCAATTAAAACAGACTCAAGCAGAATTTACAATTGAACTACAAGACAAGTTATCTTCAACCCAGAACTCCACAGAGAGTCTTATCAACAGAACTAACAAAGCGGAAAACATAATTTCAGACCTTGAAGATAAAGTGGGAGTACTAACCAGCTCAATGGAAGGGGTTGTTAAAGCCAAAAAGATACATGAGAGAAATATCCAAGAGGTATGGGACACCCTGAAGAAGCCTAACATGCTTGTTCATGGAATACCAGAGCAAGAATCTCAAAATACCACCCCTGAGGAAATTTTTCAAACAATCATCAAGGAAAACTTTCCTCATCATAAAAAAGAGAGGCCCATCCATATATAAGAGGCATTCTGCACCCCAAACAGATACGACCAAAACAGAAGCACGCCACGGCAAATAATAGTTAAAACACTCCACATTCAAGATAAAGAACTGGTGCTGAGAGCTTCAAGGGAGAAAAAACAAGTCACTTCTAAAGGTAAACCTATTAAAATAACAAATGACTTCTCAGTCGAAACAGTAAAAGCAAGAAGAGCTTGGAGAGACATACTTCAAGTATTGAATGAGCAAAAATGTCAACCCAGGCTGATTTACCCTGCAAAACTATCAGTCATGATCAAGGGAGAAAGAAAAATCTTCCAGCACAAAGACAACTTGAAGGGATACATGTCCACCAAACCAGGCCTTCAAAAAATGCTAGAAATGATACTCAAGGGTGAAGAAAAAAACAGGCATATCCAGGAGAACAGAAAGGAAGTATAACACCATTAAAAGTGAAGCAATATATTTATAAAGCTACTAAACATAATAAATGTCTGGAATTAAAAATAGTTTCTCCATTATAACACTAAATGTTAATGGAATTAATTCACCGATCAAGAGACACAGATTACAAACTTGGATTAAAAATCACAACCTATCAATCTGCTGCCTGCAGGAAACCCATCTCACCATGAAAGATAGGCACGCTCTAAAAAGAAAAGGCTGGTCAGTAATTCTACAAGCAAATGGAAGCAGAAAACAGGCAGGGGTAGCCATTATGCTATCAGACAAAGTGGACTTCAAACCAAAGAAAATTATAAGAGACGCGGATGGATACTACATTTTAGTCACAGGTACAATTCACCAGGAAGACTTCACAATACTGAACATATATGCACCCAATACGGGCCCCTCCACATTCATGAAGAAAACCCTACAGCATCTAAAGCAAGAAATCAACTCCCAAACGAGAATTCTTGGGAACTTCAACACCGCCCTCTAAACATGGGATAGATCAAGAGGTCAAAAGCTTAACAGAGACACTTTGGAACTTAATCAAACCCTGAAAGAAATGGACCTTACAGATCTCTATCAACCTTTTCACCCACGTACCAAAGAATACACATTTTTCTCAGCAGCACACGGAACTTTCTCTAACATAGATCACATACTGGGCCACAAAACGAATCTACACATATACAAAAAAGTTGAAATTCTAAGCTGTGCCCTATCAGACCACCACGGCCTAAAGCTGGACATCCACAACACATCAAACAAGAGAAAATACACTAACTCCTGGAAACTTAACACTATGATGCTGAATGAGAACTGGATTCAGGAAGAAATTAAAAAGGAAATTCAAGATTTCCTGAAAGTGAATGATAACGAAAATACAACTTACCAAAATCTCTGGGACACAATGAAAGCTCTTCTAAGAGGTAAGTTCATAGCTCTTAATGCCTATATCAAAAAAATGGAAACATCAGAAATAAACAACTTAACAATGCAGCTTAAAGCTTTAGAAAAACTAGAGCAATCTGATCCCAAAAGTAGTAGAAGAGAGGAGATTAGCAAAATAAGGGGAGAAATATCTGAAATCGAGACTAAGAAAACGATAGAAAAAATCAACCAGTCAAAAAGCTGGTTCTTTGAAAAAATCAATAAGATTGATACACCCCCAGCTATATTAACCAAAAGCAGGAGAGAGAAAACCCAAATTAACAAAATCATAAATGAACATGGAGTTATCACTACTGATACCCAAGAAATCCAGAGAATTATAACATCATATTTCAAACACTTATACTCTGTGAAGTTTGACAACACAAAAGAGATGGATGAATTTCTAAGTAAACACAACTTACCTAAATTGAATCAGGAAGTTGTGAATTATTTAAATAGTCCTATAACATATAAGGAAATTGAGGAAGTAATCTCGAATCTTCCCACCAAAAAATGTCCTGGACCATATGGATTCAGAACAGAGTTCTACCAGACATTTAAGGAGTTAATAACACCAATACTCCTTAAACTGTTGCATCAAATAGCAAAGGAAGGAACACTACCAAATTCCTTCTATGAAGCTAATATCATTTTAATCCAAAAAACCTAATAAAGATTCACTTAAAAAAGAAAACTATAATCTCATCAACCAGGAGGATGTTGGTGGCTATCACAGTGCAGGAATGAAGAAGCTGTTTCTTCACACAGTAGTTATCCCACACCACCCACCTCAGCTGCTACCATTGGTTCACCTGTGTTCAAATCCACACCTAAAAGTTGGCCAGACTGTGAGTTTTCTGCTTGAATTTTAACTAATGTTTCTTGAAGGTCAAAGCCAGAGTTCTGAACAAGAACCTTGGGAATAATGAGCAAGGCATCTGCAAATGCCTGGACTCCAAGTTGGGCCCGTCCCTTTACCCTGGGCTTGTACTTAATCAGGGCTTCTGCCATTGCCACCTCTACTGCACCACCACCTGGGACTACGCAGCCATCATCAATAGCATTTTTGACAGCCCTCAAGCCATCTCTTATTGCATCCTTGATCTGAGTCAGCGTGTGTTTATTCGGTCCTTTGACTAATAAGGTGACGGAATGGGGATTGTTACATTTTTCAATAAAAGTGAACTTCTCTTCTCCCAGTGTGTACTCATATACGAGGTCTGCATGTCCCAAACAGTCAGGACTTAGCTGGAATGTCCTCTCTGAAGGATTGAGTTGTGGTCTCCCTAGAAGTTGGATCTGGAAGACTACAGAATGATTCTAAGAAAAAAAGAAAAGGTCTTTTTTTTTTTTTTTTTTTTTTTTTTTGGTCAAAGCCTCAAATAAATATTGAAGAAATTTTCTTTTCCCATATGAAAAAAAAAGAGAACACTTGGCACCTATTCCAGTGACAATACTGTAAAATTATAATTATAGTGTTTTTAATTGTACTTAGCACACACATAAATCAGGTCCTTTCACCCTAAGCAGGATGTTGCCTTAAGCTGCAGTGATACAAAATTACACTAGAGATAAGAATGTTGTCTCCCTTGTATCTTAAACATTTGGGGGTTGGGGGAGGCAGTGGTTTAGAAGTTTCTCGGGAACGGTGTGGTGGAGCTCATACCTGTAATTCCAGCACTTGGGAGATGATGACAGGAAAGTCTCGAAGTCTGAGGCCTGTTTGAGCTGAATGATCCTTTGCTTTAAAAAAAAAAAAGGATTTCATATGTATATTTTCAATTAGCCACCAAGACCCTTGAATCTTTACCTAATATAAAGTTGGGTAATGTATGGTTTTGAAAACATTTCTGAAGTTCTTGAGTAAAATCGTTGCATCAGTTGGACTTTACATACTTGGAAGGGGGCAGGCGGCTGGCAAGTCGACTAGAGACGGAAGCCGCCCCGGCGAGGGGCAGAGCAGCTGGGGAGGCCGCACTGAGCCCCTATAGATACCAGTGAGACAAGGTGGCTGGGCCGTGGGCGAGCTGCGAGCGCTGCCCTCCTGGCACATGTGCTCGCCCGATACTGTTCTCTCGTTTCTGTAAAGTCTGTTCATTTGATGGTGTTTGCAGCCCTTGCCTTTGGAATGTTACCAGTTATGTTTTGGGGAGTCAGATATCTACCAGGACTGAAATAAAGAGCTGAAACTTGAAAAAAAAAAAAACAGAAAACTATAGGACGATCTCTCGGATGAACACAGATGCAAAGATTCTCAACAAAGTCTTAGCAAATCGGATTCAAAAACATATCAAAAAAATCATTCACGGGGACCAAGTAGGCTTTATCCCCGGCACACAAGGTAGGTTCAACATACGCAAATCAATAAATGTAATTCATAATATAAACCAGTCCAAAGTCCAAGACCACATGATACTCTTGATACATGCAGAAAAAGCTTTTGACAAGATCCAACAGCCTTTTATGATCAAAACGCTAGAGACAGTAGGAATGGAAGGAATCTTTATGAATATAATAAAGGCTGTATACAACAAGCCTACAGCAAGGATTATACTCAATGGGGAACAATTGGAAGCATTCCCACTTTGATCAGGAACTAGACAAGGCTGTCCACTCTCACCACTTCTATTCAATATTGTATTTGAAGTCTTAGCTGAAGCCATAAGACAAGAAAGGGACATCAAAGGGATTCGAAACGGCAAGGAAGAAGTCAAGTTTTCCCTATTTGCAGATGACATGATCTGATACCTGAGTGATCCCAAAAACTCCACTAGGAAGCTCCTGGAACTAATTGAGAAGTTCAGCAGGGTGGCAGGATACAAAATAAATGTGCAAAAATCAGAGGCCTTCCTATATGCCCAGAATGAAAGAAGTGAAAAAGCCTTGAGAGAAACCATCCCATTCACTATAGCCCCTAAAAAAATGAAATACCTTGGTATAAACCTAACCAAGGAAAACTTTAAAACCCTAAAGAAAGAAATAGCAGAAGACACCATAAGGTGGAAAGACCTCCCATGTTCCTGGATTGGCAGAATCAACATAGTAAAAATGACCATCCTACCAAAGGCAATATACAAATTCAATGCTATACCAATTAAAATCCCAAAGCGATTCATTAAAGAAGTTGACCAAACAATCTCAAAATTCATATGGAGGCACAAAAGACCCAGGATAGCAAAGACAATCCTGAGTAACAAAAACACTGCTGGAGGGATTACCATACCGAACCTTAGTCTATATTACAAATCCATAATTGTAAAAACGGCCTGGTACTGGCTCCAAAATAGACACACAGATCAATGGATAAGGATTGAAGTCCCAGATATAAGCCCACAAAATTGCAGCCATTTGGTCTTTGACAAAGGGGCCCAAAGAATCCAATGGAAAAAGAACAGCATCTTCAACAAATGGTGCTGGCAAAACTGGATCTCCACATGCAGAAGACTAAAGCTGGACCCATACTTGTCACCATGTACAAGACTTAATTCCAAATGGATCAAGGACCTTGATATCAGGCCAGAGACTTTAAAAACCATAGTTGAAAGGATAGGGAACTCCCTCGAGCTGATTGGGCTAGGCCAACATTTCCTAAACAGATATCCAATGGAACAGTCACTGCTACCAACTCTCAACAGTTGGGATCTTGTGAAATTAAAGAGCTTCTGTTCAGATAAAGAGATTGTAACATGAGCTCAAAGGCAACCCACAGAATGGGAGAAAATCTTCAATAACCACATATGTGATAGAGCTCTACTGTCCAGAGTGCACAAAGAACTTAGAAAACTAAACATCAAGGAAACCAATGGCCCAATTAAAAAATGGGCCCTGGAACTTAAAAGAAATTTTACCAGGGATGAAATTAAAATGTCTAACCAATATCTTAAAAAATGCTCCACTTCTTTAGCCATCACGGAAATGCAAATCAAAACTTCCCTGAGATATCATCTCACCCCGGTCAGGATGGCAAAAAGCCACAATACAAACAACAACAAATGCTGGAGAGGCTGTGTAGAGAGGTGAACTCTCCTACATTGCTAGTGGGAATGCAGGCTCATACAGCCACTCTGGCAAGCCGTCTGGAGAGTCTTAAAGAAGTTAAAGATTGAAATACCATATGACCCTGCGAATCCACTTTTGGGTATAACCCCCATGCAGCAGAGGTTCGCCTCGATAGCACAAGCTCGACCATGTTCATAGCAGCACTGTTTACAATAGCAAAGTCATGGAATCAACCTGAATGTCCAACAGTTGACGAGTGGATAAGGAAACTGTGGTACATCTCTACAATGTAGTACTACTCAGCCATCAAAAATGATGAATTACTGGAATTTGCCGGGAAATGAATGTCATTAGAAACAATTATTTTCAGTGAAGTATCCCAGACTCAGAAAATTAAGCGCCTTATGTACTCAATAATAGGTGGCTCCTAATACCAAACCCACCCAGCCCATCTTGAGACACTGTTAGGTAAATCTATGTATTACCTACAGTAATTGCAAGGATTATGAACAGGAGGGATGGGATTGGAGGGCCACACCAGAAATAAGGAGAGAAGTGACCATGTTACAGAAGAGAAAATAGGCCTCCATCAAGGACTGCAAAAAGTAATATGACACCTAGTTATGTTCACAATTCGTTCCTGATCATTTACAACTAAGGGGGTATGAACTCACCAGAAGGGGAGGGCATATAGTCCGGCAGATTAAAAAGTAACCATTTTACAAATGGGTGATTGACCCCTCCCATTGCCAAATGCCATATGACCCTGCGATTCCACTTTTGGGTATAAGTATTACATCTACCCTTGAATGTGCTCTTATAATAAGACTCCAGTTTAACAGCTTTCTGTCTCTGGCTAGGGGGTGACATACAGTGCCCATCACGATGGAGTAAAGAGCATTGCAGGAGCAACAAAACTGCAAAAGAAAATCAACGAACCACTATCCAGAACTTCAGAGACTCTATATCAACCACCTAGAACTAGGCCAGACTAATCTCCCCATCCTGAAGCTCAAGGACATTTGCAGAAGAGGGGAGGTAAGAGTGTAAGAGCAAAAGGATGGGAGGAGCAATGATTTGCAAGATACTCCACACAAATTAGGGCCGAAGCAATCATAATTAGACATTGCAGCCCGGCGCAATGTCCAACACACTATTGACCTCACAAAATCTAGCATCTGCTAATGGCACCAAGATCCTTGGAGGCAAGGGATTGACAGCCACAGTAGTGTTCCTATGCTTAAGGGGAACACAGGAAAGGGTTCAGGGAAATGCCACTGGGTCCTTGTACGTCATCAGATAGGAGGGCCCAGAGGAGATTCAGGCATGTACAAGAAAGGACTCTGGGAATTGGGCAGGAGGCACGGGGGGATGGGGCAGGAAGGGTGAGGGGAGGGGGAGCAGGGGGTTCAGGGGGAGGAGGAGGGAGGGAGGGAACTGGTGTACCTATTAAGTTTGTATGAGCTGAAATAATAATAAAAAATATATTAAAAAATAAATAAAATATTCCATCTCCTTAGCCATCAAGGGAATGCAAATCATAACTACCCTTATATCATCTCACCCTGATCAGATTGGCGAAAATCCAAAATATATACAACAAATGCTAGAAAGGATGTTGGGAGAAGGGAACCATGACACATTGTTGGTAGGAATACAAACGTGTAAAGCTCTCTGGAGATCTGGTATGGTGGTTCCTAAGAGCGTTAAGTATTTAAATGCCATGTGTCATGGTTTGAAATGTGTCCCCCACAGTCTCATGTGTTTGGCAAGGTCATGTGTTTGACACAGGCAGTGGAAGCCCAGCCTTGCTGGAAGAAGTCAGTCACAAGGGGTGGGCCTTGAGGTGTATTATTCCCACCCTACCTCTAGGAGAAGTCTGTCTTTGCTGTAAGCAGTCTGCAGCTCTCAGCTTCCAAGATGTCTGCAGTGACTTTGCCTCCTTCAGCTTTGGCCAGCCAGCCATGCCACCTCTGCTTTGAGAGACTGTACCTTCCCTCTTGAACCATAAGCTGAATAAACCTCCCTTTCTTCCTTAAGTTGATTGACTTTGGGTGCTCTCTCACAGCAATAGTTAGGAGTAACTGTTACAGAAATTGGTAGCAGGAGTAAGGTATTGCTGTGAGATTAAGAACAGCTGGTACCACAACTTGAAGTTGTTTGTGAAGCTAAGAGAAGTTGGTACCCAGCAGTATGGCCATTGCTGTGATGTGGCTAGTGTGCTTTTGGAACTATTGTTGATAGAAATATGGAGAACTTTGGGACTTTTTTCTGGGAAAGTCTTTGCATCTTGGCGAAGGGGCCAAATGGGCCTTTCTCATGAGAGCTCAGAGGAAAGCAATGCTGTGAGAGACACAGGCAGGGGAAGCCCAGCTTGTGATAGTCCAGATGGGAACAGAGACTGTGTTTGCAACTGGATGAGTGACACATGGAGCCATGTGTTTGCCGAGAGTTTAGTGAAGTTTTACTCTCTTCCTGAAAGTTTCCTGAAGTTAAGCTGGAGTGCTTGGCAGAGGAAATGTCAAGACAATGTAGTCTTGACAATGTGATATAGCTACTTTTTAGTTGTCTTCAGAGTTATGAAAAAGAGCAAAGAATCAGAAAGAAGCAAAAGTGTAAGATCTAATGATGAAAAATACAATGCCAAACTTAAAGAGTTGAACTAGGAAGAAGCAGAGAACAAAATGGCTGTTAAAGAAATAAGCTCCATTTGTAAATCAAAGTCTGCTCTCAATTTGAATAATAGGAAAGGCCCTAGCTTGAGGGCAAGATCCTGAGAGAAGGCTCCCACTCATAAGAATGAAAAATCATAAGCAACAATAAAAATCCTTGTTCTAAAAAAAAAAAAGAATGAAAATCCTTTCAGAAGACTTGAGCTAAAGGGTGGAGTTCCAAAGCCAAGAGTTGGTTCTCTTACAAAGCAACTGCCCAGAAGTGAAAGAGATGGTCAACATACAGAAGCAGAATCAGCTGTGACTCAAAGGGACCAGTCTTGGCAAAGTCGTTCACATGGTTCTGGTTTTAGAGTTATCAGTGATGCAAGAGGGAGGAGATCATGGAGTCCTCCCCCAAGATTTCAAAATTTGGTAGAATCCAGGCATCATGAGGCAAAAAGCCTGCAGTTTAGAGGCCCAAGAAGGCAGTTTGTGCTGTGGAATTAAAGCCTGGTTTGCTATTGAGAAGTAAAGATTTTAGAAATGCCAGAGACAACATGGGACACCTGCCAAGGAGAGGTGTATACTCTGGGAGGAGTCAGCTCAAGAGAGCAACGCATTCTATGGGCAGCTGCACTGGAGGGATGGAACCAAAGCCCTTTGGAACTGAGATGATTTCAATGAGAGGGTCACCTGTTGGACTTGGAGCTACAAGATTTGGGGTTTGTCCTACTAGTTTTTGGTCTTGTTATGGAACGATCTTTCCTGGATATGCCCCCATTCCTTCCTTTTGGAATGGGAATGTTTATTCTGTGCCACTGCATGTTGGAAGTATGTAACTTATATTTTGATTTTATAGGAGGCTTTGGACTTTGGACTTTTGGACTGTGTTGGGACTATTGATGTAGTCTATGAAGACTTTTAAAGTTGGACTGAGTATGGTTTGCATAATGAGATGGCAATGAGCCTGTGGGAGTCAGGGGTGGAATGTCATAGTTTGAAATGTGTCCCCCACAGTCTCATGCGTTTGGCAAGGTCATAGCACCTTGAGAGGTGGAGCCTTGTTGGAGGAAAAGTAGTCACAAGGGGTGGGCCTTGATGTGGATTAGTCCCACCCTACACCTAGGAGAAGTCTGCCTTTGCTGCAAGCAGTCTGCAACTCTCAGCTTCCAAGATATCTGCGGTGACTTAGCCTCCTCCAGCTTTGGTCAGAGAACCATGCCACCTCCATTATGAGAAACTGTACCTTCCCTCTGGAACTGTAAGCTGAATAAATCTCCCTTTCTCCCTTAAATTGATTGACTTTGAGTGTTCTCTCATAGCAATAGTTAAGAGTAACTGTTACACCATGTGACCCTGCTATACCACTCCTGGGGATAATCTCCCAAATGCATCATGTTACTATAGTAACACGATGAACACATCCATGTTCATTGCAGCACTATTTATAATAACAAAGTCATGGAATCAACCTAAATGCCGAACAGTCATTGAATGGGTAATGAAAATTTGGAACACTTATGCAATGGAATAGTACTCAGTCATCAATAAAAGAATTACTGGAATTTGCTAGTAAATGGATGGAATTAGAAGAAATCATACTGAATGATTTGCAGGATACTGTCGGAAGTATCCCCGGCACAGAAAGTTGGACACTATGTGTTCTAACTTATAAGTGGATCCTAGTTCCATACCCTCTTAATGACATATTTAAAGGTAAATCTCTGTAACACCCAATGTAAAGGATTATAACCAGGAGAGAAGGGGAAAGAAGATATCAAGAGGAAAGGGACAAAGGAGCACAGTTGAATAGAGAAATTAGGCCATGGTCATGAATAGCCTATACATTGCAAGACAACTGACACTGCTCACTCTCACTTCCCTTCCTGTTCACTTGCTGTTGGATGGGTTTGAAGTGCTGGGCATATCTCCCCAGTCATGGACAGGATAGGAGCTGGGAGTTAGATGGTAGCTGCCTTTCAACTGGGAGGCTGGACCCAGTCATTACTACATGTTACTCCTATTCTTTTCCTATTTTAAAGCCTCTTCTTATATGAAGACCTTTTTTCAAAAACTCTTTTTATCTTTGGTTAGGAGAAGACCTCAACACCCAAATAGGATGCAGCCCAATGCAGTGCAAGAACAGCAAAACTGCGAACAACAACCAAGCATAATTCAGAACACCAATGACCCTACAATGTCCACCTGGAAACAGAGCAGCCAAATTTCTCCCCCTCCTAAAGCTCAAGGAACCTTGTGGATGAGGGGGTGGCAAGACTGTAAGAGGCTAAAGATGGGGAAGTCCACCACTGGACAAGATATTCTGCTCAAGACTAGGCTGCAACCTCCAGGAACTTGCTGCAAGGAGGTTTGACCTACATGAGCTGCACAATGGCTGACATGTCAACAAGCTCCCATAGACTTGTGTGGATCTCAGGGGTGATGGCTTCAGGCAGTAAGATCCAAGGCAGTAAGACAAGGGGTTAGACATGTACAGAAGAGTTTCCATATTAATAAGCAGCCCAGGAAGGGACCCCAAGGTCCTGCCACAGAGTCCTGAACCTTCACTAGTGTAGACAGCTCAGAGGGAACTTCAGGGCCCATATAAGCTGATGGAATGGAGGATGGGAGGGAGTAGGTACGAAAATACCAAGAAAGGGGAAGGAGGGAAGAACGGGGGGGAAAAAAGGAAAGATAGGGAAAAGGGGGAAAAAGAGGGAGGAGAGGAAGAGGGAGGGAGGGGCAAGGATGCCTACTCATTGAGCTTGTATAACAAGGTTAAAAAATTTTTTTAATATTTTTTATTATCTCCGCTCATACAAACTTAATAGGTACACTGGTTCCCTCCCTCCCTCCTCCCCCCCTACGCCCCTGCTCCCCCTCCCCTCAGCCCTCCCTCCCCACCCCCAGTGCATCCCCTCCCCCAATTCCCAGAGAATCCTTGAATGTGCATGTCAAACTCTCCTCTGGGTCCTCCTCTCCGATGACGTACAAGGACCCAGCGGCATTTCCCTGAACCCTTTACTTTGTTCCCCTTAAGCATAGGAACACTATTTTGGCTGTCAATCCCTTGCCTCCAAGGATCTTGGTGCTTTTAGCAAATGCTAGACTTTGTGGGGTCAGTAGTGTGTTGGACATTGCACACGGCATGCAAAGTCCAATTATGATTGCTTCGGCCCTAACTTGTGTGGAGTATCTTGCATATCATTGCTCCTCCCATCCTTGTGCTCTTACACTCTTACCGCCCCCTCTTCTGCAAATGTCCCTGAGCTTCAGGATGGGGAGAGATTAGTCTGGCCTACTTCTAGGTGATTGATATAGAGTCTCTGAAGTTCTGGATTATGGTTTGTTGATTTTCTTTTGCAGTTTTGCTGCTCCTGCAATGCCCTTCACTCCATCTTGATGGGTACTGAATGTCACCCCCTGGCCAGAGATAAAAAGCTGTAAAACTAGAGTCTTGTTATAAGAGTATATTTAAAGGTAGATGTAATAAAAGTAGGAAACCTCAGTGAGGGAAAGGTCAGTCACCCATTTGCAAAATGATTACTTTTTATCAGCGAGACTATATGCCCTCCCCTTTTGGTGAGATCACACCCTCTCAGTTGTAAATGATCAGGAACGAAAAGACTGTGAACATAACCAGATGTCTCATTGCTTACTTGCAGTCCTTGATGGAGGCCTATTTTCTCTGCTGTAACATGGTCCCCTCTCTCCTTGTTTTTGGTGTGGCCCTCCTACCCCATCCCTCCTGTTCATACTCCTTGCAATTACTGTATTACAGAGATTTATCATCGAGTGTCTCTAGGTGGGCTAGGTGGGTTTGGTACTAGGAGCCACCTATTAGGGAATACATACGGCACTTAATTTTCTCGGTCTGGGGTACTGCACTCAATATAATTGTTTCTAATGACATCCATATCGGGGAAAATTCCAGTAATTCATCATTTTTTATGGCTGAGTAGTACTCCATTGTATAGATATACCACAGTTTCCTTATCCACTCGTCAACTGTTGGACATTTGGGTTGATTCCGTGACTTTGCTATTGTAAACAGTGCTGCTATGAACATGGTTGCACTTGTGCTATCGAGGTGAAACTCTGCTGCATAGGGGGTTATTTCCAAAAGTGGTATCGCAGGGTCATATGGCATTTCGATTTTTAATTTCTTTAAGAATCTCCAGAGGGCTCGCCAGAGTGGCTGCATTCCCACCAGCAATGTAGGAGAGTTCCCCTCTCTCCACATCCTCTCCAGCATTTGGTGTTGTTCGTATTGTGAATTTTTGCCATCCTGACCGGGGTGAGATGATATCTCAGGGAAGTTTTGATTTGCATTTCCCTGATGGCTAACGAAGTGGAGCATTTTTTCACATATTTGTTAGACATTTTAATTTCAACCCTGGTAAAGTTTCTTTTAAGTTCCAGGGCCCATTTTTTAATTGGGCCATTGGTTTCCTTGGTGTTTAGTTTTCTAAGTCCTTTGTGCACTCTGGACAGCATCGTTCTATCAGATGTGTAGTTAGTGAAGATTTTCTCCCATTCTGTGGGTTGCCTTTGAGCTCGTGTTACAATCTCTTTATCTGAACAGAAGCTCTTTAATTTCACAAGATCCCAACTGTTGAGAGTTGGTAGCAGTGACTGTGCCATTGGATTTCTGTTTAGGAACTGTTGGCCTAGCCCAATCAGCTCGAGGGAATTCCCTACCCTTTCAACTATGGTTTTTATACTCTCTGGCCTGATATCAAGGTCCTTGATCCATTTGGAATTAAGTCTTGTACATGGTGACAAGTACGGGTGCAGCTTTAATCTTCTGCATGTGGAGATACAGTTTTGCCAGCGCCGTTTGTTGAAGATACTGTTCTTTTTCCATTGGATTTTTTGGGCTCCTTTGTCAAATACCAAATGGCTGTAACTTTGCGGGCTTATATCTGGGTCTACAACCCTTATCCATTGATCTGTGTGTCTATTTTGGAGCCAGTACCAGGCTGTTTTTACAACAATGGTTTTGTAGTATAGACTAAGGTTTGCTATGGTGATACCTCCAGTAGTGTTTTTGTTACTCAGGATTGTCTTTGCTATCCTGGGTCTTTTGTGCCTCCATATGAATTTTGAGATTGTTTGTTCAACTTCTTTAAAGAATTGCTTTGGGATTTTAATTGGTATAGCATTGAATTTGTATATTGCCTTTGGTAGGATGGTCATTTTTACGATGTTGACTCTGCCAATCCAGGAACAAGGGAGGTCTTTCCACCTTCGGATGTCTTCTGCAATTTCTTTCTTTAGGGTTTTAAATTTTTCATTGTGAAGGTCTTTTACCTCCTTGGTTAGGTTTACACCAAGGTATTTCATTTTTTTAGGGGTTCTAGTGAATGGGATTGTTTCTCTCAAGGCTTTTTCACTTCTTTCATTCTGGGCATATAGGAAAGCCACTGATTTTTGTACGTTTATTATGTATCCTGCTACCCTGCTGAACTTCTCAATTAGTTCCAGGAGCTTCCTGGTGGAGTTTTTGGAATCACTCAGGTATGAGATCATGTCATCTGCAAATAGGGAAAGCTTGACTTCTTCCTTGCCGATTCAAATCCCTTTGATGTCCCTTTCTTGTCTTATGCCTCAGCTAAGACTTCAAGTACAATATTGAATAAAAGTGGTGAGAGTGGACAGCCTTGTCTAGTTCCTGATCAAAGTGGGAATGCTTCCAATTGTTCCCCATTGAGTATAATCCTTGCTGTAGGCTTGTTGTATACAGCTTTTATTATATTCATAAAGATTCCTTCCATTTCTACTGTCTCTAGCGTTTTTATCATAAAAGGCTGTTGGATCTTGTCAAAAGCTTTTTCTGCATCTATCAAGAGTATCATGTGGAGCTCCACGCCGACGCGCCCATCCTCCCTTTAACAACCCACCCCGCTCCGCCGGTGGGGACGCGCGCGCGCACGGTACAACCGGGCCTCACCCCGCGCCCTAGGACTGCAGGCCAAATAATTCAGTTTAGTGAAATTGAGAGATCTTAAGAGTTAAAATGACAATGCCAAAGTCAACGTGCAAATCCATGAGAAGCAACACTCAAGTAAACAAATTTCCCACTGAAGAAATTAATCCCATAATGTTAGACTCCAACAAGAACAAACCAGCGGAAAACGGCCAACAAAGCCTCACCCAGGATAAAGTCTTTCAAAATATGATCATTACCATGTTCAATACTATGAAAGAGGAAATCTGGGAGGAATTACATAATGGAATCGATCGCTTTGAAGAGGAACACAACAGATATCTGGAGGAGTTGAGAAAAACAGTGCAAGAAACAAAAAGTGGCATAGAGCAGTTAAAACAAACTCAAGCAGAGTTTAAAACTGAGCTTAAAGACAAGTTATCTTCAACCCAGAACGCCACAGAGAGTCTTATCAACAGAACTAACGAAGCAGAAAACAGAATTTCAGACCTTGAAGATAAAGTGGGACTACTAACCAGCTCAATGGAAGAGGTTGTTAAAGCCAAAAACGTACTTGAGAGAAATATCCAAGAGATATGGGACACCCTGAAGAAGCCTAACGTGCGTATTCATGGAATACCAGAGCAAGAATCTCAAAATACCACCCCTGAGGAAATTGTTCAAACCATCATCAAGGAAAACTTTACTCATATAAAAAAAGAGAGGCCCATCCATATACAAGCGGCATTCTGCACCCCAAACAGATACGACCAAAATAGAAGCATGCCACAGCAAATAATAGTTAAAACACTCTACATTCAAGATAAAGAACTGGTGCTGAGAGCTTCAAGGGAGAAAAAACAAGTCACTTTTAAAGGTAAACCTATTAAAATAACAAATGACTTCTCAGTCGAAACAGTAAAAGCAAGAAGAGCTTGGAGAGACATACTTCAAGTATTGAATGAGCAAAAATGTCAACCCAGGCTGATTTACCCTGCAAAACTATCTGTCATTATCGAGGGACAAAGAAAAATTTTCCAGCACAAAGACAACTTGAAGGGATACATGTCCACCAAACCAGGCCTTCAGAAAATGCTAGAAATGATACTCAAGCGTGAAGAAAAAAACAGGCATATCCAGGAGAACAGAAGGCAAATATAACACCATTAAAAGCGAAGCAATACACTTATAAAAGCTACTAAACATAATAAATGTCTGGAATTAATAGTTTCTCCATTATAAAACTAAATGTTAATGGACTTAATTCACCGATCAAGAGACACAGATTACAAACTTGGATTAAAAATCACAATCCATCAATCTGCTGCCTGCAGGAAACCCATCTCACCACAAAAGATAGGCACGCTCTAAAAATAAAAGGCTGGTCAACAATTCTACAAGCAAATGGAAGCAGGAAACAGGCAGGGGTAGCCATTATGCTATCAGACAACGTGGATTTCAAACCAAAGAAAATTATAAGAGACACGGATGGATACTACATTTTAGTCACAGGTACAATTCACCAGGAAGACTTCACAATACTGAACATATATGCACCCAATACGGGCCCCTCCACATTCATTAAGAAAACCCTACAGCGTCTAAAGCAAGAAATCAACCCCCAAACGATAATTCTTGGGGACTTCAACACCGCCCTCTCAACATGGGATAGATCAAGAGGTCAAAAGCGTAACAGAGACACTTTGGAACTTAATCAAACCCTGAAAGAAATGGATCTTACAGAACTCTATCGAACTTTTCACCCACGCACCAAAGAATACACATTTTTCTCAGCAGCACATGGAACTTTCTCTAAAATAGATCACATATTGGGCCACAAAATGAATCTACACATATACAAGAAAGTTAAAATTCTAACCTGTGCCCTATCAGACCACCACGGCCTAAAGCTGGACATCCACAACACATCAAACAAGAGAAAATACACTAACTCCTGGAAACTTAACACTATGATGCTGAATGAGAACTGGGTTCAGGAAGAAATTAAAAAGGAAATTCAAGATTTCCTGAAAGTGAATGGTAACGAAAATACAACTTACCAAAATCTCTGGGACACAATGAAAGCTGTTTTAAGAGGTAAGTTCATAGCTCTTAATGCCTACGTCGAAAATTGAAAACATCAGAAATAAACAACTTAACAATGCAGCTTAAAGCTTAAGAGAAACTAGAGCAATCTGATCCCAAAAGTAGTAGAAGAGAGGAGATTAGCAAAATAAGGGGAGAAATATCTGAAATCGAGATTAAGAAAACGATAGAAAAAATCAACCAGTCAAAAAGCTGGTTCTTTGAAAAAATCAACAAGATTGATACACCCCTAGCTAAACTAACCAAAAGCAAGAGAGAGAAAACCCAAATTAACAAAATTAGAAATGAACATGGAGTTATCACTACTGATACCCAAGAAATCCAGAGAATTATAACATCATATTTCAAAAACTTAAACTCTGTGAAATATGACAACAGAAAAGAGATGGATGAACTCCTAAGTAAACACAACTTACCTAAATTGAATCAGGAAGTTGTGAATTATTTAAATAGTCCTATAACATATAAGGAAATTGAGGAAGTAATCTCGAATCTTCCCACCAAAAAATGTCCTGGACCAGATGGATTCAGCCCAGAGTTCTACCAGACATTTAAGGAGTTAATAACACCAATACTCCTTAAACTGTTGCATCAAATAGCAAAGGAAGGAACACTACCAAATTTCTTCTATGAAGCTAATATTGTTTTAATCCCAAAACCTAATAAAGATTCACTTAAAAAAGAAAACTGTAGGCCGATCTCTCTGATGAACACAGACGCAAAGATTCTCAACAAAGTCTTAGCAAATCGGATTCAAAAACATATTAAATAGATCATTCACGGGGACCAAGTAGGCTTCATCCCGGCACACAAGGTTGGTTCAACCTACGCAAATCAATAAATGTAATTCATCATGTAAACCAGTCCAAAGTCCAAGACCACATGATACTCTCGATAGATGCAGAAAAAGCTTTTGACAAGATCCAACAGCCTTTTATGATCAAAACGATAGAGACAGTAGGAATGGAAGGAATCTTTATCAATATAACAAAAGCTGCATACAACAAGCCCACAGCAAGGATTGTGCTCAATGGGGAACAATTGGAAGCATTCCCACTTTGATCAGGAACTAGACAAGGCTGTCCACTCTCACCACTTCTATTCAATATTGTACTTGAAGTCTTAGCTGAAGCCATAAGACAAGAAAGGGACATAAGAGGGATTCAAATCGGCAAGGAAGAAGTCAAGCTATCCCTATTTGCAGATGACATGATCTTATACCTGAGTGATCCCAAAAACTCCACCAGGAAGCTCCTTGAACTAATTGAGAAGTTCAGCAGGGTGGCAGGATACAAAACAAATGTGCAAAAATCAGAGGCCTTCCTATATGCCCAGAATGAAAGAAGTGAAAAAGCCTTGAGAGAAACAATCCCATTTACTATAGCCCCTAAAAAAATTAAATACCTTGGTATAAACCTAACTAAGGAGGTAAAAGACCATTACAATGAAAACTTTAAAACCCTAAAGAAAGAAATAGCAGAAGACACCAGAAGGTGGAAAGTCCTCCCTTGTTCCTGGATTGGCAGAATCAACATCGTAAAAATGACCATCCTACCAAAGGCAATATACAGATTCAATGCTATACCAATCAAAATCCCAAAGCAATTCTTCAAAGAAGTTGACCAAACAATCTCAAAGTTCATATGGAGGCACAAAAGACCCAGGATAGCAAAGACAATCCTGAGTAACAAAAACACAGCTGGAGGTATTGCCATACCAAACCTTAGTCTATACTACAAATCCATAGTTATAAAGACAGCCTGGTACTGGCTCCAAAATAGACACACAGATCAATGGATAAGGATTGAAGACCCAGATATAAGCCCGCAAAGTTACAGCCATTTGGTCTTTGACAAAGGGGCCCAAAGAATCCAATGGAAAGAGAACAGCATCTTCAACAAATGGTGCTGGCAAAACTGGATCTCCACATGCAGAAGATTAAAGCTGGACCCGTACTTGTCACCATGTACAAGACTTAATTCCAAATGGATCAAGGACCTTGATATCAGGCCAGAGAGTATAAAAACCATAGTTGAAAGGATAGGGAACTCCCTCGAGCTGATTGGGCTAGGCCAACATTTGCTAAACAGACATCCAATGGCACAGTTACTGCTACCAACTGTCAACAGTTGGGATCTTGTGAAATTAAAGAGCTTCTCTTCAGATAAAGAGATTATAACGCGAGCTCAAAGGCAACCCACAGAATGGGAGAAAATCTTCACTAACCACACATCTGATAGAACTCTGCTGTACAGAGTGCACAAAGAACTTAGAAAACTAAACACCAAGGAAACCAATGGCCCAATTAAAAAATGGGCCCTGGAACTTAAAAGAAACTTTACCAGGGATGAAATTAAAATGTCTAACAAATATCTTCAAAAATGCTCCACTTCCTTAGCCATCAGGGAAATGCGAATCAAAACTTCCCTGAGATATCATCTCACCCCGGTCAGGATGGCAAAAATCCACAATACAAACAACAACAAATGTTGGTGAGGATGTGGAGAGAGGGGAACTCTCCTACATTGCTGGTGGGAATGCAGGCTCATACAGCCACTCTGGTGAGCCGTCTGGAGATTCTTAAAGAAATTAAAGATTGAAATGCCATATGACCCTGCTATTCCACTATTGGGAATAACCCCCCATACAGCAGAGGTTCACCTCGATAGCACAAGCTCGACCATGTTCATAGCAGCACTGTTTCCAATAGCAAAGTCATGGAATTAGCCCAAATGTCCAACAGTTGACGAATGGATAAGGAAAGTGTGGTATATCTATATAATGGAGTACTACTCAGCCATCAAAAATGATGAATTACTGGAATTTGCCGGGAAATGGATGTCATTAGAAACAATTATATTAAGTGAAGTATCCCAGTCCCACAAAATTAAGCGCCGTATGTACTCCCTAATAGGCGGCTCCTAGTACCAAACCCACCCAGCCCACCTAGATACAGTAATTGCAAGGATTATGAACAGGAGGGATGGGGTAGGAGGGCCACACCAGAAACAAGGAGAGAGGGGACCATGTTACAGCAGGGAAAATAGGCCTCCACCATGGACCCAAATAAGTAATGAGATATCTGATTAAGTTCACAGACTTTTGTTCCTGATCATTTACTACTGAGAGGGTGTGATCTCACCAGAAGAGGAGGGCATATAGTCTGGTAGATAAAAAGTAACCATTTTGCAAATGGGTGATAGACCCCTCCCTTACTATGGTTTCCCTCTTTTATTACATCTACCTTTGAATGTGCTTTTATCACAAGACTCTAACAGCTTTTTGTCTCTGGCAAGGGGGTAACATATAATGCCCACCAGGATGGAGTGAAGGGCATTGCAGGAGCAGCAAAACTGCAAAAGAAAATCAACAAACCACAATCCAGAACTTCAGAGACTCTATATCAACCACCTAGAACTAGGCCAGCTTAGTCTCTCCCCATCTTGAAACTCAGGGAAATTTGCGGAAGAGGGGGCGGTAAGAGTGTAAGAGCAAAAGGATGGGAGGGGCAATGATATATAAGATACTCTATACTAGTTAGGGCTGAAGCAATCATAATTGGACTTTGCATGCCCTACGCATTGTCCATCCCACTGTGGACCTCACAAAGTCTAGCATCTGCTAAAGGCACCAAGAGCCTTGGAGGTAAAGGATTGGCAGCCACAGCAGTGTTCCTATACCTAAGGGAAACATGGGAAAGGGTTCAGGGAAAGGCCACTGGGTGCTTGTACGTCATCGGAGAGGAGGGCCCAGAGGAAAATCAGGCATGCACAAGAAAGGACTCTCTGGGAATTGGGGCGAGAGGCACTGGGGGATGGGGAGGGAGAAGGGTGGTGAGGGGGAATAGTGGGTACGGGGGGAGGAGGAGGAGGAAGGGAGGGAACTGGTGTACCTAATAAGTTTGTATGAGCTGAAATAAAAAAAAAAAAGAAATCAACTTCCAAAAAAATGGAAAAAAAAAAAAGAGTATCGTGTGGTCTTGGACTTTGGACTGGTTTATATTATGAACTACATTTATTGATTTGCGTATGTTGAACCAACCTTGTGTGCCGGGGATAAAGCCTACTTGGTCCCCGTGAATGATCTTTTTGATATGTTTTTGAATCCGATTTGCTAAGACTTTGTTGAGAATCTTTGCATTTGTGTTCATCAGAGAGATCAGCCTATAGTTTTCTTTTTTAAGTGAATCTTTATTAGGTTTTTTGGATTAAAACGATATTAGCTTCATAGAAGGAATTTGTTAGTGTTCCTTTCTTT
Organism: Typhlomys cinereus; assembly: GCA_023101885.1. Lineage (NCBI taxonomy): Eukaryota > Metazoa > Chordata > Mammalia > Rodentia > Platacanthomyidae > Typhlomys > Typhlomys cinereus. The sequence goes on from JALPQD010000079.1 coordinate 3,825,242, forward strand.
GGTATTTGATGGAACAGTTTAAGGAGTATTGGTGTTATTAACTCCTTAAATGTCTGGTAGAACTCTTGGCTGAATCCATCTGGTCCAGGACATTTTTTGGTGGGAAGATTCGAGATTACTTCCTCAATTTCCTTATATGTTATAGGACTATTTAAATAATTCACAACTTCCTGATTCAATTTAGGTAAGTTGTGTTTACTTAGGAGTTCATCCATCTCTTTTCTGTTGTCATATTTCACAGAGTTTAAGTTTTTGAAATATGATGTTATAATTCTCTGGATTTCTTGGGTATCAGTAGTGATAACTCCATTTTCATTTCTAATTTTGTTAATTTGAGTTTTCTCTCTCTTGCCTTTGGTTAATTTCGCTAGAGGTGTATCACTCTTATTGAGTTTTTCAAAGAACCAGCTTTTTGACTGGTTGATTTTCTCTATCATTTTCCTAATCTCGATTTCAGATATTTCTCCCCTTATTTTGCTGATCTCCTCTCTTCTACTGTTTTTGGGATCAGATTGCTCTAGTTTTTCTAAATCTTTAAGCGCATTGTTAAGTTGTTTATTTCTGATGTTTCCATTTTTTTGATGTAGGCATTAAGAGCTATGACCTTACCTCTTAAGATAGCTTTCATTGTGTCCCAGAGATTTTGGTAAGTTGTATTTTCATTATCGTTCACTTTCTGGAAATCTTGAATTTCCTTTGTAATTTCTTCCTGAATCCAGTTCTCATTCAGCATCATAGTGTTAAGTTTCCAGGAGTTAGTATACTTTCTGTCTTTTGTTGTGTTGTGAATGTCCAGCTTTAGGCCGTGGTGGTCTGATAGGGCACAGTCTAGAATTTCAACTTTCCTGTATATGTGTAGATTCATTTTTTGGCCCAATATGTGATCTATTTTAGAGAAAGTTCCGTGTGGTACTGAGAAAAATGTGTATTCTTTGGTGCGTGGGTGAAAAGTTCGTTAGAGATCTGTAAGGTCCATTTCTTTAAGGGTTTGATTAAGTTCCAAAGTGTCCGTGTTAAGCTTTTGACCTGTTGATCTATCCCATGTTGAGAGGGCAGTGTTGAAATCCCCAAGAATTATCATTTGGGGGTTGATTTCTTGCTTTAGACGCTGTAGGGTTTTCTTAATGAATGTGGAGGGGCCCGTATTGGGTGCATATATATTCAGTATTGTGAAGTCTTCCTGTGACTAAAATGTAGTATCTATCTGTGTCTCTTATGATTTTTTTTGGTTTGAAGTCCACTTTGTCCTACAGCATAATGGCTACCCCTGCCTGTTTCCTGGTTCCATTAGCTTGCAGAATTTTGGACCAGCCTTTCATTTTTAGGATGTGCCTATGTTTTGTGGTGAGATGAGTTTCCTGAAGGCAGCAGATTGATGGGTTGTGATTTTTAATCCCAGTTTGTAATCTGTGTCTCTTAATCGGTGAGTTAAGCCCATTGACATTTAATTCTGGACATTTTTTATGTTTAGTGGATTTTCTAAGCTTATTGTTTTACATTTATATTTTTGTGGTATTATACTTCCCTTCTGTCCTCCTGGATATGCTTGTTCTTTTCTTCAAGTTTGCGTATCATTTCTAGCATTTTTTGAAGGCCTGGTTTGGTAGACATGTATCCCTTCAAGTTGTCTTTGTGCTGGAAAATTTTTCTTTCTCCCTCAATCATGACAGATAGTTTCACCGGGTATATCAGTCTGGGTTGGCATTTTTGCTCATTTAATACTTGAAGTATGTCTCTTCAAACTCTTCTTGCTTTTACTGTTTCCATTGAGAAGTCATTTGTTATTCTAATAGGTTTGCCTTTAAAAGTGACTTGCTTTTTTTCTCTTGAAGCTCTCAGCACCTTTTCCTTGTCTTGAATGTTGAGTGTTTTGACTATTATTTGCCGTGGCGATTTTCTATTTTGATCGTATCTGTTTGGAGTGCGAAATGCCTCTTGTATTTGGATCGGCCTCTCATTCTTCAGTTTAGGCAAGTTTTCATTTATGATATTTTGAAAAATTTCCTCAGGGGTGGTATTTTGAGATTCTTGCTCTGGTATTCCATGAATGCGCATGTTAGGCTTCTTCAGGGTGTCACATATCTCTTGAATGTTCCTCTCAAGTATCTTTTTGGTTTTAACAATCTCTTCTATTGAGCTGGTTAATTCTCCCACTTTGTCCTTAAGATCTGAAATTCTATTTTCTTTGTTGTTAGTTCTGCTGATAAGACTCTCTGTTGAGCTTTGGGTTGAAGATAACTTGTCTTTTAGTTCAGTTTTAAACTCTGCCTGAGACTTTTTTAACTGCTCTATGCCTATTTTTGTTTCTTGAACTGTTTTCTCAACTCCTCCAGATGCCTGTTGTGTTCCTGTTCAAAGTGGTTGATTTGGTTGTTTAACTCCTCTTGGATTTCCTCTTTCATAGTATTAATCATGGTAATGATCATACTGTGAAAGTCGTTGCCTTGGGTCTGGCTTTCTTGGCTGTTTTCTGTGAATTTGTTCTGGTTGGAATCCTTCATTAAGGGGTTAATTCTTTCGGTGGAAGATTGGTCTTCTTGGGTTTTGTTTCTCATGGATCTTCACTTTGACTTGGGCATTGTTATTTTGTCTTCTAGGGCTTTTCAGTTTCTGTGTGTTTTTGACTGATTTAGTTGGTATTCCTACACTTGGGCAGTTATTACTAGTGCTTGCCTTGGAGTTTGGTAAGTTTGTCTTTTGTTATTGTTATTTCCTGGTTGAGGCTATTAGGCTGTTAGTACATCAGTTAAGTCAGGTTAAGTAGACAGGTGGTGAGTATTAGTATGGTAGTGCACTTTTACGATTTAGTATTTTGGTGATATGTGAGAGTGAATGGTGCACTCCCTGTAGTTGTATATGTTTTGGGGGTTGCTGTATGGCTAAGTTAATCTACAGTGATTAATATTAGAAAGGAACAGTAAGGTGAAAAAAAAAAGAGGTTTACTTATCTTTGGGCTGGATGTGAAGAAACTCTCCCATGTGATAGAATGATTGTAGAAATTTTCACATGTATGGCCTTTAACGCTTAGAACTTTGCTTGAGTTTTTTTTGGACTCTATTGAATTCTGAGTATCACTATGTCTTCTGTACACCACGTGCGTGGATCCCTGGGGGGCCAGAGAGGCAGAGGGGCTGATGTTGATGGCAGAATTCTTCACCTGGCATCTGGCACTTGGCTTAGTGGCCCTCCCAAGCTCCAGGGATGGAGGAATGTGAGCATGTCCTGTCCAGTTGGGCACACAGGCGTTCGGGAGGAAGAAAGGGGCTGGGGCCCGGGGCACGGCCCAGGCCAAAGCCCGGGGCAGCCTGGGTGCTGCTGGGACACGGGGCAACCTGGGGGTCTGGGGCTGGGCAGACTCACCTGGAGATGGCGGACAAAGGCGGCGGGGGAGGGAGCAAGGGGGCTGGGGTCCTGGGGCACGGCCCAGGCCCTCTCTTCTTTATTTTTATACTTTGACAGTTTCATACATGAATTTAATGAATTTAAGTCATTTACAAACTTATCTGATTCTGTTCCTCCTCCTTTCTCTCATGGAAAACTTTCTCCTTCCCAACTAGTCCCTTTCCTATTACATTTTTTTTTTTTGTGTGTGTGTGTGTGCATGTGTATGGTCCACTGAGTTTCATGTTTTTCTGCATTAGTGTGCACTTGGGCATTTGATGGAGTGTGGAAGATATATCAATGGGGATGCCATTAGAGAACTTCACTTCTCTTCCCATAGCTAATATTAATCCCCAGGTGTCCCTCAGTGAGTTGTGGTGTCTCATAAAGTCTTCCCCCTTCTATGATGAAGTATTGACAGACAATATCATGTGCAGGCCTTATGGAAGTAAACATGGCTGTAGTGAGTTCTTGGGTGCAGCAGCCCTGTCATGTTGAGAAGACATAATTTAATAGCACCTCTTTCTACCTTCTGGCTCTTAACATTCCTTCTGTGCTTTTCTCTAAGCCTTGGAATGTGGGGTGATACAAAAGTTTTCTTTAAGGCCAAACTCTCCACAGTCACTTACTCTGTGTACTTTGGTCAGTTGTGATTGTCTGTATTAAAAGTCTTCCAGTACAAAAAGAAGTTTCTTTGTGGAGGTCTGAGAACTGTACTAATGTAATGTAATATTTAGAAGGTGGTTTCATGTCACATCATACAGCAAAAGAACAGAAGTTTCTTTCCTACTATGGTTTATGAGCTTCACAGACAGAGATTCTTTTTTTTTTTTTTTTTTTTACATTTGTGATGATGTAGTTCTTTTTTATATTTATTTATTTATTTTTCCCAATCATACAAACTTAATAGGTCCCTGGTCCCCTCCCTCCCTCCTCCTCTCCCCAGTCCCCATTGCACCCTCCCCCCCTTTTCCCCTTCCTTTCACCCCTCTCCCTCCCTTTCTCCAAGTGTCTCCCTCTTCCCTCCTCCCATTCCCTGGAGCATCCTTTAGTGTGAATGTCAAACTTCCCTCTGTGTCCTACACTCTAATGAGGTGTAAAGTTTCAGTGGCATTGCCCAGAGTCCTTACTTGTGTTCCCCTTTAGTATAGGAACACTATTGTAACTGTTAATCCCTTGCCTCTAAGGATCCTAGTGCCTGTGATCCATGCTAGACTTTGGGGAGTCATTGACATGTCAGTCATTGCGCAGGTCATGCAAAGTCCAATTATGACACAGCCAGAGATTCTTAACATGCATTATAGTACAAGACATGAGTTTCCTACTGTGGAATGGACCTTAAATACAAGAGCTTAGTTGGCTACCTCCATAAAATTCATGCTGGTAATGTACCAATGGTCATATCTTGCCAGGGTAGTTATTGTGGATCACAGAATTCACAACTTGGTAAAAGCATTGATGTCTTTTTCTCCCCGAGCAACCTATATAGCAGCTTTAAATTCTGTGAAAGCTATCTATGACGTTGTCTTCTTATATTAGTGTCACACAAGCTTCTACTGTTACTTGACTAGCTCCTTGACCAAGTGATAAGGAAACTATATAGGGCTGGCATGCATATTTTTAATTAGAACTACTGACAAATGCTCCTATTGTTAATTTCTGATACTACTTCACTAAAGAAGAAGTCATAGTTAGATACATAGATAGGTGTCAACTTGGTGGTTGAAGGTTCAAGCTCTGTGTACATTTGTAGAGAATTAGTAGTTAACCTCAGAGCAAACCTGCAGGAGAGAAAATAAAACCCTTGGTCTCCTCTAAGCCTTTTGTTTGTGAATATATCAGGAACAATGCAGGGTAACTACTACAGAAGATGAACATTTATCCTTAACATGTATTCAAGTGGAGGAATCACAATTTTAAATGTTTCATTTATCTAAAATAATTTTAGGAAGCGTTGTAATGGGCAGTTCACAATCATTTTGGTTCCCAGGATGGATCTTTTCACTATTAGTAGGATTTAAATGGATTCTGAAGCAATCCCTTCATCTACCCTTATGTTACCTTTCTTTTTCTTGAAAAAAATCAAAAAATTACTGTTTCTTTAGTTATCTTTATGATATAGAGATACAGAATCATAGAATTCTAGGGAATGGTGAACTAAGTCAAGAATATGATAGATTACTTCCCCCTGTGGCTTGTGACCTCCCAATCTACAGGTTCTTAGCCTGGTTTACAGAGTCAGACACTATTTATATTCTTTAGAAGAGGCCTTCAATCCATTCATGTCACTATGACACTATTGAACTGATTGACATATCTTACACAGCACTGATTTAAGATGGATGCTCTTAAAACTTGATAAAGAGGTTCATATGTGAAATTTGTGTTGCAGTTGATTGAAAGAAATATAACAGTTAACATTTTGAGTTGGAAGGAAGTTTTGGAAATGGCCAATGAAAAAAAGCATATTTGAAGTTACCCAGAAGAAGCAATGGTAAAGGTTGGTGTGGATGTTTCAGACATTGAGTACAGTTGAAACTGGAGCAGAATGAATGCCATAAAGTACACTGTGGCTGATGAGACCCTGCATAGTGCTGGAAAGCACAGGTGGGTATGGATTCTGTCCAGAAAGTAGCTCAGCAATTGGTTCATTTCATTTGACAAGTCTCTATAGGTGATTCTGGGGAAAAGAGGAGGGGGAAGATGTGCTGCTCTGTGCTGTCTTTGAAACTAAATGTGTGGGATATGACATGCTGGGTATAGTTTGACTTCCAGTAAAGAGTTGCTTCCTGAAGGGACTTCTCTGGGAAACAGGTTGGAAGATGACAATAAGAAGTATCCTTTGGGAGAATTAGGCTCCCAATAAGAGAAGTTGAGGACCTTTCTAATGTGTTGGTGGCAGAAATGCACCATCCTATTTTGGAAATTAGCTCTGAAGACAGATGCTAAGGATATGAGAACAATGGAAGCCTAATCATGAATCTTGAGTTAAAAGGCATACATTTATTCGATGACACAAAGTGTTGGTTCTAGGGACAATGCTGGGAAGTATGGTGCCCAAACAGAGTGACGTGAGATAATCACTATTTCTTGGTTGTGTTTTGTGACTGTCAGAGATCATAGACAACAGAAGTTCTTTAAGTCCCCTGACTTTTCTGGGAGCAGATGTGTTTCCAAATGTTAATCCCCTCTGTAGTGGGCAATGTCCATTTCCTCTTTGTGTTTTGTTTTTCTCCAAAGTTGACCCCAGGACCTCTCTCCACATCATATTCTAACCTGTTGACATGACCTCCTTGGGGCTGCTCCCTAGAGAGTACCAGAACACTTCAGCTGGGTCAGAGAGGCATGATTGACTAGAAGAAAGCCAAGCACAATACATCTTTTCCATCTGTACTGAGTTGACTTTGGAGTTTATCTCTTCTAAGGCCAGTTCAAGGAAATCCCTTTGTTTTTTTGTTTCAAAAGTGACCATATGATAGTGTTGTCTTCCTTTAAAGAAAAGTATGCACCTATTTTCACTATAAATCAAGCTACAAGCTTTATGACATCAATTTCCAGATCAGAACCACTATTCCAATGAAAATCTCTTCTGATAGGATCTACAATTATTTTTTAAGATTTTTATTTATTCATGTGTGTGTATGTGTGTGTGTGTGTGTGTGTGTGTGTGTGTCTGTCTGTCTGTCTGTCTGTCTGTATGTGTATGTGTCTGTGTGTGTCCCTGTGGGGGACCAAGGGTGACTTGGGAATCATTGTGGATTGCTTCTACTTCCTTTGTGCTTTGCTCTGAGATTTCCCAGGCTGTGCCCACCATGGCCGGAAGTTGCTGCCATTTTCACCTGGTGTTTTTAGGTGGGACCTGGGATCCAAACTCAGGATCTTCTGTTTACGAGGCAGAGGCTTAACCCCTGAGCCATCTCTCCAGTCCCCAAGATCTACAATTCTTAACGAGATACTTATTTCTGGTAAGTGTCCCTATGATTACTGTCAGAACAACAAAAGTCTTTTGACAGTTTCCATGTCCCTATGATAAACAAATGGAAAGTGAAATGAGCCAGGGAAGCACACTTTCATGCCTCATTGTATAAGAACATTTTTCTTATCTGGAGGTGAAAAGGACACCTCTCAAACAGCCACAGAGATTGGTAAATCCTGCACCAAAATTACCTTTTTTCTGTATTGTAGTAAGCAATGGAGTAATATTTACTATCTCAACAAGCTAGGTTTTAGATTGGTGTATGTTAATCCAAGGGTGAGAACTAGGTGAATAGTGAGAAGAAAAAAGTAAAGAACTTGGCATCAAGAGATATAACAGAGGTCTTTTTTCCTTAATAGGAAAAGAACCGGGGGGGGGGGAAATACTAGGTAGACATGTTTGCCACTTAAATCAGGATAGTTCACAGACTGGGAAGCTGGGCAGCACTGGAATTCTCACTGAATGACCCTGTAACCTAGTTCTGTTATTTATAAAACTAGGGTCATAGCATTTTCTTGAAACATCATTAGATCTTACTAGCACATAGAACTTATTCTTCCTTCACTGCTTTCCATTTCAGAAAATACACTAATCAGTTGGTCCCCAAATCCTTGACACATCTTTTTTTATCTCTACCCACATCTAATTCAGAAGCAAATCCTGCAAGTTCGACATCCAAAGCTAAGTAGAAGTTTGCTTCTGGCATTTTCTAGCAAGTTTCTGGTCAGTACCTGGCTGTCTCTCCAGAGAATTCACATCTTTATCTCCTTAAACTGACTTATCCTTCCCTGATCTCTGGTAAATAGCACCTTGTAGAAATGAATTTTGGCTCATGACTTTCTACATATAATACAGTTCACGTTTCATACCCCTGTCTATTGGTTATAAGGTCCTCGCTAATCATTACTTACCTGACTCTCTGACTTTATACTCCTACACTCTTCCATTAGACTCAGCAAGTTCCGGCCATTCTGGCAATATCGTTTCACTCACAAGAACACAGGAGACTGCCCTGAATCAAAGCATTTCCTGGGCTTTCTCTCTACCTGGGATACAAAAATTTCCACATACTTACCAAGCTCCTGTCATTGCATGACTGGTTCTCTGCTTCTTGAGGTCTCAGAGATCATCCTCACACTTCTCTTACTTGAAAAGAGCAACTATACCCTTATATGTCCTATGGCATTGCGCTAATTCCATTTCATTAATTAGACTTCTCATTTGTACATGTTGCATTGTTCTTGTGCTTTTTCATGTTTGTTGTTGGTTGTTCCCAAACATAACATACATGAGTAAAAGGACCTATTTGTCTTGTTAAAGTACCTGCAATGGTGCCTGATACATAGTAGTGATTCTATATATTTTTGTTGGAAATTAATAATAGCTGTGTGAATAATAAGAAAGGATTTACACGATGATTTGGAGAAATCTTAGGAGAGAAAGGATCTGGGCAGTTTTCCACTTCTATTCTCTGTATTATGCTCTGCCTACTAATATGCTCCAAATTTGTCTGGTAAAATTTCATTGGTTGCTTCTTCAGTGCCCCAAAACTTTGACTGTTTATTTTGGTTTAATATCCTATCATCCCATTTTATATTTCTTAACACTCTAAAGCCTGAAATGCAAGGTAAAAGAATTAGAATTTATTTTAGGAAATAGGCTTTTTTTTCCTTTTATGTGTTCCCAGTGATTTTTTTTCCCCTTTGCTAGTGGGATTGGTTTAGGTGTATTCAGGGCTCATAAGCCACAGATTTAAGATGATCTGTGTCAATAGAGTGTTTTATTCTCTGTTAGGAAGTGGCTCTCAGAGAGCAGCTGAAAGATGCTATCATCTGTGAATAAATAAAAACTCCTCAGATGTTTGTGTCAGTGGTGTTCTGGGTTAGTTTCTTCCAGTTTGTTGCTGAGAGTCACCTGCCCTGGAACTCTGCAAATAGGTAATGCTGTCCTTGTCTTTTAGCTAAAGCAGACCTTCCCCTATGCATAGTGGTTGAATCCATTGCCACTGCTATACTGAGAGGTAATGAGGTACTGAACTAACTGGCTGGCAGCCCAGTGGCAACAGTGATAGTACCATGGTTGCCATCAGCATAAGGAAGAGGTTTTAGTACTTCCCAAGGCCAGCCCCTAAGCTGTGGGTTCCCTTAAGGACCATTTAACAATGCAGTCTTCAAAATGAGAGAGCAAAACTATTTCCTACCTGTCCAGGTTTATAATAAGGGAAGTCGATTTTATATCTTCTAAAGCCACTGACTCTCTACTCTGAGGAAATGCTGGAAAATTGGGACCCATCACCCAGGTGTTTGCTGTTCAGTGAACTAGATTATTGTTGTTGTTGGCTTGAATTTCTATCTACATCTGCATAAATGTATTTATCTCATTTTTTTGTGAAGTTAGGTGTATCTGTCAGTAATTGGATTTTCTTTTGCCTTACTCCTTTAGACTGTAGTAACTTTAAAGAAATACATGTCAATTATAGGACTGTGTTTATTTTCAGTGGAATGAAAGCAGAGAATGTCATCAAGCTCATGTACTGAACACATCCCTCTTTCCTGTTGCTGTGAGATAACACTGAGCCTCAAACAACTTAAGAGGAGAAGGGAGATTTATTCAGCTTATGATTCTAGAGGATAGATATAGTCCTTTATGGCAGAAAAGGCATGGCTAGCACACAGAAGCTGGAAGATGACCTAAGTCATGTCCATCATGGAGTCTGAGAGCTGCAAAACTGCCAACTGCAAGAGCAGACTACTCTCAGAAGTAGGGTGGGCCTAAACATCCTCAAGGCCCGCCCTCTGTGACTGACTTCCTCCAACAAGTCTCTACTTCTTCAAGGTGCCATGACCTTCCCAAACAACTAAAGATTCAAACACATGAGCCTGTGGGGGACACTCACATTTTAAGCCACGGCAATCACCCTGTGGTTTGAGCATACAGCTGCAAATTTCTTCTTCCTTTTTTTTTTTTTTTAAATCTTGTGTAGGTGTGGATATGTATGTGTGTATGGATATATGTAGGTGAATATGGGTATATCAGAAGACATGGTATGTAATTGTGTAGGCCAAAGATTGACTTCAGGAATCATCCTGGATTGTTTTTCTCTAGGGTTTCTCAGACTCTGCCTTTCAGGACTGGAAGTGCAGGCTACCCCCATTTCTGCCTGGTGTTTTTATATGGAATATGGGATCCAAAATCAGGTCCTGTTGCTTGTAAGGTGAAGGTTTTAACCCTTAAGCCATATCTTCATCCCTGCACATTTGTTTTTATTTATTTTTCCCACTAATACAAACAATAGGTACCCTGTCCCCTCCCTCCCTCCACCCCTCTCCGGTCCCTGTTGCTTCCTCCCCCTTTTCCCCTTCCTTTCCCCCCTCACTCCCTTTCCCCAGTGCCCCCTCTCCCCACCCCCATCCCTGGAGCATCCTTTAGTGTGCATGGCAAACTTCCCTCTGGCTCCTCCTCTTTGATGAGGTGTAAGGACTCAGTAGCATTGCCTAGAGACTTTTCTTGTGTTCCCCTTAAGGAACACTATTGTGGTTGTTAATCCCTTGCCTGTAAGGATCCTAGTGCCTGTGATCCATGCTATACTTTGGGGGTGGGGTCAATGATATGTCAGTCGTTGTGAAGGTCATGCAAAGTCTTATTATGGTTACTTCAGCACTAACTTGTGTGGAGTATCTTGCATATCGTTGCTCCTCCCCATTTTTAGGCTCTTACAATCTACCACCCCCTCTTCTGCAAATTTCCCTGAGCTTTAGGATGGGGAGAATTTAGGCTGGCCTGGTTCCAGGTGATTAATGTAGGGTTTCTGATGTTCTGAATTATGGTTTCTTGTTTTGTTTTTTTTTTTTTCAGTTTTGCTGTTCCTGCACCACCCTTGGCTCCATGTTGATGGGTTTTGGATGTCCCCTCCTAGCCAGAGATAAAAGGTTGTTAAAATAGAGTCTTACTATAAGAGTAGATTCAAAGGTAGATGGAATAAGAGTAGGAGACCACGGTGAAGGTGTGTGTGTGTGTCTCCCATTGCTGCAAATTTCTTTTTTTTAAAAACATTTTTTATTATTATTTCCGCTCATACAAACTTAATAGGTACACCGGTTCCTCCCTCCCTCCTCTTCCCCCCAACCCCTCTGTTCCCCCTCTCCTCACCCCTCTATTCCTATCCCCCAGTGCCTCCCCCCCAGTCCCCAGAGAATCCTTTAATGTGCATGCCTGACTCTACTCTGGGCCCTCCTCTCCGATGACGTACAAGGACCCAGTGGCATTTCCCTGAACCCTTTCCTGTGTTTCCCTTAAGCATAGGAACACTACTGTTGCTGTCAATCCCTTGCCTCCAAGGATCTTAGTGCCTTTAGCAAATGCTAGACTTTGTGGGGTCAATAGTGTGTTGGACATTGCGCAGGGCATGCAAAGTCCAATTATGATTGCTTTGGCCCTAACTTGTGTGGAGTATCTTGCATATCATTGTTCCTCCCATCCTTGTGCTCTTACAATCTTACCGCCCCCTCTTCCACAAATTTCCCTGAGCTTCTAGATGGGGAGAGATTAGTCTGGCCTAGTTCTAGGTGGTTGATATAGAGTCTCTGAAGTTCTGGATTATGGTTTGTTGATTTTCTTTTGCAGTTTTCCTGTAAATTTCTTATAACCTTAATTGTCCTTTTCATTTTTCAATGTTCTATATCTTTTCAAATGACATATCAAACCAATTAAGACTCCCAGGACTTTAATCATCGATAAGCCTTTTTTTGATATGAAAAGGCTAACAAATGATATTATTTAGAGAACTGGTTGAGAGTTAGTTTACCAGTCAATAGACTTTCAGTCATGTCTTGTCCTTTTCACTGTTAATTTCAAAGATAATATTAGTTGCATCCTACCTGATTTACTAGAGAAATAAATGTCGACCATGAAGGAAAAAGTGTGTCCTAAACTAGAAAGCTTTGGAAAATGTGTAAGGATTCTTAGGGTCAGAGATAGTAAAGCAAATCCTCACTACAGCAACCTCTTCTGACCTATTTTCTATAAAATCTCTCCTTACTATTTCCTTTTTTAGCTTCAGATTTACTGCATATCCCTAAGCCAATTGCATTACTGTTATGAATAAAGATTCCTCCTTTATTCTCTCTCTTTGGGTATGCTCTAACAGAAATGCAAAATCTTGGCCTGGCTGGAGCTATGGATTTCTCTGTTGGACTGAAATTAGTTGTGATACTTTTTGCTCAGAGCATCTAGGGCTAGGGAAAATCATGAAGAATGGTTAGTACACCAAAGAAAGGAAAACCAGTCCATCAGAAAAAGAGAAATGCTACTCTGAAGACAAGGAAGAAAGAAGCTTTCAGAGACATGTAAGAGGTCATGTGATTAGAGCTAACTGAGTGAATGGGCCAAGGAAAATTAGTGGTGGTAGAAATAGGGGGGCTATGTCTTTTTTTTTATTCAATTGTGCATGTGTGAGTGTGTGCATGTGTGTGTATGTGTGTGTGTGTGTAGAACCACGGGTGAATTCGAGAACCACCATGGACCACCTCCACCTCCTCCTTGTTTACTCTGCCCCAGTATTTGCAGGCTCCGCCCTACCAGGACCAGAAACGCAGGCCGCCCCTGCTTCCACCTGGCATCTATACGTGGGGTCTAGGATCTGAACTCAGGACCTTCCGCCTGCAAGGCAGAGGCTTAACCCCTGAGCCACCTCTCCGGCCCCTGGGGGCTATGTCTTTTGCTTGGCTTTTTAAGTTTGGTTTCCTGCAATGGGAGAGCCAATCACATTTCCACTTGTGTTCACTAAATCTGATCAACTATAAGCACATTATTTCCTCCAATATTTGACAAATTTTTATGCACGCATAAAATTTTAAAATGCAAAAAATATTCATTACCTTCATATTTTCCTATTCAAAATGAAAGTTACTGAATAGTATCTATCAGAAAAAACAAACTCTTAGACTTTGCTTACTTACTTTTTGTGAATATGTCCATGAGGAGATTGGATTGTTTCTCAATATGAACAGTCTGCTGACTATCTGAACACAGGCAGGAAATAGCATATTACAAGGAAACCTAATATTTGCTCCTGAGATAAGAAAGATGGCCATAGCAAGAGTTCAGGTCCATGATTTCGATTTGCTGAAGGTTGTAGAATGCTCATCACTATAGAATGTACCTGAGGAACTTCTGGATAAACTCCAAAATGCCATGACACTGATCTCTTCACTACTAGAAAATAGGCCTCACAGAGAAGATGGAATTTGAAGCAAGATTTACAGAAAGTTAAGAACTGAGGCAACATTTTAACTGTGGAAAGATATTATAGGAAGTCAGAACAGTGATTAAAAGAGATTCTGAGGTAGAATCTTGTCTGACATGTTTGAAAAACAGCAAAATACCCAGTGTCATGTGGTTCCCCAGGCACTATTGAGGGAGAGATAACTATGAGGGAGGGGAGAAGGGAGGGAGAGGACGAGGGTACCTATTGAGCTTGTATGATTAGGAAAAAGAAAAATAAAATTTGGGAGAAAAAAAAAGGAAAGAGAAGGGAAAATTTTGGCTAAGGTACTGCCATTGGTATTAGAGGCATAATCTAATGCCTTACATGGGTAAAAGAGGAAAAAGTGAGCTGATCATTGTGTCAAGAAGTTAAAAGGAAAATTTGGGGCTGGAGAGATAGCTCAGGGGTTAAGACTCTGTCTCTCAAGCAGAAGGTCATGAACTTTTATGGTGGTTTCATTAATAATAACTCAAAACTAGGAATATCAAAAGGTTCTGTAATAGGTGAATAGATTAAAAATGTTCATCGGCAATATTATGGTATGCTGTTTTGCAAAAAAGAAAAGGTTTGTTGATACACTCAACAATCTGCATGAATCTTAAATGTACTTAGATATGAGCCCATTTGTATGATCCTCTGTAAAAGCTAAAAATGGGAAAAAATTGGTGGTTTTCAGGGTGTAAGTGGTCAGAAGAGTTGAGATAAAGCATGGGAGATTTTATTAGGTTCGTTAAACCATTGTGCATGAAATTACGATGGTGCTATGACATTATGTCTTTGTCAATATCCACAGAATTTCATAACACAAAGTAATCCCTAATATATGTAAATTTTAAAGATCCTTATATTGGAGGTGGGATAGTTGTAAGATGGAATGAAGACTGTATTATAAGTGTATATAAATAATCTTACTGAAGACAGTTGGGGGAAAAGTACTGAGTTAAGTACCTTTGGAAGTGGAGTCTTTAAGACTGAAAACAAAAGAGCTCTATGTAAGAGCTGAACCATAGTTAATTTTCCCATGGAGGAGAGGGGGCTAATGATGCTGATATGCTGTGTCTGTGCTAGAATTTAATAAGTGTATAAGTGTATGGTTAATGGTATGGATGAGACCTGCCACTGCGGGAATGAGGATTGACAAGTAGCAACAAGAGGAAGCTAGAATTGTCCATGGGTGATGAATTGGAATTGGAGACATTGATATGAATTAACGTTCAGCTTAATGTAGGTATAGATGGCCACATATGAAGCTATTTATAGATATGTGCATATGCACGGTTAACACAAATACAAAAGGCACGGAAACAATGATACTCCCAGTAGAATGACTGTTTCTAGTGATTACATGACAGTCTGCAGTGCCATCTTTCTGGGCTCCTTGAAGAAATGGTTCATACTAAGACTGGGGAAGGGGGTTTAGGAGATAAGCCTAGGACATCTTGTAGTGCCAGAAAGAATGATATTTTCAAAGCATATTGATGGCTATATTTCAAAGTAATATGCAAGGCAAATGACGCTCCCATTGGCTAAAGTTGGAACAATTTGATAACCAAAAGAAAGTATGAAACAATTGTCCAAAATCCATGCTGTCACAAACTATGAAATAATACGATTGGGACAAATGACAACTCTCCCTTGCAGGTAATTATCTAAATGCTATTTTATCATTGAGCACAATATGCTCTTCCTTCAAAGTGGACTCAGAATAGTGACCTCTTTCTAAATAATTTAGTATGGAAAGGGTAAATAAAACTTTAGCTTTGCAGTTTAAGATACCTGGTAGACATTCCTTCAGTCAAGTGACCAAAGTCAACATCAAAAGTGATCGTATGTGTTCATACTATGTTACTTTGATATAATAAAAATGATGATTTACTTCTGCATCGTTCCTCCTCTAACCTATAGCCCCAGTCCACTCATGAGAAAAACATCAGGCAAATCATAATTGAAATACATTCTACAAGATATTTGACCTGTACTCTTGTCAACGTCATAAAAAAATAAAACACCAAGAAGCCATCACAGTTAAGAAGTGTCTCAGGAGACATGACCAGTTAAGAAGTGTCTCAGGAGACATGACCACTAAATGCAATGTGGAATCTTGGATGAGATCCTGGAACAGAAAAAGAATATTAGAGAAAAAGCAAGGCAATTTGATTTTAATTAATAGTAGTGTGCCAATATTGATTTACTAATAGTGACAGATACATCAAATTAATATAATTGAGAGGAAAGTTGTTGGGAGTGGAGGTACAAAGGCACTCTCCAAGTTATCGTTGCTCCTCTGTAAATCGGTACCTGCTCTGAAATAGAAAAGGTTATTTGAGAAAAAAAAAATAAACCACAGACCCACATAGGCTTTTGGAGTCAGATTTACTGGGACTCAAATTCTGGCTCTGCCACTTTATAGTTCTATGCACTTCCACAAGGTATCACATCTCTCAGGTCCCTCATTTCTTCATTGATAAAACAGAATGAAAAGAGGTGCCCACATGGTTGCTGTGAGAAGGGTCATAGGGCGTATGTAAAGCACTGTGATTGACAGTCCTATATGCTTCTCCCCAGCTGGGAGGCAGGAGCCTGTGTGGGCCTGGGAAAAGGCAGAAAAGATCATTAAACCTTAGAAGAAAGTTTAAGTAGGAAAGAGAAAGTCAAGAAAATCTCCCAGGAGCCAAAAGTAGAGGCAGGAAATGGGAAGCAGTTCAAAGATGTACTTGATATGAAACCGAACTATGACCAAAGCCTCTTTTAATTTTTCTTCATAATCTCGGGCATGAGAAGGGACATCTGTGTTGAAAGGTTCACAGCTTGGGTGAATGATGCAGCTAAGGCCTGTAAAGTAGAACTATCATTGTCCAAATGGATATTTCTTTCACCTGCATGCTTTTTGTTACACCGAGTTTTGGTCTAATTCAATTTTGTGCTAGCCTTTCCAGTACAATGAAAATAAACCTGTGGCTCAGAGATCTGCAGATATCTTGCTTATTTGATATTATTTGAGATGAAATGCCATTGACAATGTATTATTCATTCTTATCTTAGGAAATAGTGGCTAGATTCTCAAAACATATCAAGGCCAGACTTCAAATTTGTATGTGAAGAGTTACTCTTTGAAAATGAGCTGTATTAGTCTCTGCTTCATTAACTTCGTGGTGCTTACTTCATTAACTAATTTCGTTTTCACTTCATTAATTTCCTCAGAATCTCTTTAACTTTGTAAATGGGAGCAGCAATTTCTCTTCACCAAATACATGATGCAGATGTCTACTTGTATTTCGCCTTCCCACTTGATTTCTTCTACAGTCTCCTATGTATCCTCTATTTGCTTTTCCAACTTGCTAATTATCCTTGGGAAATATTTGATCTGGTATGTATTTTCAGTACTCTAAATCTTCAAACACCTCTCCTAATTCAATATTCAGTTTTTCTGCTCAGGGCAGAGCCTAAAGAAGACCTAAATTGTTTGTCTCGAAGATAAAGGGTAATGCCTAACCTAGATGTTTGTGTGAAATTTTGAATCTAGATTCTTAATTCTTTTAAGAAAAGAACTGTAGCATATTTCCCTTTTGAACTCACAATGTGCTTATCATATATTGTAAATGTACATACTCACCACTAAGTGCAAATACTATCAGGGAAAAGCCCCATCACAATAGGCAAACAGAACTAGCAACGTGAGAAGGGAATTCTAGAAAAGGTGAACAGTCTTCATGGATATTGTCATAGTTAAACACAGGTGTCAACTTGACAGCTGAGGGTTTGCACTCTGGGCACATTTGTAGAGAATTAATGGTTGAGTTAATCCCAGAGCAAACCTGCAAGTGATTGTCTAGCTGATGGGGAAGGCCCAGCCTATGGTGGGTGGGACTAGACCTAGAAATAAATCACGGAGAGCTGGGAGAGAGTTGGTATCCTTTTGTACACTTGGCCAGACATGCAGGTCTGGAAAGTAAGGATCGTCCCTCTCTCAGCCATTACATAAAGATGGTATGGCCAGTTCCCTTGGTCTTGATGTTGGTGTGAGCTCTCCTGTCAAGCTGGACTGAGAACTATAACCAGATAATTTTTTTTTCCTTTTCCATTTTTTTGATCTTTTTTTTCCCACTCATACAAACTTAATAGGTACTCCGGTTCCCTCCCTCCCTCCACCTCTCCCCAGTCCTTGTTGCTCTCTCCCCCCTTTTCCCCCTTCCTCCCTTTCTTTCAGTGTCCCCTCTCCCCACCCCCATCCTTGGAGCATCCTTTAGTGTGCATGTCAAACTTCCCTCTGGATCCTCCTCTCTGATGAGGTGTAAGGACTCAGTAGCATTGCCTAGAATCTTTTTTTGTGTTCCCCTTTAGTATAGGAACACTATTATGGCTGTTAATCCCTTGCCTGTAAGGATCCTAGTGCCTGTGATCCATACTAGACTTTGGGGGTGGGGTCAATGATATGTCGGTCATTGCGAAGGTCATGCAAAGTCCTATTATGATTACTTCAGCCCTAACTTGTGTGGAGTATCTTGCATATTGTTGCTTCTCCCCATCTATATGCTCTTACAATCTTACTGACCCCTCTTCTGCAAATTTCCCTGAGCTTTAGGATGGGGAGAAATTAGGCTGGCCTGATTCCAGATGATTAATGTAGGGTCTCTGATATACTGAATTATGGTTTGTTTGTTTTTTTGTTCAGTTTTGCTGTTCCTGCACCACCCTTGGCTCCATCCTGATGGGTATTGGATGTCCCCTCCCAGCCAGAAATAAAAGGCTGTTAAAATAGAGTCTTACTATAAGAGTAGATTCAAAGGTAGATGAAATAAGAGAAGGAGACTGTGTTGAGGGGGGTTCAGTCTCCCATTTGCAGGATGGTTACCATCTATCTGCCAGACTCTCTATGCCCTCCCTGACTGGTGAGATAAAACCCCATCAGTTGCAACTGACCAGGAAGGAAAGTCTGTGAGCTTAACCAGATGTCTCACTACTTCTTTGCAGTACTTGATGGTGGCCTATTTTCTCTGCTGTAGCCTGATCCCCTCTCTCCTTGTTTCTGGCGGGTCCCTCCTTCCCCTTCCCTCCTGTTTATAATCTTTGCAATTACTGTAGGTATTACAGAGATTTATCTTTGAGTATGTCACTAAGTGGGTTTGGTACTAGGATCCACCTATTACGAAGTACATACAGCACTTAATTTTCTGTGTCTGGGATACTTCACTCAGTATAATTTTTTCTAATTCCATCCATTTCCTGGCAAATTTCATTAATTCATCATTTTTGATAGCCGAGTAGTATTCCATTGTATAAATGTACCACATTTTCCTTATCTACTTGTCAACTGTTGGGCATTTGGGTTGATTCTATGACTCTGCTATTGTAAACAGTGCTGCTATGAACATGGTCGTGCTTGTGCTATCAAGGTGAATTTTTGCTGTTTGTGGGATTATTCCCAAAAGTGGAACAGCTGGGTCATATGGCATTTCATTCTTTCACTTTTTTAAGAATCGCCAGACGGCTCGCCAGAATGGTTGTATAAGCCTGCATTCCCACCAGCAATGTAGGAGAGTTCCCTTCTCACTACATCTTCTCCAGCATTTGGTGTTTGTATTGTGGATTTTTGTCATCCTGACCGGGGTGAGACAATATCTCAGGGAGGTTTTGATTTGCATTTCCCTGATGGCTAAAGATGTGGAGCATTTTTTAAGATGTTTGTTAGACATTTCAATTTCGTCCATGTAACCAGATAATTGTAAGAGACAATAAACCCCTTGTTCCCTTAAGCCCTTTGATGGTCATTTATCAACAACCATGCAGCCGAACTGCAACAGATATCTACTGTACCCGACTAAGAAAAAACACAGAATTGGTAGAAGTCAGTTATGCAGGGATAGTGCTGGATATGTATGTGGAATTTCCTTGCAAGATGAATGACTACTTTGTGGAAGATGTGCTGGTGTTCTTACCTTCACAGGATGGTAGCTGCCTAGCAGCAGAAGCAGTCCCCCATTCACTCATTATTGCATAGCCGGTGCTGTTCTTGGATAACAGAGCTCATTCATAGGGGGTCTCCAGATCCTATTTGGTAGGCCTTCATGGTTTACACTTCATTATATAGTTTGTCAGCGCTGCTTCAGTGGTTTTTTTTTTTTTGGTCAACCCATCACTGAAGCCAAATGCCTAGTTTAGTACAAATTTAATGAAATACCACATCATTTATTAGGCTATCCCCAAGTAGCAGATGAAATAGAAAAAATTTGTTTGACATCACACTGCTATTCCTTTTGTTCAATAAGCCAAAATAATGTATATTTCTTGGCAAGAATGGCCTCTTCTTTTTTAAAAACTTCATTTATTTAGTGTTATTTAGTGTGTGTGTGTGTGTGTGTGTGTGTGTGTGTGTGTGTGTGTGTGTATCGGAGGGCACTGAGTGTCCCTGTAGAGGACTGAGGGTAACATCTGGAATCATCCTGGGTTACTTCTACCTCCTTTTTGCTTCACTCTGGGATTTCCCAGGCTCTGGCCATCAGGGCTGAAAGTGCAGGCCATGGCTGTTTTCTACTGATGTTTTTATGTGGAACCAGGGATGTGAACTCAGATACTTCTGCTTGTGAACCAGTCTTAACCTCTGAGCCATATCTCCAGCCTGCTTTCTTTTCCTCCTCCTCCTCCTCCTTTTCCTACTCTCCTCTCTCTCTCTCTCTCTCTTTTTTTTTTTTGCATGTGGTATCTGTGTGTGTGTGTGTATCTGTGTATCAGAAGGCACTCTGTGTACCCATGGAGGCCCTAGGGAGACTTCAGGAATCTTCTTGAATTGCTTCTATCTCTTTTTACTTCACTCTGTGATTTCCCAGGCTCTACTTTTGAGGGTCGCCATTTCTACCTGGCATTTTTTATGTGGGATCTAGGATCTGAACTTAGGACCTGCTGCTTGTGAGACAGGTTTAACCCTTGAGCCATCTCTCCAGCCCCTCCTCCTACTTCTTGAATATATGGGACTCCTCAAAATACCTTTGTAGAACAAAGAGAGCTACACAAAATGAAATTTGATGTTTATCAAATTTGAATATTAAAAAAAACTCTTCAGGAGAATATATGTCTTTGTCAAAGGTAGAGTAAAGGAAGATTAAGTAGCCCATGCTGAGGACATCCTCCGAGGAAATGGTAGCTGCCTATTTCCTAGGTGAGTCTGATAACCACAAGTCATACATACACAATAAAGTCAAGCACATCCCTTTTTTCCTGGATTTAAGCTGACATTTGGTAAAGCAGGAGGACCTAATTAAATAGTGATTGACCTTTGGGCTAGGAATATATTCACAAACACAGCAAATTAGTTAAACACCACAAATTTGATCATTTTTCCTGCAATGCCTAATATCTGACATTTGGTGCATTAGTTGTAATGTTATTCACTCCCAACTGTTACTATGAAACACAAGTACTATTTTCTTTTCCTTTTTTAAAGCTAATACACTAGCATTATCACTGGCTGTGCTCCTTAGTAAAAATATTCTCAAGACAATGATTTCACAATTGGTTCAATTATTTTTGATGTTCTTGTCTTATTCATTCATTCCCTAAAGGTTTGCTAAATGCCTGCTTTGTGCCAATCATTATTCTAAGTCCTGGAGCCAGAGGGAAAAACCCAGCTCGTTCTCTGACTTTCCAGAGTCTTCACCCCATCTCATCATACTGCCTCTATACTGTTGCTCTTGAAGAACATCATTTCATTTAGTACTTTCGTTTTCTTGCTAAATCTTTTATAATGAACCTGGTTACCTGCCAAATTCATTGCATATGCATCTGAGTATTTTACAAAACTAAACAACCTCCATTTTTGGTAGCCTCCTATCTGATAGTGACCTTCCTGCTTTCCCTACCCATGGCAATGCTATTCTGATATTTAAAACCTTTACCCACTGAAGAGTCACATAAAGTTCATCAGAAATATGACTCCCTTACCAACACAGCCCCCGCCAAGGGAGTCCCATGATACACACAGAAAGATGGGGGAGGGGGAGAAGGAGGGAGATAGATCAGGATGGATGAAGAGAAGGAAGAGAAGGTAGGGTAGGAGAAGGGTGTGGGGGGGGAGGGTGTGAGAGGAATGAAGTAGGTGGGAGGGGATCAGGGCAAAGACATAAACCCAGCTTGTTTGTAAATAAAAAAAATAAAGCTGTATTGAAAAAAATTAAGATGCGTCACATCTCTTGCCTTTGCCAAGGAAAAAAGAACTTGAAAGGAGGTTCCCCCCATTCTCCTAAATAGGCAATCAAAACTACCCTTCTACATTAATTTCTTACCTTTTTCCTTCTTTTGTGGTTGAGGAATCTAGGCTACCTTGTGAGGGCATATTATATGTGATAGTGTAGTCTTCACGATACCCCCTTTTGTATATCAAAGCCAGCTAAATTTTAGGCATTATTCCTTTGTCCTTCATTTATTGTCTTCATGTCTGTTTTGTGTTGGTATAGGGTAGATAATAGAGAGTTTTATTTTTGTCTCACCGTTGTGGAACTCTAAGACCATGGTACTATCAATCATGTTCTTAACCACTTCTGTGGGCCTCATTCTGTTCCTATGAATGGTATAGATGTGGGTGTGTGCAGTAGAATGGAAAAAGTGAACAAATTCCTGAGAAAGTTAGCAACCCTGCCTCACCCCCCAAAATTAATTCATGAAGATTGATCATTCATGACCTTCAGACACCCTAACATCTTTTATTATTTGTATTGGAGATCAGGCCTCAACATAAATTTTTGTAGAAAGAAATCAAACTAGTGTTTTTTTTCTTGAAAAAGACAAGTTGTAGGTAACTTCATTTGTGTTTTTATTTGTGTGCCACTGGAATATTAGTAGGACTCTTTTGTGCAATAATTAACTAGGTCTTATCTAGATATATATCAGTCTTTGATAATTTTGTCTGGAACATAGAACAAAGTGAGTCTCTACAATATCTAATCTGTTCTTTCTCTGTGAACTTTTCTTCTTGTACAAGTTTAATTGCTGTTTCCCATCCCTTTGAAACATCTGTTTTCTGAGAAATACCTGTTGTTAGTAAATAGGCTAGGTAAATTATTTTCCAAAATGGTTGTTGTTTTGCTTTTATAATTTGTCAAGAACTTTAGACATGTTCAATTTATTTGCTTTGGTGATTAAGCTTTCTGTGGGGTCACCTTTGTTTGCTCTTGATTCAAGTTTCTTTGCCTGTGTGTTATGTAAATTCTTAAATGATTATGGAACATGCCTGGTGAATATTTTCATTTTGATTGTAAAGAAGACTTACTTAGTTCCTGGCAGTTTCATAAGTATATGAAAGGTGATTCCAGAGGAATTTTCTGTTAACATTACTCATCTCTCTACTTTCTTGGAAGATATGCATTCATTAAGACAAAACATTCATGCTTAATTCTTGAAATCTTGTTAGCATATCTTTTAAAGTACTAACATGTGCTTGCAACATTAACCATACCTTGAATTGGTCTTTCCTATTCTGTACTCTGTTGCTAGTCCTTCCATGTAAGTTCATTCTATCATTTCATTCTTGTCTTCAATTAAAAAAGTGTAGACAACACACACTCATTATCTTCATGCGCTTGGTGTTTTCTTATTCTTACCATATTTCAGCGACTCGAGCACCTTATATCAGTTTTGTTAACAATACACTAAAATGCTACTTCAAATTCTGATCATTTATTTTATTTTTTTGCAAAAATGAAAACAGTCTTTTTCTTAATACACAGGTAAGACATACTCAATAAAAACTCAGGCAATATAGAAGCAGGTCACTTGTTTTTTTTTAAAAAAAAGGTGATAGAAAGGAGAAATGATTCAGCCTAAGTCATGATGGTTTTACTTCAGGGGAGAAATTGATGTAACTTACTTGGACTGCCTAGAAAAGAAGTAGATAGGCAAATGGGTGCCGTTTTATTTATTTTATAAAAAAATTCGGGATCATATTCAAGCTCCTAGAACAAGGGTAAAAATCTTCAGCTTGTTAACTCTCAGATATGGTGAAATGCTCATAAAATGGAGCTACGTTGTAATTAAGAGATATTTAGCTCAACTAATCTTTTAAAAATCTGATGTTATACATGCTTCTAACTAGCTGAAATGCCTGCATAGTTATGATAGAGGAAACATTTAATGGGACTGGGTAGACTAGAGTTCCAGACTCCAAAATACAGATGATGAATTGCAAATTCCTCCAGTTGATCCCCACGGGTTATGGTTTCCTCCTTAAAAGCTGTATTTGAATGATATATAGTGGCTGGTAATAGTATCTGGCTTCAACCTTGGTACTCCCTTTGGGACTTTGCAAAGCTTATGTTTTTTGTTCATATTCTTTTCTTTTGAAAGAAAAGCTTCCACATTCTAAAAAAGGGCTGTTATTTAGAGTGGCAATTATCTGGGCAATTAATAAATCCTTTCAAATACAAATATGAATATAGACTGATACAGATGTGAGTGCAAATATTAAATGCATGCATAAATAATGCATATTTTAAGGAAAATACAGATTTTTAAATTTTAATATTAAAAATGAACACAGAATTATGTTATATGTCTAAAGAATAATTTTAAGTATATATGTATGGTGAGATAACAGTATCTGAGTAAGTTTGTATACATGCTATAATAAGTAAATCTAAGTTAGCTCCTAATTTTTGTAGTGAGGATTTATCATCCATTTTCCTAGTGTTTTTCAAGAATACAGCATTACTAACTACAGTTTCTGATTCATACGATAGATTTCTTGAACTTATTCTTTCAATGTAATTGAAAACTTCAGCATCTTCTCACCCCATTTCTAAATCTCTCAAACTCCTGGTAGCCATCATTTAGATCTCTGTTACATAGTATTAAACTCTTAGGTTCCAACGTGGCATTTTTGCTTTTCTATGCTTGGCTTATTTCACTCAGCATAGTACTTTCTGGGTTCCTCTCTTTTGTCACAAATGAAAGGCTTTTTAAAAAATAGATGAATATTATTCAATTATATATGTTAGTATGTGTGTGTAGCATTTTCATTATCCACTTATGGCAACTTTTGTTGCAATATCTTAGTATTATGGAAAATAGTAAAATAAGCATGGGTATGCAGTTATCTCTTTAACACTGATTTAATTCCTTTTATTATATAGTAAGATGAAGGATTTCCACACCATGTGGTAGTTTTTTTCCAAATTTTAAATAAATTGCTATTCTTTTTATTATTATTATTGGATATTTTGCATGGTTATACAAGCTAAATAGATACTCCTCTTCTCCCTCCCTCCTCCCTTTTCCCATTATCTCCCCCATTCCATTCTCCCTTTTCCCACTCTCCCCCCTCCCTTTCATCCTTTTTCCTTCCCTCCTTCTCTCTTGGTGATTCCTCCCTTCTCCCCCCATCCTCCAGAACATCTATTTATGTGGGCCCTGAATTTTCCTCCCAGTCGTTTACACTAGTGAGGGTTCAGGACTCAGTGACATAGCTTGGGGCCCCTTCTTGGACTGCCTACTAGTATGGGAACTCAATTATTATGACTGTTTAAACTCTTGCCTCTACGGCCTGAAGCCTTCTCCCCTTCTCCCCTGATAGAATTTGGGGGTTGTTGACATGTCAGCCATTGTGCAGGTTAGGCAAGATCTAGGCACCTTGTGGCTATTTCTTGGCTGTTGCAGCCCTGACTTGTGTGGAGTATCTTGCATTTCGTTGGTCCTCCCCATCTTCAGGCTCTTAAAATCTTGCTGTCCCCTCTTCTGTGCAAGGAACTGCCTGCCATTCTTTATTCTATAATGACTGCAATGATTTAAATTTCCACCAAGTGTGTATAGTGACTTTCATATTTTATATCCCTACCAACACTTCAGTATTTTTGAGAATAACTATTCCAACAGTTGTGAGGGAATATATCATGGTATGTGATATTTAGATACAGATGTCAACTTGGCAGTTGAAGGCTTGAGGTCCAGGCATATTTATTTGTAGAGAATTAATACTTAAGCCCTGAACAAGCCTGCGGGAGATTGTCTAATTGATGGGGGAAAGATCCAGCCTATCATGGGTGGAATTATTTCTCAAGCAGGATAAAATGGGGGAAATAAAGTCTGACATTCTTGAGAACCAGACTGGGACTGTTGAGATGCTTAGCTCTTGACTTGAGCTAGTATGATCAGTGAATTACATGCTCATGAGACCATTGCTGGTTCCGTGAATTGGTATATTTTGCCATACTTGGACAGACATGCTGTCTGGCAAGTAAGGTTTGCCCCTCTTTCAGCAGTCCTTGAGGGCATGGTGTGGCTAGTTCCCTCAGCTCTTGGTGTTGGTTTCTACTGCTGGCAGATTTGGTACTTAGCAGCAGCTACAGCCAGGTCAGTGTTGGTGACCCATGTAGTTGAGCCCAGGCATAATCTCCCTCTGCTCCTGGTGTTGGTATTAGCTCTCCTGCCAAGCTGGACTAACACACCTGTGTGTGGGCAAGTAAGACAGAATAAAATTCCTTGTTCCCTCTTAAGCTGTTTTGTCCTGAATGTACCAGCAACATGCAAAGTAATTGCATCATGGTGGTTTCAATTGTAATTTCCATGATTATTAGAAATGTGAG
Source organism: Typhlomys cinereus (assembly GCA_023101885.1). Lineage (NCBI taxonomy): Eukaryota > Metazoa > Chordata > Mammalia > Rodentia > Platacanthomyidae > Typhlomys > Typhlomys cinereus. The sequence continues at coordinate 3,851,431 of JALPQD010000079.1, forward strand.
CATTTTTTCACTTCTCTACAGATTATTTGTATGACTTCTGTTGCGAAATGTCCATTCAGGTCTTTAAACTAGCACATATTGTCTGTGCAATTACTAGCATTCTTTGCATCATTCTTTGTATATATTCTTTTTCATTATTTTAGAGTTTCATTTATGACTGTAGTTAATTTATGATATTTTTACATCTTAATTGCTAATTCCATCTTATACATTCACTTAGTTTAGCTCTGTATTACCTTCACCGTGTCCTCGCTGTAGGTCCCCTTCTTCTCTGAACAGTGCTACTTTTCTCATCTTTTCCCTTCTAGCTTTCACATGCAACATGAGAAACTTGACTTTCTGTGCCTATTTGCCAATTTAAAATTTTGATTGTGTTCTTGCTACTAAGTTGGATTCCTTATAAATTATGTCTCTTCATCCCTTATTGAACTTATAATTTGAAAATATTTTCTTACATTCTGTAGGCGGTCATTCTTTGTTCTGTTGTTTCCTTTCCTATGCAGAAACTTTTAACTCTTCTCTGCCTGTTTTGGGGTGTCATATAAAGAATCAGATCCATGAAAAGTATCATGGAAATTACCTATTCTGTTTTCCGTTAGTAAATTAATAATGTTAACTATTATATCTATGTGTTTAATTTGTTTTCATGTATGGTGCATGATTTGTATCTAATTTCATTCTTCTGTATATAGACAGCCAGCTTTGATAATAACACTTTTAAGGCACTATTATTGTAAAAAAGCAGTTGGGGTCCATGAGTGAATTTATTTATGGACTGTCTATTTTCTTTTTGTTAGTCTATATGTCTGCTTATATATGAGCACCATCTTGTTCTAAATTACTATAGCTTTGTGTGTGCTTAATATTAATATTAGAATAAATTATATTAAATTGGTTTCATTATGACATATTCACAAAACTACACTAATGTCTTTTGATCATACCACCTATTACTCTCTCTTGTCTGCCCTCGCTAATATTAATCCCCTTTCTCTTTGCAGCTGGTCCCCCTTCTACTTCAATTATGCATTTTCTGTGATCCAATGAGTTGAATTAGAGTTGTTTATAGAACCATGGGTGGTAATCTACTTCAGAATCATGTCTGCCTTTCCGGTGACTATACCACTGAAGAAAATGTCTCTCTCTCCCTTTACCCCACCCTGCTCCACCGCTCAGGACGCGAGAACGCCCAGCGGTCCAGCCAGGCCTCACCCCGCGACCTAGGTAAGGTCTGCCCGCGCCCGCCCACCGGAACCCCAGGTCAGCCCAAAGGGACAGGGCTCCAACTCCCACCATCCAGCCGGAGCCGCGCCCAAGGCGAAGGGACAAGGAGGACCTCCCCCTGCGCCCGGGCCCCGCCCCAGCTGCCCTCGGGTTAAATAGCTCCACGCCGACGCGCCCATCCTCCCTTTTCACCCCACCCCGCTCCGCCACTCCGGACTCACGAACTCGCGGTCCAGCCAGGCCTCACCCGCGACCTAGGTAAGCTCTGTCCCTGCCCACCCCCAGAACCCCAGGCCAAATAATTCAGTTTAGTGAAATTGAAAGATCTTAAGAGTTAAAACGACAATGCCAAAGTCAAAGTGCAAATCCATGAGAAGCAACACTCAAGTAAACAAATTTCCCACTGAAGAAATTAATCCCATCATGTTAGACTCCAACCAGAACAAACCCATGGAAAAAAGCCAAGAAAGCCTGACCCAGGATAACGACTTTCAAAATATGATCATTACCATGTTCAATACTATGAAAGAGGAAATCCGGGAAGAATTACATAATCGAATCAATCGCTTTGAAGAGGAACACAACAGACACTTGGAGGAGTTGAAAAAAACTGTGCAAGAAACAAAAACTGGCATAGAGCAGTTAAAACAGACTCAAGCAGAGTTTAAAACTGAGCTACAAGACAAGTTATCTTCAACCCAGAACTCCACAGAGTCTTATCAACAGAAATAATGAAGCAGAAAACAGAATTTCAGACCTTGAAGATAAAGTGGGAGTACTAATCAGCTCAATGGAAGAGGTGGTTAAAGCCAAAAAGATACTTGAGAGAAATATCCAAGAGATATGGGACACCCTGAAGAAGCCTAATATGCATATTCATGGAATACCAGAGCAAGAATCTCAAAATACCACCCCTGAGGAAATTTTTCAAACCATCATCAAGGAACACTTTCCTCATCTAAAAAAAGAGAGTCCCATCCATATACAAGAGGCATTCTGCACCCCAAACAGATACGACCAAAACAGAAGCACACCACGGCAAATAATAGTCAAAACACTCCACATTCAAGATAAAGAACTAGTGCTGAGAGCTTCAAGGGAGAAAAAACAACTCACTTTTAAAGGTAAACCTATTAAATTAACAAGTGACTTCTCAGTCGAAACAGTAAAAGCAAGAAGAGCTTGGAGAGACACACTTCAAGTATTGAATGAGCAAAAATGTCAACCTAGGCTGATTTACCCTGCAAAACTATCAGTCATGATTGAGGGAGAAAGAAAAATCTTCCAGCACAAAGACAACTTGAAGGGATACATGTCCACCAAACCAGGGCTTCAAAAAATGTTAGAAATGATACTCAAGCGTGAAGAAAAAAACAGGCATATCCAGGAGAACAGAAGGCAAGTATAACACCATTAAAAGCGAAGCAATATACTTATAAAAACTACTAAACATAATAAATGTCTGGAATTAAAAATAGTTTCTCCATTATAACACTAAATGTTAATGGAATTAATTCACCGATCAAGAGACACAGATTACAAACTTGGATTAAAAATCACAATCCATCAATCTGCTGCCTGCAGGAAACCCATCTCACCAAAAAAGATAGGCACGCTCTAAAAATAAAAGGCTGGTCAACAATTCTACAAGCTAATGGAAGTAGAAAACAGGCAGGGGTAGCCATTATGCTATCAGACAAAGTGGACTTCAAACCAAAGAAAATTATAAGAGACACGGATGGATACTACATTTTAGTCACAGGTACAATTCACCAGGAAGACTTCACAATACTGAACATATATGCACCCAATACGGGCCCCTCCACATTCATTAAGAAAACCCTACAGCGTCTAAAGCAAGAAATCAACCCCCAAACGATAATTCTTGGGGACTTCAACACCGCCCTCTCAACATTGGATAGATCAACAGGTCAAAAGCTTAACAGAGACACTTTGGAACTTAACAAACCCTGAAGGAAATGGACCTTACAGATCTCTGTCGAAATTTTCATCCACGTACCAAAGAATACACATTTTTCTCAACAGCACACAGAACTTTCTCTAAAATAGATCACATACTGGGCCACAAAACGAATCTACACATATACAAGAAAGTTGAAATTCTAACCTGTGCCCTATCAGACGACCACGGCGTAATGCTGGACATCCACAACACATCAAACAAGAGAAAATACACTAACTCCTGGAAAGGTAACAATATGATGCTGAATGAGAACTGGATTCAGGAAGAAATTAAACAGGAAATTCAAGATTTCCTGAAAGTGAATGATAACGAAAATACAACTTACCAAAATCTCTGGGACACAATGAAAGCTGTTCTAAGAGGTAAGTTCATAGCTCTTAATGCCTACATCAAAAAAATGGAAACATCAGAAATAAACAACTTAACAATGCAGCTTAAATCTTTAGAGAAACTAGAGCAAGCTGATCCCAAAAGTAGTAGAAGAGAGGAGATTAGCAAAATAAGGGGAGAAATATCTGAAATCGAGATTAAGAAAACGATAGAAAAAATCAACCAGTCAAAAAGCTGGTTCTTTGAAAAAATCAACAAGATTGATACACCCCTAGCTAAATTAACCAAAAGCATGAGAGAGAAAAACCAAATTAAGAAAATCATAAATGAACATGGAGTTATCACTACTGATACCCAAGAAATCCAGAGAATTATAACATCATATTTCAAAAACTTATACTCTGTGAAGTTTGACAACACAAAAGAGATGGATGAATTTCTAAGTAAACACAACTTACCTAAATTGAATCAGGAAGTTGTGAATTATTTAAATAGTCCTATAACATATAAGGAAATTGAGGAAGTAATCTCGAATCTTCCCACCAAAAAATGTCCTGGGCCAGATGGATTCAGCACAGAGTTCTACCAGACATTTAAGGTGTTAATAACACCAATACTCCTTAAACTGTTCCATCAAATAGCAAAGGAAGGAACACTACCAAATTCCTTCTATGAAGCTAATATTGTTTTAATCCCAAAACCTAATAAAGACTCACTTAAAAAAGAAAACTATAGGCCAATCTCTCTGATGAACACAGATGCAAAGATTCTCAACAAAGTCTTAGCAAATCGGATTCAAAAACATATCAAAAAGATCATTCACGGGGACCAAGTAGGCTTTATCCCCGGCACACAAGGTTGGTTCAACATACGCAAATCAATAAATGTAATTCATCATGTAAACCAGTCCAAAGTCCAAGACCACATGATACTTTCGATAGATGCAGAAAAAGCTTTTGACAAGATCCAACAGCCTTTTATGATAAAAATGCTAGAGACAGTAGGAATGGAAGGAACGAACTTTTATCAATATAATAAAAGCTGTATACAACACACCCACAGCAAGGATTATGCTCAAAGGGGAACAATTGGAAGCATTCCCACTTCGATCAGGAACTAGACAAGGCTGTCCACTCTCACCACTTCTATTCAATATTGTACTTGAAGTCTTAGCTGAAGCCAAAAGACATGAAAGGGACATAAGAGGGATTCAAATTGGCAAGGAAAAAGTCAAGCTATCCCTATTTGCAGATGACATGAACTTATACCTGAGTGATCCCAAAAACTCCACCAGGAAGCTCCTGGAACTAATTGAGAAGTTTAGCAGGGTGGCAGGATACAAAATAAATGTGCAAAAATCAGAGGCCTTCCTATGTGCCCAGAATGAAAGAAGTGAAAAAGCCTTGAGAGTAAACATCCCATTCACTATAGCCCCTAAAAAAATGAAATACCTTCGTATAAACCTAACCAAGGAGGTAAAAGAACAATGAAAACTTTAAAACCCTAAAGAAAGAAATTGCAGAAGACACCAGAAGGTGGAAAGACCTCCTATGTTCCTGGATTGGCAGAATCAACATTGTAAAAATGACCATCCTACCAAAGGCAATATACAAATTCAATGCTATACCAATCAAAATCCCAAAGCAATTCTTTAAAGAAGTTGACCAAATAATCTCAAAATTCATATGGAGGCACAAAAGACCCAGGATAGCAAAGAAAATCCTGAGTAACAAAAACACTGCTGGAGGGATTACCATACCGAGCCTTAGTCTACATTACAAATCCATAGTTACACAGCCTGGTACTGGCTCCAAAGTAGACACACAGATCAATGGATAAGGATTGAAGACCCAAATATAAGCCCACAAAATCACAGCCATTTGGTCTTTGACAAAGGGGCCCAAAGAATCCAATGGAAAAAGAACAGCATCTTCAACAAATGGTGCTGGCAAAACTGGATCTCCACATGCAGAAGATTAAAGCTGGACCCATACTTGTCAGCATGTACAAGACTTAATTCCAAATGGATCAAGGACCTTGATATCAGGCCAGAGACTATAAAAACCATAGTTGAAAGGATAGGGAACTCCCTCGAGCTGATTGGGCTAGGCCAACATTTCCTAAACAGACACCCAATGGCACAGTCACTGCTACCAACTCTCAACAGCTTGGATCTTGTGAAATTAAAGAGCTTCTGTTCAGATAAAGAGATTGTCACACGAGCTGAAAGGCAACTCACAGAATGGCAGAAAATCTTCACTAACCACATATCTGATAGAGCTCTGCTCTCCAGAGTGCACAAAGAACTTAGAAAACTAAACATCAAGGAAACCAATGGCCCAATTAAAAAATGGGCCCTGGAACTTAAAACAAATTTGACCAGGGATGCAATTAAAATGTCTAACAAATATCTTAAAAAATGCTCCACTTCTTTAGCCATCAGGGAAATGCAAATCAAAACTTCCCTGAGATATCATCTCACCCCGGTCAGGATGGCAAAAATCCACAACACAAACAACAACAAATGCTGGAGAGGATGTGGAGAGAGGGGAACTCTCCTACATTGCTAGTGGGAGTGCAGGCTCATACAGCCACTCTGGCGAGCCATCTGGAGAGTCTTAAAGAAATTAAAGATTGAAATGCCATGTGACCCTGCGATTCCACTTTAGGGTATAACCCTCCATACAGCAGAGGTTCACCTTGATAGCGCAAGCACGACCATGTCTATAGCAGCACTGTTTACAATAGCAAAGACATGGAATCAACTCAAATGTCCAACAGTTGACGAGTGGATAAGGAAACTGTGGTACATCTATACAATGAAGTACTACTCAGCCATCAAAAATGATGAATTACTGGAATTTGCCAGGAAATGGATGTCATCAGAAACAATTATATTAAGTGAAGTATCCCAGACCCAGAAAATTAAGCACCATATGTACTCCCTAATAGGTGGCTCCTAATACCAAACCCACCCAGCCCATCTTGAGACACTGTTAGGTAAATCTATGTATTACCTATAGTAATTGCAAGGATTATGAACAGGAGGGATGGGGTTGGAGGGCCACACCAGAAACAAGGAGAGAAGTGACCATGTTACATTAGAGAAAATAGGCCACCATCAAGGACTGCAAGAAAGTAATGTGACACCTAGTTAAGTTCACAATTCGTTCCAGATCATTTACAACTAAGGGGGTATGAACTCACCAGAAGGGGAGGGCATATAGTCAGGCAGATTAAAAAGTAACCAATTGCAAATGGGTGATTGACCCCTCCCATTGCCTAGTGGCATATGACCCTGCGATTCTACTTTTGGGTAAAAGTATTACATCTACCCTTGAATGTGCTCTTATAATAAGACTCCAGTTTAACAGCTTTCTGTCTCTGACCAGAGGGTGACATACAGTGCCCATCACGATGGAGTGAAGGGCATTACAGGAGCAACAAAACTGCAAAAGACAATCAACGAACCACTATCCAGAACTTCAGAGACTCTATATCAATCACCTAGAACTAGGCCAGACTAATCTCTCTCCATCCTGAAGCTCAGGGACATTTGCGGAAGAGGGGGCGGTAAGAGTGTAAGAGCAAAAGATGGGAGGAGCAATGATTTGCAAGATACTCCACACAAGTTAGGTCCGAAACTATCATAATTGGACATTGCATGCCCGGCGCAATGTCCGACACACTATTGACCTCACAAAGTCTAGCATCTGCTAAAGGCACCAAGATCCTTGGAGGCAAGGGATTGACAGCCACAGTAGTGTTCCTATGCTTAAGGGGAACACAGGAAAGGGTTCCGGGAAATGCCACTGGGTCCTTGTACGTCATCGGAGAGGAGAGCCCAGAGGAGAGTCAGGCATGCACAAGAAAGGACTCTGGGAATTGGGGCGGGAGGCATGGGGGGATGGGGCGGGAGGGGTGAGGGGAGGGGGAGTAGGGGGTTCGGGGGGAGGAGGAGGGAGGAGGGAACTGGTGTACCTATTAAGTTTGTATGAGCTGAAATAATAATAAAAATGTGTTTTATAAAAAATAAAAAAATAAAAAAATAAAAAAAATACAATGTCTCTCTCTCATCAGACATTGCCTAGGTATAAATTTTCAGGGTGGGCTGAGCCCTTCCCTCTTATAGGGTGTTTTCAGGACACAATCATGAGCAGATTTGCTGTAGGTAGTTATAGTTGTTGTGAATTCAACACTACAACAACCATGTCTCATCAAAAAGTTAGTGTTCTGCATTACTACCCCACTTACTGTGGCTCTCACATACTTTTATTCCTTCCTGATGTTCCAACACCCTTAGGGTGTAGGGACAATATACATATTCTATTTATGTCTGGACATTCAAAAGTCATGAGTCCTTGTAACCATTGTTGACCACTACAGAAAAGCTTCTTTTACCAAAGCTGACAGTAGTGTTATTCTTTTTTTTTAAAGATTTTATATCCAATTTTAATTAATCAGAACACTATATAAAATTTTTATAACATTTTTATTATTATTTCCGCTCATACAAACTTAATAGGTAGACCAGTTCCCTCCCCCCTCCTCCTCCCCCCGAACCCTCTGCTCCCCCTCCATCCCTCTCCATCTCCCAGTACCTCCCCCACCAATTCCCAGAGAGTCTTTTATTGTGTATGCCTAACTCTCCTCTTGGTCCTCCTTTCTGATGACGTAAAAGGACCCAGTGGCATTTCCCTGAACCCTTTCTCGTGTTCCCCTTAAGCATAGGAACACTACTGTGGCCATCAATCCCTTGCCTCCAAGGATCTTGGTGCTTTTAGCCGATGTTAGACTTTGTGAGGTCAATAGTGTGACGGACATGGCGCAGGGCATGCAAAGTCCTATTATGATTGTTTCAGCCCTATCTAGTGTGGAGACTCTTCAAATCATTGCTCCCCCCATCCTTTTGCTCTTACAATCTTACCACCCCCTCTTCAGCAGATGTCCCTGAGCTTCAGGATGGGGGGAGATTAGGCTGGCTTAGTTCTATGTGGATGATATAGAGTCTCTGAAGTTCTGGATTGTGGTTTGTTGATTTTCTTTTGCAGTTTTGCTGCTCCTGCTATGTCCTTCACTCCATCCTGATGGGCACTGTATGTCACCCCCTGGTCAGAGACAAAAAACTGTTAAACTGGAGAAATGGATGTCATTAGAAACAATTATATTAAGTGAAGTATCCCAATCCCAGAAAGTTAAGCGCCGTATGTACTCCCTAATAGGTGGCTCCTAGTACCAAACTCACCCAGCCCACATTGAGACACTCAAGGGTAAATCTATGTAATATGGTAATTGCAAGGATTGTGAACAGGAGGGATGGGGTTGGAGAGCCACACCAGACACAAGGAGAGAGGGGAACATGTTACAGCAGAGAAAATCGACCTCCAATGAATGCAAGTAAGTAATGTGACACCTGGTTAAGTTCACAGACATTCGTTCCTGATCATGTGCAACTGAGGGGGTATGATCTCACCAGAAGGAGAGGGCATATAGTCTGGCAGATGAAAAGAGATCATTTTGCAAATGGATGACTGATCCCTCCCTCACCGAGGTTTCCTGCTTTTATTACATCTATCCTTGAATGTGCTATTATAACAAGACTCCAGTAGTGTTATTCTATAGGTATTGACACAATTATTTAGAAGGCTTTGTTGTACCTACTGTAATCGCAAAGATTATAAACAGGAGCAGAGGGGAAGAAGGGCCTAAAAAAAAGGAGATAGGGGATCATGCTTTCGGAGAGAAAATAGGTCACCATCAAGGAGTGCATGTAAATAGCAAGGTATCTAGTGAAGCTCACTCTCACTTCCCTTCCTGGTCACCTGTGACTGACAAAGTTTGATCTTACCAATCACAGAATGTATAGGGACTGGCAGATAGGCAGTAACCATCCTGCAAATGGGACACTATCCCCCCCTACTTCTGTGTCCTACTCCTATTCTTCCATCTACCTTTGAGTTTCATCTTACATTACGATCTTCATTTGAACAGTCTTCTATCTTTGGTTAGGAAGTGACCTTAGATACCAATCGGGATGCAACCAAGGGTGGTTGGTGCAGGAAAAGCAAAACTGAAAACAACAACAATCCATAATTCAGAACACCGAAGACCCTACATTAATCACCTGGAACCAGTCAAGTCTCTCCCCATCCTCAAGCTCAGGAAACTTTGTGGAAGAGGGGGTGGCAAGATTCTAAGAGCCTAAAGATGGGGAGGACCAACGATAGGCAAGATACTCTACACAAGTTAGGGCTGCAGCAGCCAGAATTGGACTTCTGATCTGCACACATCAACAACTCCCCAAAGTCTAGCATGAATCACAGGGGAGAAGGTTCCAGGCAATATGATCCTTAGAGGCAAGTGATTAACAGTCATAATAGAGTTCCCATACTAATGAGGAACCCAAGAAGGGGTCTGGGTCATGCCACTGAGTCCTTACCTCTCACTAGGGTAGAGGACTCAGAGGGAGGTTTGACATTCACTCAATTGAATGCTCCAGGGGATGGGAGCGAGGAAGGGGGAGGCACTAGGGGAGTAAATGGTGTGAAAGGAAGGGGGGAAGGGGAAGAGTGCAAGGGGGATTGTGGAGGAGAGAAGGGACGGAGAGGACGGGGATACCCATTGAGCTTGTATGATTAGGAAAAAAAGTAGAATGGGGGGAAGGCAATTTGGTGGGCCCATCATGTCCATTTAGCAAAAAAGCAGCAGTAGGTTCCCCATTAGGGCATTTGACTTCTGTCATGGGCTTTTGAGCAGATTTAAAAGACTACATATGAATTCTCTCCTGTGTGGGCATCAAATCTAATCTGAAAGAAGTTGGTTACTCCTGTAATAGACTTGCCACTATAGACTTGCCACTGCAGTACCAGTGGCTCATCCTGCCTGGCTGGTCATTGTGGTTCATCATTGGGTTCACTGATGAATAAAACTGTTAATTATTATTCTCTATGAGAATTCTACATAGCATCTTTTGACAGTGCAAGAGTGATCCAGCATGGAGTAAGCATTGTACTTTATTTGAAATAGGATTGTGGGACATTTCCATCCTTGTTTTTTCTTGCCAAGGTTGTTTTGCAACTCAGTGTATTTCATGAGTTTTAGGATTAGTTCTTCTATTTCTGGGAAAATGTAATTGGAATTTTAATGTGGATTATGTAAAATTTGAGGCAGTTTGGATATTTAAATGCTAGCTTTTAGAATTATTGAACACAAGATATGATAGTGTTTATATCTTCTTAAATTTCCTATATTAACATTAGTTTTTGTAGTAATTCATTCATCTCCTTGGTTAATTTTCTTATTTTTAATATTTTATTTATTTAGTAGGTGTGTGTGTGTGTGTGTGTGTGTGTGTGTCAGAGGGCACTGTATGTCCCTATGGAGGACCAAGGTTGACTTTGGGAATCATCCTGGATTGCTTCTACTTCCTTCTTCCTTCTCTCTGGGATTTCCCAGGCTCCTCCCACTGTAGCTGGAAGTACAGGGCACTGCTGTTTCTGCCTGGTGTTTTTATGTGGACCTGGGATCCAAACTTAGGACCTTCTGCTTGCCAGATAGAATCTTAACCCCTGAGCCATCTCTCCAGCCCAAATTTCTTATTTTTAATGAGTTCAACTATATTGGTGATCTGTTATTATATAAAAACTATCCCATAATTTAGTGGCTAGGTAGTTTTCAGCTGAGGGTCTCTATGAGGTCATTTTCCTCATGTTAGCTTGCATATCTAAAGACTTCAAAAGGGTTGGAGGATTCCCTTTCAATGTGGCAAGATGCTTCAGTTCTTTGTTGCTGTTGGTATGAAACCTCATTTCTCATGGACCTTTCTCCTAGGGCTTCTTGATATTCCGAATTATCAGTGTGATTGAAAATATATATTTTCTGATTAAACACATTTATCTAAAACTGTATATGATAATATGTCCATAAAATTCCAGTACTCAAGAGGTTGAGGCAGGAGAATTGACAGGTACAGTCCAGCATGGGTGCCATGCAAAGATGCTGGTGAAAAAGAAAATAGCCTGTTCCTTTAAGCTAACCCAATTTATTGGGATATAATTATTCATATTTGGCTTACATGAACCTTTTCTTTATTGATGCATAAGTTTGTTTTTTTTTCATTTGTAATCCCATTTATTTAATCTTCTTTACTTAAGTTTAGCTAAATGCTTGGCAATATAAGTTCTTCAAAAACCCAACTTCTTCTTTCATTCTTCGTCTTGAGTTTTTCTATTCCGTTTTATATACTCTTCATCTAATATTTATGACTTATTAATAGTAATGTTAGGCTACTTAGCTTGTCTTCTAGTCCCATAAGGTTGCTTTTTACTGAGAATTTTTCATACACAAACTAAATGAGTCTGTTATTGCCCCGACATGTTGCTATCCACTTCTCTTCTTTACCGCCCTTCTGCCTCTTCTCCCCTCCCCTCTTCTCTTCAATCCAGCCATGTGACTCCCATCCTCCCATTCCTCTATATGTGTGGATCATGAGGCTCCCTTTGGGGTGCCTGTGTTGGTAAGGGAGTCAGATCTCTGTTGTACTGTATGTGGCTCTTCAGCGGGCAAAGCCACAAGTGTGGAGGCTCCTCTTCCCTTGTCCCTCACTTGCTCCAGAGACACTCCGATGTAGTTGTTTTTCCTGATATCCTTGTTTTTAAAAAGATTTTTCTTCCTTTTCGATGTAGATGTTTATACTTTCTTCTTAGAACTGCATTGCTGTAAGCTATAGACTCTGGTGCATGATGTTTTCATTTTAATTTGTCTGAAGAACTCATAAAATTTGTTTTTTAATTTCTTATTGACTCTCATTATACCCAGTCATTTTGTGCATTTTCCATATATTTGTGAATTTTCAAAGGCCATTTTGTTATTGACTTCTATACTTGGCATGATTTAAATTATTTTAAATTTGTTAAAACTTGTTTAGTGGCACATCATATGATCATTCTTGAAGAATGGTCTATGTGTAATAGAGAATAGTGTTTATGTTGTTTCTATTGCATTCTATAAATGCCTGCCCAATATGTCCACTTGATCTAGAATTAGCGAGGTCTAATGTTTCTTTATTGATTTTGTTTTTATTTATTTATTTATTTATTTATTTTTAATTAAAAATGTAATTATACATTTAAAAATTTTTTACCAGTTGCCTCCCTCCCCCCAAACCACCTCCTCCCCCTCCTCTCCCTCCCCATCCCCCAGTGCCTCCCCCCCAATTCCCAGAGAGTCCTTTATTGTGTACGCCTGACTCTCCGATGACATATAAGGACCCAGTGGCATTTCCATAAGCCTTTTCTCTTGTTCCCCTTAAGCATTGGAGCAATACTATGGCTGTCAATCCCTTGCCTCCAGGGGTCTCGGTGCCCTTAACAGATGCTAGACTTTATGAGGGCAACAGTGCGCTGGACATTGCGCAGGGCATGCAAAGTCCCATTATGATTGCTTTGGCCCCAACTATTGTTGAGAATCCTGCAAATCGTTGCTCCTCCCATCCTTTTGCTCTTACTATCTTACCGCCCCCTCTTCCGCAAATGTCCCTGAGCTCCAGGATGGGGAGAGATTAGGCTGTCCTAGTTCTATGTGATTGATATAGAGTCTCTGAAGTTCTGGATTGTGGTTTGTTGATTTTCTTTTGCAGTTTTGCTGCTTCTGCAATGCCCTTCACTCCATCCTGATGGGCACTGTATGTCACCCCCTGGCCAGAGACAAAAAGCTGTTAAACTGGAGTCTTGTTATAATAGCACATTCAAGGGTAGATGTAATAAAAGTAGGAAACCTCAGTGAGGGAGGGGTCCATCACCCATTTGCAAAATGATTACTTTTTATCTGCTAGACTATAAGCCCTCCCCTTCTGGTGAGATCAGGAAAGAACGTCTGTGAACTTAACCAGGTTTCTCATTACTTACTTGCAGACCTTGATGGAAGCCTATTTTCTCTGCTGTAACATGGTCCCCTCTCTCCTTGTTTCTGGTGTGGCCCTCCTACCCCATCTCTCTTGTTCATAATCCTTGCAATTACTGTGTTACATAGGTTTACTTCTGAGTGTCTCAATGTGGGCTGGGTGAGTTTGGTACTAGGAGCCACCTATTAGGGAGTACATACGGCACTTAATTTTCTGGGTTTGGGATACTTCACTTAATATAATTGTTTCTAATGACATCCATTTCCCAACAAATTCCAATAATTCATCATTTTTGATGGCTGAGTAGTACTCCATTGTATAGATGTACCACAGTTTCCTTTTCCACTCGACAACTGTTGGACATTCAGGTTGATTCCATGACTTTGCTATTGTAAACAGTGCTGCTATGAACATGGTCGAGCTTGTGCTATCGAGGCGAACCTCTGCTGCATGGGGGGTTATTCCCAAAAGTGGGATAGCAGGGCATATGGCATTTCAATCTTTAATTTCTTTAAGAATCTCCAGACGGTTCGCCAGAGTGGCTGTATGAGCATGCATTCCCAACAGCAATGTAGGAGAGTTCCCCTCTCTCCACATCCTCTCCAGCATTTGTCGTTGTTTGTATTGTGGATTTTTGCCATCCTGACCGGGGTGAGATGATATCTCAGGGAAGTTTTGATTTGCATTTCCCTGATGGCTAAGGAAGTGGAGCATTTTTTAAGATATTTGTTAGACATTTTAATTTCATTCCTGGTAAAGTTTCTTTGAAGTTCCAGGGCCCATTTTTTTAATTGGGCCATTGTTTTCCTTGGAGTTTAGTTTTCTAAGTTCTTTGTGCACTCTGGACAGTAGAGCTCTGTCAGATAAGTGGTTAGTGAAGATTTTCTCCCATTCTGGGGGTTGCCTTTGAGCTCATGTTACAATCTCTTTATCTGAACAGAAGCTCTTTAATTTCACAAGATCCCAACTGTTGAGAGTTGGTAGCAGTGACTGTGCCATTGGATGTCTGTTTAGGAAATGTTGGCCTAGCCCAATCTGCTCGAGGGAGTTACCTATCCTTTCAACTATGGTTTTTAAAGTCTCTGGACTGATATCAAGGTCCTTGATCATTTGGAATTAAGTCTTGTACATGGTGACAAGTATGGGTGGAGCTTTAATCATCTGCATGTGGAGATCCAGTTTTGCCAGCACCATTTGTTGAAGATGCTGTTCTTTTTCCATTGGATTCTTTGGGCCCCTTTGTCAAAGACCAAATGGCTGTATTTTAGTGGACTTATATCTGGGTCTTCAACCCTTATCCATTGATCTGTGTGTCTATTTTGGAGCCAGTACCAGGCTGTTTTTATAACTATGGATTTGTAGTATAGACTAAGGTTCGGTATGGTAATCCCTCCAGCAGTGTTTTTGTTACTCAGGATTGTCTTTGCTATCCTGTGTCTTTTGTGCCGCCATATGAATTTTGAGATTATTTGGTCAACTTCTTTAAAGAACTGCTTTGGGATTTTAATTGGTATAGCATTGAATTTGTATATTGCCTTTGATAGGATGGTAATTTTTACAATGTTGATTCTACCAATCCAGGAACATGGGAGAACTTTCCACCTTCCGATGTCTTCTGCTATTTCTTTCTTTAGGGTTGTAAAGTTTTCATTGTAAAGGTCTTTTACCTCCTTTGTTAGGTTTATACCAAGGTATTTCATTTTTTTAGGGGCTATAGTAAATGGGATTGTTTCTCTCAAGGCTTTTTCACTTCTTTCACTCTGGGCACATAGGAAGGCCTCTAATTTTTGCACATTTATTTTGTATCCTGCCACCCTGCTGAACTTCTCAATTAGTTCCAGGAGCTTCCTGGTGGAGTTTTTGGGATCACTCAGATATAAGATCATGTCATCTGCAAATAGGGATATCTTGACTTCTTCCTTGCCGATTTGAATCCCTCTTATGTCCCTTTCTTGTCTTATGGCTTCAGCTAAGACTTCAAGTACAATATTGAATAGAAGTGGTGAGAGTGGACAGCCTTGTCTAGTTCCTGATTGAAGTGGAAATGCTTCCAATTGTTCCCCATTGAGCATAATCCTTGCTGTGGGCTTGTTGTATACAGCTTTTATTATATTGATAAAGGTTCCTTTCATTCCCACAGTCTCTAGCGTATGGATCATAAAAGGCTGTTGGATTGTGTCAAAGGCTTTTTCTGCATCTATTAAGAGTATCATGTGGTCTTGGACTTTGGACTGGTTTACATGATGAATTACATTTATTGATTTGCGTATGTTGAACCAACCTTGTGTGCCGGGATGAAGCCTACTTGGTTCCTGTGAATGATCTTTTTGATATGTTTTTGAATCCGATTTGCTAAGGCTTTGTTGAGAATCTTTGCGTCTGTGTTCATCAGAGAGATCGGCCTATAGTTTTCTTTTTTAAGTGAATCTTTATTAGGTTTTGGGATTAAGACGATATTAGCTTCATAGAAGGAATTTGGTAGTGTTCCTTCCTTTGCTATTTGATGGAACACTTTAAGGAGTATTGGTGTTATTAACTCCTTAAATGTCTGGTAGAATTCTGTGCTGAATCCATCTGGCCCAGGACATTTTTTGGTGGGAGGATTCAAGATTACTTCTTCAATTTCCTTGTATGTTATAGGACTATTTAAATAATTCACAACTTCCTGATTCAATTTAGGTAAGTTGTGTTTACTTAGGAATTGATCCATCTCTTTTGTGTTGTCAAACTTCACAGAGTATAAGTTTTTGAAATATGATGTTATAATTCTCTGGATTTCTTGGGTATCAGTAGTGATAACTCCATGTTCATTTATGATTTTGTTAATTTGGGTTTTCTCTCCCTTTCTTTTGGTTAATTTAGCTAGGGGTGTATCAATCTTATTGATTTTTTCAAAAAAACAGCTTTTTGACTGGTTGATTTTTTCTATCGTTTTCTTAATCTCGATTTCAGATATTTCTCCCCTTATTTTGCTAATCTCCTCTCCTCTACTACTTTTGGGATCAGATTGCTCTAGTTTTTCTAAAGCTTTAAGCTGCATTGTTAAGTTGTTTATTTCTGATGTTTCCATTTTTTTGATGTAGGCATTAAGAGCTATGAACTTACCTCTTAGAACAGCTTTCATTGTGTCCCAGAGATTTTGGTAAGTTGTATTTTCGTTATCATTCACTTTCAGGAAATCTTGAATTTCCTTTTTAATTTCTTCCTGAATCCATGTCTCATTCAGCATCATAGTGTTAAGTTTCCAGGAGTTAGTGTATTTTCTCTTGTTTGATGTGTTGTGGATGTCCACCTTTAGGCCGTGGTGGTTTGATATGGCACAGGTTAGAATTTCAACTTTTTTGTATATGTGTAGATTCGTTTTTTGCCCAGTATGTGATCTATTTTGGAGAAAGTTCCGTGTGCTGCTGAGAAAAATGTTTATTCTTTGGTGCGTGGGTGAAAAGTTCAATAGAGATCTGTAAGGTCCATTTCTTTCAGGGTTTGATTAAGTTCCAAAGTGTCTCTGTTAAGCTTTTGACCTGTTGATCTATCCCATGTTGAGAGGGTTGTGTTGAAGTCCCCAAGAATTATCGTTTGGGGGTTGACTTCTTGCTTTTGATGCTGTAGGGTTTTCTTAATGAATGTGGAGGGGCCCGTATTGGGTGCATATATGTTCAGTATTGTGAAGTCTTCCTGGTGAATTGTACCTGTGACTAAAATGTAGTATCCATCTGTGTCTCTTATAATTTTCTTTGGTTTGAAGTTCCCTTTGTCTGATAACATAATGGCTACCCCTGCCTGTTTTCTGCTTCCATTAGCTTGTAGAATTGTTGACCAGCCTTTTATTTTTAGAGCGTGCCTATCTTTTGTGGTGAGATGGGTTTCCTGCAGGCAGCAGATTGATGGATTGTGATTTTTAATCTAAGTTTGTAATCTGTGTCTCTTGATCAGTGAATTAAGTCCATTAACATTTAGTGTTGTAATGGAGAAACTATCTTTAATTCTAGACATTTATTATGTTTAGTACTTTTTATAAGTATATTGCTTCGCTTTTAATGGTGTTATACTTGCCTTCTGTTCTCCTGGATATGCCTGTTTTTTTCTTCATGCTTGAGTATCATTTCTAGCATTTTTTGAAGGCCTGGTTTGGTGGACATGTATCCCTTCAAGTTATCTTTGTGCTGGAAAGTTTTTCTTTCTCCCTCGATCATGACTGATAGTTTTGCAGGGTAAATCAGCCTGGATTGACATTTTTGCTCATTCAATACTTGAAGTATGTCTCTCCAAGCTTTTCTTGCTTCTACTGTTTCGACTGAGAAGTCATTTGTTATTTTAATAGGTTTACCTTTAAAAGTGACTTGTTTTTTCTCCCTTGAAGCTCTCAGCACCAGTTCTTTTTCTTGAATGTGTTGTGTTTTAACTATTATTTGCCATGGCGTGCTTCTGTTTTGGTCGTATCTGTTTGGGGTGCAGAATGCCTCTTGTATATGGATGGGACTCTCTTTTTTTATATGAAGAAAGTTTTCCTTGATGATGGTTTGAAAAATTTCCTCAGGGGTGGTATTTTGAGATTCTTGCTCTGGTATTCCATGAATACGCATGTTAGGCTTCTTCAGGGTGTCCCATATCTCTTAGATATTTCTCTCAAGTAACTTTTTGGCTTTAACAACCTCTTCCATTGAGCTGGTTAGTAGTCCCACTTTATCTTCAAGGTCTGAAATTCTGTTTTCTGCTTCGTTAGTTCTGTTGATAAGACTCTCTGTAGAGTTCTGGGTTGAAGATAACTTGTCTTGTAGCTCAGTTTTAAACTCTGCTTGAGTCTGTTTTAACTGCTCTATGCCAGTTTTTGTTTTTTGCACAGTTTTTCTTAACTCCTCCAAATGTCAGTTGTGTTCCTCTTCAAAGCGATTGATTCGATTATGTAATTCCTCCCTGATTTCCTCTTTTATAGTATTGAACATGGTAATGATCATATTTTGAAAGTCGTTATCCTGGGTCAGGCTTTCTTGGCCTTTTTCTGCGGGTTTGTTCTGGTTGGAGTCTAACATTATGGGATTAATTTCTTCAGTGGGAAATTTGTTTACTTGAGTGTTGCTTCGCATGGATTTGCACTTTGACTTTGGCATTGTCGTTTTAACTCTTAAGATCTTTCAATTTCACTAAACTGAATTATTTGTCCTGGGTTTCTGGGGGTGGGCAGGGACAGAGCTTAACTAGGTCCTGGGTGAGGCCCGGCTGGACTGTGCTCGCCCCGACCAGGGGAGCGGGGTGGTTAATGGGAGGATAGGGGCGTGGGAGTGGAGCTATTTAACCAGAGGGCAACTGGGGCGGGGCCCGGGTGCAGGGGGAGGTCCTCCTCGTCCCTCGGCCCTGCGAGCGCGGCTCTGGCTGGATGGAGGGAGTCGGAGCCGGGTCCCTTTGGGCTGGCCTGGGGTTCTGGTGGGCGGGCACGGCTGGAGCTTACCTAGAGTCACGGGGTGAGGCCCGGCTGGACCGTGCGTGCGCGTCCGGACCAGGGGAGCGGGGTGGGGTGAAAGGGCTCTTTATTGATTTTCTACTTGAATGGTCAGCCTCCAATGCTAAAAGTGTTGAAGTTGTCAACTATTATTCTGTTTCATTCCGTCCTCAAAGAGATATTAACATTCGTTTGACACATTTAGGTACTTTGATGTTAGGTGCATGTACACATTTATATTTACAGTTGTTATATCTTCTTGGTGAGCTGACTTCATGAAAACTGTCCATTCTGACAGTTTTTGACTTAGACTCTATTTTATCTGGTGCATGTACAGGTACTTATTTCTTTCAGGTTTCATTTTCATTTCTACCTCTTATTTTCACTTGGTTTTTTAATAAAGACGAGTCTCTTGTACATACTTTATATTTGGTAATTTTTAGTTCATTCAGTGACTCTGTCTTTAGTTGAATTCATTTGCAATGAAGACAATTACTGATCTCAATATATCCTGATGTACCTTTTCTCTATTCCATGCTAATTTTGACAATTTAATATGCAATCACATATTTCATTATACTATTCATTAATAAATTACTGTGGTTCATATTTTAATAGCTCTTAAACTTAACACCAATATGATAAATAAATTATTCACAACTGATTGTGGTGTTATAGTTTTATGAATTTGTGTACTTATTTCAGTTCTTTTTTTCTTTTCTATTTTTTTCTCCCACATTTTGTTTTTTTCCTAATCATACAAGCTCAATAGGTACCCTTGGCTTCTACCTCCCTTCACCCCTCCCCAGTCATCCCCCCTTGCACTATCCCCCCTTCCTCCTTTTTTTCACCCCCTCCCCCTCTCTCAGTGCTTTCCCCTTCCTCCCTCCCATCCCCTGGAGCATCCTTTTGTGTGAATGCCAAACCTCCCTCTGAGTCCTCCACGCTGGTGAGGGTTCAGGACTCAGTGGCATAGCCCAGAGACCTTTCTTGGACTCCCCATTAGCATGGAAACTCTATTGTAACTGTTTAATTGGTTGCCTCTAAGGATCATATTGCCTGGAGCCTTCTCCCCTGTGATCCATGCTAGACTTTGGGGGCTGGTTTACATGTCAGACATTGTGCAGGTCAGGCAAAGTCCAGTTCTGACTGCTGCAGTCCTAACTTGTGTGGAGTATCTTGCCTATCATTGGTCCTCTCCATCTTTAGAGTTTTATAATCTTGCATCCCCCTCTTCCTCAAGGATCCCTGAGCTTTAGGATGGGGAGAAATTTGGCTGGTCTGGTTCCAGGTGAACAATGTAGGATCTTTGGTGTTCTGAATTATGGATTGTGGTTGTTTTTAGTTTTGGTTTTTCTGTACTGCCTTTGACTGCATCTCAATTGGTATCCAAGGTCACATCCTAACCAAAGATAAAAGACTGTTTAATGGAAGATCTTTATAGAATAGGAGACTCAAAGATAGATGGAAGAATAAGAGTGGGACACAGCAGTGGGGGAGATCAGTGTCCCATTTGCAGGATGGTTTCTGTCTATCTGCAAGTCCCTATATCCTCCCTGATTGGTGAGATCTAACCTGTTCAATTCCAAGTGGCCAGGAAGGGAAGTGAGAGTGAGCTGCACCAGATATCTCACCATTTACGTGAAATACTTGACTGTGGCCTATTTTCTCTCCTGAAGCATGATCCCCTCCTTTTTTTTTTTTTTTTTTTTTTTTTTTTTTTGAGGCCCTTCTTCCCTTTCACTGCTGTTTATAATCCCTTGTGATTACAGTGGGAATTACAGAGATTTACCTTTGAATGTGTCATTAAGTGGGTTTGGAACTAGAATCCATTTATTAGGGAATACATACAGTGTCTAACTTTCTGTATCTGGGATACTCTACTCAATATATTTTTTCTAATTCCATCCATTTCCCAGCAAATTTCATTAATTCATCTTTTTGATGGCTGAGTAGTATTCCACTGTATAAATGTACCATGTTTTCCTTATCCATTCTTCCACTGTTGGGCATTTGGGTTTATTCTATGACTTTGCTATGGAAAATAGTGCTGCAATGAACATGGTTGTGCTCATGTCACTTTAGTGAATTTCTGTACAATGGGAGATTATTCCCAGTAGTGGTATAGCAGGATCATATGACATTTCAATCTTTAACTTTTTTAGAAATAGCCATACTGATCTCCAGAGCAGTTGTATAAGCCTACATTCCCACCAGCAATGTTTGAGAGCTCCTTTCTCTCTCCGTCCTCTCTAGCATTTTGTATTATGGATTTTTGCCTTCCTGACTGAGGTGAGATGATATCCTAGGGTAGTTTTGATTTACTTTTAACTAGGGATGTGGAGCATCTTTAAAGATATTTGCTAGATATTTCAATTTTGTCCTTGGAAAAGTTTCTTTTGAGTTCTGAGTCCCATTTTTTTTAAGGTTGGGGTTTTATTTTTTAATGTATTTATTATTTGTTTTTTGGGTGTACACATTTGTCTGTGTATGTCAGAGGACACTGAGTGTGCCCATCCAGAGGCCCAAGGGTGACTTCAGGAATCGTCCTGGATTTTTCTGCCTCCTCTTGGCTTTGCTTTGGAATTCCCCAGGCTCCACCTTCTGGGATTGGAAGTACAGTCTGCCACCATCTCCATTTGGTGTTTTTACATGGGGTCTGGGATCCGAACTCAGGACCTTCCACTTGCAAGGCAGAGGCTCAACCTCAGAACCATCTCTCCAGCCCCCTGAGTCCCATTTTTTAATTGGGCTATTTATCTCCTTGATGTTTAGTTTTCTAAGTTCTTTGTGTACTCTGGATAATAGTGCTCTATCAGATATGTGGTTAGTGAAGATTTTCTCCCATTCTGTGGGTAGCCTTTGTGCTCAAGTTACATTCTCTTTAGCTGAGCAGAAGCTCTTTAATTTTATAAGATCCCATTTGTTGCGTGTTGGTTCTAGTGCCTGTGCTATTGGATTTCTGTTTAGGAACTGTTGGCCTTGTCCAATCAGCTCGAGGGATTTCCCTACTCTTTCAACTAGGGTTTTTATAGTCTCTGGCCCAATATTAAGGTTCTTGATCCATTTGGAATTAATTTTTTTTTGGTAACAAGTACATGTCCAGTTTTAATCTTTTGCATGTGGAGATCCAGTTTTGCCAGAACCACTTGTTGAAGATGCTGTTTTTTTTACATTGCATTTTTGGGCCCCTTTTTCAAAGATCAAATGGCTATAATTGTGTGGGCTTATATCTCCGTCTTCAACCCTTATCCATTGATCTGTGTGTCTATTTTGTAACCAGTACCAAGATGTTTTTATTAGTGTGTATTTGTAGTATAGATTAAGGTTTGGTTTGGTAATACCTTCAGCAGTGTCTTTATTTCTCAGTTTTTTTTTTTTTTTTTCTATCCTGGGCCTTTTGTGCTTCCATAAGAATTTTGAGATTGTTTGGTCAATTTCTTTAAAGAACTGCTTTGGGAAACTTCACCAGGGATGAAATTAAAATGCCTAACAAATATCTTAAAAAATGCTCCACTTCCTTAGCCATCAGGGAAATGCAAATCAAAACTTCCCTGAGATATCATCTCATCCCGGTCAGGATGGCAAAAATTCACAATACGAACAACAACAAATGCTGGAGAGGATGTGGAGAGAGGGGAACTCTCCTACATTGCTGGTGGGAATGCAAGCTCATAC
Organism: Typhlomys cinereus; assembly: GCA_023101885.1. Taxonomy (NCBI): domain Eukaryota; kingdom Metazoa; phylum Chordata; class Mammalia; order Rodentia; family Platacanthomyidae; genus Typhlomys; species Typhlomys cinereus. Next base: position 3,873,985 of record JALPQD010000079.1, read on the forward strand.
AGCCACTCTGTTGAGCCGTCTGGAGATTCTTAAAGAAATTAAAGATTGAAATGCCATATGACCCTGCAATTCCACTTTTGGGAATAACCCGCCATGCAGCAGAGGTACACCTCGATAGCACAAGTGCAACCATGTTCATAGCAGCACTGTTTACAATAGCAAAGTCATGGAATCAACCCAAATGTCCAACAGTTGACGAGTGGATAAGGAAACTGTGGTATATCTATACAATGGAGTACTACTCAGCCATCAAAAATGATGAATTACTGGAATTTGCTGGGAAATGGATGTCATTAGAAACAATTATATTGAGTGAAGTATCCCAGACCCAGAATATTGAGCACCATATGTACTCCCTAATAGGTGGCTCCTAGTACCAAACCCACCCAGTCCACTTAGAGACACTCGACAATAAATCTCTGTAATACAGTAATTGCAAGGAGTATGAACAGGAGGGATGGGTTAGGAGGGCCACACCAGAAACAAGGAGAGAGGGGACCATGTTATAGCAGAGAAAATAGGCCTCCATCAAGGACTGCAAGTAAGCAGTGAGACATCTGGTTAAGTTCACAGACTTTTCCTTCCTGATCATTTACAACTGAGGGGGGTGTGATCTCACCAGAAGGGGAGGGCATATAGACTGGCAGATAAAAAGTAACCATTTTGCAAATGGGTGATTGACCCCTCCCTCACGGTGGTTTCCTACTTTTATTACATCTACTCTTGAATGTGCTATTATAACAAGACTCCAGTTTAACAGCTTTTTGTCTCTGACCAGGGGGTGACATACAGTGCCCATCGGGATGGAGTGAAGGGCATTGCAGGAGCAGCAAAACTGCAAAAGAAAATCAACAAACCACAATCCAGAACTTCAGAGACTCTATATCAACCACCTAGAACTAGGCCAGCCTAATCTCTCCACATCCTGAAGCTTGGGGAAATTCGCAGAAGAGGGGGCGGTAAGAGTGTAAGAGCACACGGATGGGAGGAGCAATGATATGCAAGATACTCCACACAAGTTAGGGCCAAAGCAACCATAATTGGACTTTGCATGCCCTTCACAATGTCCAACACACTATGGACCCCACAAAGTCTAGCATTTGCTAAAAGCACCAAGATCCTTGGAGGCAAGGGATTGACAGCCAAAATAGTGTTCCTATGCTTAAGGGGAACAAAGGAAAGATTTCCGGGAAATGCCGCTGGGTCCTTCTACGTCATCGTGGAGGATTACCCAGAGGAGAGTTTGGCCTGCACATTAAAGGATTCTCCGGGGATTGGGAGAGGTGAGGCACTGGGGGGCGTGGAGGGAGGGGGAGGGGAGGGTGAGCAGAGGGGTTGGGGGGGAGGAGAAGGGAGGGAGGGAACCAGTGTACCTATTAAGCTTGTATGAGTGGAGATAATAAAAAATGTTTAAAAAAAAAGAATTTCTTTGGGATTTTGATTGGTATAGTTTTGAATCTGTATATTGATTTTGGTAGTATGACCATTTTTATGATGTTTATTCGTCCTTGTCTTTCTGCTGATAAGACTCTCTGTGCATTCTGGGTTGAAGATAGCTCATTTTTTAGTTTGAGTTTAAACTCTGCTTGAGATTGTTTTTACTACCGTATGCCTATTTTTATTTCTTCAATTGCTTTTCTCATCTCCTCTAAGTGTCTGTTGTGTTCCTGTTCAAACTGGTTGATGCGGTTGTTTAACTCCTCCCAGATTTCCTCTTTTGTTGTTTTGATCGAAGTAAAGATCAGGCTTTGAAAATCCTTTTCTTGGGATTGGGTTTTCTTGGCTATTTTCTGTGCATTTGTTCTGGTTGGATTTCATCATTATGGGGTTGATTCTTTTTGTAGGAGATTTGTTGTCTTGGTTTTTGTTTCTCATGCATTTGCACTGTGACATTGGCCTTTTCCTTGTTATGTCTTATGTCCTTTTTGTTTTTGTGAGTTTTTGGCTGATCTGAATTAGACAGTATTACTACACTTGAGCAGTTATTGCTAGTGTTTGCCTTGGAGTTAGATATTCCTATCTGGTGCCTTTTTATAATTTTTATATATTTATTACCTCTTAACATTCTTTTTGTTCATCTAGAAGCAATCCCATTAACATTTCTCTGACAGGTATTTTGGTAACAAACTCCCTAAACTTTTGTTTGTCAGCAAGTCTTTAAATATTTTTTATTTCTGAATGACAGTTTTGATGGCACCAATTTTCTTGCATGGCATTTTTTCCTCATCTGCTAATGAGATACATTCATTATTTCACCCTTTCCTGAGCAATGTTTCTGATAAGAATTCTGCATCTGGTCAAGGAAGAAAACTTAGTGGTCAAACGGTTTGTGGTACAATCCAGGGACTCAAGTTCAGATCCATAAATCCCATGTAAAATGCTGGGTGGGCATAGCATCCCACCTGTAATTCCAGACCCAAAAGTCAGAGTGTGAGAATCCCCAGTGTAAGCTGTGTACCGAGACTAGCTCTATTGGCAAGCTCTGAGTTTGATGAAAAATATAGTCTCAAAATATTAAGATGGAAGAGCAATCTTCGATCATTTTGTACATTAATCTCAGGCATTCACATACATGTGCACTCATGTGCCTCACCACACCAGCACTCACAGTTGCACACACATGTGTACCCACATGCAAACATGCACATCATACATGCGTACATATGAAAAATTTTAAAAAGTGCTCTACTTCTAGGAACATCTCATTTTTTTTGCTGTTTAGCATCCTCTTTGTCATTGTGCTATTTGATATATTTATTAGAAGCAGGACGTTGCTTACATCATATCCATCAATGAGCTGGATCCTCTTATTTTTATGTGAGACAAAGTTTTACTAAGTTGTTCAGGCTCTCATTATACCCGTTCTATGGCCTGGACAAACCTTGATCTTGGATTCTTCCTGCCTTGACCTGAGTTAGTTGGAATTATAGACCTATACTACTATGCCTGGCTTCTTTGACAGTTGGTATATTTTGTGGTAGTCTCATTTAGATTGGACATGAATGGATACTTGACTTTAATGGCCAGGATATTTGTTTTTTTCGTAGAGTTAAAAAGTTTCTTGCTATAATGTCTTTAGTAAGCTTTCTGTTTGCTCATTTTTTTTGAGACAAGCTTTCATACTATAGCCATGCTAGCTGCAACCACATGATCTGCCTGCCTCTGCTTGCCAAAGAATAAAAATTACAAGTGTGCTATACCTAACATATTTTGCTCTTAAAATAAGCTTTTTATTCCTTATCGTTTTATCCTCCTTTAATCTTCAAATTTGTTCTTTTAATGCTATCCCAGAAATCCCATAAATCTCTTAATTCCTCTTATTCTTTAATCTTTTTCATTCTCCCATTGTATATTTTCTAATAAACCTACCTTCAGGTAAACAGGTTATTTCTCCTGGTTATCTTGTTGATATTCTCCAGTGTATTATTTCTTTTTCTTCTCTCGTTGATGTGTATTTAATTGATTAGTTTTGTTTTGATAGTCCTATATTATTATTTCAGTCTATGCAATTTATCATTATAATAATTTATTTTGCTGAACATTTTTCTTGCTGAGCTTCCTTAAATAATTATTTTGATTATTTCTCAGAGAGTTCATACACAACCATTTCAAGTCAGTTACTGGTACCTTATTTTCTCCCACTCATTATGCTATGTTTGTTCTTTTGGTAAACATACAGATATTTATTTATTTAAGAGATAGACAAGAGTTAGGGAGAGAAAAAGCACACACACATGTTTCATAGAATGCATGTGGAGGTCAGAAGACAACTTTTGGAAGTCAGTTTTCTTTCCACCATGTGGGCTCTGGGGATTGAACTCAGATCACCAGGTTTGCACACAGATGCCTTTTCCCATGGAACTATTTTGCTAATCTCCTCATATTTGGTTTTGGTCAAATTTAAAGTAGGTACGTATTTCAGTTTTCTGGCTCTGTTTGAAGATGTCAGAAACTAAAGGAATCTACAGCTGATGTGGCATCTGTAAATTCCTGAGGGGTCTGCTCTAGCAAGACTTGTGCTAGGATGGTTTAGGAACTGTAAGGACACACATGAAATACAGGGCTACATCTGAACATCTGAAGACAGGAAGCACTGAGGCCTGGTTATTTTAAAGGAGTTTCCATAACCTGGAGCTGCTGACTTTGAAATGGTAGTAGGCCAGAGATTGAGTTTTCCATAAAAGCAGGTTTAGAGATGTGGTCTCACCTGGTGCCAGGGCAGGTTCAGGAGCTCATTGTCAGACAACTGACGTGGAATATGGGATCATAACCCAGTACTGACTTTTGCTATAGCGTGATCACTGTTGTGGTTTAAGGCAAATTCCGGTGGTTCATTCTCTTTCTTTTGAGAAAAGAGTATCTCTTTCCACACTATGCTTTCACAGGTTAGGGAAGATGTGAGTAATGTAAAACTGCCATTCCTACACTCTTCATTGTATCTTTTCTTTCAATTATGCTACAACCAGCACTGCAATCTCTTTCCTGGTTCCCTAACCATTGGAAAAATGCTTTCATCATGCATGGTTAGTTGTTTAAATTGCTGCTATTGCTGGAGATCCGACTCCACTGTTTTGCTTTATCCTTTCCCAAACTTCAGTTTGCTAGTCACATGATATTTAATATCTTTGTTCCAACCAAGTGCTTAAAGCCATTTTAATTTTCATGTAAATATATTCTTTTAACTCTATGGTTCTTATTCTATAATTTCCAAAGAAAGCATAAATTTTCACCAGAAGAAAATTGTTTCAATACTAATTTGTTCATTAACACAGTCATGAAATAACTGAGAAACTATGTATCAGCCATTGCTTGAGCTGATTAAATAGAAGACAAGAAAAGACACTTTGCTTTCTAGATGCTGAAAAGAACACTGTAGTTGATCCCACATGTAATTACAACACATTATTTATTTTTTATTATTATTATTTCCGCTCATACAAACTTAACAGGCACACCAGTCCTCCCCCTTCCCCCCAGTACCTCCCCCCAAATCCCAGAGCATCCTTTAATGTGCATGCCAAATCTCTCCTCTGGGTCCTCCTCTCTGATGAGGTGCAAGGAACCAGGGGCATTTCCCAGAACCCTTTCGTGTGTTCCCCTTAAGTTTAGGAACACTACTGTGACTGTCAGTCCCTAACCTCCAAGGATCCTAGTGCATTTAGTCCATGTTAGACTTTGTGGGGTCAATAATGTGTTATACATAGCACAAGTCATGCAAAGTCCTATTATGATTTCTTCGGCCCTAAGTTGTGTGGAGTATCTTGCATATCATTACTCCTCCCATCCTTGTGCTCTTTACAATCTTACCACCCTCTCTTCCACAAATTTCCCTGAGCTTCAGGATGGGGAGAGATTAGGCTTGCCCAGTTCCAACAACACATTATTATCAGACCATGAAGCACATAGTAGGGACATCTCATTCAAAATAATGGAATAACGTGTGGCGTTGGTGGTATAGTGGTGAGCATAGCTGCCTTCCAAAATAATGGAATAGAACCTAAAGTACCTTCATTAAGACAAGTTTTTAAAAACTTTATTGTTAGTGTTAGTATTAATTATTGTGTGTGTGTGTGTGTGTGTATGTGTGTGATTGTGGCGTCGGACAAGCCATGAAGTGCATGCACAGGTCAGAAGACAATTTTGTAAGGAATTCTCTACTTCCATTGTACTTGGGTTCCATGGATTGAACTCAGAACATGAGGCTTGTGCTGTAAGTGTCTTTATTCACTGAGTAATTTTGCTGTCCATAAAATGCCCTCTTAGTGAAAATTGTCAGTTAGGTTCTTATCACAGGGAAATTTTCATTCTAAATTCTGAGTATCCATTGTTCTCAAGGTACTTAATATCAAGTTAGTAACAAGGGATATTTCTGTTATAGATTAGTGATTGGAGTTAATATTCAGAATTCATCTGTTAGTAGGAAATACACTGAAGAAATACTTCAGTGCCACATTGTGAAAAACCCCAACTACTACATGAACAATTATCATGCTTTAGTTGATGTGCTAGCCAATGGATGGAGTATTAATTTGGGGGGAACTGATGAATGTCAGTGCTTCACATCTCAGCTATAACTTAAGCTTAATACAATAAAGGAACATCACTTCTTTGTCATTGTCAGTTTTAACTCCAATATATATCTCAGTTTATAGTATTTGTTTTTTTAAATTTTTTTATTATTATTTATTCAATTGTACATGTGTGCGTATGTATGTGTGTGTGCATGTGTGTATGTGTATGTGTAGAACCACGGATGAATCGGGAACCACCATGGACGCCTCCACCTCCTTCTGCCCCGGGATTCACAGGCTCCACCCTACCAGGACCAGAAGCGCAGGCCACCCCCGTTTCTGCCTGGGGTCTATACGTGGGATCTGGGATCCGAACTCAGGACCTTCTGCTTGCAAGGCAGAGGCTTAACCCCTGAGCCACCTCTCCAGTCCAGTTTATAGTATTTGTTTAGCAAATACTTATTTCCCAACAGCCAGTATAAAAATAGTATCATAAAGAGGTAAATCTGGCTGCTGTTAATAGCATGTGGCAAATTAGAATCAGAAGGCCCAGTATGGCTGCTTTTGAGTAAATAAATGAAGATCTGGACTATATTAGGAGTATTGGAACCAGAATGAGGTAATTGTTACAAAAATGAAATGACTAGTACTAAGTGAGTAGATAGATAAGGAAAATTGGTGGAGGAGGATGGGATTGGGGAATTGAAATGCGGAAATATCATGAATTCATTTTATTTATGTATGAAACTTCAAAAGAATAAAAAAAGAAAAATGTAAGCAGAGAACATAACAGATTCATTGGCAGGAATTGGGGAGCCTAGCAGGGACTCTTATTTTCAGAGAAAGATTATGACTATGGGCTTTTCAAAAGTAAACAAACTAGCCATGAAATTCTTAGCTAAACTTCAATGGTCTAGGCCCAGATATTATTGGTAAATTATTTTGGCTGTCATTACACAGCATGCTGGTTATTACAAGCCATACATCCATTGTAGGAGTGTCCTGTTGCTAAATCCATACCATTTTCTGTGCACAGAGTTGTAGGCACAAAGGTCACTTTGCTTTCAATATTGAGAAAGTTAGCTTTTCATGATCCTAGTCAGTTTTGTGTTGTTGTGACAGCATTCCTGAGATTCAGTAGTGTAACGAATAGATATTTATTAGATCACAATTCTGGAGGCTAGGATATCCAAAATCAAGAAACTGGAATAGGGAAAAAACCTTCTTGCTGTGTCTTCACATGACAGAAATGGAAGAGCAAGAGTAAGAGAACAGACTTGCCCACCTGTGCCCTTTTCATAGTAGCATGAATGTCTGAGGGTTCCACTTTTGTGACCCAAAAGCAGCTTACGAGGGCCCATTTTCCACACTGTTGCAACAGGATTAAATTCCTAACACCTCAGTTCTGGAGGACTCATCCAAACTATGATATGAAATACATTAATCATTTAATAAAAATACAGCTGATGAACACAACAGTTCGTAATAATAAATGTATTAAGAGTCCTACAGAATTTTGAAATATATAATGATCAAAACTTTGTAGATTAAAATTCAATGCTATGATTTCAGGGTCCAGTTCCATGAACTAATATATTGAAACAGAAATAGAAATGTATGTTCATTATAGCGAACAGGCAGTTGGATGGTGTGTAAAAATAGTAATAAGACAATAACAATTTGCTGAGCCAATATGTCATAACTTTGATTATGCAAAAAGTGAAATGAAGTGTAGTGTATTTGAGGTCAACTTTTCAAGCAAGTCATCAGGAGGAAAATAAGAAAAGTGCCAAAGAGCTAAATATGCATGAAGCTACTACTGAAGTTTAATGGAAAAATGGGTCTCTTGTCAGCTAGTGAGTACTTAATAATGTTAACACCACTACAAACAAGTTGTGGTTTATTGCTTCAATTTCCTACACACTGGCAAGAGATTTAACAAGACGGGTGCATTAAGATCTTAGATTTCAGTCAAATTAGGTGACTAAGAGGGTGATGAAAAAAATTCTTGTTCTCAAAGGCAACACAAATCTATCAGGAACTTGTTATATTCTGTATCAGATCATTGTATGAACTGCTGATTTAATTGAATGAAAAAGGAAACTACTTAATCAATTCTTTTTATAAAGGAGCTATTATGTGCCAGACAATTTAAAGAAATAGCATGCAGAAGTAGAAAGTACAAGTACATTTCTGCATATTTGTTTATGAATTCAGAGAGATGAATAAATATGTGGATATTCTTGTTTCATTTAAAAGGTGAATTCCTTTTAACATGCATGCACTTTACTTTTCCCTCACAACTGATGGAATATTTCTCAGCAATTAAGTGGGTCACCTGGGCTTCCTTGATCAAATAGAAACTCCTTCCTTTAAGCTGTTTCTCATTATTATCATGGATGGCACTACCCAATAGAAGATGTCCTCGCCACAATGAAGTCACCTTTTTGTGACTCTAGAGAGAACAGAGATTTGTCCGCTAAAAATAGCACATACCTATGGCTTCTTTAGAGATAGACGAAACAATACTGTGGTAGCTTTCTATCACTGTGACAAAAGACCCAAGAAAACAACTTAAAGCAGCAGGTTTATTCTGACTCATGATTTCAGAGTTCTCAGTGCATAGTCACTTGTTTGGGGGGCTGTAGTGAGGCAATGCATCATGCCAGTAGAGCTTGATAGGGCATATGTGCTTATCTCATGACAACAAGGAAGCAGAGAGACGGGAAAGAAGAAGAGCCTAGGGACAAAGTGTACCCACCCCTCTACTGGCTGGAGTTAAGACTCTGCCTCGAAAGTGGAGTTCTGATCCCAGATTCCATGTAAAAACTCCTGGGAGGAAATTGCAGTGGCCTGCATTTCTAGCCCTGAAAAGTGGAGCCTGGGAAACAGCAGGGCAAAGCAAAAAGGAGGTAGAGAAATCAGGATGATTCCTGAAGTTACACTTGGGCCTCCATAGGCACATACACAGTGCCCACTAATACATACACACACACACACACACACACATACACACACACGTGCACAAAATAAAGAAATGTTCCCACTTTCCAGACATACCTCTTCCAATAAGATATCACTTGCTAAAAGTTTTATCACCTCCTTATGTTGCCACTAGTAGGAATCAAGGAAATCAAGGAAAACCTTGATTTTCCACATGAGCCTTTGGGGGCATATTTCTGATCTTATATCAAAAAATAAAGATAAAGAGCCATGAATTTTCCTAAGGAACAATAGCAGGGGATTGAAATTCTTTACTGAAAAAATACCTTCTTTATGTATTTCATGTACAGTAGTAGCAAACATGACTGTATGTCATTGTCAAAGTTACAAATTTCTTTATACACTATATGAGGTCTTTTCTAATTTGAAAATTAACTTTTTAGCCAGGAGATTTACTTGGTTTAATTCATTAGAGTATAAGTTATAAACTCCTTAGAATATTAACTTTTATACCTGAAGGGCAGGGCTTAAAAAGTTTAGCAGTGAGGGGTGGGGAAATGGGTCAAGGGTTAAAGCCTTTGCCTCTCAAGCAAAAGAACCCCTGAGTTCAGATTCCCAGATCTCTCATAAAAATACCTAACAGAAATGGCTGTGTCTGCAGTTCCAGTCCTCGAAGATGGAGCCTGGGAAATCCCAGAGCAAAGCAATAAGTAGGCAGAGCAATCCAGGACAATCCCAGTATCACCCTTGGGCTTCCACAGACACACAGACACACACAAACACACAGACACACACACAGGCACACACACACAGGCGCGCACGCGTGCGCACACACACACACACACACACACACACACACACATAGAGCGAAATGCTTATTTTCCAGATGTAATCTCATGCAAAAGCTCATTATATCCATGCCATTTTACTAAAGGTGAGTAGGGAATAGGATTCACCAGCTGTCCATTTCTCATCTCTATAGCAATCACCCTTAAGATACCTTAAGAGAACCCTAAAATAGCAAGTATGATTAAAGAGGAATGCCACTTCTCAGATGGTTTACAAAGGTTCAGGATAGTACAATGACTGGGCTGAGATAAGGTTGTATTTAGCTCTAGAACCCAGATCTTCTAAGTTAAGCTACCCGTGTTGGCAAATGTGACTCAGCTATTCAGTTCTCTCAAATGATCACTTTGTGACAACTTCCAATTCAGAAATAATTTACACAATGAGTAGATTTCCTTAATTTGATACCCATTGCATAGACAGTTTAACAGTGGACACCAAACCAGCTTTTGACTGTCTTTGGTAGGTTTCAATTCCATGGAGGAAAGGAAGTTAGGCACAGTCATCAGGAAGGATTTTTACAGGAGCCAAAGTTGCTGAGAAATTACCAAATTACTGACTAGAATATATCAAGTACAAAAGGGAGATGTAATAATAGAAAAGTAGTTATGATCTAAGTCCTAAAAGGTAGTATTACATCCATCCTAAGAGGTAATCACTCCTGTCATTACTAAGCTCTGCAATCACTCAGTCTAGCGTGATGGACAACTTCATGCTCAATTCTATTCCAGGCTGTTCTCACTTCAGAACTGTGGGCTTTGATGGCTCAGCTGAGGTTCAGGCAGAGGAGAGAAATTGCTACTCTGGCAGTTTTTCACTGACCTTTACGTATTGGTTATTGGCCTACTTAATTGAAGTAAGTGATTTTTTTTCATTACTGCTTTATAGAGCTATTTAAAATGATAATCTTTCCTGTCTGAGAATTAGCTTAATATGATCCACTATGATTACCTCTAATTGGATTTAATTTAGATTGAAATGTTTGAGCTCATATGATAGATAGGATAGGGCTTGGTTGTAGTGCATGTGTGTGTGTTCTGTTGTGTTCACATTTGAGGAGATTGATTTTTCTTCCTATTGACTGCTCCAATTGAAAAACTTGTGCTAGCAAAACACCCAGAATGTTATTTTACTCCAAAGATAGATTGTTCTTGTTGAAAGTTGTTGTTAGATAATACATACTAAAACAACATCTTTGGAAGGAATAATAGAGCTGCGCTATTTTCTTCCATTCCCTCTGCCCTCGCTGAGGTCAACTTTCATACTAAAATGTATTTTTTTATATATTATATAACAAATATATCTTGATAAAGCTTCTGAGACTCAGGAATCAGCCTAAGTTAATAGGCAAATTATCATTTTCATAGGTATTTAATTTGGGGAAGTGTCTTGGAAATAGTGGTCTGGGGTTATAAGCAATGACTAAAATGCTCTTCTTCACATGTAACTTTTGGCACTGTGTGAAAGCCCATTCCCAGCTCTTAATAGCAGAGTTTGCTTTGTGCCTGTGTCAGTGTTCTGATGGGGTCTTTGCTTGACTCACGTGCTTCCTTCCTCTATTATGGATTTAAAATGACTGAGTTTTTCCATAATCAAGTGACTAAAATATGTTGGCACTCTTTCAAACACATATTTTCAAGCCATTTGCACAGTGACACTCTGTCTTCAGAGCTCAGGGCCTCACCAGGAGCCAGGTTCACTAATGTACTGGCCTGGGAGCAGTTCCGATAACTCATCTTTGTAGTTTACCTTTATAACAGAAGGCATTAGTTAAAAGCTTGTTCCTACCTTAGGTTCCATGGGTCTAAAGCCTGATTGGGTTGGAGGAGTCTTATTTTAGTGATTAAGATTTTGGATGGCTTGCCCTCAACTCAGATGCTGTAGGTGGATTTGGTTATCACAGTGTGCAGATTTAAGACCTGCTATTGAAAACCACAGAGATGAGTTTTCGGAACTGTTCCTTGTGAAACTGGAAGAATCATGTACCAACTAAACATGTGCCTGGAAACAAGAAAATTGGGAAAGATGAAGCAAGTCTGGTTTTGAGCCCAATGAGGTAGAATGCTCCCTTCCTTTGGCTTTCTTCTGATTTCACTGGAATTCTGGGAACTGGAATTCAAAATCTTGGAAATCTGTAAAAGTGATTTTATCATTATTATAGGATTAGGAAAACAAGTTGGGGGTCAGGAATTTGCTTAGATGAATCAGATTTGTTATCACTTTTGCTCTGTCTGTCAACATTTTGGCATAAATGAACAATTGTATTATCAGGATAGTGGAGATCATAAAGGTTCAAATAAGGAAATAACTTTGAAAACTTAGACAAGAGAGTTGAATTTTGGTGCTTCCTCTTATATCCTTCATTGGCTGGGTTAGGATGATCATAGACAGATTTTCTGCTTTACTAGGGTTTTATTTTCCTCATTGAAGGATTGACAGACTACATCAAGGTAGACACCATTGTGGTTGAGAAGGACGGGGAAGTCTCATTCATTATCAAGAGACAGCAAGAAGTCTACTCATTATTTTCTGCAACATAGCATGCATAACTAATCTGAACATGGACAAAAAGTCTGTGAGTACCCAAGAACAAGGTTCAGTGTGAAGGTAAAGGATACATTTTTAGGTATATAAATAATTTACTGAAGTAGTTCATGAATGAAATTAATGTAGAGAAGTGTGATGAAAATCTTCATAGGAAAGAAAAACTGAAAGCATAACAAAACAGTCTCCTCGGTGTTTGGGACACTTCTTTGGTCATGCAAATCCAATTCAGGATATGAACTAGATTCCTACCTTTCATGCGCTCGAAATGCTATTACTTATTTCAAAATTCTTCTATGCCATCCCCAGCCCCCTGAACAAAAGCTCAAAATGACATATATTTCCTGTTTCAGATTAGTACAAATCAATCTGAGTTATTTTTAGGGTGAAGAGTAGAATTTCATAATGCTTCTTAAGATCATTAGAGACACTTTAATATGTCACAAAACCAATATTAGGAAACTGACCTAAACCTTTCATTAAATATGGTTTAATGGGTTGATAACTTTTAAGTTCATAATAAATATGCTTATAAATCATGAAAAAACTTCCTTTGGTCTTTTTCTTTCAATTTCATCTTTCACCACAGTTCTTCTAACTCTATGGCCATCTGTTTTGAGGTAGAGATTGATAAATTCCACAGGGAGATTCATATCTTATCCCTTCTTTTTGGATCAGGATATATTTCAGCCGGCTAGGAACTTGTGATCCATGTCTTTGTATAGTAGTGTTCATATAAAAATGAACATTTGGTGATTTTATACACATCAGTAGACAACAAAAGGATGTGTGGGATTGTTTGTACAGCCGTTCAAAGAAAGCACATTAAGCAATCCACCATCTCATTTCAGACAGGGTGAAAATAGCCAGTCAAATCTTTTTTTTTTTTTATTGTCAGCAAGTTATATAATAAGTGCATAAACTGAAAAGTAAAAGATCCCTTTCCCTTGCTGCTCTACTTCCATTTCATAGAGAAATTACTTTGGATTCTGGAAGTTCTCATATAATGCTAAATAGTTTAGGGCACTTTCTTGATCTATAAGCAGAAGATGGTATGTATTGACTGTATTGTCTGTTGCTATGATAAATGAGGATCTCAGAAAACTATATTCTTTCACTCAATTTCTTTTTTTATTAATTATTTTTTATTAAAAATGTAATTATACACTTTAAAAATATTTTATCACTTCCCTCCCTCCCCCCTTCTCCCCCCGAAACTCCTCCTCCCCCTCCTTTCCCTCCCGATCCCCCAGTGTCTCCCCCAATTCCCAGAGAGTCCTTTATTGTGTACGCCTGACTCTCCACTGGGTCCTCCTCTCCGATGACATATAAGGACCCAGTGGCATTTCCATAAGCCCTTTCTCTTGTTCCCCTTAAGCATAGGAGCACTACTATGGCTGTCAATCCCTTGCCTCCAGGGATCTCGGTGCCCTTAACAGATGCTAGACTTTATGAGGGCAACAGTGCACTGGACATTGCGCAGGGCATGCAAAGTCCCATTATGATTGCTTTGGCCCCAACTATTGTTGAGAATCTTGCAAATCATTGTTCCTCCCATCGTTTTGCTCTTGCAATCTTACCGCACCCTCTTCCGCAAATGTCCCTGAGCTCCAGGATGGGGAGAGATTAGGCTGGCCTAGTTCTAGGTGATTGATATAGAGTCTCTGAAGTTCTGGATTGCGGTTTGTTGATTTTCTTTTGCAGTTTTGCTGCTCCTGCAATGCCCTTCACTCCATCCTGCTGGGCACTGTATGTCACCCCCTGGCCAGAGATAAAAAGCTGTTAAACTGGAGTCTTGTTATAATAGCACATTCAAGGGTTGATGTAATAAAAGTAGGAAACCTCAGTGAGAGAGGGGTCCATCACCCATTTGCAAAATGATTACTTTTTATCTGCTAGACTATATGCCCTCCCCTTCTGGTGAGATCAGGAAAAAAACATCTGTGAACTTAACCAGGTTTCTCATTACTTACTTGCAGACTTGATGGAAGCCTATTTTCTCTGCTGTAACATGGTCCCCGCTCTCCTTGTTTCTGGTGTGGCGCTCCTACCCCATCTCTCTTGTTCATAATCCTTGCAATTACTGTGTTACATAGGTTTACTTCTGAGTGTCTCAATGTGGGCTGGGTGAGTTTGGTACTAGGAGCCACCTATTAGGGAGTACATACGGCACTTAATTTTCTGGGTTTGGGATACTACACTTAATATAATTGTTTCTAATGACATCCATTTCCCAGCAAATTCCAGTAATTCATCATTTTTGATGGCTGAGTAGTACTCCATTTTATAGATGTACCATAGTTTCCTTATCCACTCGTCAACTGTTGGACATTTGGGCTGATTCCATGACTTTGCTATTGTAAACAGTGCTGCTATGAACATGGTCGAGCTTGTGCTATCGAGGCGAACCTCTGCTGCATGGGGGGTTATTCCCAAAAGTGGGATAGCAGGGTCATATGGCATTTCAAACATTAATTTCTTTAAGAATCTCCAGACGGCTCACCAGGGTGGCTGTATGAGCCTGCATTCCCACCAGCAATGTAGGAGAGTTCCCCTCTCTCTACATCCTCTCCAGCATTTGTCGTTGTTTGTATTGTGGATTTTTGCCATCCTGACAGGGGTGAGATGATATCTCAGGGAAGGTTTGATTTGCATTTCCCTGATGGCTAAGGAAGTGGAGCATTTTTTAAGATATTTGTTAGACATTTTAATTTCGTCCCTGGTAAAGTTTCTTTGAAGTTCCAGGGCTCATTTTTTAATTGGGCCATTGTTTTCCTTGGAGTTTAGTTTTTTAAGTTCTTTGTGCACTCTGGACAGTAGAGCTCTGTCAGATATGTGGTTAGTGAAGATTTTCTCCCATTCTGTGGGTTGCCTTTGACCTCGTCTTACAATCTCTTTATCTGAACAGAAGCTCTTTAATTTCACAAGATCCCAACTGTTGAGAGTTGGTAGCAGTGACTGTGCCATTGGATGTCTGTTTAGGAAATGTTGGCCTAGCCCAATCAGCTCGAGGAAGTACCCTATCCTTTCAACTATGGTTTTTAAAGTCTCTGGCCTTAAATCAAGGTCCTTGATCCATTTGGAATTAAGTCTTGTACATGGTGACAAGTATGGGTCAAGCTTTAATCTTCTGCATGTGGAGATCCAGTTTTGCCAGCACCATTTGTTGAAGATACTGTTCTTTTTCCATTGGATTCTTTGGGCCCCTTTGTCAAAGAACAAATGGCTGTAATTTTGTGGGCTTATATCTGGTTCTTCAACCCTTATCCATTGATCTGTGTGTCTATTTTGGAGCCAGTACCAGGCAGTTTTTTTTTAACATTTTTTATTATCATTTCCGCTCATACAAACTTAATAGGTAGACCAGTTCCCTCCCCCCTCCTCCACCCCTCGAACCCCCTGCTCCCCCTTCCTCCCTCCCCATCTCCCAGTGTCTCTCCCCCAATTCCCAGAGAGTCCTTTATTGTGTATGCCTAACTCTCCTCTTAGTACTCCTTTCCGATGACATAAAAGGACCCAGTGGCATTTCCCTGAACCCTTTCTCGTGTTCCCCTTAAGCATAGGAACACTAGTGTGGCCATCAATCCCTTGCCTCCAAGGATCTTGGTGCCTTTAGCCGATGTTAGACTTTGTGAGGTCAATAGTGTGACAGAGGTGGCGCAGGGCATGCAAAGTCCTATTATGATTGCTTCAGCCCTATCTAGTGTGGAGACTTCAAATCATTGCTCCCCTCATCCTTTTGCTCTTACAATCTTACCGCCCCCTCTTCCGCAAATGTCCCTGAGCTTCAGAATGGGGGGAGATTAGGCTGGCTTAGTTCTATGTGGATGATATAGAGTCTCTGAAGTTCTGGATTGTGGTTTGTTGATTTTCTTTTGCAGTTTTGTTGCTCCTGCAATGCCCTTCACTCCATCCGGATGGGCACTGTATGTCACCCCCTGGTCAGAGACAAAAAACTGTTAAATTGGAGTCTTGTTATGATAGCACATTCAAGGGTAGATGTAATAAAAGCAGGAAACCTCGGTGAGGGAGGAATCAGTCACCCATTTGCAAAATGATCTCTTTTCATCTGACCAGGCAATTTTTATAACTATGGATTTGTAGTGTATACTAAGGTTTGGTATGGTAATACCTCCAGCAGTGTTTTTGTTACTCAGGATTGTGTTTGCTATCCTGGGTCTTTTGTGCCGCCATATGAATTTTGAGATTATTTGGTCAACTTCTTTAAAGAATTGCTTTGGGATTTTAATTGGTATAGCATTGAATTTGTATATTGCCTTTGGTAGGATGGTCATTTTTACGATGTTGATTCTACCAATCCAGGAACATGGGAGGTTTTTCCACCTTCTGGTGTCTTCTGCTATTTCTTTCTTTAGGGTTTTAAAGTTTTCATTGTAAAGGTCTTTTACCTCCTTGGTTAGGTTTATACCAAGGTATTTCATTTTTTTAGGGGGTATAGTAAATGGGATTGTTTCTCTCAAGCCTTTTTCACCTCTTTCATCCTGGGCATATAGGAAGGCCTCTGATTTTTGCACATTTATTTTGTGTCCTGCCACCCTGCTGAACTTCTCAATTAGTTCCAGGAGCTTCCTGGTGGAGTTTTTGGGATCACTCAGGTATAAGATCATGTCATCTGCAAATAGGGATATCTTGACTTCTTCTTTGCTGATTTGAATCCCTCTTATGTCCCTTTCTTGTCTAATGGCTTCAGCTAAGACTTCAAGTACAATATTGAATAGAAGTGGTGAGAGTGGACAGCCTTGTCTAGTTCCTGATCGAAGTGGAAATGCTTCCAATTTTTCTCCATTGAGCATAATCCTTGCTCTGGGTTGTTGTATACAGCTTTTATTATATTGATAAAGGTTCCTTTCATTCCTACAGTCTCTAGGGTTTTGATCATAAATGCTGTTGGTTCTTGTCAAAGGCTTTTTCTGCATCTATCAAGAGTATCATGTGGTCTTGGACTTTGGACTGGTTTACATGATGAATTACATTTATTGATTTGCATATGTTGAACCAACCTTTTGTGCCGGGGATGAAGCCTACTTGGTCCCCGTGAATGATCTTTTTGATATGTTTTTGAATCCGATTTGCTAAGACTTTGTTGAGAATCTTTGCATCTGTGTTCATCAGAGAGATCGGCCTATAGTTTTCTTTTTTAAGTGAATCTTTATTAGGTTTTGGGATTAAGACGATATTAGCTTCATAGAAGGAATTTGGTAGTGTTCCTTCCTTTGCTATTTGATGGAACGGTTTAAGGAGTATTGGTGTTATTAACTCCTTAAATGTCTGGTAGAATTCTGTGCTGAATCCATCTGGCCCAAGACATTTTTTGGTGGGAAGATTCGACATTACTTCTTCAATTTCCTTGTATGTTATAGAACTATTTAAATAGTTCACAACTTCCTGATTCAATTTAGGTAGGTTGTGTTTACTTAGAAATTCATCGATCTCTTTTGTGTTGTCAAATTTCACAGAGTACAAGTTTTTGAAATATGATGTTATAATTCTCTGGATTTCTTGGGTATCAGTAGTGATAACTCCATGTTCATTTATGATTTTGTTAATTTGGGTTTTCTCTCTCCTGCTTTTGGTTAATTTAGCTAGGGGTGTATCAATCTTTTTGATTTTTTCATTCCCACTTTGACTGGTTGATTTTTTCTATCGTTTTCTTAATCTCGATTTCAGATATTTCTCCCCTTATTTTGCTAATCTCCTCTCTTCTACTACTTTTGGGATCAGATTGCTCTAGTTTCTCTAAAGCTTTAAGCTGCATTGTTAAGTTGTGTATTTCTGATGTTTCCTTTTTTTTGATGTAGGCATTAAGAGCTATGAACTTACCTCTTAGAACAGCTTTCATTGTGTCCCAGAGATTTTTGTAAGTTGTATTTTCGTTATCATTCACTTTCAGGAAATCTTGAATTTCCTGTTTCATTTCTTCCTGAATCCAGTTCTCATTCAGCATCATAGTGTTAAGTTTCCAGGAGTTAGTGTATTTTCTCTTGTTTTATGTGTTGTAGATGTCCAGCTTTAGGCCGTGGTGGTCTGACAGGGCACAGGTTAGAATTTCAACTTGTTTGTATATGTGTAGATTCGTTTTTTGCCCAGTATGTGATCTATTTTGGAGAAAGTTCCATGTGCTGCTGAGAAAAATGTGTATTCTTTGGTACGTGGGTGAAAAGTTCGATAGAGATCTGTAAGGTCCATTTCTTTCAGGGTTTGATTAAGTTCCAAAGTGTCTCTGTTAAGCTTTTGACCTGTTGATCTATCCCATGTTGAGAGGGCAGTGTTGAAGTCCCCAAGAATTATCGTTTGAGGGTTGATTTCTTGCTTTAGATGCTGTAGGGTTTTCTTAATGAATGTGGAGGGGCCCGTATTGGGTGCATATATGTTCAGTATTGTGAAGTCTTCCTGGTGAATTGTACCTGTGACTAAAATGTAGTATCCATCTGTGTCTCTTATAATTTTCTTTGGTTTGAAGTTCCCTTTTCTGATAACATAATGGCTACCCCTGCCTGTTTTCTGCTTCCATTAGCTTGTAGAATTGTTGACCAGCCTTTTATTTTTAGAGCGTGCCTATCTTTTGTGGTGAGATGGGTTTCCTGCAGGCAGCAGATTGATGGATTGTGATTTTTAATCCAAGTTTGTAATCTGTGTCTCTTGATCAGTGAATTAAGTCCATTAACATTTAGTGTTATAATGGAGAAACTATTTTTAATTCTAGACTTTTATTATATTTAGTAGTTTTTATTAGTGTATTGCTTCGCTTTTAATGGTGTTATATTTGCCTTCTGTTCTCCTGGATATGCCTGTTTTTTTTTTCACGCTTGAGTATCATTTCTAGCATTTTTTGAAGGCCTGGTTTGGTGGACATGTATCCCTTCAAGTTGTCTTTGTGCTGGAAAGTTTTTCTTTCTCCCTCGATCATGACTGATAGTTTTGCAGGGTAAATCAGCCTGGGTTGACATTTTTGCTCATTCAATACTTGAAGTATGTCTCTCCAAGCTCTTCTTGCTTCTACTGTTTCGACTGAGAAGTCATTTGTTATTTTAATAGGTTTACCTTTAAAAGTGACTTGTTTTTTCTCCCTTGAAGCTCTCAGCACCAGTTCTTTTTCTTGAATGTGTTGTGTTTTAACTATTATTTGCCATGGCGTGCTTCTGTTTTGGTCGTATCTGTTTGGGGTGCGGAATGCCTCTTGTATATGGATGGGCCTCTCTTTTTTTATATGAGGAATGTTTTCCTTGATGATGGTTTGAACAGTTTCCTCAGGGGTGGTATTTTGAGATTCTTGCTCTGGTATTCCATGAATACGCATGTTAGGCTTCTTCAGGGTGTCCCATATCTCTTAGATATTTCTCCCAAGTATATTTTTCACTTTAACAACCTCTTCCATTGAGCTGGTTAGTACTCCCACTTTATCTTCAAGGTCTGAAATTCTGTTTTCTGCTTCGTTAGTTCTTTTGATAAGACTCTCTGTAGAGTTCTGGGTTGAAGATAACTTGTCTTTTAGCTCAGTTTTAAACTCTGCTTGAGTCTTTTTTAACTGCTGTATGTCAGTTTTTGTTTCTTGCACTGTTTTTCTCAACTCCTCCAAATGTCTGTTGTGTTCCTCTTCAAAGCGATTGATTCGATTATGTAATTCCTCCCTGATTTCCTCTTTCGTAGTATTGAACATGGTAATGATCATATTTTGAAAGTCGTTATCCTGGGTCAGGCTTTCTTGGCCTTTTTCTGCGGGTTTGTTCTGGTTGGAGTCTAACATTATGTGATTAATTTCTTCAGTGGGAAATTTGTTTACTTGAGTGTTGCTTCTCATGGATTTGCACTTTGACTTTGGCATTGTCGTTTTAACTCTTAAGATCTTTCAATTTCACTAAACTGAATTATTTGGCCTGGGGTTCTGGGGGTGGGCAGGGACAGAGCTTACCTAGGTCGCGGGTGAGGCCCGGCTGGACCGCGCGTGCATCCCGACCAGGGGAGTGGTGTGGGGAATGGGAGGATGGGGGCGTTGTTGTGGAGCTATTTAACGCGAGGGCAGCAGGGGTGGGCCCCGTTCGCAGGGGGAGGTCCTCCTCTTCCCTCGGCTCTGTGCGCGGCTCCGGCTGGATGGCGGGAGTCCGAGCCGGGTCCCTTTGGGCTGACCTGGGGTTCTGGTGTGCGGGCACGGCCGGGGCTTACCTAGGTTGCGGGGTGAGGCCCGGCTGGACCGCGGGCGCGTCCCGACCGGGGGAGCGGGGTCACTCACTCAATTTCTTAATTGTTAGCTGTATTTTACTATTTTAAATTTATTGTTCTTTTTTCTATACATTTATTTAGCATGTGTGTGCACATGTGTGAGCGTGTGTGTGTGCATGCTGTGGAAAATCAAGGGTGACTTTGGCATCATCTTAGATTGCTTCTATGTCCTTTTTCTTTCGCTCTGGGATTTCCCAGGCTCCACCCACCAGGGCCCGAAGTGCAGGCTGCCACCTTTTCTGCCTGATGTTTTTAACATGGGACCTGGGATTTGAACTCAGGACTTCTGCTTGCAAGGCAAAATCTTAACCCCTGAGTGATCTCTCCAGCCCTATTTTTCTTTTTTACTTGCTACAGAATAATTACATGTATTTATGAGACATACCAAGAAGCTGCATTACGTGTGTGTTTATGATGAAACCAAGCTAATTAGCAAAAGCATAATCATCTATTTATTATTTCTTTGTGGAAGAACACTCAAGAATAATTCTTCTGGTTATTTTGTATCACATATTATTTTAAACTGTCTTCAGTCTACCATGCAGTAGAATATCAGGATTACATTATTTTAAAAAATCTCCTCCAGTGACTTCATTTTCAAATTTGAACAATGTATACATCCAGTTCTATTTCTTGTTTCATCAAGTTTTGACACTAGTGATTTGATCTCCATCTTGCAAATGAAGGAAAGTCACACTTCCACAGATAGCTCTATCTCTTCTTATCTGTATCCTGACTCTTGTTTCTTATATCATTATTCTTTTTTTCATTTTTTCTTCCACATTTTATATTTTTCCTAATCATACAAGCTCAATAGGTACCCCGTCCTCTCTCTCCCTCCACCCCTCCCCAGTGCCCCTTGCACCCTCCCCCCTTTCCCCTTTCTTTCACTTCCCTTTCTCCCCCTTTCCCAGTGCCTCCCCCTTCCTCCACCCATCCTCTGGAGTATCCTTTTGTGTGAATGCCAAACCCCTCTCTGAGTCCTCCACCCTAGCGAGGGTTTAGGACTCAGGAGCATAGCCTGAAGCCCCTTCTTGAGTTCCCAGTTAGTATAGGAACTCTATTATGACTGTTAATCCCTTGCCTCTAAGGATCCTGTTGCCTGGATTCTTCTCCCCTGTGATCCATGCTAGACTTTGGAGGGTTGTTGACATGTCAGACATTGTGCAGGTCAGGCAAAGTCTGATTGTGGCTACTGCAGTCCTAACTTGTGTGGAGTATCTTGCATATCTTTGGTCTTCCCTATCTTTAGACTCTTATAATCTTTCTGCCCCTTCTTCTGCAAGGTTCCCTAAGAACCTTTAGAATGGGGAGAGATTTAGCTGGTCTAGTTCCAGGTGAATAATGTAGGGTCTTTGGTGTTCTGAATTGTGGTTTGTTGTTGTTTTCAGTTTTGCTTTTCCTGCGCTGCCCTTGGCTGCATCTCAATTGGTATCTAAGGTCACCTCCTAATCATAGATAAAAGACTGTTTAAAGGAAGATCTTAATATAAGATGAGACTCAAAGGTAGATGGAAGAATAGGAGTAGTACACAGCAGTGAGGGAGAGGGTCAGTGTCCCATTTGTAGAATGGTTACTGTCTATCTGCTAGTTCCTATACTCTCCTTGATTGGTGAGATCAAACCTCTTTGGTCACAAGTGACCAGGAAGGAAAGTGAGAGTGAGCTTAACCAGATATCTTGCTACTTACATGCAATACTTGACTGTGGCTTATTTTCTCTCCTGAAGCATGATCTCCTATCTTTTTTTTGAGGCCCTCCTTCCCCTTCCCTCTTGTTTATAATCCTTTGTGACCATAGAGATTTAACTTGGAATAAGTCATTAAGTGGTTTTGGAATTAGAATCCACTTATTAGGGACTACATGCAATGTCTAACTTTCTGTATCTGGGATAGTCTACTCAATATATTTTTTTTAATTCCATCCATTTCCCGGAAAATTTCATTAATTCATCTTTTTTGATGGCTGAGTAGTATTCCATTGTATAAATGTACCACATTTCCCCTTCTGCCAGGCGACTATATGTAGGGTTTAGGATCCGAGCTCAGGACCTTATGCCTTCAAGGCAGAGGCTTAACCCCTGAGCCACCTCTCCAGCCCCAGTACCAGGATGTTTTGATTAGTGTGTACTTGTAGTATAGATTAAGATTTGGTTTGGTAATACCTTCGGCAGTGTTTTTGTTACTCAGGTTTTTTTTTTTTTTTTCTATCCTGGGCCTTTCGTGCTTCCATATGAATTCTGAGATTGTTTGGTCAATTTCTTTAAAGAATTGCTTTGGGATTTTGATTGGTATAACATTGAATCTGTATATTGCCTTTGGTAGGATGGTCATTTTTATGATGTTGATTCTGCCATCCAGGAGCATGGGAGGTCTTTCCACCTTCTGGTGTCTTCTGCATTTCTTTCTTTAGGGTTCTAAAGTTTTCTTTACAATGGTCTCTCACTTTTTTTGTTCGATTAATACTAAAGTATTCATGGGATAAGTCAGATCATTTTTTAAAATTTTTTTAAATTTTTTTTATTTATTCAATTGTGCGTGTATGCATGTGTGCGCATGTGTGTATGTATGTGTGGGTATGTACGTATGTGTGTGTAGAACCACGGACCAATTCGGGAACCACCATGGATGCCTCCACCTCCTCCTTGTTTACTCTGCCCCGAGATTCACAGGCTCCACCCTACCAGGACCAGAAATGCAGGCCGCCCCCGCTTCCGCCCGGTGTCATACGTGGGGTCTAGGATCCGAACTCAGGACCTTCTGCCTGCAAGGCAGAGGCTTAATCCCTGAGCCACCTCTCCAGCCCCCCAGATCATTTTTTTACCTTTCTATGTTATGAACCATTTTGAGAACTATTGATGTTAGTTGTTCCTTAGATATTAGGTGGAGTTCAGTTCTATTTTGTTCTCTTGGTTTTTTTTGGGGGAAAGCTTTCATTACTGCTTCAACTTAATTGCTTATTATAGTTATATTTAAACTGTTTGTATCTAACTGATTTAATTTTGGTGACTCTCATGTTCCTGTTAATTTATACATTTCCTCAAGATTTTCCATGGTTTTTGGAATACAAGCATTTAAAAAGATTCCTTAGTGTTCTTCTGAATTTCATTGGAATGTGTTGTAATATTCCTTTATCATCTCTACTTTCATAGCTTTTTAACACATGTATTCATAGCTATAAGCTTTCCTTTCATAATTATCATATTTTCCAAGCATACTGATAAGTTACTTTCCTTCAATTACAGAAATTTTAATTTCTGGGGCTGGAGAGGTGGCTCAGGGGTTAAGCCTCTGCCTTGCAGTCGGAAGGTCCTGAGTTTGGATCCTAGACCCCACGTATAGACGCCAGGCAGAAGCGGGGGCGTGCTGCGTTTCTGGTCCTGGTGGGCAGAGCCTGTGAATCCCATGGCAGAGTAAACAAGGAGGAGATGGAGGCGTCCATGGTGGTTCCCGAATTCGCCTGTGGTTCTACACACACACACACACATACATACACTCACATACATGCACACGCACACACACGCATACATGCACAATTGAATAAAAAATAAATAATATAAAAAAAGAAATTTTCATTTCTTCAACTCCCAATGGGAGTTCAAGAGTGTATTGTTCATAGGCTATCTGTATGTATTCTGTTTCTATATCAATTGCTTTTGTTGGTTTTATTCTACGATGTTACAATATACAAAAAATATTTAAATAGTTTTGCATTTTCAAGACTTATTTTTGACTTAGAATATACTATGGTTACTTGGGCTATTGTGCAGAATGTGTCTTTAATTTCTATTGGGTGGACTTTTATGTAGCTAGACTTATTTAATCTATGATATAGTTTAACTCTGGAGATTCCATGCTGCTTTTTAGTTTTGGTGACCTATTTTAAGATTAGAGTTGGGCATTGAAGTCATATACCATTATTCTATCAGTATTTGTCAGACTTTATATGTCAATTAGTGTTTATTTTATGCAAGTAGGAGTGATTACAATTGAGGCATATATATTTAGAATTTTAACTTTTGATGATTTTATATGTATACATATATACATATACATATATATGTATATATAGTAGATGTCTTTATATCTTCTAAGTTTGGCTTGAATTCTACTTTATCAGATGTCAGAATAGCCATGCCAGCATGATTTGAGAATCCAATTACTTGATATACTGACTTTTATACTTTGACTCTTAATCCCCAAGCATTTTTCTAGTGAGGCGTATTCCTTAGATACAGTATATGGTTGAGTGCATCTATATGTAAATATTTTTAAATTCAGACAGTGTGCATTTCTATATCAGTAGTTAAGGAATTTACATTTAAAGTTATTATTAGGGATGTCTTTTTATATTATTGGTTATTTTTCTATTTTTTTAAATTATTGTTAGTTCTTCCTTCCCTATTAGGATTAGAGGCTTTCTAGTTTACAGTGTTGGGCATGATGGATTCCATCAGAGCTCTTTTTTTTTTTTTTTAGGACACATTCCACATTTTATTTACATTTTAAGACTAACTTTAATCTCAAAATCACATATCCATACACCTATATCCTTTTTGTTGACATCACTTAAAACTTAAATGCATGGTTTATTAAACAAAGACTGTAAACCAATATTTATCATGTCTGTTACATGTAACAAACAGGAACAGTTTTTAACAGAAATTCATCAACACCCCCCACAACATCTTTTTATTATAAATACAGGTATCAAAACAATCCTGAACCTAGTTTTGATACCACTAGTAGTCAGCACCCACACTGCTTCAGAATTAACACAATTTGTGACCATATTCACTGTACCTATTACTTTAAACAATTTGAACAGCTGTTCTCTAGGATAAACAAACCATGCCTTTTGCATTTTTCCGTCTTGATATTTTAGTTCTCTGAGACGTGCACTCCCCACCGGCGTCTGACAATCCTTGCCATGCGTTCATCTGGTGAACCTGAATCTGAGTGTTTGTGTTTAAATGACAGGGACTTAACAAGAGAATGGAAAATTGTGCTGCATTTTTACTCGTTTTCTGAAAACATAATGGGCACATATATATTATACTCTTACAAATGTCCAGGTCATGTTTACCAGCTGGAATTCTTTTACGTAATGTGTGGGTATTTTGCATTGTGATATTTAATCAAGACATAAACATTAGTAGAAGGTTGTTGATTTAAGACAAGTTTGAGATCCACTAAAGTTAATTGTTGTATTTCTGTCCTTCTGGTGGCTGTGGAAGCTTCATATTTTCTTTGGACATCATTAGGCGTCTTAGCTCTTGAAGTACAACTTTAATGCTATATGAATTTTGCCACTTTACTAACACTGGTATGCTCCGTGCATCCACCATTCCACTGGAATTATTTATTTCATTCATATTAATTTTTGTTACAAATCTAACTGATGGAGGAGCTTCTGGATATTTAGGTCCACATTCTACTTTCAAGCTATATATTCTGTTTTCATAGTTCGTCCTTGGTGGCCCAATAATCATGCCTGTCCATCTTGTAAGTGTCATATCTTCATCATCTTCAAGGCCCCAGCTAACCGTACCATCGCCTACTCCTTTTTGTCCTTCTTCAAGTTCTTCCAACAAGCGAAAATTATGAGGAACTTTAACTCCTGTGGAGACCGCCATCTTCTCCTGTAGCCCGACGCACCAGAGCTCATTTTTGTTTACCTATTTTTCTCATGAAGTTTTTCCTTTTCTGTATTCTTGTGATTAAGATAGTCTTCCTTTGTTGTATGTGTAGCATTCATTTAAGTGTCTTTTGCAGTGCTGGCTCAATTGTCACTAACTGCTTTAGTCTGTGCTTGTCTCAAAATGTTCTATTTCACTATCAACTTTAAAAGATAACATTTCTGGATACAGCAGTCTTGGTTGGCACTTACTTTCAAGGCTTAATATATAACTTTTCATACTTCCCAGTTTTCAGGGGAACTGGATGAGAAAACCAATGTTATTTCGATGTATTTTTGTTTCTTTTGATGTGCTTGGGGTTTTCCCTAGTAGCTTTTATTTTGAGGTACTAGTACAGATCAAACCTCTGGGTCTGAATATGCGAGACAAGCATTCTACCACTTAGCCATCTCTTAGTCCCTCTATGCTTTTTATATATCTAGAAAATATTTACTAGTTTCTTTAATCCAACCTGTGCCAATTAGACCTTAGATATTTAATAAGCTGCATTGCATTTGTTTGAATGGAAAAAATAAGTTTTATATTTCTAGGCCAAGATAGCCTTTGATTACTGTACAATACAAACTGAATATACTGAATTGTGATATTCTTTTCCAAAGTTAACAGGATAGCTAGTTTCCCAACATTTAAATTATATACACACATTCTCTTTCTCTTCCTATCTCTTCTTTATATTAGAATAAATGCAAAAAAATCCTATGATGAATCAAATTCTAAATACTAATTGTTAAAACTAGTATATAACAGGGCCAAGATACAGAAGAGGTGAGAGAAATGAACCATTTAAATGCAAGCTTGGATCCTATCAAAATGTTTTTATTAAACTTGAAACAAGAGCACAAAAAATTCAAAGGATTGCCATTTTTTAAATCACTCCACAGAAGACAGAAGTGCGAAAGTGCTTGCAAATTTTTTTTAGTGTGATAAATGCAAAATATAGCTGTGTAACTAT
This sequence comes from Typhlomys cinereus, assembly GCA_023101885.1. NCBI lineage: Eukaryota > Metazoa > Chordata > Mammalia > Rodentia > Platacanthomyidae > Typhlomys > Typhlomys cinereus. Next base: position 3,901,216 of record JALPQD010000079.1, read on the forward strand.
TCTCGTTTGTCCCCAGTAATGACTGCCTGGCTCGATTGACATTTTAAACAAGTCTGTTCAATTCTTTGTATCATTAATTTGGTTCTTTTCTCCCCTAAGCCATACAGAAAACAATTAGGTGGCAAACATATGCCATAAGTGTCACTCTAAGCAGAAAGAATGCGATCTGCTGTTAGGCATTTGGTTTAACTTTCTGTCCCTTCTTTCTTTCCTTAATTACTATTTACTTTAAACACAAAGCAGAAGGAAGCACAGTGCCCTGCTTCCAGCCACATGCAAGGAGATGTCCTTTACAGTTGCATATTGAGAAAGAATAAGATGGAAATTGCGTTTTATAAGCAATTGGAGGAATTTCTGGATTTCCACACATTCTGTGACTTGGCACCTTAGTAGAATCTAAAACATTTTAATGTAAGTGCTGAAAGATGGTAAAAATCATGTCTTGTGATGTAGAAAATGGAAGTCACTTCCAAAGCTGCATTAATGAGCCTATTTCCCTAAACTTCATTAAGTCAACTATAGATGCTGTTCAGTTCCAGTCTGTCTGGCAGTTATTAGAAAATGATGTGAAAATGGCAAAGATTTAGAATTTATGTTACAACTTAGTGTTCAACTCTGGCCTTTGAACTACCATGAAGCTCTCTTCTAATTTAATTAAAAGTATGTGTGAATTCAAAGAGAGCTGTACATTTCATTTCTCAGAGTGCATACATAGCATATAGTCTAGATAGACAAAAAAGAGATAAAATAAAGTTTGTACAAACACACTGTAGTTCACTTGTTCCTGAAGATACTGAACTTTTGTGAATGAAATTTAAATAGTCCTAGAAAATTACAGAACAGACAACAACAAAATAGAAAAGCTAAAACACTAATGTCTGTGCAAGGAATTTAAAACTGGGTTATACTGGGGAATATATTCAATGGTGTGACCAAAAGTTTCATGAGAAGCATAAACCCTGAATGAGATTTCTCAAGTTAGTGTATGCAGAGTGCTGTTTTTTTTTTTTTTTCTTTTCTGCTGTGTTGATTGGGTTGACCACAGAAGATAAACAAAGGAGAGTCAGTCAATTTTACTCAACTTCAATTTTACAAGAAAGCTAATTAAATTTGTGTTTTTATGTTCAAATGTAGAAACGAAGTGAATGTGGATCAAATTCCCGCACAAATAAAAATGAGCACACTTCAGAGTCTCATACAGAGTCATATTTTTCACAGTAATTAACAGTTCACAAGGTCCTTTGACGTTCCTTTGTTTCTTGTGATTCCAGAGAAGCAGAGGGCAGTACAGTCCTTTGACTTTCCTTTGTTTCATCTGATTCCAGAGGAGCAGAAGGGCAATACAATAGAGAAGGTGGACTTTGGAATGTCTTGTTCATTACAGTATGTTCCTAGCAAAAATAAAGGAAGAAAGAAAGAAAGAAAGAAAGAAAGAAAGAAAGAAAGAAAGAAAGAAAGAAAGAAAGAAAGAAAAGAAAAGAAAGAAAGAAAGAAAGAAAAGAAAAGAAAGAAAGAAAATAAAGAAAGAAAGAAAATAAAGAAAGAAAGAAAATAAAGAAAGAAAAGAAGAAAGAAAATAAAGAAAGAAAAGAAAGAAAGAAAATTCAGTGCCTGGCTAAGTCCCTGATTGTTCACTTTACAAAGAGGGAATCACAATACTTGCTCGTGAGTTGAGCTATGAGACACAAATCTGATAATATATACCAAACGCCTGTTGCTATTCTTGTCATGGGGAAGCCATCACAAATATAAGCTGCCAATGTTATTAATATTCCATAATTCCCTGTAAATTAGGCATAATTATTTCTAATTTTCAGGTAAAGAAACCCGTGCTTGCAAGTTGAAATCATTGACTCAGTTTGTAGTCCAAGAATTTGAACTCAGATTTTCTGTCTTGACTTAGAGTGTGCCCCATTCCTCATAAAATATTTGGGAAATTAGCCTATTGGCTTCCTATGGCTGTGATAGAACAGCACTGTAGACTCAACAGTTTAAAATGAGAGAACCACATTCTTTCACAGTTCTGGAGGCTATCCATTCCAATGCAGGGTCCATGCACTGGGGTCAAAGGCACCTAAAGCTTATGAAGAGAGTTTTCTTCTTCTTCTTCCATCCCCAGGCAGCTGCTTGTGTCCTTTGGCATGTGGCTACATAGCTCACTTCTCAGCCTCTGTACTTGCACTTGTGTCAATCCCCATCTGTCTTTTAGAAAGTCACATGGGGCTGCAATTGAAGATTAATCTGGAAGGCCCAATGTACTCTTTCCATCTCAAGATCCCAAGCATCTTCTGCAGTCTCAAAGTCCTTTTCTTTTTGAAATTAATTTTTTGATGTGTGGAGGGGTTCACCCTCAAATTAAACTGGAACTCTTCTGTAGCCTACATTAGCCTCAAACTTGGGGCAATCCTCCTTCCTTTTGATTACAGGTATGTGCAACTATGTATGCCTTCTTTCTGATGACAGATGATAACAGTAATTGATCACAATGTTTAAGGAATTGATATATCTGTAGGAAACATTCTTTTAGTTTACTATAGCTAGCATGGGAATATTTTAATCTGGAAAGCTTATGGCTTGCTTGAACTCTACTCTGTGATGATTTATTGAAACATGAACCCTCCCTCTACATTTTACTTGGATTGTGCATTTGGGGCCTTGATAATCCATCTGGACTTGTAGACTGCCTTTGGATGGGCCTGTCATATCAAAGTCTGACTTCAGTTTCATGTTCAAGATCCTCAGTTACCTTTCTGCCAAGGCCTGGCTCTTGATGGGTTATCTTGCCCTTCCATCTACTCCAACCTTAAGTGGCTGAGAGAATGCACCACAAACGTAGGTAATTCTCCCTTAATGTGATGGGCATTTACCTTCATTCCGTAGTTATATATGAGAATTCAAGTGCAATATTCTGATTCATTTAATTTGACTGTGATATAAGTAAGTTACTTCAGGATCTAAAAGCTTGGATATATCACATACATATATGCATACACATACGTATGTATATATATATGCTAATACAGGTTCAATATATCTTATCCAAATTGCTGGGTACCAAACATTGCTTTTTTTTACTAAAAATTTAATTATACATTTTAAAATTTTTTTACCAGTTCCCTCCCTCCCCCCTCCTCCCCCCGAACCCCCTCTTCCCCCTCCCCATCCCCCAGTGCCTCCCCCCCAATTCCCAGAGAGTCCTTTATTGTGTACGCCTAACTCTCCACTGGGTCCTCCTCTCCGATGACATATAAGGACCCAGTGGCATTTCCATAAGCCCTTTCTCTTGTTCCCCTTAAGCATAAGATCACTACTAAGGCTGTCAATCCCTTGCCTCCAGGGGTCTCGGTGCCCTTAACAGATGCTAGACTTTATGAGGGCAACAGTGCGCTGGACATTGCGCAGGGCATGCAAAGTCCCATTATGATTGCTTTGGCCCCAACTATTGTTGAGAATCTTGCAAATCTTTGCTCCTCCCATCCTTTTGCTCTTACAATCTTACCGCCCCCTCTTCCGCAAATGTCCCTGAGCACCAGGATGGGGAGAGATTAGGCTGGCCTAGTTCTATGTGATTGATATAGAGTCTCTGAAGTTCTGGATTGTGGTTTGTTGATTTTCTTTTGCAGTTTTGCTGCTCCTGCAATGCCCTTCACTCCATTCTGCTGGGCACTGTATGTCACCCCCTGGCCAGAGATAAAAAGCTGTTAAACTGGAGTCTTGTTATAATAGCACATTCAAGGGTAGATGTAATAAGAGTAGGAAACCTCAGTGACGGAGGGGTCCATCACCCATTTGCAAAATGATTACTTTTTATCTGCTAGACTATATGCCCTCCCCTTCTGGTGAGATCAGGAAAGAACATCTGTGAAATTAACCAGCTTTCTCATTACTTACTTGCAGACCTTGATGGAGGCCTATTTTCTCTGCTGTAACATGGTCCCCTCTCTCCTTGTTTCTGGTGTGGCCCTCCTACCCCATCTCTCTTGTTCATAATCCTTGCAATTACTGTGTTACATAGGTTTACTTTTGAGTGTCTCAATGTGGGCTGGGTGAGTTTGGTACTAGGAGCCACCTATTAGGGAGTACATACGGCGGTTAATTTTCTGGGTTTGGGATACTTCACTTAATATAATTCTTTCTAATGACATCCATTTCCCAGCAAATCCCAGTAATTCATCATTTTTGATGGCTGAGTAGTACTCCATTGTATAGATGTACCACAGTTTCCTTATCCACTCGTCAACTGTTGGACATTTAGGTTGATTCCATGACTTTGCTATTGTAAACAGTGCTGCTATGAACATGGTCGAGCTTGTGCTATCGAGGCGAACCTCTGCTGCTTGGGGGGTTATTCCCAAAAGTGGGATAGCAGGGTCATATGGCATTTCAAACATTAATTTCTTTAAGAATCTCCAGACGGCTCACCAGGGTGGCTGTATGAGCCTGCATTCCCACCAACAATGTAGAAGAGTTCCCCTCTCTCCACATCCTCTCCAGCATTTGTCGTTGTTTGTATTGTGGATTTTTGCCATCCTGACCGGGGTGAGATGATATCTCAGGGAAGTTTTGATTTGCATTTCCCTGATGGCGAAGGAAGTGGAGCATTTTTTAAGATATTGGGTAGACATTTTAATTTCATCCCTGGTAAAATTTCTTTGAAGTTCCAGGGCCCATTTTTTAATTGGGCCAGTGTTTTCCTTGGAGTTTAATTTTCTAAGTTCTTTGTGCACTCTGGACAGTAGAGCTCTGTCAGATATGTGGTTAGTGAAGATTTTCTCCCATTCTGTGGGTTGCCTTTGACCTCGTCTTACAATCTCTTTATCTGAACAGAAGCTCTTTAATTTCACAAGATCCCAACTGTTGAGAGTTGGTAGCAGTGACTGTGCCATTGGATGTCTGTTTAGGAAGTGTTGGCCTAGTCCAATCAGCTCGAGGGAGTTCCCTATCCTTTCAACTATGGTTTTTAAAGTCTCTGGCCTGATATCAAGGTCCTTGATCCATTTGGAATTAAGTCTTGTAGATGGTGACAAGTACGGGTCCAGCTTTAATCTTCTGCCTGTGGAGATCCAGTTTTGCCAGCACCATTTGTTGAAGATGCTCTTCTTTTTCCATTGGATTTTTTGGCCCCTTTGTCAAAGACCAAATGGCTGTAACTTTATGGGCTTATATCTGGGTCTTCAATCCTTATCCATTGATCTGTGTGTCTATTTTGGAGCCAGTACCAGGCTGTCTTTATAACTGTGGATTTATAGTATAGACTTAGGTTTGGTATGGTAATACCTCCAGCTGTGTTTTTGTTACTCAGGATTGTTTTTGCTATCCTGGGTCTTTTGTGCCTCCATATGAACTTTGAGATTGTTTGGTCAACTTCTTTGAAGAATTGCTTTGGGATTTTGATTGGTATAGCATTGAATCTGTATATTGCCTTTGGTAGGATGGTCATTTTTAGGATGTTGATTCTGCCAATCTAGGAACAAGGGAGGTCTTTCCACCTTCTGGTGTCTTCTGCAATTTCTTTCTTTAGGGTTTTAAAGTTTTCATTGTAAAGGTCTTTTACCTCCTTAGTTAGGTTTATACCAAGGTATTTCATTTTTTTAGGGGTTATAGTAAATGGTATGGTTTCTCTCAAGGCTTTTTCACTTCTTTCATTCTGGGCATATAGGAAGGCCTCTGATTTTTGAACATTTATTTTGTATCCTGCCACCCTGCTGAACTTCTCAATTAGTTCCAGGAACTTTCTGGTGGAGTTTTTGGGATCACTCAGATATAAGATCATGTCATCTGCAAATAAGGATAGCTTGACTTCTTCCTTGCCGATTTGAATTCCTCTTATGTCCCTTTCTTGTCTTATGGCTTCAGCTAAGACTTCAAGTACAATATTGAATAGAAGTGGTGAGAATGGACAGCCTTGTCTTGTTCCTGATCGAAGTGGGAATGATTCCAATTGTTCCCCATTGAGCATAATCCGTGCTGTGGGCTTGTTGTATACAGCTTTTATTATATTAATTAAGGTTCCTTCCATTCCCACTGTCTCTAGCGTTTTGATCATAAAAGGCTGTTGGATCTTGTCAAAAGCTTTTTCTGCATCTATCGAGAGTATCATGTGGTCTTGGACTTTGGACTGGTTTACATGATGAATTACATTTATTCATTTGCGTATGTTGAACCAACCTTGTGTGCCGGGGATGAAGCCTACTTGGTCCCCATGAATGATCTTTTTAATATGTTTTTGAATCCGATTTGCTAAGACTTTGTTGAGAATCTTTGCGTCTGTGTTCATCAGGGAGATCGGCCTATAGTTTTCTTTCTTAAGTGAATCTTTATTAGGTTTTGGGATTAAAATGATATTAGCTTCATAGAAGGAATTTGGTAGTGTTCCTTCCTTTGCTGTTTGATGGAACAGTTTAAGGAGTATTGGTGTTATTAAGTCCTTAAATGTCTGGTAGAACTCTGTGCTGAATCCATCTGGTCCAGGACATTTTTTGGTGGGAAGATTCAAGATTACTTCCTCAATTTCCTTATATGTTATAGGACTATTTATATAATTCACAACTTCCTGATTCAATTTAGGTAAGTTGTGTTTACTTAGAAATTCATCCATCTCTTTTGTGTTGTCAAACTTCACAGAGTATAAGTTTTTGAAATATGATGTTATAATTCTCTGGATTTCTTGGGTATCAGTAGTGATAACTCCATGTTCATTTCTAATTTTGTTAATTTGGGTTTTCTCTCTCTTGCTTTTGGTTAGTTTAGCTAGGGGTGTATCAATCTTGTTGATTTTTTCAAAGAACCAGCTTTTTGATTAGTTGATTTTTTCTATCGTTTTCTTAGTCTCGATTTCAGATATTTCTCCCCTTATTTTGCTAATCTCTTCTCTTCTACTGGTTTTGGGATCAGATTGCTCTAGTTTCTCTAAAGCTTTAAGCTGCATTGTGAAGTTGTTTATTTCTGATGTTTCCATTTTGTTGACGTAGGCATTAAGAGCTATGAACTTACCTCTTAGAACAGCTTTCATTGTGTCCCAGAGATTTTGGTAGGTTGTATTTTCATTATCATTCACTTTCAGGAAATCTTGAATTTCCTTTTTAATTTCTTCCTGAATCCAGTTCTCATTCAGCATCATAGTGTTAAGTTTCCAGGAGTTAGTGTATTTTCTCTTGTTTGATGTGTTGTGGATGTCCACCTTTAGGCCGTGGTGGTCTGATAGGGCACAGGTTAGAATTTTAACTTTCTTGTATATGTGTAGATTCATTTTGTGGCCCAATATGTGATCTATTTTGGAGAAAGTTCCGTGTGCTGCTGAGAAAAATGTGTATTCTTTGGTACGTGGGTGAAAAGTTCGATAGAGATCTGTAAGGTCCATTTCTTTCAGGGTTTGATTAAGTTCCAAAGTGTCTCTGTTAAGCTTTTGACCTGTTGATCTATCCCATGTTGAGAAGGCGGTGTTGAAGTCCCCAAGAATTATCGTTTGGGGGTTGATTTCTTGCTTTAGACGCTGTAGGGTTTTCTTAATGAATGTGGAGGGGCCCATATTGGGTGCATATATGTTCAGTATTGTGAAGTCTTCCTGGTGAATTGTACCTGTGACTAAAATGTAGTATCCATCCGTGTCTCTTATAATTTTCTTTGGTTTGAAATCCACTTTGTCTGATAGCTTAATGCCTACCCCTGCCTGTTTTCTGCTTCCATTAGCTTGTAGAATTGTTGACCAACCTTTTATTTTTAGAGCGTGCCTATCTTTTGTGGTGAGATGGGTTTCCTGCAGGCAGCAGATTGATGGATTGTGATTTTTAATCCAAGTTTGTAATCTGTGTCTCTTGATTGGTGAATTAAGTCCATTAACATTTATTGTTATAATGGAGAAACTATTATTAATTCCAGACATTTATTATGTTTAGTAGTTTTTATAAGTATATTGCTTCGCTTTCAATGGTGTTATGTTTGCCTTCTCTTCTCCTGGATATGCCTGTTTTTTTCTTCACCCTTGAGTATCATTTCTAGCATTTTTTGAAGGCCTGGTTTGGTGGACATGTATCCCTTCAAGTTGTCTTTGTGCTGGAAAATTTTTCTTTCTCCCTCGATCATGACTGATAGTTTTGCAGGGTAAATCAGCCTGGGTTGACATTTTTGCTCATTCAATACTTGAAGTATGTCTCTCCAAGCTCTTCTTGCTTTAACTGTTTCGACTGAGAAGTCATTTGTTATTTTAATAGGTTTACCTTTAATAGTGACTTGTTTTTTCTCCCTTGAAGCTCTCAGCACCAGTTCTTTATCTTGAATGTGGAGTGTTTTAACTATTATTTGCCGTGGCGTGCTTCTATTTTGGTCGTATCTGTTTGGGGTGCGCAATGCCTCTTGTATATGAATGGGCCTCTCTTTTTTTAGATGAGGAAAGTTTTCCTTGATGATGGTTTGAACAGTTTCCTCAGGGGTGGTATTTTGAGATTCTTGCTCTGGTATTCCATGAATACGCATGTTAGGCTTCTTCAGGGTGTCCCATATATCTTAGATATTTCTCTCAAGTATCTTTTTGGCTTTAACAACCTCTTCCATTGAGCTGGTTAGTACTCCCACTTTATCTTCAAGGTCTGAAATTCTGTTTTCTGCTTCATTAGTCTGTTGATAAGACTCTCTGTGGTGTTCTGGGTTGAAGATAACTTGTCTTTTAGCTCAGTTTTAAACTCTGCTTGAGTTTGTTTTAACTGCTCTATGCCACTTTTTGTTTCTTGCACTGTTTTTCTCAACTCCTCCAAATGTCTGTTGTGTTCCTCTTCAAAGCGATTGATTCGATTATGTAATTCCTCCCGGATTTCCTCTTTCATAGTATTGAACATGGTAATGATCATATTTTGAAGGTCGTTATCCTGGGTCAGGCTTTCTTGGCCTTTTTCCGCGGGTTTGTTCTTGTTGGAGTCTAACATTATGGGATTAATTTCTTCAGTGGGAAATTTGTTTACTTGAGTGTTGCTTCTCATGGATTTGCACTTTGACTTTGGCATTGTCATTTTAACTCTTAAGATCTTTCAATTTCACTAAACTGAATTATTTGGCTTGGGGTCCTGGTGGGCAGGTCCCAAACGGGGACTTACCTAGGGCGCGGGGTGAGGTCCGGCTGGACCGCGTGTGTCCTGACCGGTGGAGCGGGGTGGGGTGAAAAGGGAGGATCGGCGAGTCGGTGTGGAGCTATTTAACCCGAGGGCAGCTGGGGCGGGGCCTGGGCGCAGGGGGACGTTCTCCTCGTCCCTCGCCCCCGCGCGGCTCTGGCTGAATGGTGGGAGTCGGAGCCGGGTCCCTGTGGCCTGACCTGGGGTCCTAGGGCTCGCGCGTGTCCTGACTGGTGGAGCGGGGTGGGGTGAAAAGGGAGGATGGGCGCGTCGGCGTGGAGCTATTTAACTTGATGGCAGCTGGGGCGGGGCCCGGGCGCAGGGGGAGGTCCTCCTCGTCCCTCCGCCCCTGCGCGGCTCAGGCTGAATGGTGGGAGTCGGAGCCGGGTCCCTGTGGGCTGACCTGGGGTCCTAGGGTGCGGGGTGAGGCCCGGCTGGACCGCGCGCCCGCTCGTCCCGACCGACGGAGCGGGGTGGGGTAAAGGGGGTACCAAACATTTCTAATTTTGGAATTTTTCAAATTTTACAATGTTTGCATATACTTTAATGGTTTAACATCCCTAATCTAAAATTGTCAAATCCAGAATGCTCCAAAGCCTAAAATTTTTTGAGAGTTGATAGATTTATATTTTCATATTACAGAGATTAGAAATGCTCACTCTCTATCTGTATAACCTTGGTATATATTTAAGTAAGAACACATGCAAACACATCCTTGCTTTTCCTCAGAATATCTCATTTACATGTTCTTATTCATGTCACAACTCAGTTCCTCTCAGTGTCTCTCATGTAAAATGTTTTGAATGTTTTTTCCATGCCAGGCCCTTTTCTGGGTGCCTGAGATATAGAGGTTAATCTGCTCCAAATTGGACTCTGTATTTTTAAGGATTAAATAAGTGAATATCTTATTTATGCATATCTTATGATATGTACATAGTGTCTGCATATCACGAGTACTAATTTTTAACTATTTTTTAATTTAAAATAAATGAAACTTTCTGTTAATGCTGCTGCCAAGAAATACCATGTAAAAAAAAGACATTTTCAAAATTTTATTTCTTTATTTTGTGTGTGTGTGTGTGTGTGTGTATGTGTGTGTGTATGCATTAGAGGACACTGTGTGTCCCTGTGGAGGACCAAGGGTGTCTTTGGGAATCATCCTGGATTGTTTCTACCTCCTTTTTGTTTTGCTCTGGGATTTCGCAGGCTCCGACCTCCAAGGCTGGAAGTGCAGGCTGCTGCTTTTTCCTCATGGCACTCTTATGTGGGACCTGAGATCCGAACTCAGGACCTTCTGCTTGCAAGACAGAGTCTTAATCCCTGAGCCATCTTTTCAGCCCTTCACAGAAGTTTTTTAAGTTTATTTTTGTTGTAAAACAAAACAGTTTTATTTCCATTATTCGATAATTTTATAGATGAATACAGATTTATTTTTGCCCCATATTGCCAGATTCCCTCTCTTCCTTCTTCTTCCATTGAAAACCTTCTTTTCGATCACAGTGAGTTCTTATGGAAATCATAGTTTGGGGAACAGACAGACTTAAGAATGGATACAAAGGGCTGGGTCAATGTTTAGAGTGTTGCTTTGAAAGGAAAAAATAATGTGAGTTCGGATCTCCAAATCCCACCTGAAAATAAATGCAGGGCAGACATGAGGTGGTGGCCTGCACTTCTGACCCTGTAAGGCAGAAGTTGGGAGATCACAAAGCATTAAGGAGGTAGAGCAACCCAAGATTATTCCTGATGTCACCTTTGGGCCTCCATGGACACATAACCTCAAGTGCCCTTTTGTACACATGCCAGAGCATACATGTACACACACACACACACACACACACACACACACACACACACACACAGACAGAGACAGAACTAGAAAAAGGCACAAATAATGCTGACAGTGTTTGATAGTGTTTGCAAGGTGGAGACAAGGTAGAGGCAAGTGATATTTGCCCAACATCCAATGTTTAAGGGGTTCCAAAAGCCCAGTAATCAAGGCAAACAACATGTTAATTAAAAAAATGAAAATGTTTTTCACTAAGTCCAGTGTCTTCTTTTATCACATAACATAACCTCAGTTTCCAGGGACTGAGCATTATCCATCCAAGCAGTCCATATATTAACATATGAACAGGTGCCTTTGCTTCACAGTGTCTGTGAAAATGTGATGTGTAAGGAGGGTGGCAGGAGTGAGTTCACTTCCTTCACTTTAGTGCTTGACCACCCATTTTTTTTTAGAGATCTATGGAATCTTTTGCCATGACAAAATAAAGTAGCTACTCTTTAAGTTTACTGATTTTTATGGCAGGAAATCAAAGCAGGAGCTTGCATAGAAATGCTCGACCTTGACAGGGTGCTAGCCGAATACAGTGTGCTGCCATCTGGAGAGATGCAGATTCCATATGTGCTCAGGGGGAATAATTCTTGGATTGGTCAATGCACTGAACATGTTAGTGTCTATGAAATTAACAACATTGAAATTTCTGTAGCAGGCCCTTGCCTACAGGATGAAAATATTGGGATTCTTCACTTAGTTACCTAAAGTTGCAATGGACACAGAGATTGGAGGCTAATTGTAGAGGCAGTTCCTCATAGGCATACATAAGTTGAACTCTCCAAGCATATCTTTTTTACATCGAAGAGAATTTTTCCAAAGCTTCCCCAGTTTTAAAGAGAATCAGGGAAGTATGCATCTTAATTTAGTTAGAGAAAAAGGTCTAGAAAGCTTAAGATCAGATTTTTTTTTTTTTTTTTTGCAAAAGAGCAAAAAACCTACTAGGCCACATTATTCCTTTCTCTGTCCACAGAGAAACTAACATTTGCTGTTGAATCAACTCTCCTTCCAGGTATGAGGTTCATTGCCCACACAGAAGCAATTGGCAGCCTTCTAGTAGATTCTTAGTTATATTTTAGTTTTATTTCCAACTATGAGCTATCTGATATTTGGCTTAAAAATATTTTGTCATTAATGGATGTTTTTCATTAGAAAAATATATGTCTTGAAGCCAGTCATGGTGTCTTATACTTGAAATTGAGTACTAGGGAATCCTTGAGGCAAAAGAATTGCCACATGCTCAAAAGCATCCTAAATTACATTGTGAATTCTAGGACAGCCTGTGCTACAGAGTGATACCCTATCGCTATAAATGAAAATAAGTATAAAGATGAATGTTCCAATATCTGAAAGTTGATTACTTTTGTGATTTTGAATTTTTTTTACTTATCACTTATACAGACAGATTTTCTATGTATATATTTATATATGCACATATGTGTGTATGTATATATATATGTAGTCATATCTATAAGTGTGTATTTATGTGTATGTCTCTGTATGGGATAAAAGCATGTTAGGTTATTATTGAAATTAAAGAAGTTATAATTTATGACACTGTACCTTAATTTTTTACCTTACAGTTTTTTGTGCTCATTTGTTTAAATCTAATGGCTCCAGCTCACTTCTCCTTGAAACACCTATTTGTTTTGGCATCATCATCGTCATTATCCATTCTTAGTTTTCATCTGACTCACTTCCTATGTGTTCTGAATATCTTTTGTTGCATGAACACTAAATATCAAAATTCTTTACAGCTGGTGTCTGCCTGCATCTTCTTCTCTTCTAGTATTTCTGCTCTAAGAAGTTTTCATCATAGCTATAAATATCAATAGTAATAAGACACAGATGCCTCCCATATTTTGATCATGAAGGCTAACCTCTTAGATAAATACCAAGTTCACAAACTCAGGTGCCCACTTAACAATTGACTTGAATATTTCAAAGTCTACCGGGTTTACATAGCTCTCCTTCCCACACCTGCCTCTCCTTCCCACACCTGCCTCTTTTAGTTTCACCTGCTTCAGCAAATTATACCACATTCCACCAGTGTTCCAATATAAGAATTGTATGTCACCTTTTGATTCCTCCTTTCTTTTATCTTTTAATGCCATCTCGACCACCAGCTGCTGCCTATTCTGTCCCATGTTAGATTTTAAACTGACCAACTTCTTTCTCTGTTGCTATCCCCTGGAACTTAATAACTACTATGTGTACTTCACTGTGATAGCAGTCTTTGTCGATTCCACTTTCAACCCATCCTCTATGTAACATAAATAGTCATTATTTCAAGTATAATTTTGTGATAACAATCATTAAACATCCAGCCTCTGATTAGGCAAATGAATCAGGGTGCAATCATATGATGTAATACTGTACAACAATAAAAATGAGCGGTAGGCAACCCTATGGTGAAGTGGCAAGATCGCCATGATCTATATATAAGTTAAAAAAAATAAATACATAAAATAATCAGTAGGTTCTCGAATTTCTTGCACAACAATTCATAGAAAAATTATATACAGTTGTATCTGCAATAAAATTCTGAAAACATTCATAAGAAACTAATAAACTATTTATGAATAGAATTATTGAGAGTAGAGAGACTCACCTCTCTCAGGAGTTAAACATTGCTAGACCACTGTTAAGTCACTGTTGATATTCATTATAAGCCTTTATCTTAAGCACATCTTTCAATATTTATTTTCCCTATAAATGTACTGGTAATCAAGATAATTTGATACTATGATTGGCAGCTGTTATACCCTTCCTGTCTTGACTGCTGTCATCAAGGCATATCAGTGAAACAGTCAGACTGCACTCATGCTAACCTCAGATTTGAACACTCCACACATGCATCAAGGAAGGTGCCTTACAGCTCTGGCTACTCACTGCCTACATACAACTTCATCTCCAGAAGGTACTTTCCCAGCTGAGACTGCTTCCAACAGCTTGTGCCAGGCTTCTCACCCTCACAAGCCCCAGCGAACTCTAAATGGCTCTGTAGCCAATCAGACACAGGCCTGAGGTAGAAGATTTGCCCAGGGACATAGTTGTTTCTTTGCATGAAATTCTGACTAGGTGGTGCCAACACTGTCCTTAATTTGCAGAGACAAACAGAAAAACAACAAAAGTCTGTCAAGAGGGATATTAGCACCCTTGCCGACCATTTTTGGGAGATACACACAAGCTTTTCATCTCATCGTCCAAGTTATTCAGCAGAGAAGCTCCTATGGAGTGTAGCCCCTCAGTGTTATGACATCAAGCCAAATAACAGGCTTCCCTTGAGGGATATTTCTTGCTCATAATGATCTTTTCCTCAGTTGGATGAGCTGGGGACATGAAGGAACGATAAGCAATAGCGGAGAGGAGGCAGCAACCATGCAGGTGGAGTGTCACTACTATAGCAGCAGCAGCAGCAGCAGAAGCAGCAGCAGCAGCAGCAGCAATGGTATTGGCCATGGCGGTGACCATGGGAGAGCAGCTGAAGGGCTCCATAAAGCAGCCAAGGCAGAGGCAGTAGAGATAACGATGTTGTGAAGACCCCAACATAAGAGATGGAAGGCTCTGGTCACTAAAAGAATTCTGTGAGGGTTCCAAGCCATACGGTTCTCAGGCACCCAAGAGCTGCACACATGCCACTGTAATAGGCTGCAGATCCTGACTCTGTATAAATCTGAGGGCAGTAACACCAACAGTCACTGTCTCCTATTGGTGGTTGTTGTCCACTGCCACTGAAAGCCAAAGACTGCAATTGTTGCCAAGTGCTGGCCTGTTTGTTGCTGGTTAAAGCCTGAGCAATAATGGGCTGGAGAGGTGGCTCAGGGGTTAAGCCTCCGCCTTGCAGGCGGAAGGTCCTGAGTTCGTGATCCCAGATCCCACGTATAGACGCCAGGCGGAAGCGGGGGCGGCCTGCGCTTCTGGTCCTGGTAGGGCGGAGCCTGTGAATCCCAGGGCAGAAGGAGGTGGAGGCGGCCATGGTGGTTCGCGAATTCGTCCGTGGTTCTACACACACACATACACACATGCGCGTGCACATACATACACACACACGCACAATTGAATAAATAATAATAAAAAAAATTAAAAAAAAAAGCCTGAGCAATAAGCTTTCCTTTTTAATTTTTTTTTAATTTTACAAACATAATGAATAGTCATCCCTGCCCTCCCACTTCCCCCTCCCTCCTTCCCCCTTTTCTCCTCCACCCTCCTCCCCCTTCACCAGTCCATCCTTCTCCCTCTCACTCTCCTGCCTGTCTGCTTGTGTGGGTCCCAAGGTTCAATTCGGGTGGGCTGCTCTAGTAGGGGTTCAAGCTTTGTGGCAGACCAAGTGGCCCTTCCTTAGTCAAACCCGCTGATAGGAGCATTCTCCTTTACCTGTCTAGCCCTATCCTTTAAGGTTCCCCCTACATGTAATTATTTCTCCTGAGTTCCTCGCTTGTCTATGGGGGAACACTGATATGTCAGTCACTGTGCAGATCTGGTGATGATAAGTTTCACTGTAGTGAGCTCCTGGATGCAACAACCCTATCTTCAGTGGAATGTCTTGGCCAGCAATGGACTTTCCCACCTTTAGTCTCTTAAAATCTTACTGCCCCTCTTCTACAAGATTCCCTGAGCCTTAGGATGGGAAGAGGTTTAGTTGGCCTGATTCTGGCTAAGTGTTTTAGGGTCATCAGTACTCAGCACTCTGATTGGCTGTTGTTGTCTGTTTTACTGCTCTTCCATTGCACTAGGCTGTGTCTCGTTTGGTTACTGAGTAATAAACTTTCAATGCGGATTGCTAATCTAGTTACAAGTCTCTGACTTCAAAAGGCCCTGGAACTACAAGGCTTTGAGTTTTCCAGTTCATCACTAAACTTTGGTACCAAGAACCCAGGACTGGCAGTACTGTGAGAGCTTTACCACCCATTATTTGTATCTAGATGGAAAAAGTGGATGCCAGATAGAAGATAACAATCATATATGATGAAAAGATGCAAGGATAAGAACAAGACATTTTACAGTACATTTATTAATTTATTAATTGGGCTTTGGGATCATGCTCAAACAGCCCCTATTCAAAAATTAAAAGTAGAGTAATTTCTTATTGCATTTCTAACAAAATTAATATTTCCTGCTGTGGTTTGCAAGATGTTTGACTGGTCCAATCCCTACCCCTCTTACCATAATCTCACTAGTTCTAGGTCAAATGATTGTCAGTTGTTTCCCACATGCCCTTTATTTTCCTTTTCAGTGTATCTACCTTGCCTTACTCCCTTGACAGCTCTTTTTCCTGCTCTTTACATACCTAACATGACCTCATCTTAGAACTATTTTTGTTTTAGGTGATTTTTGAAAAATTTGATAGCAGGGCGACTGGAGAGGTGACTTAGAGGTTAAGCCTCTGCCTTGCAGGTGGAAGGTCCTGAGTTGGGATTCTAGACCTCATGTATAGATGCGGGTGGGGGGGAACGGGGGCGGCCTGCGTTTCTATTCCTAGTAGGGCGGAGCATGTGAATCCCGGGGCAGAATAAACAAGGAAGAGGTGGAGACGGTCCATGGTGGTTCCTGAATTCGCCTGTGGTTCTACACACACACACACACACACACACACACACACACACACACACACGCATAATTTTTTATAATACATTTTTATTATTTCAGCTCATACAAACTTAATAGGTACACCAGTTCCCTCCCTCCCTCCTCCTCCCCCCGAACCCGCTGCTCCCCCTCCCCTCACCCCTCCCGCCCCATCCCCCCGTGCCTCCCGCCCCAATTCCCAGAGTCCTTTCTTGTGCATGCCTGACTCTCCTCTGGGCCCTCCTCTCCGATGACGTACAAAGACCCAGTGGCATTTCCCTGAATCCTTTCCTGTGTTCCCCTTAAGCATAGGAACACTACTGTGGCTGTCAATCCCTTGCCTCCAAGGATCTTGGTGCCTTTAGCAGATGCTAGACTTTGTGAGGTCAATAGTGTGTTGAACATTGCGCCAGGCATGCAATGTCCAATTATGATTGCTTCGGCCCTAACTTGACACACGCATAATTGAATAAATAAAAAAAATTTGATAGCACATCATACTTGTACCTAATAATGGGTCTCATTATGGCATTTTCACATAGGTACATAATATATTGCAATCATATTCAAACCCCATTATCCATACTCATCCTTCTCCCACTCCATCTGACCCCCTTCCTCTTCTCAACTAACCCCCACTTCTACTTCCATGCTTCTTTGTGCTTAATGAGTTTCACTAAGGTCATCTATAGGACTATGGCTGAGAGTTTGTTTCCAGCAGTGTATGCAGCCTCCCAGTGCCTACACCACTAAAGAATGTTTTTCTGGACCCCTATCGACCATTAACTGCATGCAAATTCTGGGGTTCCATTAGCTCTTTGCCAGCCCCTCCATGCCAGGGTGTGATCAATCCCAGTTTGTACAGATATTGTACAGGTGATTCACAGCTGCTAGGAGTTCAGTATCATGTGAGTTCAATGTGAACTAAGTTATGCTCAGATGTTAGTGTTCCACATTGCTCCCTGTTTCTTTCTTGCCATCCCTTCTTTCATAATGTTCTCTGAGCCTTGTAGTGAGTGACAGAAATGTACCATTTCTGAGTATTTGATAGTCATTTTGTCCCAGTACTTTGACCAGTTGTGAGTTTCTATAGTCACTGTCGACAACTGGGGGGAAAAAGCTTCAGATGCCTTCCTAACCAAAGTCTATATCTGCAGTATTCTGTGGATAGAAGACAATTTGATAGGCACACAATGTTCATTTAACAAAACAACAATACCTTTCCCACTGGGGCCTATGACATCCCCAGTTATGGATTTTTGATAAGGTTTTTAGTACTAGACATGGATTCCCTTCAGTGGAATAGGCTTTACATCTAGTCAAAAAGTGGTTGTTTATCCCAGAACAGACTTGCAACTATTGTACTATTTTATTTGTCTCAGTCTTCATATTATAATTACTCTTTTTTTGTAAGACTTTTTGTTAGTTGTATTATTTAGTTTAACTAAATATCTATTATGTAATTCACTATATGTATTTCACATCAGAAACTAAGCTTCACAAGGAGGGGAATAATTTATATTTTCTTCATTGCTGCACAAACAGTCTCTACCCTCTATGACTGATATGTAGTAGGTGATTTATTAGTGAATGTATGAGTACAGATATATAACTTATAACCCTTTTTCCATATTTTACTTTCTCCAGAAGTATCTTTATCATGGTTATGTAATGATCCATTCAGAAGATATATAGCACTGGTAACAGAGTAGTTTTCATATTATTTGATTCTTAGATGATGATTAAACTAATATATTAAAGTCTTTTAAAATGGCAAGATGGTTCAATGGGTAAAGGTACTTGCCACACAAACTTGGTGATTTGAGTTCAATCCCCAGAACCCATGTGGTGGAAGCAGAGAACTGACTTCTGAAAGTTAATCTTTGACCTTCCCACAGGCACCATAACAGGCACACATATACAAAAACAAGTAAAAATTTGAAGTCTGTTTAAGTCTTAACAGCTCCCTATTGTTTTGTGATTGCCAGGCTTGGTATTGTTCAGTATCTTTGTTCTTAACATGCATATTCCTTTACCATATTCTTTGATTATAACACCAATTCTCATTTCCTAGAAAATGGAGTGTTAAAAGTGTGCCATGCTATGACCCAGAAGTGTAGTTGCAATGGATCTAGTTTAAAGTCTTACCCCAACTAATCTGTCATGAACGTGTGTATGTGCTTTCTCTCTCTCTCTCCCTCTCTCTCTCTCTGTCTTTTACACATGAGAGAGAGAGATCATTTGTATGTTTGATTTACATTTCACTTTTTAAAACATTTTTAAACTTTATTTATTTGTTTGTTTCTTTGTTTGTTTATGTGTGTGTGTGTGTGTGTGTGCGTGTGTGTGTGTGTGTGTGTGTGTGGTGTATGTGTATCAGACGGCACTGTGTGTCCCTGTGGAGGACCAAGGCTGACCTCAGTAGTCATCCTGAATTGCTTCTACCTCCTTCATACTTTGCTCTGGGATCTCCCTGGCTCTGCCCATCGGGGCCAGAAATGCAAGCTGCTGCCATTTTCTACCTGGCATTTTTTTACGTGGGACCTGGGATCAGAACTCAGGACCTTCTGTCTGCCAGGCAAAGTCTTAACCCCTGAGTGATTTCTCCAGCCATCTCTCACAGTTTGAGGGCATGTACATATCTTTCAGGACTGTGTCAAGTGTTTCTTCTGTCCTGACAGTTGAGTGAATTTGGTAAATTTGACCACTTCCTTCCTTATATCCTACTTCTATTTCATTCAAACTTCTGTTATAGTAATCATAATATTTTGATGTGCTTTAATTTTATGTGTTTCCATGTAGATTTCAAGCATTACAGGAAGCAAACATGTTCTTATACTTTACCTTGCCTAGTTACTAGCATATTTCCCAAAAAGCTATATCCAAAATATATATTAATAGTATTTGCCCAGTTATTTGAGTATGAATATTTTCTTTATAGATGTTTTATGAATTACTTATATATTAAAGACAGTAAATCTTTGTTTTGTTATGAAATTTTCCATTAGCTTTCACATTTCCTTTTAAGTTTGATTATGGGATGGTTGAATGATTTGGTTGTTTTATATAAAGTTTATTAATGTTCTAAATTACTTATTTATTCCATTTTTTCTAAGCTTAGAAATTTCTATTCCCTTCAGAAATTTGATTTTCTTTCTCTTTTATAGTCTAAATTTCTCTTTTCAATTTTATTATTTATGGGAGAAATCTTTATTTATATATCTCTGTCTCTATCTATCTATCTATCTATATCTATCTATCTATCTATCTATCTATCTATCTATCTATCTATCTATCTATCTATCTATCTATCTATCTATCCCTGTGGATCCCTGAGAGATCCCTGTGGAGGTCAGAGGACAACTTTCAAATTTCCCAGTTTGCATGCAGGTGCTTTTACCCACTAAGTCATCTTGGTAGTCCTATGGTTTGAATTTCTTAAGTTTTTTTCTCAAGACATTCATAATTTACTTCATAGTAAATGCATACAAACAAAAGGAAGGATTTCATTTATTTTCTAGATAGGTAGCTACATATTCCAATACCACTTATTAATGATATTTTCCCCAATGATTTGAAATACTTCCTTATCACATACTTGTTTGATACATACCAGGATGGATGATAAATATGATTTAAATATCTCTATATATTTCTGTGCCTTAGTGTTTTAATAATGCTATATTTGCAGCACATATTCCAAATTAAATGGATATAAATAAAAATGTCAATATGGGATCAAGCTAATTTCCCTTTATTGTATTATTTTCCAGAGTTTTTCTGTGAAACTGTCTTCTCTTTTTTTCAATGAAACCTTAGGATAATTTTGTCATATTCCCACAAGACTTCTGTTTGTATTAATATTTAGATTTGAATTCAAATAAAATTATAAGTAATTTTAAAGCAAATTTATTTTGATTTATCACATTCACTCTTCCAGTTCAGGAACTTGATATTTATCCTTCCTTAGTCAAGTCTTTTTCAAAATACAGTTTTCAGAAACATACTGTGGTAAATTTTTCATAGATCTCACATAGTTCTAATTAAGACTCCTTCTAAACATATGTAATTTCACTCAGAAAACCATAGTATAACTGAAAGTGCCCATGTAGGCCACTGAGAAATCTAAATGGAGATACTTGGAATATTTTTGAGGTCATGTACTCTAATGGAAATTGAGATAATCTGTGTCATGGTTAGGGATATGGGCTTGGGTATTGTAACAGTTAGCCTGCATGGTTGCTGATAAATAATCATCACAGGGCTTAAGAGAACACCCAAAGGGCTTATGGTTCTGGAAGGTAGAAAGACTTTCATGGTGGAGGTGACATGGCCGGTGGGCTGGTGGCTGAAGCTAGAGGCAGGCTAAGTCACTGCAAACATTCTTGGAGAGTCTCTTCTTCTAAGTCTTCTGTTCTTGGTTCCTTTTATCTAGTCTGTTATTGGGAGGTTCCAATTAGATCTGTGGAGGTTCTAATTGGATCTAGGGCAGTCTTTGTATTGTAAATGTATTGATTTGGATAATCTCTTCAGGTGGTCTGACAGCTGATCTTAGTTAATGCCAGCGTGTTGACACCCAGGATTAAGTATCACAGGGAACAAGGGGTTTATTTTCTCTTACAATTGTCCAGTTACAATTCTCAGTCCAGCATGACAGGAGAGCTCACAACACTAGGGCTGAGGGAACTGGACACACCATCTCTACATAATGGCTGAGAGAGGGACGATCCTTACTTGTAAGACTAGCATATCTGGCCAAGTATACACAAGGATGCCAACTTTCTCAATCAGCTCTCTGTATTTTATTCCATGGCTTATTCCCACCCACCATGGGCTGGGCCTTTCCCATCAGTTAGACAATCTTCTAGTGGTTTGCTCTGGGCTTAACTCAACCTCTACAAATGTGCCCAGAGCTCAATCCTTCATCTATCAGGTTGACACCTGTGCTTAACTATGACAGGTGTCAAGGCAGATGAAGTTGGTAAGAAACGTGGTAGATAATTTAAATGAAGACATAACACAGTACTTAGCACATAATGCACACTCAATGTATGCGAGCTATCAATCAACAGTGCTGATGACAGTGACAGCAATCAGCACAGAGAACAAAATGGAATGATTGTCAGGAGGTTTGGGAATGCAGTTTTGTAATACAACACATGCTGAGCATGCATGTAACCTTACGGTTTATTCCTAGTCCCCTTAAAATGCTCAAATTACCACAATCACAGAAGAATTAAAAGTATAAAAACAGGGCTGGAGAGGTGGCTCAGGGATTAAGCCTCCGCCTTGCAGGTGGAAGGTCCTGAGTTCGGATCCCAGATCCCACGTATAGACGCCAGGTGGAAGTGGGGGCGGCCTGCGCTTCTGGTCCTGGTAGGGCGGAGCCTGTGAATCCCGGGGCAGAAGGAGGTGGAGGCGCCCATGGTGGTTCGCGAATTCGTCCGTGGTTCTACACATACACAGGCACACACACACAGACACGCACGCACGCACATACACACGCATATGCACACAGTTGAATAAATAATAATAAAAAAATTTAAAAAAAAGTATAAAAACAAAACATGGAGGTGAACAAGAAGGGAAAAGTAAAAAAAAAAAAAAAAAAAAAAAAAAGTGCTCAAGAGGAGAAGGACCTTTCAGATTCTTCGAGGCTAAAGAATAGCATGGACTTATTGTTGGAATCAGCCATAAGACCCATGCTGAGGAACCTTCAGAGGCTAAGGAAGGTTGAAGTAAATGATTGGTGTGAGCAGTGTTTCCCCATAAAGGTGGTCCCCTGCTCACTCAATCTGAGTTGGGGAAAGAAGATGGCCCAAGAACTGCCATGCTGGGGAATCTGGGCTGGTAGCACCCAGATGCTTATGTAGGATGGTGTGGAGCTGAGAGTGCAGCTTAGTGGTCTTCTGGAGGTGACTACAAGCAGATGAGTGCAGATTCTTTTGAAAGAAATGGAAATATGCCCAAGAATCACATCTCTTGAGCTGAGAAGTTGTGTATTTGGCTCATTATTGTTTTATTCACCATAAAATATGTTTCTGAGAATATTAGTGACATCAAATTAAAAGGCCACTTCACCGTCCAAAGTGGACGGGTATAGAAAGGAGACCTGAGGAGGATGGACAGAAGGAGGGAAATAGAGGAAGAGCAATCAGTACCTTTATAGGGGTGAGAACAAATGTATTCTTTTTTTGAAAGTGTCTCAAGTATCCCAAGGTGACCTTGAATTTATCATAGAACTGAGGATGACTTTGAACTTATGAGACTCTTGTCTAAGTGTTAGAATTACAGACATGTTCCATCATACCTGCTTTATGTGATATTGGAGATGAAACTTACAGTTTCATGCATGCTAGTCAAATACTCTACCAATTAATCCACATCCCACACCTTTATTTTTTGTTATTTTTATTTTTTAAATTATTCTCTATTCTTTGACACATTCATGTATGTGTTTTCACCCCCTTACTCTCCAATCTTATCTCCCCTTCTGTTCCACTTCACACTTTCTTCTTTCCTGCCAGTCTTTATCCTGCTTTCACAACTTTTGGCATATGCGACCTTCTGAGTTTCATTTGGGGTGCCTGTCTTAGCAGGTGCTTGAATACTTCCTGGGGACCTAGATTACTTAACAGTAGATAAATTGGTGAGTTAAAAGTTTTCCTTCTGGCATTCTTAGTCTTTCAGGGTGGTGTAGTGTTTCTTAATTTAATCATATGCACAGCAGAATTCTCTTCTGTAAGTACTTTTACTTGCACAATTACAAAGAAGAGATTTTATTTATTGGATGTGACATTGTTTAGGACAAATAAAACTAATGTTGCTAATTGAATCTGAAGTCCAGTGAAGGAGCCGAAGAGTGAGGATCCATGTAAGGAAAATAAGAAAGAACATCCCATTGGCTATAACACATCCACTTCTGACTCCTTTACATTCTGAAAAATAGTTTCAACATGCAGTGCAACAACCATCTGTTGCAGTTTACCTGTCTGATAATTTTGATAAATTTATGACCAAGTGGCTTAGGGGAACAAGGGGGTTTTATTCCTTCTTATGATTATGATAATAGTTTATAGTCTAGCTTGGCAGGAGAGCTTATAGCAGCACCAGGAGCTGAAGGAACTGGCCACACCATATCCATAGGGTTGCTGAGGAAGGAGTAAACTTCACTTGCCACACTGCAAGTCTATCCAAGTATGCCAAAGAACCAGCTTTCTTCATCTTATCCACCTGCCAAGAAAATGGTACCACTCACTATGGGCTGGGTATTTCTACACCAATCAGACAATCTCCTACTAACTTGCTCAGGGTTTGCCTTAACGACTAATTATCACAGGTGTGCCCAGAACTCAGCCTTCATTTGTGAAGTTGACACCTTTCTATCTATCTAGTACATATGCTTTAAATATATTGTCCACGATTAGATAATACATCATTGAGATGTTCTTGGATGTTATAATGTGATCCAACAATGATGTAAATACAATCAGAGACTTACCTATTGAAGGGTCTCATTGGATAAGCAGAGCCACTGAGGTCTGGAGAAGGGAAATTACTCATGCACAATTGTACAGCAAGCAGGTTGGCATAGTCACAGTGAAACAGAGGTCAGCTGACTCACAGTGCCCTTTCTCAATTTCATAGCATGCAGTCTATTTTTGGAGCCCCCTAAGCAATCTTCTCTTGTCACTTACTCATCTTTTGTCCTGGGATCTTCTTGTGCATGTAGGGCATATGTTAGAACCTCACCAAGGTAATTATCTTTCTTTTGCAAATGGGAGTAATGAGAACACAAGACAGACCACATGTGGACAAGGAAAGAATATTTTCCAGAAGCCAAGTTGTCTTTTTATCTTTTTTTCTTCCCCCTAAAGAGACTGCTGAAAAGATTTTCCTCCTAATTTTATTTTTTTAACATTTTTCATTATTATTTCTGCTCATACAAACTTAATAGGTACACCAGTTCCCTCCCTCCTTCCTCCTCCCCCTACCCCCTTGCTCCCCTTCCCCTCACCCCTCCCTCCCCATCCCCCAGTGCCTCCCCCCCATTCCCCGGAGAATCCTTTAATGTGCATGCCAGACTCTCCTCTTTTCCTCCTAATTTTAAAGAGTTTAATTTCTTAGGATCAAAGACTAGTTTATCTGGGCAGAGTCTTTGAGGCAGATTATGCCAGTTCTGCTCCTCTTCACTATTCCTCATGGAATCTCAAACACATCTCCCGATATTGCTTTTGGCATTGGGTGCTAATCAATTGAGTCAGCAATGGTATAGTTTCCTTCTCCCAGTTACCTGTGCCTTCCTCTAGGGCTCAGACTGGACCTGTCTCCCTACCCAGAGTGAAGAGCAGGGATCTGGGAATCTATGAATTGAATGTAAGGAGCAAAGAAATCTGTCTTTTTCCTTTTTCTAGAGGAATAAGATATTGCTAGTAGAGCTAGATCTACCTCATTGTGAGAACGAATGAAATGTGATCACTGAAATTCCTTGTGAACAGAAAGGACCATAGCAAAAGGCAGCAGTGGTAAATGATAGCTTGCATACTTTGACTGCTCACTTTGTGCTAGGAAACAATCACTCTATATTGCAACCCACAAAGCAAGGGCTAGGAAGAGCCCTACTTAATGGTGGGAAAACTGAGATCCAAGGAAACTAGCCCATTTTTCCAAGGTCATACCTCCCAAACGCACACCACTGAAAATCAGTGTTTTTTTCTGCTGAATTCAGTGAACTTTACACTTAGAAACTTATCCAGGGTATCTCATAGGGAAGTGTGCTTGAGGAATATATCGCTACACTGTATATTTTCTCTCACCTGAGGAAAAGGTACAGATGTGGAAATAAAATGTTCTCCCCAAACTCCAGGACTTCACATTGTCTGTCTTCTTTCAAGATGAATCACAGAAGGGACTGGGAGAGAATGTATCCTGCCAGGAAGGTTGGTGAAAATGAATAAGCCCCAACCAACTTTGATTTAGAAATAAACATATTCCTAGGTCTTCTGTCCCCCTCTACCCCCAAACAGTCTAGACCTTTATCATATGTATATTTTTGTGCCAACTTGCTGAAAGGTTGTTTTTAAATAAGACATGACACGAATGTAACTTGGGCAACATCAAACACCTTTGTAATGCAACACGACATTTCTAATAAACACCCAGTGGTATGGAGCTTATTACTTGGCCTTTTGTATGAAACTATGACCTCTTTTTAGTTTCTGAAAACAAACTTCACAGTTCAGTGCCAATCTTGAGATTCCTTATGCACCACCAAGTAAACACACACATTTCTGGGCCACCTACTCTGTTTCCCCATCCCTCTATATATACACATATTTGAGTGTCTTCTATGTATTTGTGCTTTTGTGTCAAAGATACATGGATAAAAATGGTTATACAGGCCTTGACATCACAAAACTTAACATCAAGAGATAGGAAAATGGTTTATATCTACAGAACACTAGATTTCTTCAAAGAGTATAGTAATAATAGCACTTCCAGAAATCCTTATAGCTTTCAGAGCATATGTACTATTTTAAATGGCTGTAGTGCTTTTCTGATTGCACACATATGCTTACTCTTTAAAACACTTATCAGAATTATGGAAACACAATGTAGAAAATGACAGTGTCTCATAATACCATGTCATTGGAGATAGCTATCTTTGTTAAGTGTTTAGCATTTGTTTCACATAGACTCTTTTTTCTGTATATAGACATGTGTAGCCTGTTTATGTTTATACAGAAAAATTTGCACTGGCTTTTCTCAGGTCTGTTACTGTGTGTTGAATGCTTTTCATCTTTATACAGGAATATTTTTTAGTGCATCTCTAAACTATTCCATTGAACATATACTCTTTAATCCTCATGATGGATGAGTAATTTAGAGTCCACTAACCAAATCCAACCCTCCTTCTATTACACATAAAATTCCATCTCTCCTTCTATTATACATCCAATTTTGTTAGAACACAGCTATGCCCATTTGTTGACATATTATCTGTGACTATTGCAAAAATGACTAGCTGGTACAAAGTCCATGTGGTGTGCAAATCTGAGCATATTTACTGTCTGTTTCTTTATAGAAAAAGCTTGTTGACTATTGTTTAAATTAGGTAAAGGTTGCCTATTTTATGTGTGTGTGTGCGCATGTTTGTGTATATGTGCGTGTATGGATATTGTGGACATGAAGGTGTTTCTGCATGCACATATGTGGATGTGTCTTATGAATTCATGTTACACTATAATTTTTTAAACTTTGTGTGTGTGTGTGTGTGTGTGTGTGTGTGTGTGTGTGTGTGTGTGTGTGTGCATGGTGTATCAGAGGGCACTGTATTTTCCTGTGGAGGACCAAGGGTGACTTTGGGAATCATCCTAGATTGCTTCTACCTCTTTTTTGCTTCACTGTGGGATTTCCCAGACTCTGGCCAGCAGGACTGGAAGTACAGGCTGCTGCTGTTTTCTGCCTGGTGTTTTTACATGGGACCTGAGATCTGAACTGAGGATCTTCTGCTTGCGAGGCAGAGTCTTATCCTCTGAGCCATCTCTCCAGCACCATAATTTATATTTTTGCGTGTGTGTGTGTGTGTGTGTGTGTGTGTGTGTGTGTGTGTATCAGAGGGCACTGTATTTGCCTTTGGAGGCCCAAGGATGACTATAGCAATTATCCTGGATTGCTATACCTCCTTTTTCCTTTGCTTTGGGGTTTGCCAGACTCTGACTTCCAGGACTGGAAGTGCAGGTCACTGCCATTTCTGCCCACTGTTTTTGTGTGGGATCTGGGGTGAACTCAGGTTCTTCTATTTGTGAAGTAGATGCTTAACCCCTGAGCCAAGTGTCCAGTCCTGTACCATATGACCTCAGTTACCTAATTCATATGACTAAGTCAAGTAATTTACTCAAGTGAAGAGTCTTCTATAGTGATTACTTACTACTTACTTTCTTTTTTAACAGAATTTTCATTTACTGTCACCCCACTCATCTAAACCCTATATAGTTAACCACACTTACTCAAAAACACATTTGTGTATTCACATTTGCTCAGTCATATACTCATACACTAAGTCAAATGATGTCATATGATCATGCCAGTTGCACTGGAAGCATTGAATTGATGTGACCTTCCCATTCTGTTTATTGGCAGGATGTGTCTTAGTCTGGATATCTACTGAAAAATGGGAAATAATGGCATTTGATGGCTATCTGAGCATGAGGTAGAGCAGGATGACAGGAGAGAAAACCATGCTCTAAATGGAATGTGCAGATTCAGAGAACATTAGATAAGAGGCTCTTCAGAGAAGGTTTGCCTGGAAGAGGTCTTACCTTTTGGCTTACTGGTTTACACTGAGACCAAAAGAGAGTAAGGGGACCATGTTTGCATTGTTCCAGTAATATAGGAAGGAAAAAACGGGCAAAGGAAATATATAATCAGTGATATGAATGGGAACAAAATACCTTTAAACAGACACTAGTTATTGGATGCTTTTTATGAGTCTGATACTGAGTTAAATACTTAACTGCTTACCTCAGTTCAAGTAATCCTGGCCCTTCCCCTTCCTAACTGAATGACATTGGATCAGTCTCTCCACCTATTTGAGGCTCACTTTTATCAGATGCAAAATGTGGATAATAATGACATAGGCCTCCGCAAGTTTCTGATGGGGTTAAATAAAATTGCCACAGTCACAATAAATGTCAGCAACCATCTTTGTCTTTGTATTTTCTGTGCTTAGTATAGGGGTGCTGCTGCTGAGACTTAGAACGTCTCCCTTGTTCAAAGTCCCACAGAAAGTGTTGGAGGAACTAACCAAGTGGATCCCCAGTGCAAGTTCTACCATATTGTGTCCCAGGTCTTTATTACTTTCTATAAGCATGTGACAGAACTTATGTCGTTTACTAAAATGCAGGTGTCAAGTTAGAAGATCTGCGAATGGACATGAGTGTGTGAACTTCAAAAGAGTTATTAGTAGGATGCTAGGCCTTAGAATACCACCTCCTTTTCATTATTGATTAATTTATCTCTGAAAATTTCATACACTCTGAATATTTTTCTTATCTTCTTTTCCTCTCCCCTATTAGTTCGTCTTCCAACAACTTCCATTCCTAACATATCCTTTGCTTTGTGTACCACTGGGTTTGTCCAGTGCCTTTTGTGTGATACTGGGTTTAGGACTATCATTGGGAACCTAGTAGGTCAGCTTTTGAGAATGCAATTGTTAACATTTGTATCCACCAGCTCAATCTGTTAGTTTTCCATTGTTGGTCAATATTTTGGAGGGCCCCAGGGATGTCTCTTGTGTTCATAGCTACAGTTAGAGCCACTGTAGGTTTGGTATCTAGAATCACCTCTGTTGTGGGTTCATGATTGCTTTGGGTGTGTCATTTTGTGAGGTTCTGACATTCTTTCCACTCCTTCTTTCATAGTCTGTGATACTGGATATTGTGTATGCAATGTTTAGGGCTGAATAATTAACCTTCACTAATTCTTAATCATCTTTACAAACTGTAGTTTTCTGTATCTGACTCCAGTCATTGAATGAGTCTCCTCTACTAAAGGCTGAGGGTAGTCTTTGTGTCCATTACACTCCATCTTCTGTAATGTTTTCTACTCATTGAGGGGAGTGGATTAGACATTCCATGTGTGACCAAGTGCCCTGGTAGCCATATCTTCTCTGTCAACTATCATCTATTACAAAACTAAGCTTCTGGGAAGAAGGCCAAGAGCTGCAGTAGTCCATGGATCTAAAGTAAGTATTTAGAAAGCAATTTTATACCATGTTATTCAGCTAAATAATAGTAATCAGGTCTTCTCTATGGCTTAATGGCATCCTCATCCATGGTTTCCTGCCATGGTTTATAATATCAGGCATGAGTTCCCTCTTGTGGAGTGGGCCTTGAATTGAAAAACAGTGGTTACCCCTATAATACCTGTGCCACTATTGCACAATTGGTCAAATCTTGCCTGGCTGGTTCTTCTTGTAGTTCATGACATTCACGGTTAGGTAAGACTGTTGATTTTTTTTTAAACTACCAGCAGCCTGCATTGTGATTTCTTACATTATGAAATCTAGGTGATATGGAAGAAAATTTCCAGGTCAGTTCCAGCTCGATTTCTATATGTCCTGTGATTAAAATGAGTTGTGTTTACATACAACAACAGCATATTACCATCAGGTTCTGGTGGAAAACTAAGTATGATAACATTAGCTTAAATTATTTTGAGACCTTTGCCACTTTCCTGATCATAGCTTAGTTGTAGGTATCACATAACTGATGATGGAAGTTTTGTTTAATCACCTTATAACTTTGGGGATGTACATCTTTGTGCAATTTCTTGTATGTCCCCTTCTATGTACCTACCTCTGTTAAGTAAATGCCATTCACTGTATTTATTGTGTTTCAAATAGGATAATAAGTTAATAGGTTTCCATATGATTTTATACATAATCATTAGTATTCCTCCCCCAAACTCTCCTCCTTTCTATCCTTTAAGCCTTTCCTTCCTTAAACCTCTCTCCCTTGATTTGACTTTCCATATACATACTATCTTCATTCTTCTAATTCCCTTCCATGAAAGTCCTTCCCCTCGTTAATGGTATTTTTATAATTTCTTGACTTTTATAGATTTTTCAAGTTAAATACAAACCTAAAGTTTCAATGATGAGTCTACATTTAGAAAAAACGTGGTTTTTGTCTTTCTGCGTCTGGGCTACCACACTGAGTATATTTTCTAGTTCTATCCATTCACCAGAAACTTATTAATAGTTCAATAGTATTCCATTGTGTAAATGTACCACATTTTCATTATTCATTCATCAGTTGATGGACATCTAGAATGACTCCATTTCTTATTATTATGAATACAGCCACAATAAAAATGAATGTACAATGATCTCTGCAGTAAGATATAGAGTCCTTTGGGAATATTTTAGGCCACTTTTTGAGTAGCAAGGCTTTAAGGCTGTGTATCTGAGAAATAGTATCTCACACTTTGGGGACATTTCAGAACATCTGGTTGAATTTTCCAGTTAGGTTTTTATCTAGTTAAGAACATTGTCTGTCAGGATTCCCATGTCTACTTATGAGTAGTGGAAAAATAAATTTAAATGTGACTTGCCATACTTTTCAGATCTGTCAGTTGATTCAGAAAAAAAAAAGATTAGCGCATCAATTTATTTCTGCTTTTTAGTGCCAATCAAATTCATTTCTAAGATGCCAATTCCCCATTACAAATGATAATAATTTAACTTTTCTGAGAGATGAAGCATTGTTTCAGTTTTTTTCTTAACCATTCATGCAACATATGTATGCTTTGTCCTTGTTGTAGTCTAGGTACTATTCTACAAGGGCCTGGTCTATGCATCCCCCTGGACGGAGAATAAAGAGCATTGAATAGGGTAGTCTTCAGAATTTACCATGGAGACAAGTGGATTCAGGGAAAGGGCCAGGAAAGGCCGCAGGTGGAGGTTGCTGTTTTCTGTGGGGGTTGCTATGAAAGGCCATATGTCATGTGGTTTTTAACCAGATCCCTCCAAGAGAGAAAGGTGAATGCATCCTGGTTTATTTGGGAAAAGCTTATCCTGAAGCTTATCAGCTGAAGGCTGAACAAGTGTGCAGGCCCTGGTGGTAGCGTTCTAATTACCTTGTATGAAGAGGAGGAAGGGAGGGGGGAAGAGAGAGAGACAGAGAGACAGAGCAACAAAGAGAGGAAATTATGGAGGCTGATGCATAAGGACCTGGCAAATATTGAACATTATTCTTCTGATCTGTTAACCAGGGCAGGATTTTGAGCAGAGATTTTTTTTATTCTTTTAAGAAATTCTTTTAGTAAATTTATGATATTTTCACCACTTAATCCTATTCTCCCTCCTCTTCCCATTACAACCATTTTTCTTCCTTGCCTGTCTCTTTCATATTTTCATGTCTTTTTGCATATGTGGCTCACTGAATTTCATTTGGTTTGCCTTTTATGGCATGAGCCTAAGTATTCACTGGAACATGAATCGTATATTAGTAGGTAGACCACTGAGGAAAGCATCTTCCCTGAGTCCATCAGCATTAACCCTCATCAGTCTCT
The DNA here is from genome assembly GCA_023101885.1 of Typhlomys cinereus. NCBI lineage: Eukaryota > Metazoa > Chordata > Mammalia > Rodentia > Platacanthomyidae > Typhlomys > Typhlomys cinereus. Next base: position 3,932,794 of record JALPQD010000079.1, read on the forward strand.
TAGGAGGTATGGGTCTCTTGAGACTTTTCCACATTCCATGTTGAATTACTGATACGAAAAACATTGTGCAGGCCTTGTGGAAATATATATAACTGCAGTGAGTGCATGAATGCTACAGTCCTGCCATATCCAGATGAGGTTTGGCTGCACCTTATCCCACTTCAGGTTCTCACAATCTTACTGTTTCTTTTTCTGTGATGTTCACTGAGCCTTGGAATTTGGGTGTATGAGTGGTTCAGGGTTTTTTACATGATCTGTTTGACAAGGAAAAGAGTTAAAAACAGATAGAAAAGAGACACCAACTGTGAGGTTGCAAGCATTTGTTTTAAAATGTTTTGTAGCATAAGTAAAACAGGACTAAATCTTGCTTTTCAGTGCTACCCTTCTACCCTTCTTCCCATAATCACAAAGATCATGATTAGAGAATTATTAAACTCAGTCTCAGCTGTGTAATTGATCCTTGTTACACTTTTATTAGGTGCAGAGGCTGATGTAAAAGAGAAATGTTTTGAATGCTGAGTTAAAGGTCACTCTGCGGAACACAGAGAAACTCTTTCTATTTCTCAAAAGCATATGGCCTGGTTACGCAGCTCAATAGTGAGACACTTGCTTTGTTTGCATGTATAAGGTCTTGAGTTACAACCTGAGCAACACACGTGTGTGCACAAGCATGCTTATGCACACACAAATATATTCTGGAGTTTTATGATCAACTTTTATATTGTACTGCTTCAAAGTAATTGCTATGATCCAAGGTTGGGAAATTTGTTCTAATTTCCTCAGAAACTACTGGACAGTGAGAAAAGGCTTTTCTCAATTGACTGATCAGCTTTTTCAAGATTTTTGAGACACATTCAGACTTTCGTTTCTCTTCTTTTCACTCTGTTCCATCAGCTATGTGTATGAAGAAGAGTAGGTTTTTACCTATATATATAGTTGAATCCGTTTTGGGGGAGGTGGTCTCAGGAGCTGTGATGATCAGGATGTTTTCTATCTCTGAAATGTAATAAGAAAACTGTAGCCTGCCTCATATTAGACTAGTGTTCATGGTAGTTTATCTGCTCATAGAGCTTGATGCAATTCTGAGGACCTTACAGTGCATCCACTGCACCATGATGATTCAACAGAATAGTTAAAAGAAAAGCTGTTGCTGTCATTTCAAAGATCATATCACACTGGAAGAAGTGAGATAAAAACAGGGAAGAAGTCTTTTAGGTAAAACAAATGTAATGATTCTATTTCATGTCATGATATTCTGTGTCCACTTTTTCTGCTCTCATGAATGAATGTGCACACTGGTGCGCACGCACGTACACGCACACACACACACACACACACACACACACACACACACACACACAACCACACACACATACACACACACAGGAAAGGCTGCAAGCTGTCTTTATAGGCTTGTTATTGCTTCAGAACCTACTTCCTGGCCCATGTTTTCATCTGAAATCTCGGTATGACATCTTGGTCTGAAAGGCAGTTATTTCTGTTGGTCTCTGGCTGAGAGATAGGCAACGGTTCATCTCTGAAACTTCATTCTGTGGGCCAGGTAGCCATGCTACCCCACCCCCGCTTCTCAATCTGCTCTGCATGCAACTTCCAAAAAGAGAGGATAAAACTCCACTGTATAGACTTAATGCCCCTCCCCAACTGAAAATCTTCTCTGTATATCATTAGCAAATAAGTATCTTGCAAATCCACACATTTTGTCCAATGTTCAAAGATACATAACTAGCCATTGTCCCAAGTAAAGGTCATAAGGTGGACACTGGACAAAACCTACAAGGATGTTATCTATCAAATGGTGAGCAAAGCTTAAGTTTTCTCCACTCAACTGCCTTGTAACCACAAGCAAGTCACTTCAGTTCTCTGAGCCACAGAGTATACATTTGTAAGGGGGTGGGGGATGACTCTTCCTTCATTTCCACTCATGATGAACCTCATTGTACCAGTGAAGGCTCTCTGGCATGATGCAAGTTTGACTTTTAGCCTGTGTCATCTTGAATGCTGCCTGTAGACGATGGGCAGGTGAAGGCAGGCCATTTGACTAGACACGCCCTTCTTAATTAAGACTCTGGCATCCCGAGTACATTGCATATCCTTTGGCTAGAACACAGTTACCCTAATATCTTGCACAGATACTGAGGGGGAAGAGTGCCAACTCAGATAGTGTAAAGGCACAGCCCTGTTAGTCAGGATGGGTGCTTGCTCTGTGCTGGAACCTATTTGGTAACATGATATTCTGTATTTCTAGATAGAGCTTTTCATTTTTAAGACATTTTGTCATGTGCAGACTCACTCAAAGCTTATACCAGTGTGTAGAATGCCAGCAAGAGTTATTATGACCATTCTTACAAATAAGCAGAAATTCAGAGTTAAAGGTTTTGCTCTATGTTGCAAGAGCCAGGGCTGCAGGACCAACTTTCCTTACCAAAAAATTCCATGGTTTTGCATTGTGTCTCCACCTCATTGCAAACTCTGTCTACAGATTTGAAATGGGAACAGAGCTACTTTCCTTTCATGGCACCTGGAGGAGAACAATTGGAGGCAAAATTCCCAGTATACGTTTATTGATATCCTCATACTTTAAATGTACTCCCAAAACATTGATTTCTCTAATGTGGATCCCTTCCCTCCAGATTCATCTGTATCAATGATTACCATGTACTGTCTCTTAGATTGCTGGGAGACATTTCTAAATGTAGAGTGGGTTCCAGACCCAAAACCTCATCTCTGCTCCTACCTATCCCAGTGGAATGTTCTCTTTTCTCAGGCCAAAAGAAATGCTTGACACAACCTCTGACGTACCACATCCAGACCATGAACAAGACTGAATAGGATGTTCCTTTAAAATATGCTTCACAGCCTAACCATCTCTCTACCATCCACTTCTGCCAGCCTGACCTCAGCTACCACAAGCTCTCATTTGCATTGCTGCAAGAGACCCCAGTGCTCCTGGCCTCTCTCCTTGCTGTTCCCCAAGGGATTTGATAAAATGTGAGTTCTTTCCAGGGATAGGAGGGACTCTCTGGCAAGGGAAAGGTGGCCATGGAGAGGGAGTTCATAGGGCAGGACAAATGATGGTAGGTATTAAGAAAGGTGGATTCTAACAATGAAGGACTTATGTTTGTATGGAAATGACACAGGAAATCCCATTATTGTATATAATTAACATGTACTAAAAGGAAAGATACATGATTCTAAGACTGGTTTTTCTCTGATTAAAAACTCCCCACTGGAAGTACAATTCTTCACAATGGCCTATCTTGCTCCAGTTACTCTTTCTCCTATTTTTTTGCCCAAGGCTACTTTTGCTACTTTTCCTACATCAGGACCTTGGCTTTGGCTGCTAACTACACCCAGGCCTCTTATGCTTTTCAACCACGTTGCATCTCTTCAGCGCCCCTTTACTCACATCTCACGTCTTCTGTGAGATTCATCGTGGTCAACCTATTTATAGCTATTTTCACCACCCCCTTATTATAGTCCATGTTTCCCTTAGTATGCTTAATTTTCAACAAAGAAACTTGTTTCCATACAGTCTTTCTTCCTCTCCCTGTCCTCTGTTAAACAATAAGCTCCGTGCACAGGACTTTCTGAATTGTTTGTTCTCATAGCTTAAAACACCATGATAAAGTAGTGACTTAAGACATTTCGCTGGGTAGATATTTGCTAACTATAGTAAGGAGTGTCTGAGAAAGTCATTGAACTCCACAGATGAAAAATTAACAGCATCATGTCATGAGATCCTGCATTACTCCACACATTATAATTTATAGGCAAGCATATGTGCCTAGGCAAGGTTAGGGTAAAGATAACAGACAGCGTTAAGGGATATTTCTTAAGGACAGGAACTTATATTTGTTATTTTTGAAAATCTGGTTTCCCAGTTATAAGCATCTGGCAAATTAGAAGACAGTGAATGTTGATGACGTTTCTGGAATTCTGTAGAAACGATAATGATCCTGTAAATAGTGAGGGTGATTATTAACTCCAGGCCAGCATGCAAGAGGGGTAAATACCACTGACGATGATGCATCTTTCATTCTGTGCCTGACTCAGTCCTTGATATTTTATTTATACACATTGATTCTTTTTGATTTTCACATGATTGTGGTAAATACTTACTCATTTTCCCAGTGAGGAAATGGAAGTAGCTGGTTGGTGGAATAGCTTAAGTTGTTAAATTTAGAGGAGGGACTTGAACCTAGGCAGATAACTTCCAAATCCAGTGGCTTAGCTCTCACATTATACCTAATGTAAAATTGTTATAAAAAGGAATTAATCCTTGCAATTACATTGCAAGGATTGTGAACAGGAGGGATGGGGTTGGAGGGCCACACCAGACACAAGGAGAGAGGGGACCATGTTACAGCAGAGAAAATCGGCCTCCAAGGAACGCAAGTAAGTAATGTGACACCTGGTTAAGTTCACAGACGTTCGTTCCTGATCATGTACAATTGAGGGGGTATGATCTCACCAGAAGGGGAGGGCATATAGTCTGGCAGATGAAAAGAGATCATTTTGCAAATGGGTGACTGATCCCTCCCTCACCAAGGCTTCCTGCTTTTATTACATCTACCCTTGAATGTGCTATTATAACAAGACTCCAGTGTAACAGTTTTTTGTCTCTGACCAGAGGGTGACATACAGTGCCCATCAGGATGGAGTGAAGGGCATTGCAGGAGCAGCAAAACTGCAAAAGAAAATCAACAAACCACAATCCAGAACTTCAGAGACTCTATATCATCCACATAGAACTAAGCCAGCCTAATCTCCCCCCATCCTGAAGCTCAGGGATATCTGCGGAAGAGGGGGTGGTAAGATTGTAAGAGCAAAAGGATGGGGGGAGCAATGATTTGAAGAGTCTCCACACTAGATAGGGCTGAAGCAATCATAATAGGACTTTGCATGCCCTGCGCCATGTCCGTCACACTATTGACCTCACAAAGTCTAACATCGGCTAAAGGCACCAAGATCCTTGGAGGCAAGGGATTGATGGCCACAGAAGTGTTCCTATGCTTAAGGGGAACACGAGAAAGGGTTCAGGGAAATGCCACTGGGTCCTTTTATGTCATCGGAAAGGAGTACCAAGAGGAGAGTTAGGCATACACAATAAAGGACTCTCTGGGAATTGGGGGGAGGCACTGGGAGATGGGCAGGGAGGGAGGGGGAACAGGGGGTTCGGGGGGAGGAGGAGGGGGGAGGGAACTGGTCTACCTATTAAGTTTGTATGAGCGGAAATAATAATAAAAAATGTTAAAAATGAATAAAATTTAAATAAATTAACTATTAAAAATTACAAAAAAAGGAATTAAGAGATTTTCATATTCTGTGCCTTAGAGACAAGATTAAGGAGAGGTTAATACCATTAGAATTCACTATTTTCTACTGTTTTTGATCCTGTATTAGACCAAATGTTTATAGTATCCTCTTAACTAATGTTGACAGGTCATATTTAAATGTCTTGTTCTACTACAGCTTTTAATGTTCACTGCATCTTAAGGGTTTGCCTGCCTAAGAAAGTTCAGGTTAGGGTACTTGACAGGAGGAGGGTCACCCCTCAAAAGCAGGAACCTCATACTTCATTTTAAGAATGCCAGCTTATAGCACAGAAGAGATAACATCCAATCCAAGGAAGAAAGAATTTGTAACTAAAAGTGTTTGCTTATGTGCTTTCCTGGAAATAGCAGTCCTTGGGCCAAGACTGGGATGACCGTGACCTAGGCAAGAATGCTATCAAATGACAGGAACAGAAGGTATTTTATCTTTGGAATTGATTTGCGCCCAAATTTTATGCCTATCCAGTCAAGCAACAATTAACATTCTTTTCCTTGTTCTTATTTTTTTAACAGGAACAAGTTTTATGTATACCCATGCAGGACCTTTTAAAAACATAGCACCCTTATTAGAATGATAAAGAATTAGAGCTATTTGATGTTGATGTCTTTAGATTGCATGACTTTACATATGGAAATTTTAAAACAGTGTTTCTATTATAGTGTTCATTTCACATACTCAGAACAGTAAAAATTACAGTGAAAAATTCAACTAATAAGGTAACATCACACACACACACACACACACTTGAGTGTGTGCGCACATGCACATACAACTGCCTGTCTCCACTTGCAACTACAATGAAGAGAGATTGTTATGGTTTTATGTGAATTCATACTATGGTTTTATGTAAGTTTATCTTAGAATAAGAATATTCTTAGATGAATTATACTTTCTGTTAGGTTATATAAAGGAATAAGTTACCTGTAAGGTTAATACATTGCAACTCAAATTTTGTGGTATATTCTGTTATTACTTCTCTGTTCCACTATAATTAAGTGATTGGCCAAATGAACATGATGCGGGGGTGACCTGTCTATCAAATTGAGAGATGAAGAATAATACTAGAGCAATATCCTTGACCCCAGAACTAGCTATGGCTTTACTCTTAAGAATATTCTATCAACTTGATAGACTATACTTCTGTAACACATACTCCTTGCTTCAGAAGTAGTCATCTTAAGGATGTGGTAGAGGAAAAATAACAAGATTTAGCCCTATGGTATAGCATTCACAAGGTTCATATTGTGCCAGGTCCATTCTGGATCCCAGAGTTACTGAGAAGGGGAAGGCCTAATATTGGCCTTGCTTGCTTCATCCCATTCAGTTTTAAATCAGTGTGTGATGTTAGCTCTACAATCCAATGGAAAGATATATGATTATGGAAGATAAATGTTTTACTTGCGTTCATTAGGAAGCATCATCAGGGCACACTCATTTAATGGTTTCATTGTTTTCTAGGCAGAAATCATATGGGTTGACAGTTTGTGATGTGGGTGTATGAGTATGTCCTTAATATATGCGGAACTGACAATAATTAGAAAACATGAATCATTTGACATTTTTGTGTGACTGACTCCTTAACCACATGGAGTCAAACTATTAACTGTTCATTATTAATTTGGATAGTATGTGTATCACTACAATGTTAGTAATGTCACTTGTAAATGTATCACTGACATGGAAATGGAAATGACTTGCTGGATTTCCTAGTACATTCTTTGTCAGTACAAAATTGTTCCCTCCTGTATAATTGTAATTGTTTAAGCCAATTAGTCATCTTTTCAATGACTTGATATATTAATATGTTAGGGTTGGGCCACATACAGGGAAATATATACATGTATTAGAGTATATTATGTTCTTTATATAGGGGTTATATGTATGTCAAAAGAGGTACAATTTACTGAAAAAAACAGAGAAAAGAGACTTTGAATTCTAAGAGAAGAGGTTAAGCTTAATAGAAAAGCTAGCAAGAAAACTTATTATTAATAAGCTATCTACTTGAGTGAAATGATCACAAGTTAATATTTAGGCTTATCCCCACAAAAATACAGCCATTTGGTCTTCGACAAAGGGGCCCAAAGAATCCAATGGAAAAAGAACAGCATCTTCAACAAATGGTGCTGGCAAAACTGGATCTCCACAGGCAGAAGATTAAAGCTGGACCCGTACTTGTCACCATGTACAAGACTTAATTCCAAATGGATCAAGGACCTTGATATCAGGCCAGAGACTATAAAAATCATAACTGAATGGATAGGGAACTCCCTCGAGCTGATTGGGCTAGGCCAACATTTCCTAAACAGACATCCAATGGCACAGTCACTGCTACCAATTCTCAAAAGTTGGGATCATGTGAAATTAAAGAGCTTCTGTTCAGATAAAGAGATTGTCACACGAGCTCAAAGGCAACCCACAGAATGGGAGAAAATCTTCACTAACCACATATCTGATAGAGCTCTACTGTCCAGAGTGCACAAAGAACTTAGAAAATTAAACACCAAGGAAACCAATGGCCCAATTAAAAAATGGGCCCTGGAACTTAAAAGAAATTTTACCAGGGATGAAATTAAAATGTCTAACAAATATCTTAAAAAATGCTCCACTTCTTTAGCCATCAGGGAAATGCAAATCAAAACCTCCCTGAGATATCATCTCACCCCAGTCAGAATGGCAAAAATCCACAATACAAACAACAAGAAGTGCTGGTGAGGATGTGGAGAGAGGGGAACTCTGCTACATTGCTGGTGGGAATGCAGGCTCATACAGCCATTTTGGCGAACCGTCTGGAGATTCTTAAAGAAATTAAAGATTGAAATGCCATATGACCCTGCTATTCCACTTTTGGGAATAACCCCCCATGCAGCAGAGGTTCACATCGATAGCACAAGCACGACTATGTTCATAGCAGCACTGTTTACAATAGCAAAGTCATGGAATCAACCTAAATGTCCAACAGTTGATGAGTGGATAAGGAAACCGTGGTACATCTATACAATGGAGTACTATTCAGCCATCAAAAATGATGAATTACTGGAATTTGCTGGGAAATGGATGTCATTAGAAACAATTATACTAAGTGAAGTATCCCAATCCCAGAAAGTTAAGCGCCGTATGTACTCCCTAATAGGTGGCTACTAGTACCAAATTCACCCACCCCACATTGAGACACTCAAGGGTAAACCTATGTAATACGGTAATTGAAAGGATTGTGAACAGGAGGGATGGGGTTGGAGGGCCACACCAGACACAAGGAGAGAGGGGACCATGTTACAGCAGAGAAAAATCGACCTCCAAGGAATGCAAGTAAGTATTGTGACACCTGGTTAAGTTCACAGACGTTCCTTCCTGATCATGTACAACTGAGGGGGTATGATCTCACCAGAAGGGGAGGGCATATAGTCTGGCAGATGAAAAGAGATCATTTTGCAAATGGGTGACTGATCCCTCCCACCGAGGTTTCCTGCTTTTATTACATCTACCCTTGAATGTGCTATTATAACAAGACTCCAGTTTAACAGCTTTTTGTCTCTGACCAGGGGGTGACATACAGTGCCCATCAGGATGGAGTGAAGGGCATTGCAGGAGCAGCAAAACTGCAAAAGAAAATCAACAAACCACAATCCAGAACTTCAGAGACTCTATATCATCCACATAGAACTAAGCCAGCCTAATCTCCCCCCATCCTGAAGCTCAGGGACATCTGCGGAAGAGGGGGTGGTAAGATTGTAAGAGCAAAAGGATGGGGGGAGCAATGATTTGAAGAGTCTCCACACTAGATAGGGCTGAAGCAATCATAATAGGACTTTGCATGCCCTGCGCCATGTCCGTCACACTATTGACCTCACAAAGTCTAACATCGGCTAAAGGCACCAAGATCCTTGGAGGCAGGGATTGATGGCCACAGAAGTGTTCCTATGCTTAAGGGGAACATGAGAAAGGGTTCAGGGAAATGCCACTGGGTCCTTTTATGTCATCGGAAAGGAGTACCAAGAGGAGAGTTAGGCATACACAATAAAGGACTCTCTGGGAATTGGGGGGGAGGCACTGGGAGATGGGCAGGGAGGGAGGGGGAACAGGGGGTTTGGGGGGAGGAGGGGGGGAGGGAACTGGTCTACCTATTAAGTTTGTATGAGCGGAAATAATAATAAAAAATGTTAAAAAAATATTTAGGCTTATCCTTTTTGACATAGTAACTTTTGAGTGCCCTGTTCCTTGGGAGTTTCTCAAATTGTCCTTGAAGTAATTAAAGAACGATTGGCTCCTTTATCAGGATGATTCATTTCTAGTTTCTTTGATATGATCCAAGATATAGGAAAATTCAAGATTTTACAAATTCTGTGGTATTTAATATCCAATATTAACACCAGAAAGTTCTATAGTTTCCACTGATTGCTGCTCAATAATCAATGGAAACAAAAAATTTCTATCCTTTTTTTTCCCCTCTCTTTCCCTATTTCCCTCTTTCTCCCTATTTTCCTCTTGTCTCCCACTTTCCTCTCCCCTTACTTTTTCTCATTTGAATGTTGTTCCTTTCCCTCCATACAAACTTGTATCTGCAGTATAAAACTGACATCAAACCAGGTCCAATTACAACTAGTACAAATATGAAGAAAAATTAATATAAAAGTAAAATCTGTACTTTAATTCAGTAGAAAAATGGGAAATACAAAGTGTGGTACCTATAGTCTTTGAAATGTGGAATGCTGGCCCTCTGCCTGTGTCTCCTTGCGGTTGTTGAGGCGGCGAGAGCAGAGTTGTAGCTGCGGCGGTGCAAGTTGTGGCAGGGCAGGCATTTAGAAAGTTCCTTCCACTGTTTGATAGAATACTGGTTGAAAGATTTGCAGCAGAAACTGTAACCAAAGGTGGCATCATGCTTCCAGAGAAATCTCAAGAAAAAGTATTGCAGGGCACTGTAGTAGCTGTGGGATCAGGCTCTAAAGGAAAGGGTGGAGAGATTCAACCAGTTAGTGTGAAAGCTGGAGATAAAGTTCTTCTCCTAGAATATGGAGGCACCAAAGTAGTTCTAGATGACAAGGATTATTTCCTATTTAGAGATGCTGACATTCTTGGAAAGTATGTAGACTGAAGTCATTATTAAGATGGCATCACTGAAGCTGCCCATTCCACTGAAGTTCTGAAATATTTCATCATGTAAATAATTTCCACACCTCCCTTTTATAATAAACTGATGATATCTAAACTGATAACATCCACTGTCTGCTGAAGTTTAGTCTCTGTATTGTTATAAACATTTCCAAATAAAATAATGTAAATGAAAAAACAACAACAACAACAACAAAAATGTGGAATGCTGCCTGATACTCCAAATCATTTGCCATTTACATATAATTGTCTTCTTAACCTCATGGAATCCAAAGACTATTCTTCATGATTGCTCAGTTATTTATTTCCATGTTCTGTGGGGACTTCAACATTTTATCAAGATGGAACCTTTCTCCAGAAGCTATTCTTTCAGTACTGTGGGCTCCTGGGAAATTAGAGGACAATAAGCATGCTGTTAAATGCAGCTCCACCTTCCAATCTAGATACTTTAGTTATTGTGATCTGTGGTTTAAAATCGCTTCTGGTAGTGTCTCTTCATTATTTGAACTGTGAGGAGGGAATGTGTGGTCTTTTCCATCTTGCATTTAGAAAATATGAACTTTGTGTATTGTCACATTCAAACTTTGCACTCTAAGAGTTTTATTACATTTCACCAACTTATGTGTATCTTCTATCCAACACTCAAATTGACAGTGATGTAGAAAATGTGTATAGGACCATGGCAGAATTTATTGGAGTGGAAAAGACTGGAATACATAAACATGTTGTTGAGGAAGCAACAGTAACTGAGAGAAAGTTGCAAATAAAAAAAAGGAGGGTATCTCACCCCGGTCAGGATGGCAAAAATCCACAATACAAACAACAAGTATTGGAGAGGATGTGGAGAGAGGGGAACTCTGCTACATTGCTGGTGGGAATGCAGGCTCATAGAGCCACTCTGGCAAGCCGTCTGGAGATTCTTAAAGAAATTAAAGATTGAAATGCCATATGACCCTGCTATTCCACTTTTGGGAATAACCCCCCATGCAGCAGAGGTTCACATCGATAGCACAAGCACGACCATGTTCATAGCAGCACTGTTTACAATAGCAAAGTCATGGAATCAACCTAAATGTCCAACAGTTGACGAGTGGATAAGGAAACTGTGGTATATCTATACAATGGAGTACTACTCAGCCATCAAAAATGATGAATTACTGGAATTTGCTGGGAAATGGATGTCATTAGAAACAATTATACTAAGTGAAGTATCCCAAACCCAGAAAGTTAAGTGCCGTATGTACTCCCTAATAGGTGGCTCCTAGTACCAAATTCACCCAGCCCACATTGAGTAATACAGTAATTGCAAGGATTATGAACAGGAGGGATGGGGTTGGAGGGCCACACCAGACACAAGGAGAGAGGGGACCATGTTACAGCAGAGAAAATCGGCCTCCAAAGAATGCAAGTAAGTAATGTGACACCTGGTTAAGTTCACAGACGTTAGTTCCTGATCATGTACAACTGAGGGGGTATGATCTCACCAGAAGGGGAGGGCATATAGTCTGGCAGATGAAAGGTGATCATTTTGCAAATGGGTGACTGACCCCTCCCTTACCGAGGTTTCCTTCTTTTATTACATCTACCCTTGAATGTGCTATTATAACAAGACTCCAGTTTAACAGCTTTTTGTCTCTGACCAGGGGGTGACATACAGTGCCCATCAGGATGGAGTGAAGGGCATTGCAGGAGCAGCAAAACTGCAAAAGAAAATCAACAAACCACAATCCAGAACTTCAGAGACTCTATATCAACCACATAGAACTAGGCCAGCCTAATCTCCCCCCATCCTGAAGCTCAGGGACATTTGCGGAAGAGGGTGTGGTAAGATTGTAAGAGCAAAAGGATGGGAGGAGCAATGATTTGCAAGGTTCTCCACACTAGTTAGGACTGAAGCAATCATAAGAGGACTTTGCATGCCCTGTGCAATGTCCAACACACTATTGACCTCACAAAGTCTAGCATCAGCTAAAGGCACCAAGATCCTTGGAGGCAAGGGATTGACAGCCACAGTAGTGTTCCTAGGGGAACACGAGAAAGGGTTCAGGGAAATGCCACTGGGTCCTTGTACGTCATCGGAGAGGAGGACCAAGAGCAGAGTTAGGCATACACAATAAAGGACTCTCTGGGAATTGGGGAGGAGGCACTGGGGGATAGGGAGGGAGGAGGGGGAGCAGAGAGTTCGGGGGGAGGAGGAGGGAGGGAGGGAACTGGTCTACCTATTAAGTTTGTATGAGCGGAAATAATAAAAAATGTATTAAAAAAAAAGGAAAATGATACAGAGAATAAACCAGTCAAAAAGCTGGTTCTTTGAAAAGGTCAGTAAGATTGATATACCCCTAGATAAATTAACCAAAAGCAAGAGAGAAAAAATACATATTAACAAAATTAGAAATGAAAAAAAAAGGAGGGGGCAGTCAGTGGCATTAAATTCCCTATAATTGACAAAAATAGATACTCCACCCATAGTATTACTAGGGAAAAAGTAGGACTTGGGTAAGAACCTAGTAACTCCTTGTCATGTAAATGGTCTGTTCTCCTGGATTCTAGGGGAATGCAATTGTATTCCTACATCTTGTCAAAGCCATTTAAGCTTGAAAGGATATCCCATGCAGCATCTCTGCTGCTCTTTGACAAGTGACATACTGAAAAATAGCACTGGCTTGGATTCTCAGGCCAATATTCTTTTCCCACATTATGTTGTTGCTGAACACCGTGTCTCTTAAAATGATCTTCATTATTTTAAATTACTACTTAACAATTTTCTCTGGGCTTTGTACATTCTGTCTAACAGTTGAATCGGGGACCAGTTTCTACATAGGAAATGAATCTAATGGACTGGGTCTCCTAATGCAGTATTCCTTTCTTATCTCCCAGCCATGTTCCTTTCATCATTTAGTTGTCCCATCACAGAATACTTAAAGCTATTTGAAATTATGCTATTTGTTTGCTTATTTATTATCTGGCAAACTGGAAGAATCCCTTGCTATATTTGAGCTACAATGGGATACAAAACTTCTGTGTCCTGGTTTTTAAATTATATCTCATGTTTTGAGCAGCTCTGAGCATAATAAGGAGAAGATTATAATGGGAGCCTGTAAGAATTTAATACTTTTCCTTTCTCAAAGAATAACATTTAAAATAACTCCATAAGTGGAGTATTCATAATTTGATATTCTATGCTTATTGATTCATCTTAATCAAATAATTAGTAAATTGCCACTGTGGGGTGTTTAGAGAATGCCAAAGGAATATATGACCTAACCTTCAAGAATCTCTTTGTAATGGCAAAGAGAAATGTAATCTAAAATAGAAACGACCTACAGAATATGCACTGCATTTGAGGTCTATGCAAATCACCCTTGTCTTTATTTGAGATAACTTGGAATGTTTAAAAAAAACTTTTGTCTGTAAGAAGTGAGAGAGTAAAAGACACATCTCACATGATTCTACTTAGTTAAAATATTCAAAATTGCAAGACAAACAAAAATTAGAAAAGCCCACAAGGCTTAGGATGCAGAAAAGGAGAAGGTTTGGAAAGTGACTACTTATTGGTATAAGATTTTGGGACTGAAAAAATATTATAGAATTCGATAATAGCAATGCCTGTGTAATCTCATAAAATATACTACAAAATTTCAATTTTATGCCTTAAATGAGTATACTATATAGTATATGAATTATATCTCAGATTATTTTAAAATGTTAATGTCTGCCTCTCAATCTTAATGATTAGGATTTAATTAACTTGGTCTATATGGTGACATTGAGGTTTTTTAGAAGCTTTTCTAGGGAACAAAAATGTGAACCACTAGCCTATTTCAGAGGCAACACAGAGCAACCCTGTTCTACTAGATAGATTAGAAAATGTTTTATCTGGTAGATTGGAAAATGCTTTCAGTGGTAGAAGGGTCTAAAAAATAGGCAAATTATCTGAACTTTCACTGGTGACTAGATTTAATTTGACATGTCTGTTGCTATTATTGTCAGTATTTCATTGATTGGTCTGTTTCATCACCATTGTCAATATGGCTTCAATGTAATCAAGAGCTGATATTTCTTTTTCCAATTATTTACTTGTGTGTGTGTGTGTGTGTGTGTGTCTGTGCATATAGATATGTGTACCAGAGGACAAATTTGTTAATGGATTTTCTTTTTCTGTTTTTACATGAGTTCTGGGCATTGAACTCAGGTTGTCATTCTTGTGTGTCAAGGGTTTTTACACAGTGAGTTATTTTGCCAGCCCCAACAGCTGAGATTTGAAACCTTCAAATTTAGCACATGGGATTGCATTATTTCACATGTAAGAAAGCAATATGTATTTAGGCCTTAATATAGCAATGTTTTTAGAATTACTAAGGGACTCCCTCTTTCGCCCCACCCCCGCTCCGCCGGTCGGGATGCGTAGGCGAGATCCAGCCGGGCCTCAACGCGCGCTCTAGGACCCCAGGTCAGCCCACGGGGACCCAGCTCCGACTCCCGCCATCCAGCCGGAGACGCGCGGGGGCCGAGGGAACGAGGAGGACCTCCCCCAGCGCCCGGGCCCCGCCCCAGCTGCCCTCGGGTTAAATAGCTCCACGCTGACGCGCCCATCCTCCCTTTTCGCCCCACCCCGCTCCGCCAGTCGGGACACGCACGCGGTCCACCCGGGCCTCACCCCGCTCCCTAGGTAAGTCCCCGTTCAGGCCCCGCCCACCAGTACCCCAGGCCAAATAATTGTTTAGTGAAATTGAGAGATCTTAAGAGTTAAAATGACAATGCCAAAGTCAAAGTGCAAATCCATGAGAAGCAACACTCAAGTAAACAAATCTCCCACTGAAGAAATTAATCCCATAATGTTAGACTCCAACAAGAACAAACCCGCGGAAAAAGGCCAAGAAAGCCTGACCCAGGATAACGACTTTCAAAATATGATCATTACCATGTTCAATACTATGAAAGAGGAAATCAGGGAGGAATTACATAATCGAATCAATCGCTTTGAAGAGGAACACAACAGACATCTGGAGGAGTTGAGAAAAACAGTGCAAGAAACAAAAAGTGGCATAGAACAGTTAAAACAAACTCAAGCAGAGTTTAAAACTGAGCTAAAAGACAAGTTATCTTCAACCCAGAACGCCACAGAGAGTCTTATCAACAGAACTAATGAAGCAGAAAACAGAATTTCAGACCTTGAAGATAAAGTGGGAGTACTAGCCAGCTCAATGGAAGAGGTTGTTAAAGCCAAAAAGATACTTGAGAGAAATATCCAAGAGATATGGAACACCCTGAAGAAGCCTAACATGCGTATTCATGGAATACCGGAGCAAGAATCTCAAAATACCACCCCTGAGGAAATTTTTCAAACGATCATCAAGGAAAACTTTCCTCATCTAAAAAAAGAGAGGCCCATTCACATACAAGAGGCATTCCGCACCCCAAACAGATACGACCAAACTAGAAGCACACCACGGCAAATAATAGTTAAAACACTCCACATTCAAGATAAAGAACTGGTGCTGAGAGCTTCAAGGGAGAAAAAAACAAGTCACTTTTAAAGGCAAACCTATTAAAATAACAAATGACTTCTCAGTCGAAACAGTGAAAGCAAGAAGAGCTTGGAGAGACATACTTCAAGTATTGAATGAGCAAAAATGTCAACCCAGGCTGATTTACCCTGCAAAACTATCAGTCATGATCGAGGGAGAAAGAAAAATTTTCCAGCACAAAGACAACTTTAAGGGATACATTGCCACCAAACCAGGCCTTCAAAAACTGCTAGAAATGATACTCAAGCGTGAAGAAAAAAACAGGCATATCCAGGAGAACAGAAAGCAAATATAACACCATTAAAAGCGAAGCAATATACTTATAAAAGCTACTAAACATAATAAATGTCTGGAATTAACAATAGTTTCTCCATTATAACACTAAATGTTAATGGACTTAATTCACCGATCAAGAGACACAGATTACAAACTTGGATTAAAAATCACAATCCATCAATCTGTTGCCTGCAGGAAACCCATCTCACCACAAAAGATAGGCACGCTCTAAAAATAAAAGGCTGGTCAACAATTCTACAAGCAAATGGAAGCAGAAAACAGGCAGGGGTAGCCATTATGCTATCAGACAAAGTGGATTTCAAACCAAAAAAAATTATAAGAGACACGGATGGATACTACATTTTAGTCAGAGGTACAATTCACCAGGAAGATTTCACAATACTGAACATATATGCACCCAATACGGGCCCCTCCACATTCATTAAGAAAACCCTACAGCGTCTAAAGCAAGAAATCAACCCCCAAACGATAATTCTTGGGGACTTCAACACCGCCCTCTCTACATGGGATAGATCAACAGGTCAAAAGCTTAACAGAGACACTTTGGAACTTAATCAAACCCTGAAAGAAATGGACCTCACAGATCTCTATCGAACTTTTCACCCACGCACCAAAGAATACACATTTTTCTCAGCAGCACACGGAACTTTCTCCAAAATAGATCACATATTGGGCCACAAAATGAATCTACACATGTACAAGAAAGTTGAAATTCTAACCTGTGCCTTATCAGACCACCACGGCCTAAAGCTGGACATCCACAACACATCAAACAAGAGAAAATACACTAACTCCTGGAAACTTAACACTATGATGCTGAATGAGAACTGGATTCAGGAAGAAATTAAAAAGGAAATTCAAGATTTCCTGAAAGTGAATGATAACGAAAATACAACTTACCAAAATCTCTGGGACACAATGAAAGCTGTTCTAAGAGGTAAGTTCATAGCTCTTAATGCCCACGTCAAAAAAATGGAAACATCAGAAATAAACAACTTAACAATGCAGCTTAAAGCTTTAGAGAAACTAGAGCAATCTGATCCCAAAAGCAGTAGAAGAGAAGAGATTAGCAAAATAAGGGGAGAAATATCTGAAATCGAGACTAAGAAAACGATAGAAAAAATCAACCAATCAAAAAGCTGGTTCTTTGAAAAAATCAACAAGATTGATACACCCCTAGCTAAACTAACCAAAAGCAAGAGAGAGAAAACCCAAATTAACAAAATTAGAAATGAACATGGAGTTATCACTACGGATACCCAAGAAATCCAGAGAATTATAACATCATATTTCAAAAACTTATACTCTGTGAAGTTTGACAACACAAAAGAGATGGATGAATTTCTAAGTAAACACAACTTACCTAAATTGAATCAGGAAGTTGTGAATTACTTAAATAGTCCTATAACATATAAGGAAATTGAGGAAGTAATCTCGAATCTTCCCACCAAAAAATGTCCTGGACCAGATGGATTCAGCACAGAGTTCTACAAGACATTTAAGGAGTTAATAACACCAATACTCCTTAAACTGTTCCATCAAATAGCAAAAGAAGGAACACTACCAAATTCCTTCTATGAAGCTAATATCCTTTTAATCCCAAAACCTAATAAAGATTCACTTAAAAAAGAAAACTATAGGCCGATCTCCCTGATGAACACAGATGCAAAGATTCTCAACAAAGTCTTAGCAAATCGGATTCAAAAACATATTAAAAAGATCATTCATGGGGACCAAGTAGGCTTCATCCCCGGCACACAAGGTTGGTTCAACATACGCAAATGAATAAATGTAATTCATCATGTAAACCAGTCCAAAGTCCAAGACCACATGATACTCTCGATAGATGCAGAAAAAGCTTTTGACAAGATCCAACAGCCTTTTATGATCAAAACGCTAGAGACAGTGGGAATGGAAGGAACCTTAATTAATATAATAAAAGCTGTATACAACAAGCCCACAGCAAGGATTATGCTCAATGGGGAACAATTGGAAGCATTCCCACTTCGATCAGGAACAAGACAAGGCTGTCCACTCTCACCACTTCTATTCAATATTGTACTTGAAGTCTTAGCCAAAGCCATAAGACAAGAAAGGGACATAAGAGGGATTCAAATTGGCAAGGAAGAAGTCAAGCTATCTCTATTTGCAGATGACATGATCTTATACCTGAGTGATCCCAAAAACTCCACCAGGAAGCTTCTGGAACTAATTGAGAAGTTCAGCAGGGTGGCAGGATACAAAATAAATGTGCAAAAATCAGAGGCCTTCCTATATGCTCAGAATGAAAGAAGTGAAAAAGCCATGAGAGA
Source organism: Typhlomys cinereus (assembly GCA_023101885.1). Lineage (NCBI taxonomy): Eukaryota > Metazoa > Chordata > Mammalia > Rodentia > Platacanthomyidae > Typhlomys > Typhlomys cinereus. Next base: position 3,951,392 of record JALPQD010000079.1, read on the forward strand.
AACCATGCCATTTACTATAACCCCTAAAAAAATGAAATACCTTGGTATAAACCTAACTAAGGAGGTAAAAGACCTTTACAATGAAAACTTTAAAACCCTAAAGAAAGAAATTGCAGAAGACACCAGAAGGTGGAAAGACCTCCCTTGTTCCTGGATTGGCAGAATCAACATTGTAAAAATGACCATCCTACCAAAGGCAATATACAGATTCAATGCTATACCAATCAAAATCCCAAAGCAATTCTTCAAAGAAGTTGACCAAACAATCTCAAAGTTCATATGGAGGCACAAAAGACCCAGGATAGCAAAAACAATCCTGAGTAACAAAAACACAGCTGGAGGTATTACCATACCAAACCTAAGTCTATACTACAAATCCATAGTTATAAAGACAGCCTGGTACTGGCTCCAAAATAGACACACAGATCAATGGATAAGGATTGAAGACCCAGATATAAGCCCACAAAGTTACAGCCATTTGGTCTTTGAAAAAGGGGCCCAAAGAATCCAATGGAAAAAGAACAGCATCTTCAACAAATGGTGCTGGCAAAACTGGATCTCCACATGCAGAAGATTAAAGCTGGACCCGTACTTGTCACCATGTACAAGACTTAATTCCAAATGGATCAAGGACCTTGATATCAGGCCAGAGACTTTAAAAGCCATAGTTGAAAGGATAGGGAACTCCCTCGAGCTGATTGGGCTAGGCCAACACTTCCTAAACAGACATCCAATGGCACAGTCACTGCTACCAACTCTCAACAGTTGGGATCTTGTGAAATTAAAGAGCTTCTGTTCAGATAAAGAGATTGTCACACGAGCTCAAAGGCAACCCACAGAATGGGAGAAAATCTTCACTAACCACATATCTGACAGAGCTCTACTGTCCAGAGTGCACAAAGAACTTAGAAAATTAAACTCCAAGGAAAACACTGGCCCAATTAAAAAATGGGCCCTGGAACTTCAAAGAAACTTTACCAGGGATGAAATTAAAATGTCTAACAATTATCTTAAAAAATGCTCCACTTCCTTCGCCATCAGGGAAATGCAAATCAAAACTTCCCTGAGATATCATCTCACCCAGGTCAGGATGGCAAAAATTCACAGTACAAACAACGACAAATGCTGGAGAGGATGTGGAGAGAGGGGAACTCTCCTACATTGTTGGTTGGAATGCAGGCTCATACAGCCACTCTGGCGAGCCGTCTGGAGATTCTTAAAGAAATTAAAGATTGAAATGCCATATGACCCTGCTATCCCACTTTTGGGAATAACCCCCCAAGCAGCAGAGGTTCGCCTCGATAGCACAAGCTCGACCATGTTCATAGCAGCACTGTTTACAATAGCAAAGTCATGGAATCAACCTAAATGTCCAACAGTTGACGAGTGGATAAGGAAACTGTGGTACATCTATACAATGGAGTACTACTCAGCCATCAAAAATGATGAATTACTGGAATTTGCTGGGAAATGGATGTCATTAGAAAGAATTATATTAAGTGAAGTATCCCAAACCCAGAAAATTAAGCGCCGTATGTACTCCCTAATAGGTGGCTCCTAGTACCAAACTCGCCCAGCCCACATTGGGACACTCAAAAGTAAACCTATGTAACACAGTAATTGCAAGGATTATGAACAAGAGAGATGGGTTAGGAGGGCCACACCAGAAACAAGGAGAGAGGAGACCATGTTACAGCAGAGAAAATAGGCCTCCATCAAGGTCTGCAAGTAAGTAATGAGAAACCTGGTTAAGTTCACAGACGTTCTTTCCTGATCTCACCAGAAGGGGAGGGCATATAGTCTAGCACATAAAAAGTAATCATTTTGCAAATGGGTGATGGACCCCTCCCTCAGTGAGGTTTCCTACTCTTATTACATCTACCCTTGAATGTGCTATTACAACAAGACTCCAGTTTAACAGCTTTTTGTCTCTGGCCAGGGGGTGACATACAGTGCCCAGCAGAATGGAGTGAAGGGAATTGCAGGAGCAGCAAAACTGCAAAAGAAAATCAACAAACCACAATCCAGAACTTCAGAGACTCTATATCAATCACATAGAACTAGGACAGCCTAATCTCTCCCCATCCTGGAGCTCAGGGACATTTGCGGAAGAGGGGGCGGTAAGATTGTAAGAGCAAAAGGATGGGAGGAGCAACGATTTGCAAGATTCTCAACAATAGTTGGGGCCAAAGCAATCATAATGGAACTTTGCATGCCCTGCGCAATGTCCAGCGCACTGTTGCCCTCCTAAAGTCTAGCATCTGTTAAGGGCACCGAGACCCCTGGAGGCAAGGGATTGACAGCCATAGTAGTGATCTTATGCTTAAGGGGAACAAGAGAAAGGGCTTATGGAAATGCCACTGGGTCCTTATATGTCATCGGAGAGGAGGACCCAGTGGAGAGTTAGGCGCACACAATAAAGGACTCTCTGGGAATTGGGGGGGAGACACTGGGGGAAAGGGAGGGGGGAGGGAGGGAACTGGTAAAAAATTTTAAAATGTATAATTAAATTTTTAATAAAAAAAAAAGAGTAAAAAAAAAAAAAAAAAAGAATTACTAAGGGAATATAGAAAGCCAATGAACATATCAAGTTTTGGTTAACTTTAGATTGATCAGATTACTAAATTCTGCCTTTTTTTATTCACACTAATCAAGAAAATATGCATGTAGGCCTAGTACAGCTTAGCAAGGGAACAGATTTAAATTTTTGCCCCTGCTTCTCTTATTCTAAAAAAATTCCATAAATGCTAAAGACAAAGTATGTTAAAGTTTTTGTTATGATTATTTTGTAATAGAAAATGACAATTTGCTTAGGAAAAGAATTAGGGGCTCTTAGAGTTAGAAGCACTGCCCCCACTTCATGTGTCCAGGGTTGCATGTAAATGATAAGGCCCAGTTAGCACTCAGAACACAATCATAGTAGACAAGAACTTCCTCATTTGTTAAGTAGGATAACAGACACCACACAAGAGCAAAAATGAACAGGAAAGGGCATTGGAAAGAAGAAAAGAGAGAAGAGGAAGAAGTAGCAGAAGTAGAAGAGGGACAGCAGTATAGTTTAAATGAAAGCTCAGACTCAACACGCCCTAATGCAGCACTTCCAAACCAGGATGCCCTAGGTCTCGTCACTAGACTCAAGTTCAGTAGATCTGGTTTCAGGTTCTATAATCTGAATTCCCACATGGTTCCATTGAGAGGCACATGGTTTCCAACCCAATCACACTTTGAGAAATTCTCCAGTAATTGTGACCTTGAGTTAATACTAGTGATGAAATAGTTTATCCTAAGTGCAGAGGGTGTGAGGTAGTGATCATAAGTTCTCAGGTCTTTGGGGCTCCTCTGTGGAAGCATCCAGAGACAACAATGAGCAACTTTATGTAGAATATTTGTCTAAGAAGCTATACATAGATATATACATATATATGCACTATACGAACATACATGCATATATGCATAGTTTTCTTGCTAATAAGTATAATATATAAAGTTAATAGAGTAATATTTTGCAACTTTTAAAAACTTGTAGAGTGTCTTCCCAATGAATGCATGTAAGACTATTATATTGTATTTCTTTTTAAAATTTTTTTCTACTTTTACAAGCATATTGAGTACTTATCCCTGCTTCCCTTCCATCGTCCATCAATTCTTCCCTCCTGCCTGTCTGCTTCTATGGATCCCAGGGTTGTCTCTAGCTTGTGTACTCTTGTGGGGGTTCAGATCTCCTTTTTACTCCATTTCCTTTTACTCATCTAGCTTTAGTCTCCAAGGTTTCCTCTGCTTATTCTTATCTCTTTTGAGTTCCTCAATATGCTATGGGGACACATTGGTATGTTAGTCATTATGCAGGTCTTGTAAGAACAAGTCTCAGTGTAATGAGTTCCTAGATACAGCAGTCCTGCCTTGAGTGGGATGTCATATCCAAAGGTGAACCTTATCATCTTCAGGTTCTTACAGTCTCTTTGCCCCCTCTTCTGTGCAGTTCCCAAAGCCTTAAGATGGGGGAGATTGTGTTGTTCTGATTCTGGGTGGGTCTTGCTGAGTGAGCACTATGCATGGCCATTGCTATCGACTTCCATTCTTTTCTGTTGCCCTAGGCTACATGCTGTCAGGGTGTTGAATTTCTCTACCTCTCTTGCTTTATCTACTCTTGTCTCCTCATCCAAATTAGTCTTTTGGGCTGCTGAATTCCCACTTAAAGATTGAACCAAAGTAAAAATGACTGATAATCTGGATTTGATTTCATAGTTTAGTTTTCATGCAATTCTAATCAAGTGTTCCTTTGCTATATCCATTCATCTATGGGCCTTATCAGGAGGGTGCAGGTAAAACATTGAGGAAAGTTCTCTGTCTGTGTCTTTCCCTTACTCTTCATCACACATTAATTCCTTTTCTTAGCTTGCTGTATTCCAGCTTTTTTGGCCTTTAATCCTAGGTATATATTTACATTGACCTTAAATAAAACCGTTTGTTTACAAAACACCTTTTAAATTTCTGTTACTTGCCAGATACTATTTAGGTTTCCATATTTTCATCAGCAAATAATAGAGGTAAAAAATGCTGCCCTGCTGGTGTTAATATCAGTCATGGTGAAAAGAGCAAGGGAGAGACTACTCAAATAGTTTAGGGGTTATTTTAAGAAGAATGACCAGGGCCCTTTACCCCACCCAGCTCCGACAATTGTGACGCGGCCCGAGGTCCAGCCGGGCTTCAACCCGCGACCTAGGTAAGCTCCGCCCACGCCTGCCCACCAGAACCCCAGGTCAGCCCAAAGGGACCCGGCTCCGACCCCACCATCCAGCCGGAGGTGGGCGCAGGGCCAAGGGACGAGGAGCACCTCCCCCTGGGCCCGGGACCCGCCCAAGCTCCCCTCAGGTTAAATAGCTCCACGCCGACGCCCCCATCCTCCCTTTTGCTACCCCGCTCCGCCAGTTGGGAAACGCGCTCGCGGTCCACCCGGGCCTCACCCGCGACCTAAGCAAGCTCTGTCACTGCCCACCCCAGAACCTCAGGACAAATAATTCAGTTTAGTGAAATTGAAAGATCTTAAGAGTTAAAACGACAATGCCAAAGTCAAAGTGCAAATCCATGAGAAGCAACACTCAAGTAAACAAATTTCCCACTGAAGAAATTAATCCCACAATGTTAGACTCCAACCAGAACAAACGCACGGAAAATGGCCAAGAAAGCCTGACCCAGGATAACGACCTTCAAAATATGATCATTACCATGTTCAATACTATGAAAGAGGAAATCAGGGAGGAATTACATAATCGAATCAATCGCTGTGAGGAGGAACACAACAGACACTTGGAGGAGTTGAGAAAAACAGTGCAAGAAACAAAAACTGGCATAGAGGAGTTAAAGCAGACTCAGAGTTTAAAACTGAGCTACAAGACAAGTTATCTTCAACCCAGAACTCCACAGAGAGTCTTATCAACAGAACTAATGAAGCAGAAAACAGAATTTCAGATCTTGAAGATAAAGTGGGAGTACTAGCCAGCTCAATGGAAGAGGTTGTTAAAGCCAAAAAGTTACTTGAGAGAAATATCCAAGAGATATGGGACACCCTGAAGAAGCCTAACATGTGTATTCATGGAATACCAGAGCAAGAATCTCAAAATACCACCCCTGAGGACATTTTTCAAACAATCATCAAGGAAAACTTTCCTCATCTAAAAAAAAGAGAGGCCCATCCATATACAAGATGCATTCCGCATCCCAAACAGATACGACCAAAACAGAAGCACACCACGGCAAATAATAGTCAAAACACTCCACATTCAAGATAAAGAACTGGTGCTGAGAGCTTCAAGGGAGAAAAAACAAGTCACTTTTAAAGGTAAACCTATTAAAATAACAAATGACTTCTCAGTCGAAACAGTAAAAGCAAGAAGAGCTTGCAGAGACATACTTCAAGTATTGAATGAGCAAAAATGTCAACCCAGGCTGATTTACCCTGCAAAACTATCCGTCATGACCGAGGGAGAAAGAAAAATCTTCCAGCACAAAGACAACTTGAAGGGATACATGTCCACCAAACCAGGCCTACAAAAAATGCTAGAAATGATACTCAAGCATGAAGAAAAAACAGGCATATCCAGGAGAACAGAAGCAAATATAACACCATTAAAAGCGAAGCAATATACTTATAAAAACTACTAAACATAATAAATGTCTGGAATTAAAAATAGTTTCTCCATTATAACACTAAATGTTAATGGAATTAATTCACCAATCAAGAGACACAGATTACAAACTTGGATTAAAAATCACAATCCATCAATCTGCTGCCTGCAGGAAACCCATCTCACCACAAAAGATAGGCATGCTCTAAAAATAAAGGGCTGGTCAACAATTCTACAAGCAAGTGGAAGCAAAAAACAGACAGGGGTAGCCATTATGCTATCAAAGTGGACTTCAAAGCAAAGAAAATTATAAGAGACACGGATGGATACTACATTTTAGTCACAGGTACAATTCACCAGGAAGACATCACAATACTGAACATATATGCACCCAATATGGGCACCTCCACATTCATTAAGAAAACCCTACAGCGTCTAAAGCAAGAAATCAAACCCCAAACGATAATTCTTGGGGACTTCAACACCACCCTCTCAACATGGGATAGATCAACAGGTCAAAAGCTTAACAGAGACACTTTGGAACTTAATCAAACCCTGAAAGAAATAGACCTTACAGATCTCTATCGAACTTTTCACCCACGTACCAAAGAATACACATTTTTCTCAGCAGCACACGGAACTTTCACCAAAATAGATCACACATTAGGCCACAAAACGAAGCTAAACATATACAAAAAAGTTGAAATTCTAACCTGTGCCCTATCAGACCACCACGGCTTAAAGCTGGACATCCACAACACATCAAACAAGAGAAAATACACTAACTCCTGGAAACGTAACAATATGATGCTGAATGAGAACTGGTTTCAGGAAGAAATTAAAAAGGAAATTCAAGATTTCCTGAAAGTGAATGATAACGAAAATACAACTTACCAAAATCTCTGGGACACAATGAAAGTTGTTCTAAGAGGTAAGTTCATAGCTCTTAATGCCTACTTCAAAAAATGGAAACATCAGAAATAAACAACTTAACAATGCAGCTTAAAGCTTTAGAGAAACTAGAGCAATCTGATCCCAAAAGTAGTAGAAGAGAGGAGATTAGCAAAATAAGGGGAGAAATATCTGAAATCGAGATTAAGAAAATGATAGAAAAAATCAACCAGTCAAAAAGTTGGTTCTTTGAAAAAATCAATAAGCTTGATACACCCCTACCTAAATTAACCAAAAGCAAGAGAGAGAAAACCCAAATTAACAAAATCAGAAATGAACATGGAGTTATCACTACGGATACCCAAGAAATCCAGAGAATTATAACATCATATTTCAAAAAATTATACTCTGTGAAGTTTGACAACGCAAAAGAGATGGATGAATTTCTAAGTATACACAACTTACCTAAATTGAATCAGGAAGGTGAGAATTATTTAAATAACCCTATAACATATGAGGAAATTGAGGAAGTAATCTTGAATCTTCCCACCAAAAAATGTCCTGGACCAGATGGATTCAGCACAGAGTTCTACCAGACATTTAAGGAGTTAATAATACCAGTACTCCTTGAACTGTTCCATCAAATAGCAAAGGAAGGAACACTACCAAATTCCTTCTATGAAGCTAATATCGTTTTAATCCCAAAACCTAATAAAGATTCACTTAAGAAAGAAAACTATAGGCCGATGTCTCTGATGAACACAGACGCAAAGATTCTCAACAAAGTTTTAGCAAATCGGAATCAAAAACATATCGAAAATATCATTCACAGAGATCAAGTAGGCTTCATCCCCGGCACACAACGTTGCTTCAACATATGCAAATCAATAAATGTAATTCATCATGTAAACCAGTCCAAAGTCCAAGACCACATGATACTCTCGATAGATGCAGAAAAAGCTTTTGACAAGATCCAACAGCCTTTTATGATCAAAACGATAGAGACAGTGGGAATGGAAGGAACCTTTATCAATATAATAAAAGCTATATACAACAAGCCCACAGCAAGGATTATGCTCATTGGGGAACAATTGGAAGCATTCCCACTTCGATCAGGAACTAGACAAGGCTGTCCACTCTCACCACTTCTATTCAATATTGTACTTGAAGTCTTAGGTGAAGCCATAAGACAAGAAAGGGACATAAAAGGGATTTAAAACGGCAAGGAAGAAGTCAAGCTATCCCTATTGGCACATGACATGATCTTATACCTGAGGGATCCCAAAAACACCACTAGAAAGTTCCTGGAACTAATTGAGAAGTTCAGCAGGGAGGCAGGATACAAAATAAATGTGCAAAAATCAGAGGCCTTCCTATATGCCCAGAATGAAAGAAGTGAAAAAGCCTTGAGAGAAACAATCCCATTTACTATAGCCCCTAAAAAAATGAAATACCTTGGTATAAACCTAACCAAGGAGGTAAAAGACCTTTACAATGAAAACTTTAAAAGCCTCAAGAAAGAAATTGCAGAAGACACCAGAAGGTAGAAAGACCTCCCATGTTCCTGGATTGGCAGAATCAACATCGTAAAAATGACCATCCTACCAAAGGCAATATACATATTCAATGCTATACCAATTAAAATCCCAAAACAATTCTTTAAAGAAGTTGACCAAACAATCTCAAAATTCATATGGAGGTACAAAAGACCCAGAATAGCAAACACAATCCTGAGTAACAAAAACACTGCTGGAGGGATTACCATACCGAACCTTAGTCTATATTACAAATCCATAGTTATAAAAACAGCCTGGTACTGGCTCCAAAATAGACACACAGATCAATGGATAAGGATTGAAGACCCAAATATAAGCCCACAAAATCACAGCCATTTGGTCTTTGACAAAGGGGCCCAAAGAATCCAATGGAAAAAGAAGAGCATCTTCAACAAATGGTGCTGGCAAAACTGGATCTCCACATGCAGAAGATTAAAGCTGGACCCATACTTCCATACTTGTCAGCATGTACAAGACTTAATTCCAAATGGATCAAGGACCTTGATATCAGGCCAGAGACTATAAAAACCATAGTTGAAAGGATAGGGAACTCCCTCGAGCTGATTGGGCTGGGCCAACATTTCCTAAACAGACATCAAATGGCACAGTCACTGCTACCAACTCTCAACAGTTGGGATCTTGTGAAATTAAAGAGCTTCTGTTCAGATAAAGAGATTGTAACACGAGCTCAAAGGCAACCCACAGAATGGGAGAAAATCTTCACAAACCACATATCTGAGAGAGTTCTACTGTCCAGAGTGCACAAAGAATTTAGAAAACTAAACTCCAAGGAAACCAATGGCCCAATTAAAAAATGGGCCCTGGAACTTAAAAGAAATTTTACCAGGGATGAAATTAAAATGTCTAACAAATATCTTAAAAAATGCTCCAGTTCTTTAGCCATCAGGGAAATGCAAATCAAAACTTCCCTGAGATATCATCTCACCCAGGTCAGGATGGCAAAAATCCACAAAACAAACAACAACAAATGCTGGAGAGGATGTGGAGAGAGGGGAACTCTCCTACATTTCTGGTGGGAATGCAGGCTCATACAGCCACTCTGGCAAGCCGTCTGGAGATTCTTAAAGAAATTAAAGATTGAAATGCCATATGACCCTGTGATTCCACTTTTGGGTATAACCCACCATACAGCAGCGGTTCACCTCGATAGCACAAGCACGACCATGTTCATAGTAGCACTGTTTACAATAGCAAAGACATGCAATCAACCCAAATGTCCAACAGTTGACGAGTGGATAAGGAAACTGTTGTACATCTATATGATGGAGTACTACTCAGCCATCAAAAATGATGAATTACTGGAATTTGCCGGGAAATCGATGTCATTAGAAACAATTATATTAAGTGAAGTATCCCAGACCCAGAAAATTAAGCACCGTATGTACTCCCTAATAGGTGGCTCCTAGTACGAAACCCACCCAGCCCATCTTGAGGCACTCATAGGTACATCTATGTATTACCTACAGTAATTGCAAGGATTATGAACAGGAGGGATGGGGTTGAGGGCCACACCAGAAACAAGGAGAGAAGTGACCATGTAACCGTAGAGAAAATAGGCCTCCATCAAGGACTGCAAGAAAGTAATGTGACACCTAGTTAAGTTCACAATTTGTTCCTGATCATTTACAACTATGGCGGTATGAACTCACCAGAAGGGAAGGGCATATAGTCCGGCAGATTAACAAGTAACCATTTTGCAAATGGGTGATTAACCCCTCCCTTTGCCTAATGCCATATGACCCTGCGATTCCACTTTTGGGTATAAGTATTGCATCTACCCTTGAATGTGCTCTTATAATAAGACTCCAGTTTAACAGCTTTCTGTCTCTGGCCAGGGGGTAACATACAGTGCCCATCATGATGGAGTGAAGGGCATTACAGGAGCAACAAAACTGCAAAAGAAAATCAACAAACCACTATCTAGAACTTCAGAGACGCTATATCAACCACCTAGAACTAGGCCAGACTAATCTCTCCCCATCCTGAAGCTCAGGGACATTTGCAGAAGAGGGGGCAGTAAGAGTGTAAGAGCAAAATGATGGGAGGAGCAATGATATGCAAGATACTCCACACAAGTTAGGGCCGAAGCAATCATAATTGGACTTTGCATGCCCTGCGCAATGTCCAACACACTATTGACCTCACAAAGTCTAGCATCTGCTAAAGGCACCAAGATCCTTGGAGGCAAGGGATTGACAGCCACAGTAGTGTTCCTATGCTTAAGGGGAACACAGGAAAGGGTTCAGGGAAATGCCACTGGATCCTTGTACGTCATCGGAGAGGAGGGCCCAGAGGAGAGTCAGGCATGCACAAGAAAGGTATCTGGGAATTGGGGCAGGAGGCACGGGGGGGGGGGGATGGTGCGGGAGGGGTGAGAGGAGGGAGAGCAGGGGGTTCGGGGGGAAAGGAGGGAGGGAGGGAACTGATGTACCTATTAAGTTTGTATGAGCTGAAATAATAATAAAAAATATATTAAAAAAAAAAGAAGAAGAATGACCAGGGAAAGTAATAACAAGAACAGGTCATTTGAAGAAAGGCTTGGAGGAACTGAGGGACCAGGTGACAAAGAAACCCTGGACAGGCAAGTTCCAAATTGAGAGAACAGCAGTTCGACATACCATGAGTTGGACACTAACTTGGAATATTAAGAAAAGAGGACGCCAAGGAAGAGTGGGAGTAGGGTTCCTATACCAAATTCCAATGGCAACAATACTTGCTGTGTGCACTAGATGGTCACCTACTTACAAATTACAGTGTTCATATTGTGAGAGACATTTTAAATTTCTTGGAAGCCTCAGACACTCACGTATCAAAACTTGTCTTTTTGTTTCAATAAATAATGTGATCCAGAACAAAAAAAAGGTGTCACCTACTCCAAGGCTTCAAGATGCAGTCGTGATTTGTTGAAAACCAAATGGCGTTTGTGTGTTCCACTCAATAATAGCTTTCTACCTCATTCTATGAACATTTTCTTCAATATCACAAGACCAGGTCTATTTTTTATATGGATAAAGCCTGCTGTAAGCTTTCTCTGTCTAACTTTATGTAGCTTACATTCAGTGATGTCAATGTTGCCAATGTTATTCAGTTTAATATACCCTATCTGTCTTCGAAAGCATTGTGATTATACCTAATGACAATTCTTTTAATTTTTTTTTATTCAATCGTGTGTGCTCACATGTGTGTGTGTGTGTATGTGTGTATAGAACCACGGACGAATTCGGGAACCACCATGGACGCTTCCACCTCCTCCTTGTTTACTTTGCCCTGAGATTCACAGGCTCCGCCCTACCAGGGCCGGAAACGCAGGCTGCCCCAGCTTCCGCCTGACATCTATACGTGGGGTCTAGGATCCGAACTCAGGACCTTAACCCCTGAGCCACCTCTCCAGCCCCATCCTAATGACAATTCTTTTTTTTTTTTTTTTAAGGGAACAAGGGATTTATTTTCTCTTACAATTCCTGGTTACAGTTTTTTTTAATACATTTTTTATTATTATTTCAGCTCATACAAACTTAATGGGTACACCAGTTCCCTCCCTCCCTCCTCCCCCCCCCCCGTACCCCCTGTTCCTCCTCCCCACCCCCCTCCCTTCCAATCCCCCAGTGCCTCCTGCCCCAATTCCCAGAGAGTCCTTTCTTGTGCATGCCTGATTTTCCTCTGGGCACTCCTCTCCGATGACGTACAAGGACCCAGTGGCCTTTCCCTAAACACTTTCCCGTGTTCCCCTTAGGTATAGGAACACTGCTGTGTCTGCCAATCCCTTGCCTCCAAACATCTTGGTGCCTTTAGCAGATGCTGGACTTTGTGGGGTCAATAGTGTGTTGGACAATGCGCAGGGCATGTAAAGTCCAATTATGATTGCTTCAGCCCTAACTTGTATGGAGTAACTTAACATATCATTGCTCCTCCCATCCTTTTGCTCTTACACTCTTACCGCCCCCTCCTCGCCAAATTTCCCTGAGCTTCAGGATGGGGAGAGACTAAGCTGGCCTAGTTCTAGGTGGTTGATATAGAGTCTCTGAAGTTCTGGATTGTGGTTTGTTGGTTTTCTTTTGCAGTTTTGCTGCTCCTGCAATGCCCTTCACTCCATCCTGGTGGGCATTGTATGTTACCCCCTGGCCAGAGACAAAAAGCTGTTAAATTAGAGTCTTGCGATAAAAGCACATTCAAAGGTAGATGTAATAAAAGTGGGAAAACACAGTGAGGGAGGGGTCTATCACCAATTTGCACAACGGTTACTTTTTATCTGCCAGACTATATGCCCTCCTCTTCTGGTGAGATCATGCCCCCTCAGTAGTAAATGATCAGGAACAAAAGTCTGTGAACTTAATCATATGTCTCATTATTTATTTGAGTCCTTGATGGAGGCCTATTTTCTCTGCTGTAACATGGTCCCTTCTCTCCTTGTTTCTGGTGTGGCCCTCCTACCCCATCCCTCCTGTTCATAATCCTTGCAATTACTGTCTCTAGGTGGGCTAGGTGGGTTTGGTACTAGGAGCCACCTATTAGGGAGTACATACGGCACTTAATTTTCTGGGTTTGGGATACTTCACTTAATATAATTGTTTCTAATGACATCCATTTCCCGGCAAATTCCAGTAATTCATCATTTTTGATGGCTGAATAGTACTCCATTGTATAGATGTACCACAGTTTCCTTATCCACTCATCAACTGTTGGACATTTGGGTTGATTGCATGTCTTTGCTATTGTAAACAGTGCTGCTATGAACATGGTCGTGCTTGTGCTATCGAGGTGAACCTCTGCTCTATGGGGGGTTATTCCCAAAAGTGGAATAGCAGGGTCATATGGCATTTCAATCTTTAATTTCTTTAAGAATCTCCAGATGGCTTGCCAGAGTGGCTGTATGAGCCTGCATTCCCACCAGAAATGTAGGAGAGTTCCCCTCTCTCCACATCCTCTCCAGCATTTGTTGTTGTTTGTATTGTGGATTTTTGCCATCCTGACCGGGGTGAGATGATATCTCAGGGAAGTTTTGATTTGCATTTCCCTGATGGCTAAAGAACTGGAGCATTTTTTAAGATATTTGTTAGACATTTTAATTTCATCCCTGGTAAAGTTTCTTTTAAGTTCCAGGGCCCATTTTTTAATTGGGCCATTGGTTTCCTTGGTGTTTAGTTTTCTAAGTTCTTTGTGCACTCTGGACAGCAGAGTTCTATCAGATGTGTGGTTAGTGAAGATTTTCTCCCATTCTGTGGGTTGTCTTTGAGCTCGTGTTACAATCTCTTTATCTGAACAGAAGCTCTTTAATTTCAAAAGATCCCAACTGTTGAGAGTTGGTAGCAGTGACTGTGCCATTTGATGTCTCTTTAGGAAATGTTGGCCCAGCCCAATCAGCTCGAGGGAGTTCCCTATCCTTTCAACTCTGGTTTTTATAGTCTCTGGCCTGATATCAAGGTCCTTGATCCATTTGGAATTAAGTCTTGTACATGGTGACAAGTACGGGTCCAGCTTTAATCTTTTGCATGTGGAGATCCAGTTTTGCCAGCACCATTTGTTGAAGATGCTCTTCTTTTTCCATTGGATTCTTTGGGCCCCTTTGTCAAAGACCAAATGGCTGTAATTTTGTGGGCTTATATTTGGGTCTTCTATCCTTATCCATTGATCTGTGTGCCTATTTTGGAGCCAGTACCAGGTTGTTTTTATAACTATGGATTTGTAATATAGACTAAGGTTCGGTATGGTAAGACCTCCAGCAGTGTTTTTGTTACTTAGGATTGTCTTTGCTATTCTGGGTCATTTGTGCCTCCATATGAACTCTGAGATTGTTTGGTCAACTTCTTTGAAGAATTGCTTTGGGATTTTGATTGGTATAGCATTGAATCTGTATATTGCCTTTGGTAGGATGGTCATTTTTACGATGTTGATTCTGCCAATCCAGGAACAAGGGAGGTCTTTCCACCTTCTGGTGTCTTCTGCTATTTCTTTCTTTAGGGTTTTAAAGTTTTCGTTGTAAAGGTCTTTTACCTCCTTAGTTAGGTTTATACCAAGGTATTTCATTTTTTTAGGAGCTATAGTAAATGGGATTGTTTCTCTCAAGGCTTTTTCACTTCTTTCTTTTTGGGCATATAGGAAGGCCTCTGATTTTTGCACATTTATTTTCTATCCTGCCACCCTGCTGAACTTCTCAATTAGTTCCAGAACCTTCCTGGTGGAGTTTTTGGGATCACTCAGGTATAAGATCATGTCATCTGCAAATAGGGATAGTTTGACTTCTTCCTTGCCGATTTGAATCCCTCTTATGTCCCTTTCTTGTCTTATGGCTTCACCTAAGACTTCAAGTACAATATTGAGTAGAAGTGGTGAGAGTGGACAGCCTTGTCTAGTTCCTGATCGAAGTGGGAATGCTTCCAATTGTTCCCCATTGAGCATAATCCTTGCTGTGGGCTTGTTGTATACATCTTTTATTATATTTGATAAAGGTTCCTTCCATTCGTACTGTCTCCAGCGTTTTGATCATAAAAGGTTGTTGGATCTTGTCAAAAGCTTTTTCTGCATCTATCGAGAGTATCATGTGGTCTTGGACATTGGACTGGTTTACATGATGAATTACATTTACAGATTTGCGTATGTTGAACCAACCTTGTGTGCCAGGGATGAAGCCTACTTGGTCCCCATGAATGATCTTTTTAATATGTTTTTGAATCCGATTTGCTAAGACTTTGTTGAGAATCTTTGCGTCTGTGTTCATCAGGGAGATCGGCCTACAGTTTTCTTTTTTAAGTGAATCTTTATTAGGTTTTGGGATTAAGACGATATTAGCTTCATAGAAGGAATTTGGTAGTGTTCCTTCCTTTGCTATTTGATGGAACAGTTTAAGGAGTATTGGTGTTATTAACTCCTTAAATGTCTGGTAGAACTCTGCGCTGAATCCATCTGGTCCAGGACAATTTTTGGTGGGAAGATTTGAGATTACTTCTTCAATTTCCTTATATGTTATAGGACTAATTAAATAATTCACAACTTCCTGATTCAATTTAGGTAAGTTGTGTTTATTAGAAATTCATCCATCTCTTTTGTGTTGTCAAACTTCACAGAGTATAATTTTTTGAAATATGATGTTATAATTCTCTGGATTTCTTGGGTATCAGTAATGATAACTCCATGTTCATTTCTGATTTTGTTAATTTGGGTTTTCTCTCTCCTGCTTTTAGTTAATTTAGCTAGGGGTGTACCAATCTTATTGATTTTTTCAAAGAACCAGCTTTTTGACAGGTTGATTTTTTCTATCGTTTTCTTAATCTCGATTTCAGATATTTCTCCCCTTATTTTGCTAATCTCCTCTCTTCTACTACTTTTGGGATCAAATTGCTCTAGTTTCTCTAAAGATTTAAGCTGCATTGTTAAGTTGTTTATTTCTGATGTTTCCATTTTTTTGATGTAGGCATTAAGAGCTATGAACTTACCTCTTAGAACAGCTTTCATTGTGTCCCAGAGATTTTGGTAAGTTTTATTGTCATTATTGTTCACTTTCAGGAAATCCTGAATTTCCTTTTTAATTTCTTCCTGAATCCAGTTCTCATTCAGCATCATATTGTTAAGTTTCCAGGAGTTAGTGTATTTTCTCTTGTTTGATGTGTTGTGGATGTCCAGCTTTAGGCCGTGGTGGTCTGACAGGGCACAGGTTAGAATTTCAACTTTTTTGTACATGTTGTAGATTCGTTTTGTGGCCCAGTATGTGATATATTTTGGAGAAAGTTCCGTGTGCTGCTGAGAAAATGTGTATCCTTTGGTACGTGGGTGAAAAGTTCGATAGAGATCTGTAAGGTCCATTTCTTTAAGGGTTTGATTAAGGTCCAAAGTGTCTCTATTAAGCTTTTGACCTGTTGATCTATCCCATGTTGAGAGGGCCGTGTTGAAGTCCCTAAGAATTATCGTTTAGGCATTGATTTCTTGCTTTAGACGCTGTAGAGTTTTCTTAATGAATGTGGAGGGGCCCGTATTGGGTGCATATATGTTCAGTATTGTGAAGTCTTCCTGGTGAATTGTACCTGTGACTAAAATGTAGTATCCATCCGTGTCTCTTATAATTTTCTTTGGTTTGAAGTCCACTTTGTCTGATAGCATAATGGCTACCCCTGCCTGTTTTCTGCTTACATTAGCTTGTAGAATTGTTGACCAGCCTTTTATTTTTAGAGCGTGCCTATCTTTTGTGGTGAGATCGGTTTCTTGCATGCAGCAGATTGATGGATTGTGATTTTTAATCCAAGTTTGTAATCTGTGTCTCTTGATCGGTGAGTTAATTCCATTAACATTTAGTGTTATAATGGTGAAACTATTTTTGATTCCAGACATTTATTATGTTTAGTAGTTTTTATAAGTATATTGCTTCGCTTTTAATGGTGTTATACTTGACTTCTGCTCTCCTGGATATGCCTGTGTTTTTCTTCACGCTTGAGTATCATTTCTAGCATTTTTTGAAGGCCTGGTGTCCTGGACATGTATCCCTTCAAGTTGTCTTTGTGCTGGAAGATTTTTCTTTCTCCCTCAATCATGACTGATAGTTTTGCAGCGTAAAGCAGCCTGGGTTGACATTTTTGCTCATTCAATACTTGAAGTATGTCTCTCTTCTTGCTTTTACTGTTTCGACTGAGAAGTCACTTGTTATTTTAATAGGTTTACCTTTAAAAGTGACTTGTTTTGGGGCTGGAGAGGTGGCTCAGGGGTTAAGCCTCCGCCTTGCAGGTGGAAGGTCCCAAGTTCGGATCCCAGATCCCACGTATAGACGCCAGACGGAAGCGGGGGCGGCCTGCGCTTCTGGTCCTGGTAGGGCGGAGCCTGTGAATCCCGGGGCAGAAGGAGTTGGAGGCGTCCATGGTGGTTCGCGAATTCGTCCGTAGTTCTACACATACACATACACAGACACACACACACACACACACAGAGACACGCGCGCGCGCACATACACCCAGTTGAATAAATACTACTAATAATAAAAAAAAATTAAAAAAAAAGTGACTTGTTTTTTCTCCCTTGAAGCTCTCAGCACCAGTTCTTTATCTTGAATGTGGAGTGTTTTGACTATTATTTGCCGTGGCGAGCTTCTGTTTTGGTCATATCTGTTTGGGGTGCGGAATGACTCTTGTATATGGATGGGCTTCTCTTTTTTTAGATGAGGAAAGTTTTCCTTGATGATCGTTTCGAAAATTTCCTCAGGGGTGGTATTTTGAGATTCTTGCTCTGGTATTCCATGAATATGCATGTTGGGCTTCTTATCCCATATCTCCTGGATATTTCTCTCAAGCATCTTTTTGCCTTTAACAACCTCTTCCATTGAGCTGGTTAATACTCCCACTTTATCTTCAAGATCTGAAATTCTGTTTTCTTCTTAGTTAGTTTTGCTGATAAGACTCTCTGTGGAGTTCTGGGTTGAAGATAACTTGTCTTTTAGCTCAGTTTTAAACTCTGCTTGTGTCTGTTTTAACTCCTCTATGCCAGTTTTTGATTCTTGCACTGTTTTTCTCAACTCCTTCATGTGTCTGTTGTGTTCCTCCTCAAAGCGACTGATTTGATTATTTAATTCCTCCCTGATTTCCTCTTTCATAGTATTGAACATGGTAATGATCATATTTTGAAGGTCGTTATCCTGGGTCAGGCTTTCTTGGCCATTTTCCATGGGTTTGTTCTGGTTGGAGTCTAACATTATGGGATTAATTCCTTCAGTGGGAGATTTGTTTACTTGAGTGTTGTGTCTCATGGATTTGCACTTAGACTTTGGCATTGTCAGTTTAACTCTTAAGATCTTTTAATTTCTGTGCGTTTTTCACTAAACTGAATTATTTGGCCTGGGACTCTGGGGGTGGGCGGGGACAGATCTTACGTGGGTTGCGGGAGGTGAGGCCCGGCTGGACTGGGTGCGCTGGTCCTGGGCGGTGGAGTGGAGGGGAAGGGGAATGGGGCGTCGGCGGGGCGCTATTTAAACCCGGGCCACCGGAGGGCGGGCCGGGCGTAGAGGGGGTGCCCTCTCCTCCTCCCAGGCACTGCGCTATTTAAACCCGGGCCACCGGAGGGCGGGCCGGGCGCAGAGGGGGTGCCCTCTCCTCCTCCCAGGCACTGCTTGCGCGGCTCCGGCTGGATGGCGGGAGGAGCTGGGTCCACTTGGGCGGCCTGGGGCTCTGGGGGCGGGCGGGGACCAATCTTACCTGGGTCGCAGCGCGGTGAGGCCCGGCTGGACCCTGCGCGGACGCATCCCGGGCAGCGGAGTGGAGGGGAAGTGCCCTAATGACAATTCTAAGATCTATCATCTATTGAGAGAGTGCCATGAGCAGATTCTTTATAGATATATTATTCAATCACCCCAGTAACTGTGTGGAGTAAGGTCTATCATGTTTGCTTTTCAGGAACACTCAAAGACTCAGAAAGATGTCAACTCTGACTAAGGCTGTAGAGATAGACTTTAATCCTTACCTGGGTCAAGACCTCCCTTCACATGTATGTGTGTGTGTGTGTGTGTGTGTGTGTGTGTGTGTGTGTGTAACTTTATTAAATCAAGTCACAGAAAAAAGTAGTGTCCTTCAAAGTAGCCACCTGTAGCTGCTCAGTTCTTGACTTGAATGTCTCACAAGATAGAAAGAACATCTTGAGCCTCAATTACACTGGAGAGCTTAAAAGGTTGAGCTCCAATGTCAGGAATGGATGGCAGCCAGGTTGAAGACACTGAGCTCTGATATCAGCAAAGAAAAGCTGGACTCCAACATCAGTGATGGACAGTAGCAAGACCCAGGAGATTAGGGTCCATAAGCAATGAGAACAGTCACAAGATAGAAAGGGCCCAGCTCGGGGCTTGGAGAGGTGGCTCAGGGGTTAAGCCTCTGCCTTGCAGGCAGAAGGTCCTGAGTTCGGATCCTAGACCCCATGTATAGACGCCGGGCAGAAGCCGGGGGCGGCCTGTGCTTCTGGTCCTGGTAGGGTGGAGCCTGTGAATCCTGGGGCAGAGTAAAGGAGGAGGTGGAGGCGTCCATGGTGGTTCCCGAATTCGTCCGTGGTTCTACACACACACCCACACATACATACACACGGGCACACATGCATACATGCACAATTGAATAAATAATGAATAAATAAATACATTTTAGAAAGGGCCCAGCTCTCATTCAGCCAGGAAGAGCAGCAGCAGTAGCAAAATCAATGAAGAAGACAGTGATGTACTGACAATGGACTCACAGCAAGTTGACACAGAATATTGAAAGAGCAAGTCCCCCTCCTTGCGTTTCCTTTTATCTATTCCACTTTTGGAAAACACCACCCACTGTGGACTGGGTCTTCCGTATCAGTCAAACAATTACCTACAAGCTTGTTCAAAGGACTGCTCCAATCATCAGTTCTTCAGAGTTATGTCCAAAGCATCCTGCAACTGTCAAGTTGAAATCTGAATCTAACCATCACACTTTATAACACCAAGCTGCTAATCTCCTTAAATAGTCTGAATCACTCATACTATAGTTTTGTAAATTTAGCCTTAAGATCCTCTCTTGAAGGCACATTTATTTTTTTAATTTTTATTTGTTTTTTTATTTTATTTTTCTACTTTTACATGCATATTGAGTATTCATCCCAGTTTCCTTCCCCCATCCCCCCATCTCCTCCTTGCCCTTCACCTTTCCTTCTACTCCCTCCCACCTTTCTGCCTGTATGCTTCTATGGACCCCAGGTTTCACACTGGCTTGTCTACTCTTGTGGGGGCTCAGGCCTCTGTGGTATATCAAGTTACCTCTCTTCAGGCCACCCCACTGATATGTGCATTTCTCTTCACTCATCCAGCTTTGACTGAAAGGTTTCCATTGTAAGTTCCTATTCTATGGGTATAATAACAGCTACCTATAGAGCAGTTTGATGTACTGTCTTAATATCTATAGGTCTACTGATCTATTTCCCTCCAATTTTTATGTTCTTATTTTAGTTTACAGTAACAGGGATGCACACCATTCTGACAAGCAGGTCTTGAGTCCAATCAGAAAGCTGTTGGTCGTCTCCTTGATACACATGCCACTATTATACTGGTGGTCACCTGTTGCCATGGTGATTTATAATGCAACTTACAGATCTCATGTTGAAGGCACATTTCTTATGACCCAGACAGTTTTTCTTCCCATGGCAACTCCTAGAATAGCATGACATCTTAGAAGGCAGGGAAGTCTCACTTCCTTCTTTATTACCATATATTGCCTTATTCCCATTTTTAATAGATTGATATATCTATCCTTCATACAGCTATATCAAATGTTACCTCTTTTGAGAAATTAGTTTTAGCTAATTTAGCTTAGAAAGTAGAAAACTCAGTATCTTTCCCATCTGATTATCCAATACCCATTCTGCTAACATTAATTTCTAGCAATCATACCAACTTCATTCTTTTATTTTACCATGATCTTCTAAGAAGATGTAAATGTCTCTCATTTCAGTATTCTTCTAGACCAGTACTAGAACTTTGGTATGTTGTTGCTGCTTTCACCTTGGACACTTTTTTTTTGTTTGACCAGTTGATGTTATCTCCTAGTATCAACCCTTATCATGTATCTTTTGATATACTTTTTCTTTCATGTACAGTGTTGTTCCTTCCCAGTCTCAAATCTAAGTGCAAGTGGGTGGAGTAAGATGTTGTTGAGAAAAGTTAATATAATATTTTAATTTCTTCCTAACTCATAATGGCCTGACATACTCTTTGGTAACCTTGGCTATAAAAAAGCAAGAAATATTCAATTCCTTATAAAGACTAGTAACAATTTTATGTTGTTGTTAAATCCTGCTTACTGGGATTTAGATATGCTTAAATCCTCAGGGAGACAGTGACTTTTAAGGATGGGAACCCCTATATTTAAAAAAATTCTATTTTTATTTATCCATGATTTTTTTGATGCTAGAGATTGAACTAAAGGATTTGGACATAATAGGCAGACATTACACCACCAAACCACATTCCCAACCCCCTCCAAATTCTTTTCATATATATTGAAAGAGAAGCCACATTCAATAGAGAGGCTATAAGAAAAAAACAAATGAGCCAAGTGCTCTCATGGATGCAAAGCTCCAGATACATTACTGGTGGTAATATAAAATGGCATAGTCACTTTGGAAAAGTCTTGCATTTCTTCAAAAAGTGGAAACAACCCAAATGTCTGTTTAATGATAAATGGATAATCATTATGTACCAGAAACATTCTCTATTTATCTATCTATCTATCATCTATCTATCTATCTATCTATCTATCTATCTATCTATCTATCTATCTATCTATCTATCTATATCTGTCTGTCTGTCTGTCTGCCTGCCTGCCTGCCTGCCTGCCTGCCTGTCTGTCTGCCTGTCTGTCTGTCTGAGCAAGGCTTTTTGCTCCTTTTGGGCATAGATTTACCATAGACAAAACCATTTCATTCCAGTAACAAAGAACGTCATGTTTTACATACACAGCTGAGGAAGGAGGGCATACTTTCAATTTCCGTCTCTCTCCATGCAAGTTCTAATTGTGGTATCAAATATTTCCCACAATAGGAAAGCAGAAAATTTGTTCTTTTACGGAACTTACTAATGTCGACTATTACAAAGAGCCTGCAATTTGGTCTTTTCAGGCATAATGCATATCCTTTTTCATATTCAGACTTGGTTCTCATGTGAAAATGACATCCTATTTCTTTGCTCCCAAAGCCCCACACACTGAATGTAGGGCTTCCTTGGTTCTTACATTATTTTCATTACCTGTTTAGAGATGCTTTTTCTGCCATTGGTGAAATTTTTGTCCTTGCAGGCTTTCTTTGACCTCCCCCTTCAACCTGCACTCAATGCTCTTCAGCTGCTGCTGTTCCTCTATCACTTATCTTTGTCTTTTATTTCCCAAACTGAGTTCATGTCTCTGCTCTGTCTTAATATTTTTGTTCTCATCTGTCTCTTAGAAGCCCATTTCTTCCTATCTGTTCTACCTTTACTATTTGTGGTGTTGTTGAGTGTCTCCCCAAGCCTTCATGTGTTGCAATTATTCCTGATTGTTAGGTATTAAGAGAATAGAAGCTTCTGACAATATCCTTTGTATCCTTTCATACTGAAGAACTCACTACAGTGATGTCTACTTCTACAAGACCTGCACAATACTTGGCCTATCAACATTTTACCGTGGAAAGGGAAGAACTCAAGAAACACCATATCTCCCTGAGAGGCTATTGAAGTCTGAGGCCACATAAAAGAAGGGGACATTGCTACTCAATGATATATCCACTAATAAGTTATTAATGTCCCAGCAAGTAATCAGGTACTTGCCAGTGCAGGCATCCCAGATGAAACCTGGTGGGTCACACTGGCAAAAAGGCATGAAAGTAGGAGGGAGACTGATTGGAAATGAGAAAGTATGAAATGGGATAGAAGAAGGATAGGATTGGAGAGTAAGGTGCTAAAAAACAGAAAAAAAATTTGATTGTGTTTATATATATATAAGTGTCAAAGAGTAAAAATGATTTAAAAATGTAAAAACTTGTATTGAGTGTGATGTTCAGATTTAGAGGTAGGTTTATCATTCTTTGGAGATTAGAGAGCTCCATTAGTGCTGGAGCCCCATGATGGAATTCTGGTGGCTTCATAGAACACACACACACAAATGTGCACGCACACACACACACACACACACACACACACACACAGAGAGAGAGAGAGAGAGAGAGAGAGAGAGAGAGAGAGAGAGAGAGATACACATTCTCTCTCTTGCCACATGCAACCCTGCATCGTTATGAGATCTTGTCAGCAAGGTTATTACCAGGGTCTGATCTTGGAACAGAACCATAGGCTAATATATATATTTTTTCTTTATAATTTGCCCAGGTTTAGGTATCATCATAGCATTAGCAACAGAAATGGCATCTACTGGACTTTTCTCTGAAGCTGAAAGGATTAAGTCACTCACCCCCATCCTACTTTCTTTTATATGGTCTTGTCTGTTTTAACATAGTTTTCTGTCTGTTTTCATTGTTTGTCTTATGTGCCCTGCAAGTGGAAACCTAACTTTTCCCCATTGTCCCTCATCCTGTGGTTATTTGCCCACATTTGTCACATATCTGTCATCCTTCCTGTGCCAGAAACTCACTGCTCCCACATGTAAGTGAACTAGAAAGTGGATAGGATGACATTACTATAAAGGTCAATCATTCTGATAGATATGCATCTTGGACCTCACACAAGGCTCATCTGTGTGAAATAAAGGGAATAACAGTTCCTTGTCTTTAAGGGCACTGAAGTAGTAAAAATGAATTTGTGTTGCACACTGTTCAGTATGATATAGGGTAAGCACTCCAGTATTTATTGAATGTGTATTGAACAGCTTTCCAATGGCTAGAACTTTGAATGACATATAGCCTGAGGCCTGAGGAATAGGATCAAGGCAAAATTCCCCTTCAGCTAAACTGACCCATAGTGTCCTTTCCACTTAAGATTATTTGCTTGTCACAGTCTTGTCTATTTAAGATTGAAACCTCTCTTACATCTATGATTTGATCCCTCAAGAAAGCAAAGTTTTTCTCTGAATTTCCTACTCCAAATGCTTCCCAATCTTTCTTTCTTTTCTCTTAATGCACTACCCAAAATAAATTTGCTTTTTTTCCCTTCTCACATGGTATCAAATTTACTTGCTTTCTGAAAAATTAATTTTGATGAAGGTATCACAGGGGTTTGTATGCAGTGTCTCTGTGTATAGATGTATATGAGTGTGTACTCATGAATGTATGTGTAAAGGCCAAAAATTGATGTCATTTTATCACCGTCCACCTTATTTTTTTGAGAAAGGATCTCTTACTGAGTCTGGAATTTAACTATACTGCTAGTCTGGCTGGCCAGACAACTCCAGGATTCTGCTTTTGCCTCCCTCCAATTGGAATTATGGCACGGCTGCACCTGGCTCTCTTAAAACTATTTATTTTTTGAAAATGTTATAAATGTGTACAGTATATTTTGATCATGTCCACCCACATGACCATATTGTTTATCATATTCCAATGCACATGAACCTATCTCTCCCAACTTACCTGCTCCCAAATTTTTGTCCTTTTTTCAGTAGCTAGTCCAAGTAGTGCTGGGGATTCAAACTCAGGTTCTCATGAGGTCTGGAAGGCACAGTTGATGACTTAGCCTTCTCCCTAGTCCCAGGCTTCTCTGTGCAGCTTTTGAAATTAATCCACTTGGTACATCTTCCCTTTGGACAATATTTCTTTATCATTTCCACCCCTCTAATGTGGAAAGGAATCTTCTGTCATTCTGTCTTCCTCTTGGCTTGTATCCCCCATGAAGGCTTAAGGGGGAGACATGGCTGGCATCAAATGCTTTATTTTTTTACTTCTTGCTTCACATTTCCATCTTCCTCTCTCCTTGCTGCCATTCTGTAGATGTTTTTCTGTCTCCTGTGATCATTAAAGTCCATCTAATCCTGTTAAAGAAACTGTGCAGGTACTAGTAACTGTATGGACCAATGAAGAAAGTCATCAAGTGATACATTATTGCCACTGTTCAAGGCAGCAAAGAGTAAGAACTTGGATTAAGAGTAAAAGTACCACCTTTCAGCCTGTGGCCTTTTCACTCTGTCTAAACCATATTGATTTCAGATAAAATGTCAGGGATGAGAGTCCTGTCCATTACCTCGTCTCCATCTAAATCTAGGAAGTGTAGTTTTATCCCTAAAAATATTGCTAGTAGTGAGGAAAAGACTCATTAGTTTCGACTAGAATATACCCAGGCCGTTATCCGAACATCATTCTTTTTTCCTCCATATTTATCATTGGCTCATTTAAGAATCAGTTATATAACTAAACAGATAATGGTACATACTATTTCAAAACACTTCAAATTCACAAAGTCCTTTCATAAGCCACTATTTCATTTGCATTTTTAAACTAATCTTGCCAAGAAGATGTTATGAACCCCATTTTACTGATCATGAAATAGGCTTAGGAAACTTAATGTAATTACTCGGGTATGTGTAGGATCTGTGACTTTGACACTTTTTCTAGTGTATCCTCCAATGTGTATGTTCTTTCAATTTTAGCATTCCACTTCAGACGTGAAGGGCTGAATTTATAAAACCCACTTAGATTTGTGTATGAATATTTATTGTCAGAAGTAGAAATGCATGAAATTTATAGACAAACAAGGTAAAGGCAAATCAGTAGTACTATGTTTAGCAATTGCTGTGAGATGGAGTCACTTGTAAAATTAGAATTCATTACAGGCAATAGATCATTTTCATGACTAAGCTTTGCGGGATTACATCGTGTTGTAAATAGCACTGAAATAAAAACATGGGGTCGAGTAGGGCAATGAAACAAGTTGATTTAGTTCCTAATTGAGCAGAGTAGACCAGTGTTTGCCTTCCTGCTCACTACAGTGCTCAGAGAGCTGGGGCAAGAAGGGTCTTGGAGAAATGGGCTGAGCTTTGTAGAGCTGTGTGTGAATCACCAGCCCTTTTGGCATTGAGAACTTCATAAAGATTTCTATAATCAAGCTGAAAGCCAGGAAGATCTGTAACTAGAATTTATAGGTCTTTGGAAACTGAAAAATGCAGTAGATTTAAGGCTGTAGTGAAAATGTCAAATGCCTGGAACCAGTCATATGGAGCAATTTGGTTCCCTCTAAGTTAAAGGTTACTAATCTTTGGTCTGTTGATTAAACAGTGGCATGGGGGAGTCTATAAGAACAAAAGATATTCTTGGGCGTTGGACCCCGCATCTTATTAGCAACCAGGGAGATTTCTCCATTTTCCTCTTGTCTACAGTGTGGCTACAAATCTGGGATTTTTTTATTACTTCTTTTTTTAAAAGAACTACACTTGGGCTCCTTTTTTGTGCTCGACTTTTCAACCTTTTTCCCTCCTTCCTGCGCTGCTGCTTTTTGATCTCTTCGACCAGAATTTTTTGATCCGGAGTGCATTTAATCGGCTATGTTCCGTCCTCACCACCCCACCCCCTCCCTCCGGTGTGTGCTGGTGCTGCTGCCGCCGCCGCCGCTCGCCCCGTCGTTCCAACAACCCAAGGCTCTTTGTTTCCCCTCTTGGATCTGTTGAGTTTCTTTGTTGAAGAAGTCAGTATGGGTGCCCAGTTCTCCAAGACCGCAGCGAAGGGAGAAGCCGCCGCGGAGAGGCCCAGAGAGGCAGCTGTGGCGTCGTCGCCTTCCAAAGCCAACGGGCAGGAGAACGGCCACGTGAAGGTGAACGGGGACGCGTCGCCCGCGGCCGCTGAGCCTGGTGCCAAGGAGGAGCTGCAGGCCAACGGCAGCACCCCGGCCGCCGACAAGGAGAAGCCCGCCGCCGCCGCCCCTGGCGCGGCCGAGCGCGACGAGGCGGCCGCGGCCCCCGAGCCCGCGGCCGGCGTGGCCAATAAGGAGGCGCCCGCGGAGCCCGAGGCCGCCGAGGCCGCCGAGGCCGCCGAGGCCGCCGAGGCCGCCGAGGCCGCCGAGGCCGCCGAGGCCGCCGAGGCCGCCGAGGCCGCCGAGGCCGCCGAGGCCGCCGAGGCCGCCGAGGCCGCCGAGGCCGCCGAGGGCCGCCGAGGCCGCCGAGGCCGCCGAGGCCGCCGAGGCCGCCGAGGCCGCGTCCTCCACGTTGTCGCCCAAGGCCGAGGACGGCGCCGCGCCCACGCCAGCGGCGAGACCCCGAAAAAATAAAAGAAGCGCTTCTTCTTCAAGAAGTCCTTCAAGCTGAGCGGCTTCTCCTTCAAGAAGAGCAAGAAGGAGGCAGGCGAGGCCGCTGAGGCAGACGGCGCCACGGCCGCCGACAAGGACGAGGCCGCCGGGGGCGTGGCGAGCGCCGGCGACGCGGGCCCCGGGGAGGCGGCCGAGGCGGCGGCGCCGGGCGCGGAGGCGGCGGCGGGCGGCGAGCGGGAGCCCCGCGCTGACGAGCCCGCGCCGGCGCCCGAGCAGCCCGCGCCCGGCGACGGCGGCCCTGCGCCCGACGACGCGCCAGCGCCTACCGAGAAGCCGGCCGACGAGGCCGGGGCCGGTGATGCGCCCGCCGCGCCCGCCGCGGCCCCCTAGCAGGAAGCGGCGCCGGCCGACGAGCCCGCGACGCCCTCGCAGGACGCGCAGCCCGAGTGCAGTCCGGACGCCGCCCCGGTGGAGGCGGCCGAGTAGGCGGCGCGCGGCCCAGGTGATCCCGGAACTTTTCTCCCCCGTTTGTTTGTTGGAGTGGTGCCAGGTACTGGTTTTGGAGAACTCGTCTGCAACCAGGGGTTGATTTTAAAGATGTCTCTTTATTTATTATTATTTTCCTTTTTTTTTTTTTAGCAGCCAATTCTGTTGGTTTTTTTTTTTTTTAACCCGTTCCCACAGACCCATCTCGAGTCACTGTTACCACCATTCCAACAGGTTGAGGAGCGTAATCACCGTCCTCCGCCTCGTTTCTTTAGTCTTTTATTTTTATTTTTTTTGCATCAGTATTAATGTTTTTTGCATACTTTGCATCTTTATTCAAAAATGTAAACTTTCTTTGTCAATCGATGGACATGCCCATATATGAAGGAGATGGGTGGGTCACAATGGATATCAGATGAAGCGAGAGATTGGGGCCTCGTGGGGAATGACGTGGTACGTGACGTCGTGACGTCGCCCAGATGATGCGCCACGTAGACCTGATGGTGTAAAGGCTTAAGTCTTTTTTTTTTAAAGAAAAGTTATTACAATGTATTTTGTGAGGCAGGTTTACAACACTACAAGTCTTGACTAAGAAGGAAAGAGGAGACGAAGAAGAAGAAAAAAAATAAAATAAAACCACCAATACCCAGATTTTAAAAAAAAGATCATAGTCTTAGGAGTCCATTTAAACCATAGGAACTTTTCACTTATCTCGTTAGCTGTACCAGTCAGTGATTGCGTAGAACTGCAAGTTGTATAGGCTTTATTGTTTATTGCTGGTTTATGACCTTAATAAAGTATAATTATGTATTACCAGCAGGGTGTTTTTAATTATGACTATTGGATAAAAACAAATCTTGATATCCTTCAGAAGCACATGAAGTTTGCAACTTTCCACCCTGCCCCTTTTTTTGTAAAACTGCAGTCATCTTGGACCTTTTCAACACAAATTTTAAACTCAACCAAGCTGTGATAAGTGGAACGATTCCTGTTTATACTGTGGTATGTTTTTGACAACAGCAGCCAATGCTTTCTTTTCCAGTTGTCTTTGAGAATAAAGGAAAAACAAATCTTCAGATGGTCTTCAGATGGTGACATGGTTTTGTGTAGCATCTTGTCTATCATGTTTTGTAAATACTGGAGAAGCTTTGACCAATTTGACTTAGAGATGGAATGTAACTTTGCTTACAAAAAAATGGCTATTAAACTCCTGCTTAAGGTGTTCTAATTTTCTGTGAGCACACTAAAAGCGAAAAATAAATGTGAATAAAATGTAAAAAAAAAAAGAACAAAAGATACATAGAGGGATATATGCATTCTTGCATGTTGGTGGAAAGAGGTTCTGTAACTTTCTACCTTTTTCACAAAGAGAACAAATAATGGTTAGTCACTGGGAGAAGAGAATATATGATGACTGGGGAGGCAGGGGTCCACCTGAAAAGAATTAAAACAGAAAAGGGCACCACTGAGGCAGCAATCAAAGGTTACAAAATGTATCAGATGATCCAATAAAATAATTCTCAAATTGATGTTGCATGAATCATGGTAGTTGTAATTACTGTTAACTTTTGACCTGAGGGCCTGTAGATACAGCATTTGAGGTTAATAAAGTCACCAACGTTGGGCAAGAGATGTTTCATTTATGCATACTCGTATGGATGGAAGCTCTAGCTTTTTATTAGAGTCTTATAGAAGACCTTCCATCTACCCAAAAGTAACAATCACTGAGGGTGACTCCCCTTCCCAGTATTAACCATCAAGTCTCTCAGGGAGAAGTTAGTCACTGAAGTTAAAAGTAGTGGTCTTGTGTGCTGGGGGTTGAACCTAGGGCCTTGCGCATGCTAAACACATGTGCTAACACTGAGGTACTCCAAATCAAGAGTAATAATTTTAAAGAGATAAAGAATATGAAACAGACTGCAAATGAGAAACTTGGAAAAATTGCAAAACTGAGAAGGAATGCTACAGGTCAATATTAGAAAAATTAAAATCTCAAATACAAATTCTTTATTGATTGCTAAGAAAAATAATAGCTGAATATAGAAAAATAGAGAACCACTGAAGGAGAACCACTTAAAAAGGTTTGGACTCCTAGAGTAAAGAAGATTCAGGTCTTTTTTATATATAGTTCCTTTCCCATGTCTCTCTTTTTCTTTGACAAGGCAGCATGCTAAGTACTAGATGGTGCAGCCTAATTTGACTCCATAAGACTTTAGAAGTGAATAAGTGAATCTGAAGGTCTAATTCAAGAAGGATCCCTAGAAAATGTCTCCAAAATTATGTCTAGGTGGTCTCCTATGTGCTTGAGTTCCAAACATGTATGTAGGAAGAGGGATACTTGGCCAGAAAGTCATGAACAGGAGTCCGGGGCTTGATGACATAATGGAGTATCAAGTTCACATATAAGACAAGGGATTTCCCTGTTAATTGTGTAAGACACTGTAAATGAGGAAGGCCACTGCCAGACAGAACACTTCATGAGCTATGTATCATTGTAAAGTAGGCAGAAGGAATTGACTGACCTGGTGGGTTAATCAGTACTCTGAGCAATGGCTTCATTACATGATAATTTAGTGAACAAGATTTATATAGACTTCATCTTCATTAATAATATAAATATTTCTTTATAGCAACATTTTGAAATTGAATACAGAATCACAATAAATTTCTCTTCCCCCCCAAACTGCTAGCAATTGATTTTTATAGTCCTACCTTGCCAGAGTTTCTAGCTTTCATAAAGGAAGCAGGCCGTGGAATCAGTTGAAAATCCCCAGGAACTGATTTGAATTTGTGACAGGATTCAGAATAATTTGGTGTGCCCTTGAGTTCCCCAATGAATTCCCAACAAGAACCTGAGTCCATTTTAGAAATGCCCCCAGTTATATAGTAAATATGCTTCTGAAAAGTCAATGTGTAAATTACACACACACACACACACACACACACACACACACACACACACACACACATAAAGATGGAGTTTTTAAGTAACATGATATGGTCATTATAAGAACAAGTTTCTATATTGTGAACACTTTTTTGCAGTGTGAATATTACCATTGATTTTGTAAGTGTAGGTTTAGATATGCTTAAATGAAACCTATGTGATTCCAGATAGCTGGTAATTTCTGTCTTCATGCAGTCAGACAGATTGGGTCAATATTTTCACAGGGTCTCTCTAATTCTTTTAACTTGGGAGCAGCTGGTCCTATAACATGAATGACAAACTGAAAATTGAGCACACATGAAAAACTAGTATTATGATCAAATAAACATGTTACAAAGTAAAAATAAGATGTGCCTAATGATTTGTATGATAAAAGGGTCAAATTAGTAGGCAGTTTTTAGTTGCAGATATAATTAATGTTGATTCCTGCAAGCCAAATGTATCTTGAGAATCTTGAAAAGTAAACAATGACCAATAGTCTTATTGAAAGCTCCTAAATCTGTACCTCTAAACAGATTTATCTCTTCCTTCCTCCATCTGGGCCTACAACAGCCCAAGTTCCAAGGAATTCCTGACTGACATACATTTATTGTGTCCAATTTGACCCCTTATGATCAAACCTTAAGTGATTTTTCAAGCCAAGTACAAATCGGAATCCTCAGGAGGTCACATGTAGAATAGGCAGCCATATGCCAATCAAAATAGAAGGATATGGTCTGTTGGATGAGGATAATGAATTAAGAATGACCTTAGATTTCTAACTTGAGTAATGACTTATCAATATACTTAAGGATGGGGTAGGAGGGCCACACCAGAAACAAAGAGAGAGGGGACCATGTTACAGCAGAGAAAATAGGCCTCCATCAAGGACTGCAAGTAAGTAATGAGACATCTGGTTAAGTTCACAGACTTTCATTCCTGATCATTTACAACAGATGGGGTATGATCTCACCAGAACGGGAAGGCATATAGTCTGGCAGATAAAAAGTAACCATTTTGCAAATGGGTGATTGATCCCTCCCTCACTGAGGTTTCCTACTATTATTACATCTACCCTTGAATGTGCTATTATAACAAGACTCCAGTTTAACAGCTTTTTGTCTCTGACCAGGGGGTGACATACAGTGCCCATCAGGATGGAGTGAAGGGCATTGCAGGAGCAACAAAACTGCAAAAGAAAATCAACAAACCACTATCCAGAACTTCAGAGACTCTATATCAACCACATAGAACTAGGCCAGCCTAATCTCCCCCCATCCCGAAGCTCAGGGACATTTGCGGAAGAGGGTGTGGTAAGATTGTAAGAGCAAAAGGATGGGAGGAGCAATGATTTGCAAGATTCTCCACACTAGTTAGGGCTGTAGCAATCATAATAGGACTTTGCATGCTCTGCGCAATGTCCAACACACTATTGACCTCACAAAGTCTAGCATCAGCTAAAGGCACCAAGATCCTTGGAGGCAAGGGATTGACAGCCACAGTAGTGTTTCTATGCTTAAGGGGAACACGAGAAAGGGTTCAGGAAAATGCCACTGGGTCCTTGTATGTCATCGGAGAGGAGGACCCAGAGAAGAGTTAGGCATACACAATAAAGGACTCTCTGGGAATTGGGGGGGAGGCACTGGGAGATGGGGAGGGAGGGAAGGAGGAGCAGGGGGTTTGGGGGGAGGAGGAGGGAGGGAGGGAACTGGTCTACCTATTAAGTTTGTATGCACGGAAATAATAAAAAATGTATTAAAAAAAAGATTGTAAGAGGACAAGGATGGGAGGAGCAATGATATGCAAGATACTCCACACAAGTTAGGGCCGAAGCAATCATAATTGGACTTTGCATGCCCTGCGCAATGTCCAACACACTATTGACCTCACAAAGTCTAGCATCTGCTAAAGGCACCAAGATCCTTGGAGGCAAGGGATTGACAGCCACAGTAGTGTTCCTATGCTTAAGGGGAACACAGGAAAGGGTTCAGGGAAATGCCACTGGGTCCTTGTACGTCATCGGAGAGGAGGGCCCAGAGGAGAGTCTGGCATGCACATTAAAGGACTCTCTGGGGATTGGGGAGGGCACTGGGGGATGGGGAGGGAGGGGTGAGGGGAGGGGGAGCAGGGAGTTCCGGGGGAGGAGAAGGGAGGGAGGGAACTGGTGTACCTATTAAGTTTGTATGAGCGGAAATAATAATAAAAATGTTGTTAAAAAATAAATAAAGGATGCTCCAGGGATGGGAGGGGGAGGCACTGGAGAATGGGGAGGGAGGGGGAGGAGAGGGGGGCACAGGGCGGTGGGAGGTTGGAGGGAGGGAGGGGACCGGTGTACCTGTTAAGTTTGTATGAGTGGAAATGAAAAAATAAATAAATAAATTTGACCCTTAAACTCAAAAAAAAAAAAGATGGAGATAATGAGTTAAGTATGTGATAAGTTGAATAAGTAATGAGTTAAATATGTGATAAGTTGTATAAGACCATTTTTATTTCATTTTTTACTTTTACAAGCATATTCCCTCCATTTTCTCTCCCTCCTATCCTCTCCCTTCCTTTCATCAATTCCTCCCACTACCTCCCATCCTCCTGCCTGTATGCTTCTATGGATCCCAAGGTTCCCTCTGGCTTGTCTAGTCTTGTGGGGTCTCAGGCCTCAGTGGCATACCAGGCTGTCTCTCTTCAGGCCACCCCACTAACAGGGGCATTTTTCTTCACTCATGCAGCTTTAGTCCCCAAGATTGCCACAGTATGTTCTTATCTCTCTTGAGTTCCTAGGTAATCTATGGGGACATGTTGGTATGTCAGTCATTATGCACTTCTGGCAAGGACAGGTTTCACTGTAGTGAGTTCCTGAATGCAGCAGTGAATGGAATATCCTGTCCAATTGTGAAACTTCTCATGTTTAGATTCTTATAATCAAATGAGACATTTACATAAATGCATATTAATAATGCAATTCAATATTCAAAGCTGAAAGGGGGATTAGAATTAAAGTTTTTTTTTCAAAATTAGGTAAAGCTGCAGAATTTTCACTTGCTGGGTGAAGCTCTCCTTTCTGGAGGCTAAATTCACAGGTGATTGTTTGCTTTGGATAGGAAAAGGGTTACAATGTAGTCTGAAATATAAGAATAGGAATTTCTGGAGGCTGGAGAGATGGCTCAGGGGTTAAGACTGTCTCACAAGCAGAAGGTCCTGAGTTTGGATTCTGGGTCCCATGTAAAAATGCCAGGTGGAAATGGAGGCAGCCTGCATTTCTGGCCTGGGAAATCTCAGAGGGACACAAGATGGAGATAGAAGCAATCCAGGATGATTCCCAAAGTCACCCTTGGTCCCCAGGGACACACAGTGCCCTCTGATATACATACATGCATATAAAAATTTAAAAAATTTAAAAAGAATAGGAATTTCTGAGGTACCTCAGATGGAAGTAAACTTGAAAGTTCTTTTATTGCTTATTTGTAGTTTCCAGGTGAAAAGGGAAAACCATCTGATAAGAGGGAAAGAAAAGGACTGAGGATAAGAAATGAGGTTGCTGGGAAAAAGGGGAGGGCGTAGGGTGACAAGAAGGGGAAAAGGGGGGAGGGTGCAATGGGGACTGGGGAGGGTTGGAGGGAGAGAGAGAATCAGGGTACCTATTAAGCTTGTATGCTTTGGGAAAAATAAATAAATATAATAAAAAATGAGGTGGAACACATGTGCAAATAGCAACTGTTTGTGTATTCTGATAAAATTTTCATTTCCCTTTAAAATTATAGGTAAATGGTATGGTAGAAGAAACCCATGACTTCGAGTATATAAATTTTAGTAGTAGCCCTGATACTGATTTAGTATGTGATCCTTGACAAATATTTTCTATCTGGTCATCAATTTCTTTATCTATAAAGTGAAAGGAGTAAAAATTCATCTTTAGTTTTTCTGTCAGTTTAAAGGTATGACTCGATAAAATGTATTTAACTTTATTTTTTATTTTATTTATTTATTTTAGGTGTGTGTGTATCAGAGGGCACTGTGTGTCCCTGTAGAGGACCAAGGGTGAATTCAGAAATCATCCTGGATTACTTCTACCTCCTTCTTGCTTTGCTCTGGAATTTCCCAGGCTCTGCCCACCAGGGTCAGAAGTGCAGGTCACTGCCATTTCTGCTTGGCATTTTTACATGGGACTTGGGATCCAAACTCAGGACTTTCTGCTTGTGAGACAGAGTCTTAACTCATGAGCCATCTCTCCAGCCCCTTTAACTTTACTAATAGGTAAAAGATAAACATATTTTCTTTGATCTTAATGAAGAATTTAGAATCTGCCAGAACTATATGACAGAGTTATGACATATCTTAGTGTAGAATATTTACATGGTTGTTTAAGACCCTGGGTTCAGTCAAACAATAACAAGAAGAATAAATAAGATTCAAATATACAGTTCATTTCATATTTCCCTACAATATTCAATTCAGTGAAATTATAGGGATTCCATAGGGGTTTAGGTTTTATAGACCTTCTAAACAAGATTACTCAATAAACTGTGGTCATCAAAGTGTTTTCTAATCAAGAAACCGTTTCACAAAAAATGCCCTGAGAGATTGATACTCCTTTTTTACTGAATGTGTAGAAATGGAGGCAAAAAATTGTAACACCTGTGTGACCTCCAAACAAATCTCACAACCCAATTAATGAAATCCAGGGTCTAAGAAGGAGTTTTTGTCTGGCTGATTTGCTTTACTTGGCATGAAAATCTCAGAAAGAATCTGTGGGAGATTTTGGCCAAGTCGCCATCCCCTAATACTGTTACATATATCCTATTAACAATAGGTCCTTTGGAAGGCAATATTTGAGATGGTCTTCAAGAGCAGGAAGTTATATTTCCTAGTATCCCGACAATGAATATAGTGCAATAGGAATGCAGCTGGTTCTAGCTGAATAAGAATTTGTTTTCAAAACATCACATTTCGGAGTGTGAAAATGTGATTATATTTATCCTAGCAAAGGTGCAGACACAATCAGGAAAGTAATGGTTGGTCTTCTGATTCAAAGTTTTGCTTATAGAGAATGTGTTTTATAAAACAGAATTTCTGGCAGGAATTGCTTTTTACTGAACCAGTTCTCTGGAATTAGAAAGCAAGTTGGCTTTTCACTAAGTTGCTGTGTTTCAATACAACTCAAATTCTACTTTTCTGTATCCCACTTTAGAAGTCCAGAATGACAGCCTATCTTTTTATCGAGACCAAAGGTTTTTGTGCACATAACTTTTTAAGTACACTAGGCTCTTAGAAGAAAGTGTTGCATATGGGCAAAACATTATCACTTATGCACTAGATTATTTAACCAAGATTAATATCAAAACTAAAATAAATAAAGTTTGTGAAGTACTTACCAATAAGTATAAATAGAAGTACGCATTTATTGATCCCATAATGATAGGATAACTGAAAAAAGTAATTGATGCTTATAAACTTCCTTTGAAGTCTTTGAATTAGAGTGTAGAATTTTTGAAGTAGTATTAAATTCTTTATTATAGATATTATACTTAAAACATGCATATTTTCTAACTCAGTGCATAGGATCTCTTAAAATGATTGAACCCTTTAAAACAGACATTTTGGAGGCAGCCTTCCTTTGCTGCAGAGCTCTGAGTCATCTAGGTGGGCACCAATTGATATGGATACTAGTCTTATCCAAATACATTGTGCCACCTGCATTTTCAAACTTTGGTGATCTGCCCTACATTTGTGGTAGAAAGAACTTAAACCACCCTGTGTAGTCGTTTGCCAAAAACTGACAGAACTCAAAAGCCAAATAAACCTGAGGAGAGAGACTTATTTCTGTATCTAACAAGGTAACCTCAGGTTGCTTGGTGTTTTCTGTGGCATTTGCTTTGAAAGCATGTCTCCCACACTTCCAGCTTCATTAAACTGTCTGTAGTAGCTGTGTATTTCCTGCAGACAAGTAAATTTTCACAATTTTAAAATGTTGGCATTAGGGTTTGAAAGGCAGGAGGGACAGATCAGTGAATGAAGTGGCATAGGGACATACAGTTGAGGGGTCATGGGACTAGGCAAAGAAATGATGGCTACTCTTTAATCAGCCAAGACCTGTGGGAAAATTTTGAAGTATACTGTGTTTACATGTATTTGAATAGAATGTGGATGCAGTATATTGCAATGACAAGCCCCCTTACATACATGTTGTTCACAAAGACAGAACAAAATACTTCCTTCTTACACTCATCGGATACTAGAAAAAGCAGAAAGTTCTATTTGTGTGTGTGTGTGTGTGTGTGTGTGTGTGTGTGTGTGTGTGTGTGTATCAGAGGGCACTGCGTGTGCCTGTGGAGGCCCAAGAATGAATTCAAGGATCACCCTGGATTGCTTCTACCTCTTCTTTGCTTTGTTTTGGAGTTTCCCAGTTTCCACCTTCCAGGGTTAGAAATGCAGAAAGAATCACCTCCCATTTAACTTCTACCCCATTGAACCCTAGGCATCAAACATAGTGAAGCACATATTGAAGCATATTGCCTCATCAATTGTATGTTATATGATGTGCCTTTTCCTTAAATGGTAAGTAGACATCTACACTCTAGCTACTGCTATCTAAGGAAGCAACACTAAGGTTATCAGAGCCAAACAATTGTAGATGTCCTTAAATGTATCAAACCATACAAGAAACAGGAAAAGGGTTCATGATATACCCTTATGAACGTCTTATCAATACCCATGTATCCAAAAGTAATCTGACTTCTCCTCTGGCAGTAGCTGAGAAGAAAAAAAGAAACAGTTGACAGAAAAAAACACAAAAAGTAGCCATTTTGTGGTGTTCCCACAGGTTCTTTGAAAAGCATAGTTTTATTATTCACACAGTGAATTACCCAAGTCTCATTGTCGCATGACTGCTGCAGTGATAACGATGGATTTTTTTCAACTCCCAAACTGGGACACACACTTCGAAACTGGCGCTGCCTAGAAAAAGACAGCCTGTGTGATATACCCAACAATTATCCCTTCTCTGTCTTTAATGCTCATAGAACTCAAAGAAAACATTTTTGATAGATTTCTAGGAAGGTTTGTCATGCATCTCATTTTGTGTTAAGGGACAATTGGCATTTTGAATTGGAGTTCTGGGGCTGAAAGCACATGTGCATAATGTAAATATCTTAATTATCATTCATTATGCATCTTTGGAGGTACATTATTACACATAATTATGCATATGCTTATACAGAGGTATGCCTTCTACAATGACCACATTTCCCAAATCCCAAACTGAGAAATGTAATCAGGAATGTGGTCTCACAAGGACATTAGAATGTTTGAAATCTGGGCTGTCCTGAAAAAGCTCAGCTGTCTCTTGGGAACAGATACGCCCAATGTGCAGGCAACTTTTTAGCTAAAGCAAAACAACGGGATGTTCTTCACAGGGAAAAGGTCACAAGGAGGTCGTGGCTGTGTGACCTCAGAGCTCCAGGGTTGTGTATCTTTTTTTTTTTTTTATTCAACTGTGCACATGTGCGTGCGCGTGTGTGTCTGTGTGTGTGTGTGTGTCTGTGTATGTGTAGAACCGCAGACGAAATCGCGAACCACCATGGACCGCCTCCACCTCCTTCTACCCCGGGATTCACAGGCTCCGCCCTACCAGGACCAGAAACGAAGGCCGCCCCCTCTTCCGCCTGACGTCTATACGTGGGATCTGGGATCCAAACTCAGGACCTTCCTCCTGCAAGGCGGAGGCTTAACCCCTGAGCCACCTCTCCAGCCCAGGGTTGTGTATCTTTTACAGCTGGAAAAAGTAAGGGCGGCTGCTAGCAGACTCAGGGAATCATATTCTGAAGGACAAACAATACCATGGACAAGCTGTGCCCGAGCTGCTGGGGCTCTTGGCATATTGTGGATGGACTTCGAGGCAATAATAGACTGACTGGATCCCTCACCACAATCCATACGCTGAAGTCCCAGTCTGAAGTCTCCCAGAATGTGACTGTCTTTTGGTGTCAATGAAGGGTAAGTTCCAGGAACCCACAAAATTGTTAACATTTTCAGGTGCAATGTCCCTATATAAAATGGCATTATATTTGACTAGAGACTATGAACATCTCTATACATCAATTCATCTTTGTATTGTTCATTATACTGAATAGGATGCAAATGCTATGGAATTAGTTTGGTGAAGTGTATTTTTAGTGCATAACGATAAGAAAAGGACAAGCATGAGCCTTTTCAGTACTGGTAAATTTCCCCCAAATACTTTCGATACCATGTTGTTTAAATTCATAGATGTGGGGCTGGAGAGGTGGCTCAGGGGTTAAGCCTCTGCCTTGCAGGCAGAAGGTCCTGAGTTCGGATCCCAGATCCCACGTATAGACGCCAGGCGGAAGCGGGGGCGACCTGCGCTTCTGGTCCTGGTAGGGCAGAGCCTGTGAATACCGGGGCGGAGGAAGTGGAGGCCTCCATGGTGGTTCCTGAATTCGTCCCTGGTTCTACACACACAGACACGCGTGCGCATACATAGGCACACACACACACAATTGAAAAAAAAAATTTAAAAATTCATAGATGCAAAGTCATGGAATCAACCCAAATGTCCAACAGTTGACGAGTGGATAAGGAAACTGTGGTACATCTATACAATGGAGTACTACTCAGCCATCAAAAATGATGAATTACTGGAATTTGCCGGGAAATGGATGTCATTAGAAACAATTATATTAAGTGAAGTATCCCAGACCCAGAAAATTAAGCGCCGTATGTACTCCCTAATAGGTGGCTCCTAGTACCAAAACCACCCAGCCCACCTAGAGACACTCAAAGAAAAATCTCTGTAATAACTACAGTAATTGCAAGAATTATGAACAGGAGGAATGGGGTAGGGGGGCCACACCAGAAACAAGGAGAGAGGGGACCATGTTACAGCAGAGAAAACAGGCCTCCATCAAGGACTCAAATAACTAATGAGACATCTGATTAAGTTCACAGACTTTTGTTCCTGAATTTACTACTGAGGGGGTATGATCTCACTAGAAGAGGAGGGCATATAGTCTGGCAGATAAAAAGTAACCATTTTGCAAATGGGTGATAGACCCGTCCCTCACTGTGGTTTCCTACTTTAAATACATCTACCTTTGAATGTGCTCTTATAACAAGACTCTAGATTAACAGCTTTTTGTCTCTGGCCAGGGGGTGACATACAATGCCCATCAGGATGGAGTGAAGGGCATTGCAGGAGCAGCAAAACTGCAAAAGAAAATCAACAAACCACAATCCAGAACTTCAGAGACAATATATCAACCACATAGAACTAGGCCAGCCTAATCTCTCCCCATCCTGAAGCTCAGGGAAATTTGCCGAAGAGGGGGCGGTAAGAGTGTAAGAGCAAAAGGATGGGAGGAGCAATGATTTGCAAGATACTCCACACAAGTTAGGGCCGACACAATCATAATAGGACTTTGCATGCCCTGCGCAATGTCCAACACACTATTGACCTCACAGAGTCTAGCATCTGCTAAAGGCACCAAGATCCTTGGAGGCAAGGGATCGGCAGCCACGGCAGTGTTCCTATACTTAAGGGGAACATGGGAAAGGGTTCAAGGAATGGCCACTGGGTCCTTGTACGTCATCGGAGAGGAGGGCTCAGAGGAGAATCAGACATGCACAAGAAAGGACTCTCTGGGAATTGGAGCGGGAGGCAAGGGGGGATGGGGCGGGAGGGGTGAGGGGAGGGGGAGCACGGGGTTCAGAGGGAGGAGGAGGGAGGGAGGGAACTGGTGTACCTATTAAGTTTGTATGAGCTGACATAATAATAAAAAATATAAAAAAAAGAATAATAATGAAAAAAAATTCATAGATGTGTAACTCATGGCTGCAGAATAAGTAGGAGTTTTATAAAGGCAGTTCTCTTCAAACAAGGTCACTATGGAAGGTTTTAACACAATCTGAATGGTGTACTGTTAAGATTTTGTTTTAGATACAGGCGTTTCCAAAGGTAGGACCACAAGAAGACATAGAAAGAAACTGACTACTTATAAGCATACAGGACAGATATCTGGTCTCCACAACCCTATTTCCAAGGAACGTAGGCTATGGTAGTGCATTATAGCAGCCCAAGAATAGTGCTAATGCAATGTGGGACCTGCATTAAGAAGACAGCCTTTTGGGACTGAGAATAAAAGGCCCACTTGGTATAGTATAGCCAATATCAAGGAAAATGACACACCCTAAGGATTATGGCCCATGGGGTTTTCTTTTTTTTTTAATTTTTTAACATTTTTTATTATGATTTCCACTCATACAAACTTAATAGGTAGACCAGTTCCCTTCCCCCTCCTCCTCAACCCGAACCCCCTGCTCCCCCTCCCTCCCTCCCCATCTCCCAGTGCCTCCCCCCCAATTCCCAGAGAGTCCTTTATTGTGTATGTCTATCTCTCCTCTTGGTCCTCCTCTCCGATGACGTACAAGGACCCAGTGGCATTTCCCTGAACCCTTTCTCGTGTTCCCCTTAAGCATAGAAACACTACGGTTGCTGTCAATCACTTGCCTCCAAGGATCTTGGTGCCTTCAGCTGATGCTAGACTTTGTGAGGTCAATAGTGTGTTGGACATTGCGCAGGGCATGCAAAGTCCTATTATGATTGCTACAGCCCTAACTAGCGTGGAGAATCGTCAAATTATTGCTCCTCCCATCCTTTTGCTCTTACAATCTTACCGCCTCCTCTTCCGCAAATGTCCCTGAGCTTCAGGATGGGGGGAGATTAGGCTGGCTTAGTTCTATGTGGATGATATAGAGTCTCTGAAGTTCTGGATTGTGGTTTGTTGATTTTCTTTTGCAGTTTTGCTGCTCCTGCAATGCCCTTCACTCCATCCTGATGGGCACTGTATGTCACCCCCTGGTCAGAGACAAAATACTGTTAAACTGGAGTCTTGTTATAATAGCACATTCAAGGGTAGATGTAATAAAAGCAGGAAACCTCGGTGAGGGAAGGGTCAGTCACCCATTTGCAAAATGATCACCTTTCATCTGCCAGACTATATGCCCTCCCCTTCTGGTGAGATCATACCCGCTCAGTTGTACATGATCAGGAACAAACGTCTGTGAACTTAACCAGGTGTCACATTACTTACTTGCATTCCTTGGAGGCCAATTTTCTCTGCTGTAACATGGTCCACTCTTTCCGTGTGTCTGGTGTGGCCCTCCAACCCCATCTCTCCTGTTCACAATCCTTGCAATTACTGTATTACATAGGTTTACCTTTGAGTGTCTCAATGTGGGCTGGATGAGTTTGGTACTAGGAGCCACCTATTAGGGAGTACATACAGCACTTAACTTTCTGGGTTTGGGATACTTCACTTAATATAATTGTTTCTAATGACATCCATTTCCCAGCAAATTCCAGTAATTCATCATTTTTGATGGCTGAGTAGTACTCCATTTTATAGATGTACCACTTTCCTTATCCACTTGTCAACTGTTGGACACTTGGGTTGATTCCATGATTTTGCTATTGTAAACAGTGCTGCTATGAACATGGTCATGCTTGTGCTATCGAGGCGAACCTCTGCTGCCTGTGGGGTTATTCCCAAAAGTGGAATAGCAGGGTCATATGGCATTTCAATCTTTAATTTCTTTAAGAATCTCCACACGGCTCGCCAGAGTGGCTGTATGAGCCTGCATTCCCACCAGCACTGTAGCAGAGTTCCCTCTCTCCACATCCTCTCCAGCACTTGTTGTTTGTATTGTGGATTTTTGCCATCCTTACTGGGGTGAGATGATATCTCAGGGAGGTTTTGATTTGCATTTCCCTGATGGCTAAAGAACTGGAGCATTTTTTAAGATATTTGTTAGACATTTTAATTTCATCTCTGGTAAAATTTTTTTGAAGTTCCAGGGCCCATTTTTTAATTGGGCCATTGGTTTCCTTGGTGTTTAATTTACTAAGTTCTTTGTGCACTCTGGACAGTAGAGCTCTATCAGATATGTGGTTAGTGAAGATTTTCTCCCATTCTGTGGGTTGCCTTTGAGCTCGTGTTACAATCTCTTTATCTGAACAGAAGCTCTTTAATTTCACAAGATCCCAACTGTTGAGAGTTGGTAGCAGTGACTGGGCCATTGGATGTCTGTTTAGGAAATGTTTACCTAGCCCAATCAGCTCGAGGGAGTTCCCTATCCTTTCAACTCTGGTTTTTATAGTCTCTGGCCTTATATCAAGGTCCTTGATCCATTTGGAAATAAGTCTTGTACATGGTGACAAGTACGGGTCCAGATTTAATCTTCTGCATGTGGAGATCCAGTTTTTCCGGCACCATTTGTTGAAGATGCTTTTCTTATCCCATTGGATTCTTTGGGCCCCTTTGTCAAAGACCAAATGGCTGTAATTTTGTGGGCTTATATCTGGGTCTTCAATTCTTATCCACTGATCTGTGTGTCTACTTTGGAGCTAGTACAAGGCTGTTTTTATAACTATATATTTGTAGTATAGACTAAGGTTTGGTATGGTAAGACCTCCAGCTGTGTTTTTGTTACTCAGGATTGTCTTTGCTATCCTGGGTCTTTTGTGGCTCCATATGAATTTTGAGATTATTTGATCACCTTCTTTAAAGAATTGCTTTGGGATTTTAATTGGTATAGCATTGAATCTGTATATTGCCTTTGGTAGGATGGTCATTTTTATGATGTTGATTCTGCCAATCCAGGAACATGGGAGGTCTTTCCGCCTTCTGATGTCTTCTGCCATTTCTTTTTTAGGGTTTTAAAGTTTCATTGTAAAGGTATTTTACTCCTTGGTTAGGTTTATACCAAGGTATTTCATTTTTTTAGGGGCTACAGTAAATGGGATTGTTTCTCTCAAGGCTTTTTCACTTCTTTCATT
The DNA here is from genome assembly GCA_023101885.1 of Typhlomys cinereus. Lineage (NCBI taxonomy): Eukaryota > Metazoa > Chordata > Mammalia > Rodentia > Platacanthomyidae > Typhlomys > Typhlomys cinereus. The sequence goes on from JALPQD010000079.1 coordinate 3,994,866, forward strand.
CTGGGCATATAGGAAGGCCTCTGATTTTTGCACATTAATTTTGTATCCTGCCACCATGCTGAACTTCTCAATTAGTTCCAGAAGCTTCCTGGTGGAGTTTTTGGGATCACTCAGGTATAAGATCATGTCATCTGCAAATAGGGATACTTTGACTTCTTCCTTGCCGATTTGAATCCCTCTTATGTCCCTTTCTTGTCTTATGGCTTCAGCTAAGACTTCAAGTACAATATTGAATAGAAGTGGTGAGAGTGGACAGCCTTGTGTAGTTCCTGATCGAAGTGGGAATGCTTCCAATTGTTCCCCATTGAGCAAAATCCTTGCTGTGGGCTTGTTGTATACAGCTTTTATTATATTGATAAAGGTTCCTTCCATTCCTACTGTCTCTAGCGTTTTGATCGTAAAAGGCTTTTGGATCTTGTCAAAGGCTTTTTCTGCATCTATCCAGAGTATCATGTGGTCTTGGTCTTTGGACTGGTTTACATGATGAATTCCATTTATTGATTTGCGTATGTTGAACCAACCTTGTGTGCTAGGGTTGAAGCTTACTTAGTCCTTGTGAATGATCTTTTTGATATGTTTTTGAATCCGATTTGCTAAGACTTTGTTGAGAATCTTTGTGTCTGTGTTCATCAGAGACATCGGCCTATAGTTTTCTTTTTTAAGTGAATCTTTATTAGGTTTTGGGTTTAAGACGATATTAGCTTCATAGAAGGAATTTGGTAGTGTTCCTTCCTTTGCTATTTGATGGAACATTTTAAGGAGTATTGGTGTTATTAACTCCTTAAATGTCTGGTAGAATTCTGTGCTGAATCCATCTGGCCCAGGACATTTTTTGGTGGGAAGATTCGAGATTACTTCTTCAATTTCCTTATATGTTATAGGGCCATTTAAGTAATTCACAACTTCCTGGTTCAATTTAGGTAGGTTGTGTTTACTTAGAAATTCATCCATCTCTTTTGTGTTGTCAAACTTCACTGTGTATAAGTTTTTGAAATATGATGTTATAATTCTCTGGATTTCTTGGGTATCCGTAGTGATAACTCCATGTTCATTTCTAATTTTGTTAATTTGGGTTTTCTCTCTCTTGCTTTTGGTTAATTTAGCTAGGGGTATATCAATCTTATTGATTTTTTCAAAGAACCAGCTTTTTGACTGGTTGATTTTTTCTATCGTTTTCTTAGTCTCAATTTCAGATATTTCTCCCCTTATTTTGCTAATCTCCTTTCTTCTACTACTTTTGGGATCAGATTGCTCAAGTTTCTCTAAAGCCTTAAGTTACATCGGTAAGTTATTTATTTCTGATGTTTCCATTTTTTTTGATGTAGGCATTAAGAGCTATGAACTTACCTCTTAGAACAGCTTTCATTGTTTCCCAGAGATTTTGGTAAGTTGTATTTTCATTATCGTTCACTTTCAGGAAATCTTGAATTTCCTTTGTAATTTCTTCCTGAATCCAGTTCTCATTCAGCATCATATTGTTAAGTTTCCGGGAGTTAGTGTATTTTCTCTTGTTTGTTGTGTTGTAGATGTCCTGCTTTAGGCCGTGGTGGTCTGATAGGGCACAGGTTAGAATTTCAACTTTTTTGTATATGTGTAGATTCGTTTTGTGGCCCAATATGTGATCTATTTTGGAAAAAGTTCCGTGTGCTGCTGAGAAAAATGTTTATTCTTTCGTGCGTGGGTGAAAAGTTTGATCGAGATCTGTAAGGTCCATTTCTTTAAGGGTTTGATTAAGTTCCATCGTGTCTCTGTTAAGCTTTTGACCTGTTGATCTATCCCATGTTGAGAGGGCGGTGTTGAAGTCCCCAAGAATTATCGTTTGGGGGTTGATTTCTTGCTTTAGGCGCTGTAGGGTTTTCTTAATAAATGTGGAGGGGCCCGTATTGGGTGCATGAATGTTCAGTATTGTGAAGTCTTCCTGGTGAATTGTACCTGTGACTAAAATGTAGTATCCATCTGTGTCTCTTATGATTTTCTTTGGTTTGAAGTCCACTTTGTCTGAAAGCATAATGGCTACCCCTGCCTGTTTCCTGGTTCCATTAGCTTGCAAGATTTTGGACCAGCCTTTCATTCTTAGGATGTGCCTATCTTTTGTGGTGAGATGAGTTTTCTGAAGGCAGCAGATTGATGGATTGTGGTTTTTAATCCAAGTTTGTAATCTGTGTCTCTTAATCAGTGAGTTAATACCATTGACATTTAATGTTATAATGGAGAAATTATTTTTAATTCTGGACATTTTTTATGTTTAGTAGATTTTGTAAGCATGTTGTTTGATATTTATGTTTTGGTGGTATTATACTTTCCTTCTTCCTCCTGGATATGCTTTTTCTTTTCTTCAAGCTTGAGTATCATTTCTAGGATTTTTTGAAGGCCTGGTTTGGTAGACATGTATCCCTTCAAGTTGTCTTTGTGCTGAAAAACTTTTCTTTCTCCCTCAATCATGACAGATAGTTTTGATGGGTATATCAGTCTGGATTGGCATTTTTGCTCATTTAATACTTGAAGTATGCCTCTCCAAGCTCTTCTGGCTTTTACTGTTTCCATTGAGTAGTCACTTGTTATTCTAATAGGTTTACTTTTAAAAGTGAGTTGCTTTTTTTCTCTTGAAGGTCTCAGCACCTTTTCTTTGTCTTGAATGTGGAGTGTTTTTTACTATTATTTGCCGTGGCTATTTTCTATTTTGGTCATATCTGTTTGGAGTGCGAAATGCCTCTTGTATTTGGATAGGCCTCTCATTCTTGAGTTGTGGGAAGTTTTCATTTATGATGAATTGAAATATTTCCTCCGGTGTGGTATTTTGGGATTCTTGTTCTGGTATTCCATGAATGCGCATGTTAGGTTTCTTCAGGGTGTCCCATATTTCTTGAATGCTCCTCTCCAGTATCTTTTTGGCTTTAACAATCTCTTCCATTGAGCTGGTTAATTCTCCCACTTTGTCTTCAAGATCTGAAATTCTATTTTCTGCATCATTTGTTCTGCTGATAAGACTCTCTGTTGAGTTTTGGGTTGAAGATAACTTGTCTTTTAGTTCAATTTTAAACTCTGCCTGAGACTGTTTTAATTGCTCTTTACCTATTTTTGTTTCTTGAACTGTTTTTCTCAACTCCTCCAAGTGCCTGTTGTGTTCCTGTTCAAAGTGGTTGATACAGTTGTTTAACTCTTCTCAGATTTCCTCTTTCATAGTATTAATCATGGTAATGATCATACTCTGAAAGTCGTTATGTTGGGTCTGGCTTTCATGGCTATTTTCTGTGGATTTGTTCTGGTCAGAATTCCTCATTATGGGATTGATTCTTTCGGCAGGAGATTGGTCTTCTTGGGTTTTGTTTGTCGTGGATCTGCACTTTGACTTGTACATTGTTGTTTTGTTTTTTAGGACTGTCATCGTTTGAAATGTGTCCCCCACACTCTCATGTGTTTGGCAAGGTCATGGCATCTTGAAAGGTGGAGCCTTGCTGGAGGAAGGCAGTCACAAGTGGTGGGCCTTGAGGTGGATTAGTCCTACCCTACCTCTGGGTGAAGTTGACCTTAGTCCCACTCTACCTCCAGGAGAAGTCAGCCTTTGCAGCAAGCAGTCTGCAGCTCTGAGCTTCCAAGATGTCTGCGGTGACTTAGCCTCCTCCAGCTTTGGCCAGCCAGCCATGCTGCCTCTGCTTTGAGAGACTGTGCCTTCCCTCTGGAACTGTAAGCTGAGTAAACCTCCCTTTCTCTGCTCTCTCACAGCAATAGTTAAGAGTAACCATTACAGAAATTGGTACTGGGTAGTGGGGTATTGCTGTGATATTAAGAAAGCTGGTATCACAATGTGAAGTTGTTTGTGAAGCTGAGAGAAGTTGGTACCCAGAAGCATGGCCAATGCTGTGATGTGGCTAGCGTGCCTTTGGAACTGTTTGTTGGGAGAAATATGGAGAACTTTGGGACTTTGTGCTGGGAAAGTCTTTGTGTCTTGGCGGTTGGGCCAAAGGGACCTTTCTTGTGAGAGCTCAGAGGAGAGCAATGCTGTGAGAGACGTAGACATTGGAAGCCCAGCTTGTGATGGTCCAGAGGGGAACAGAGACTATGTTTGCAACTGGACAATGACACATGGAGCCATGTATTGGCCGAGAGTTTAGTGAAGTTTTGCCCTCGTCCTGAAAGTTTGCCTGAAATTAAGCTGGAGTGCTTGGTGGAAGAAATTTCAAAGCAATGTAGTATTGACAATGTGATATGGCTACTTTTTAGTTGTCTTCAGAATTATGAAAAAGAGCAAAGAATCAGGCAGGAAGAAGCAAAAGCTGTAAGAGCCAATGATGAAAAATACAATGGCAAACTTAAAGAGTTGAACCAAGAAGAAGCAGAGAACAAAATGGCTGTTGAAGAGATTAGCTCCATTTGTAAATCAACGCCTGCTCTTAATTTGAATAATAGGAGAGGCCCTAGTTTGAGGGCAAGATCCTTAGGGAAGGCTCCCACTCATAAGAATGCAAATCCTTTCAGAAGACTGGAGCTAAAGACTGGGCTTCCAATGTCTGCGTCTCTGCGTCTCCAAAGCAAGAGTTGGTTTCTCTTACCAAGCAACTGCCCAGGAATGAAAGACATGGTCAGCAGAGAAGCAGAATCAGTTGTGATTCAAGGGGGCCAGTCTTGGCAAAGTCGTCCACGTGGTTCTGGTTTTAGAGGCATCAGTGATGCAAGAGGGAGGAGACCATGGAGTCCTCCTCCAAGATTTCAAAAATTGGCAGAATCCAGGCATCATGAGGCAAGAAGCTTGCAGTTTAGAGGCCCAAGAAGGGCAGTTTGTGCTGTGGAGTTAAAGCCTGGTTTGCCATTGAAAAGTAAAGATGTTAGAGATTCCAGACACAATGTGGGACACCTGCCAAGGAGAGCTGTATAACCTGGGAGGAGTCACCTCAAGAGATCAATGTATTCTATGGGCAGCTGCATTGGAGGAGTGGAACCAAAGCCCTTTGGAACTGAGATGAGATGTTGGACTTGGAGCTACAAGATTTGGAGTTTGTCCTGCCGGTTTTCATCCTTGTTATGGACCAATCTTTCCTGGATATGCCCCCATTTCTTCCTTTCAGAACAGGAATGTTTATTCTGTGCCATTGTATGTTAGAAGTATGTAACTTGTATTTTGATTTTACAGGAGGCTTTGGACTTTGGACTTTTGGACTGTGTTGGAAATACTAATGTAGTCTATGAAGACTTTTAAAGTTGGTTTGCATAATGAGATGGCAATGAGCCTGTGGGGGCCAGGGGTGGAATGTCATGGTTTGAAATGTGTCCCCCACAGTCTCATGTGTTTGGCAAGGTCATGGCACCTTGAGAGGTGGAGCCTTGCTGGAGGAAGGCAGTCACAAGGGCTGGGCCTTGAGGTGGATTAGTCCCACCCTACCTCTGGGTGAAGTCGACCTTAGTCCCACTCTACCTCCAGGAGAAGTCAGCCTTTGCAGCAAGCAGTCCGGACTTTGGTAAAACTGAATAAGAAAGTAAACTCCTTGTTCCCTTAAGCTGTGTTCTGGTCATTTAGCAGCAACCATGCAGGCTGACTGCAACAGAATTTGGTACCCAGGAAGTGGGGTGTTGCTGATAAATATGACTATGTGGATTTTGTGTCTTTTGAACGGTTTTGCTGGACAAAGTTGAAAATGCTTGAGAATTTTCACTTTGTGGATTTACAAATACCGTTCTTCAGAGTTTAGTGGGCCAATTGCTGAGAGACATTGTTTGGGCCCAATTTGTGATGAGGGAAACAAGGACTTTGGTAAAACTGAATATAGGACAAAGGACTGGTTTTCTTGACAGAGGAGAGCTGTGTTGGCAGCTTTGGAGGTTTGGATGTGCAAAGAGCAGGCAGCAGAGTATCTGCTGCTGTTGGACAAATGAGTATCAGTGAAGGAAAACCTAGTGACTTGCACTGGGACGGTGGAGAACGTGGAAACCACCGTATGGCAAGTTCGTGGTTTAGAAGCTCAGATTCCTTCAGGGGGCAAAAGCCCAAGTTAAAGCTTTTTCTTGCCCTTTGCAAGTTTGGTTGCCTAGAAGAGAGGCTTTTCCAGCGTCAGCGCATTGAAGTTGGTGCAGCTGTGGCTCCAGTGGACTAAGCTGCGTTTCAACCTCGCTTCGGAATCTGGCAGCATCCCTCAGGTGATACTGGTTTTCGTGTACTACTGAAGGGTTCATGGAGAAGCAGCAGAAGCTTAGAGCTGCAGAGGAGAACCCAGAGTTGTGTTTGAGATGCCAGAACTGTGGGACTGCTGCTGAGAACAACTGCCAGTAGAGATTCAGCCTGGTTCAGAGGAACTCTGCTCTTACAACTTCGAGCTGCAAACAGGGACTGGGAATGCCTCGAATCTTTGAGCCGCCTTGACTACGTGATGAGCAACAGAAGATGGACATTGATACTTGGCCAGACATGCTGGTCTGGCAAGTAAGGATTGTCCATCTCTCAGCCGTTATGGTGGCCAGTTTCCTCGGCCCTGGTGTTGGTGCGTGCTCTCCTGTCAAGCTGGACTATGAACTGTAACCGGACTGTCGTAAGAAAGTAAACTCCTTGTTCCCTTAAGCTGTGTTCTGGTCATTTATCAGCAACCATGCAGGCAGACTGCAACAAGGACCTTTCAATTTCTGTGTTTTTTTCACTGAATCGACATAGTTGGTATTGTTACACTTGTCAGTTATTACTAGTGCTTGCCTTGGATTGGGTATGTTTGTGTATTGTTATTGTTATATCCTAGATGAGGCTACTAGGCTGTTAGTACGTCAGTTAAGTCAGGTTATGTTACCAGGGGGTGAATATTAGTTTGGTAGTGCACTTTTACGATTTAGTATCTTGGTGAAATGTGGGGGTGAGTGGTGTACTCCCTGGAGTTGTATGTTGTGGGGTGGCTGTATGAGAAAGTTGATCTACAGCATTGATACTTTAAAGGATCAGTAAGGTGAAAAGAAAAAGTTTACTTATCTTTGAGCTGGATGAGAAGAATTTTGCCCACGTGATATGATGATTGTAGTGGAGTCCAGATGTATGGCCTGTGATCCCTTTGTTCCTTAGAATTTTGCTAGAGTTTCCTTTGGGCTCTATTGAATTCTGAGTAGCAGTGTGTCTTCCGTGGACCACATGCGTAGGTCCCTGGTGGGCCAGAGAGGCAGAGGGTCTGATGTTGGTGGCAGAATTCTTCACCTGCGACCTGGGGGGGGGCGGATGCGTGTGGGGGCGGGAGGGTGCAAGGGGCTGGGGTCTGGGGCGGGGCCCCGGGGGCTAAGCCGGTGGCCGCGCGGCCTGGTGCTGCTGGCCGGGCGGCTCCGGGGTGGGGGCGGGGCTGGGATGGGCTCTCTCGCTGGCTGGCTCAATGGCAGAATTCTTCACCTGGGACTTAGGGGGGTGGCGAGGCGCACGGGGCGGGAGGATGCGAGGGGCTAGGGTCCGGGGCGGGGCCCAGGCCAAACCGGAGTTGGCCTGGGTGCTCGCCGCCGGGTGGCGTAGGGCTTCGGGGTGGTTGGGCTGGGCTGGGCTCGCTCTCTCACTCACCTTGGGGAGCTGGCAGGGGCGGGGCGGTGCGCCGTGGAGGGGGCTGGGGTCATCCGGGCCGGGGCGCAGGCCAAGCCGGAGTGGGCCTGGTTGCTCCCCGCCGGGACTCGTGGGGCTCCGACCATGGGATTTTCTATTCATGCTTCTAGCTTGCTCAGAGTAATGCATTCATTGTGAGTATTCAGCATGAAGGTATACTAGGATTTACATGAAACCAGCTGGAAAGATCCTAGAAGGATTGTAGGGAGGATTCCTGATGTTCCAGCAGATGAATGTTGCTGTCAAAGAGTGTTACAGTATATAAAATGGCATCATCTTCAAATGACATCCTAATTGCTGTGAGATTGTGATCATAACCAGGACAATATTCAGTTGTAGTTTTCTTTTATCTGTTGGTAGTTTGCTTGTCTTTCTCTGAATGAAATGAAATTCAAATTTATGTAGGTGCCACCTCATCGTTTGCCCAATGAATAGGCACATGATAGAAGCCTGGAATTGTTAGCTTGGAAAAGCAAAGCCTGGAAGAGATACTATCCTGGTTATACTCCCAAGGAAGAACCCAGAACAGGGGTGACTACTTGATACACCCTACCTCCCTCTTATTCTCATTTTCTACATCAGGGCTGCTCTAGCTGTTGTACATGTTGTCTTCTCTCCTATGCACATCTGGCAGTCACTATGGGTCCTAATATTATGTTCATATGTACTTGAGAACATTGAGGCTCAGAGAATGCAAAGCACATGCCTGAAGTCGCAGGGCCAGGGACAATAGTTAGAGTTGCACTAATTAAAGTTTGGATCGCTAACTGCCCCGCATACCTTCTTTCTTCTTAAACGATGCAGTCATCTTGGACTTTGTTCATAAATCTGGGGATGCTGAATTGGAAAGACAGCTTCTTTTTCATAATGCCTTGCACAAACTCTGAAACAGAAAGTAAAGATCACAGATGACAAGAAATCATCATTTTTTAAAGCCATAGAGCTTGGAAGTATTGGTTTGAAGAGGACTTAGACCAGTGTGTCTATACTTAAATGTCTGGAGGGGAGAAAGAGAGCTCAAAAAACTACTCCAAACAATCAAGAGAGAATTTCCATAGTACTCTCCACCCCAAACTGAAAAGGCAACCAAAAACCACAAAGACTTTGACATTTGGCTGGTATGCAGGCAAACCCATGATTCCTTAGCCTCATGTTCACATCATCACACCTCACTCTGACTAAGCACTTGCCATGTGCCCCGCATTGGTCCACTTCATGTAATGTTCACAATAACACGGAGGGATTTTTTTTTCTCTTTCTCACAGCTCATGAACTCCAGGCCATCTTGCACTGACAGAAACTTGCTGTGAGCTCCTTGATCCTTTCACTTAACATTTTAGAGTAACAGTGTATAACCTCAGATATACAGTTGGTGACAAATAAATACTGTTTGATTTGTCAGACTATTTTAAAAAGTGAGGATCTTATAAAATGCATGTGATGAAATCTTTTTAAAAAATGTGATCTCAGGCCAGAAAGTTGCCCCAGCATGTAAAGATACTTCCTGTCTAAGCTTGATCACCTCAGTTCTATCCTTGGAAACCTTATAAGAGTAGAAGAACAGAACCGATTCCATAAAGTTGCCCTCAGACCTCCAAATGTGTGTACTGGCATACAAACATATATCATGTGCACACATACACATGTGCACATACTCATACACTAATACATTACATACGTTAATAAATTAATAGTAATCCGTTAATAACAACAATAAAATAGCTAATAATAAAAATGGAGCTGGTGACTGAATTAGATCAGGTCATGGGTGATAGCATCATACTGAGGCATCAGAGGAGCCTTGGATAATTCAATTAAATCCAATTCTTTCAATTCTCACCTCAAGAACACTGGCTTATTTTCTTACAAGACATCACCTAGATGGATCTAAGTGGGTGGGTCACCAGAATGACCTATTTCTCATACATAAGCTCAGGACACAGAATTTTTTGTCCCACATGACTTAGGTAACTCAAAAACCCAGAAACATTTCAAAAAGCAATCTGTATGTAAAATTAACCATGGTTTGGTTGTGTTCCTCCACTGAAATGTATCACTCTCACCTTCTTTTCTACTTAGCGTCACAGGCTGCATTCTGCTGGTATGCTCACATCCACTGGGGGTAGAAATCCCAAGCATAGCAACAGTGTCCAAGCAGAAGCAGCAGTCAAATGTCCTTAACTAGCAGAGGAAAAGCACGAGCCCTGGTAATCAAGCTCAGAAGCAGCTTGTGTTGCAGTAGTCATGACTGGGGGAGGAGTGGGAATGAGAGGCAGGCAGGACTCGTCCTTTAGGTCGTTGCCACTTGCCACTAGAGCAATGTAAATCTCAATCCTGGTAACTGCTTTTCAGCCAAGTTCAAGAAAACTACAGGGAGAAATTTCTAACTAATTTTTCTCAGAACTTGCAAAACTTACCATAGAATGATAGCTTGCTATATGCCTGATTCTGTTCTGTGTATGTGATACCATTTGATTTTGTGAACGTATAAACAACAACCTGATATAACAGGCCTGATTATTATGCTCTTTTTTGATATGTGGAAACTGAGGCTCAGGAAAATTAAATTTCCAAGGCAACATGCTTTTTGTTCTTTGACAATTTCATATATTTATCCAAAACATTCAGTTCTGATCTCAGCATGTAGGAGTTCTCTCTCTCTCTCTCTCTCTCTCTCTCTCTCTCTCTCTCTCTCTGAGGCACTGTGTGTACCTGTGTAGGCTCAAGAGTGACTTCAGGAATATCCAGGACTATTTCTGCCTCCTTTTTGCTTTGCTCTGAATTTTACCAGGTTCTGTCTTTTAGGGAAGGAATTATAGCCACAACCATTTCCACCTGGCATTTTTTACGTGGGATTCAGAACTTAAGTCTTTCTGCTTATGAGGAAGTCTTAGCCCCTGAGCCATCTCTTTAGTCCCTAGTATGAGGGAGTTTAAATTCTATGTATTTAGCCATTAGGCTAGGAAATTGCCAATTTTTCTGTGAAGGGCCAGATAACAAATATTTTCAGTTTACCAAACAAATGGACTCTACCATAGCCACTCTGCTGATATGGTTTAAAAACAGTCAGGAATTATATGTAAATGAATAAGCAGAGTTGTGGTCTGATAAAACTTTATTTAAAAAAGACAGGTGAATCACTATAAGGCCAGAGACTATAAAAACCTTAGTTGAAAGGGTAGGGAACTCCCTTGAGCTGATTGGGCTAGGCCAACAGTTCCTAAACAGACATCCAATAGCATAGTCACTACAACCAACATTCAACAGATGGGATCTTGTGAAATTAAAGAACTTCTGTTCAGATAAAGAGATTGTAACTCGAGCACAAAGGCAACCCACAGAATGGCAGAAAATCTTCACTAACCACATATCTGATAGAGCTCTATTATCCAGAGTGCACAAAGAACTTAGAAAACTAAACACCAAGGAAACAAATGGCCCAATTAAAAAATGGGCCTTGGCATGCACAAGAAAGGACTCTGGGAATTGGGGCAGGAGGCACGGGGGGAAGGGGAGGGAGGGGTGAGGGGAGGGGGAGCAGGGGGTTCGGGGGGAGGAGGAGGGAGGGAGGGAACTGGTGTACCTATTAAGTTTGTATGAGCTGAAATAATAATAAAAAATGTATTTAAAAAATGAGCCTTGGAACTTAAAAAAAACATTACCAGGGACGAAGTTAAAATGTCTAACAAATACCTTAGAAAATGCTCCACTTCCTTAGCCATCAGGGAAATGCAAATCAAAACTTCCCTGAGATATCATCTCACCCCAGTCAGAATGGCAAAAATCCACAATACAAACAACACCAAATGCTGGAGAGGATGTGGAGAGAGGGGAACTCTCCTACATTGCTGGTGGGAATGCAGACTCATACAGCCACTCTGGCGAGCCGTCTGGAGATTCTTAAAGAAATTAAAGATTGAAATGCCATATGACCCTGCTATTCCACTTTTGGGAATAACCCCCCATAGAGCAGAGGTTCACCTCGATAGCACAAGCATGACCATGTTCATAGCAGCACTGTTTACAATAGCAAAGTCATGGAATCTACCCAAATGTCCAACAGTTGATGAGTGGATAAGGAAAATGTGGTACATTTATACAATGAAATACTACTCAGCCATTAAAAATGATGAATTACTGGAATTTGCCAGGAAATGGATGTAATTAGAAACAATTATATTGAGTGGAAGTATCCCAGACAGAGAAAATTAAGCACCGTATGTACTCCCTAATAGGTGGATCCTAGTACCAAACCCACTTAGAGACACTCAAATATAAATCTCTGTAATACCTACAGTAATTGCAAAGATTATAAACAGGAGGGATGGGAAAGGAGGGCCCCACCAGAAACAAGGAGAGAGGGGATCATGTTACAGCAGAGGCCACCATCAAGGACTGCAAGTAAGTAATGACACAGTAAGTAATGAGACATCTGGTTAAGTTCACAGACTTTCCTTCCTGATCATTTGCACCTGATGGGGTATGATTTCACCAGAAGGGGAGGGCATATAGTCTGGCAGATAGGATGTAACCATTTTGTAACGGGAGACTCACCCATCCGCTCACCGTGGTCTCCTACTTTTATTCCATCTACCTTTGAATATACTCTTATAACAAGACTCTAATTTAACAGTTTTTGTCTCTGGCCAGGGGGTGACATCCAATACCCATCAGGATGGAGCCAAGGGCATGGCAGGAGCAGCAAAACCGGAAAAAAAAAAAAAAACAAATAAACCATAATTCAGAACAGCAGAGTCTCTATATCAACTACCTGGAACTAGGCCAGCCTAATCTCTCCCCATCCTGAAGCTCAAGTTAATTTGCAGAAGAGGGGGCGGTAAGATTGTAAGAGCCTAAAGATGGGGAGGAGCAACGATATGCAAGATACTCCACACAAGTTAGGGCTGAAGCAATCATTATAGGACTTTGTATGACCTGCACGATGACCAACACACTATTGCCCCTCAAAGTGTAGCATGGACTAAAGTCATTAAGATCCTTAGAAACAAGGGATTAATAGCCACAATAATGTTCCTATACTTAAGGGGAACACAAGAAAGAGTTCTAGGAAATGCCGCTGAGTCTTTACACCTCATCAGAGAGGAGGACCTAGAGGAAAGTTTGGCATACACCTTAAAGGATGCTCCAGGGATGGAGGGGGGGAGAGGCACTGGGAAATAGGGAGGGAGGGGGGGAAAGGAAGGGCAAAAAGGGGGGAGGTAGCAAGGGGGTCCAGGAAGGGGTGGAGGGAGGGAAGGGACCTGTTAAGTTTGTATGAGCAGAAATAAATAAATAAAAAAAGACAGGTGAGGAGCCAGATTATTTTTTCATAGGCTCCTGAGCTCTCAGCATTCTAAGATTACTTCTCTTCTGTTCTGCAACAAGTTGTTTTGGCCTTAAGAATTAAGTGCCAGAGAATCAGAATCAGTTAAGAATCAGAGGTGGTCTGTAGGCAAGAAAGGGAACTGAGCTGGAGAGCTTGGGTCTCAGCCTCAATGGTTCTGCTAACTTTCCATGGGAGCTTGAGCAGGTTATGTAATGCCCTTCTGCCTTAGCTTGCCTGTTTTCTAATCAAAATAAGAATTACCTTTTCCACATACCTTACTGAAATGTGTTTTCAGAGAGATGGGGGAGAAATAAATGACCTATACCATGAAAAATGGAATTACCATGAAAATAACAAGGACTCTAATTTTCTGTACCTCAGGGAGCAGTTTTCTGGATTTCTGGCACTTTTGGCAAAAGATGAGGCCCGTGCAGCTTTTCTCAGCAGAAGGTGAGTCGGTGATGCTTGCCCACCCTTAAAAAAGCAGATTCCTATGGCAACACACAGACTCCGAAGCAGTCTTATGCTGTACAAAAGAACAATGGGAAAACAACAAACCAGAGAGTGAAAATCAGATGACAGAGAAGAGTCAGTTATGCTCAGCTGGCATGGCTAGTGTTGATACCTAATACTACAGCTGTTGGTAACATCCTGTCTCAGTGATAGGAATTCTTTACATCAGGTGGGACAGAGGTCTTGCTTTGCTGAAATGTGTTCTCATCACACTATTTTATAAACACATAATATACTTCTTCTGAAAAGGAATTCTTCATGTCCTCACATTTGACCATTGAGATGGTCCAGAAAGTTCTCCCATAGAAATAAGCTGTGGTAAGGACAAACAAATACAACATAGAATGATCCATGGGAATTATTTTGTCCAAATTTTCATGTTTCTAGTAGAGAAACTGAAACTGAGAGGTGGTTGGCTGAAGGTCCTCAGATGTAAATAGTAAGAACTGCACAAGAGTTCAGGTCTTCCTACAATTCTCTCCAGTAAGTTATATCTTATCTGGAGTCAGATATGTTTCCTTTAATTCATAGCTGTGTATTGCACCTTCTTCTACTGAAACACTGATTTTGGCACAGGAACTGGAGGCAAAAATCTCTTACTAACCAATTTTGTAACTCCCCAGTTCAAAGTCAATTATTTGCCACCCTCCTTCCAAAACTGTAAAGAAAAAAGCTCTCTACACCTCCATTCTCCTGAAGTAATTGTTACAATTAGAACAGAAACTGTATCTTCCCTTTTTCTCTTTCATTCCAGTCATTATTGTTTAGGGTCAGATGGAAAACAGCTAAAAATGTTCTTAGGTATATTTTAAGAGAACAAATGTTATTTATTGTAAGACAACCTTTTAAGAGTCTTTCTTTCCTGAGAATTGCTAGACCCAGCCACTATGTAGTATTTTTTCACAAGTACTCTCAATTTGGCCACTTAAGGTACCAGACACTAAAATATTTTCTTCTATCTTTGCCGGTCTTAGAAGAATTCAAACGATGACAGTCCTGGGTGCCTGGGTAAAGCAGGCAGTGAAGGTTAGCTTTTCCCCTAATTATCTTCTGGACATCTGAACCTTTTCACAGAGCTTTCAGTTTCTATACTTTTGCCAAGCTCATTATTTCATCAGTATTACTAGAATGTCTAAAAGTGTAGTGTGCATTGTCTATATGAGCAATGTAGGAGCAAGAAGATGTTAAGTATAATGGCAAAAAAGGCAGGATTTGGAGACAGTATAGCTGAATCCCCACCTCTCTTATTTCTTAGTTGCATGAGCAGTGGGCAATGACTCAGGCTTGTCATTCTTGGTTCTCTCATCAGGAAAATAAAGAAAATAATGGCATCTTCCTTTTAGAACTGAGTCTCAGGTGAGTAAGCTAATGTAGGCAGTGCCTGGCAGGGGTGTGCTCAATCAGCATTTGCCATTATTCCCTTGGGGAGGCTGAGGAATGTATGCTACTTATTTTCTTGATATAGCAAAAATGTGACTTATTTATTTTGAAGCCATGAATAAGGTTAGACAATAATATAGAGATTTCAGGGCTGGAGAGATGGCTCAGAGGTTAAAGCCTTTGCTTTTTAAGCTAAAGGATCTGGGTTCTGATCCCAGATCCCATATAAGAAATGTCAGGGAGAAATGGTAGTGGCTTGCACACCCAGCCCTGGAGAGTGGAGCCTTGGAAACCACAGAGCAAAGCAGTAAGGAGGTAGAGCAATTCAGGATGATTCCTGAAGTCATCCTTGAACCTCTACAGGCACACACACTCAAGTACCCTCTTCTCACATACCTCCCCTTCACCACACCACACAAAAGAATGAAAAAATATAGAAATGCTTATTGTTTGTGCTTACCACATATACCATATGTGTGTTTAGCCTATTTAAACCAAATTTTTCCATGAAGAATTCCTTAAAGAGAGATTTTTTTCCTCTCAGCAAAATGTCTTCCCCTCTTTAATGTAACTGGTGTGTATTATTATTGCCATATTCTTTCCCAATGAAACATCTTTCCTCCTGAGCTTGTGATGTCATTTATAGCTACAGGCACATTTTTTCATATTTTCTCAATTAAGCATGTCATATAATTTAATATTTGTCGTCTCATATGGTTCATTGAACTAACTGGAAGAAAAAAGAAATAATGACATACATAGGGAACAAAATAAGAGATTCTGCTCTCACCATCATGCGACTTGGGGTAGAATCAGCCCTGTTGGTTTTATTAATGAATATTAAATATAATTATGAAGCTTGTGATGAACACACTGATAAATTTGGTAAGCATTTCAAAAAACAAATTAGTATTTGAATATTTAATATCTGGATCTCAAACTTTCACACTCATGCTTGCCAATTATAACAGACAAGGCTTGCCTGAAGAAGCAGATGGTACAACATGCTGGTGGAAGGTAGCATTGCTTATTGCTAAAATTTAGGGAACACCAAGACAAACTCATTTATCATGGTCAAATTGGTGTGATAACAGGGGCATGTCCCAGAAATCTTTTGTTTTGGTATTAGCTTCTCTGGTTTGAATTGTGCCTTTCTGCAATTTGTATGTTAAAGCTTTAACCCCCAGTAGCTCAGAATGTGCCTGTATAGTAGTCTCTCCTTATCCATGGTTTTACTTCTTACAGTTTAGGTTTCAAAAGTACTCTATAAATATCAAGTGGAAAAATCCAGAAATAAACAACTCAGAAGTTTAAATTTGTATAACATTCTATGATAAACACCCTGCCATCTCACTCCATCCTGCCTTGGGATGTATAATATTCCTTTGTACAGTATATTCTTGCTATATACAGACATCTTCTGTGATTCACTTAAATAGCTATCGCTTAGTAACCATCTAAGTTATCAGATCAACTGTCACAGAATTTTGATTCTTATGTTCAAACAATACACATACAGTAACTTAACACTGTATCTCCAATGCCTGTATCACTTACTATTACATAGACATTATATTAAAAAGGATAAGTATAGTATGATAAGATATTTTGAGAGAGGAAAAGACTACATTCATATAACTTGTAGTATACTGTTAGACAGGTTCCATTTTTATTGTTGTTGATTTACTGTACTTAATTTATAAAAGAAAGTATCTTAGATGTATACTTATTGGAAATAAAGTTCAGTATGCATAGAATTAGGTGGCTTTCACAATGGATCTTGGAACATCTCCTTCACATATAAGGCGTGATTATTATACTTTGCAACAGACTCTTTCTTAGAGGTAGTTAAGATAAAATGAGGTCCATATGACTGGACTCTAAGCCCACATGAGTGAAGACTAAGACATAGGCATACCCACAGGAAAAAAATCCTAGAGGGCATAGCTTTTCTCAAGCCCTAGAGACAGGCTTCAGAGGAAACTTTTTCAGCACCTTGATCACAGACAACTGTGAGGAAATACATATCTGTTGTTTAAGTCAGCCAACCTGGGGTACTTTGCTATGGGAGTCTGATAAAACAAATATATCAACCCAGTCATTGGTGACTTGACTCCACAGAGAAAGAATGGTAGAAAGTCCATATTTCTGTAACCTTCTACCTCACTGACTGAATCAATGAAGAGTAAAAGTATCTCAACACCCAGTCAACACTGGATGAATGCCTGTCCCTTCCTCCCACTAGTAATAGAAGAGCTGGGTTTTTCAAAGAGAAGTCAGGCACGGGACATCAGGGAACAGCCAGAACTTCAAAATCTACATACACAAGCATAGCGTAAGGAGGCAGAAAGGCATTAGGAGCCCTTGCAGTAGACTATAATCTAGGTAGATAAACATTTTAGCTAAATTCAAGATGTCACTAATTGAAATGCCATTCCACAGCCTTGATTCAGATAGCTAGATGTGCATCAACATGCCTTCCAGATTCTCCCTGAAGTCATTATATAAGACATAGAAATCTCTCGTACAATTAAAGAAAGAAATAATATATGAGCCAACAATTTCACATCTGGGTATATATCCTAAAGAACTATATATAAGTTATTCTGCATTGTTTGCCAATAAATCCACTACCAAATGGCTTAACAGAACAAGGGGGTTTATTTTATCTTACTGTAGTCTGACTACCATTCTTTGTTCAGCTTGTCAGGAGAGTGAGCTCACACCAACATGAGGAGCCAAGATAATTTGCCACACCATGTCTATATATCCACAGGACTGCTGAGAGGTCAATCTTACTTGCCAGACCAGCATATCTGGCCAAGTATACAGAAGGATGCCAGCTTCTTTAACTAGTTCCTTTGATCTTACTTGCCCAGGGTCTATTCCCACCCACCATGAACTGGGATTTCCCCTAACTATACAATTTCCTGCAGGCTTTCTCACGGCCTAACTAAACTACTAGTTCATTACAAATATACCCAGAACACGAACCCTCCACTGTCAAGTTGACACATATATGTATGACAAACTGATATCAATATTTTGAAAAGATACCAACACTTGCGTGCTCATTGTAACATTATTCAAAGTAGCCAAGATATGAAGTCAAACTAAGTGTCCATACACATAATGATTGATAAACAATGAAGCCATGAAACATACAAGATAATAGTACTACTCTTCCTGTGAGAAAAAACAGATGAAATTCTATCATCTGCAGAAACATGGTGAATCTAGAGGAACTTAGGTTAACTGAAATCTGTCAAGCACAGAAAGGAAAATCCCAACTGATCTCACTTCTGTATTGAATTTAAACAAGCTGAACTCATAGAAACAGAGAACAGAATGGTGTCTGCCAGGATATAGGTGTTAAAGGCAAATGAAGAGATTTTGCTTAAAAGGTACAAAGTTTCATTTAGGCAGGATGGTGACCAGTTACCACTAATGTATTATAGACTTGAAAATTCTTAAGAGATTAGATCTAAAATGCTTTCAGCATAATGTATTAAAATGTTAAAGTATGTTATTTGGTTGTTTATTTCACAATGTGTAAACATATAAGAATATCACATTGTACCTCACAAATACTTGTTATTTTGTCAATTTTACATTAAAGCTAAGGAAAAAGGAGACATTAACATGTACATGGCATCCTCAACTTTTGATTTTACAGGAAATCCATCAGTTTCCCCATTAATGACCATTGTTCCAGATATAAGTAGGTTAATTTCATTGTCTCTACGGTTTTCTGTAATCTGTTATGATTCTTAAGTCTTTTTGCTCTTCTGTGTTCTTGATAGTTCTGAAGAATACTGATCAGCTATTCCATAGAGTATTTCTCAATGTGAGTTTGCTGCATGCTTTCTTGCAGTTCCACTGACTATGAATTTTCCCATCGCATAACATAAGGGTGATAAGAGTATACATTATATCAACATGCTTTACTACTGAGCATGTAAACCATGATCACTATGCTGATATCTGACAGCTTTCTTCAACATAGTTATTTTTTTCCATTCTATTATATTCCTTAGATTCCAGTCATTAACCCAAGTTCACACACTCAGAGGGGGAAGAATGAAGCTCTGTTTCCTGGATGGAGGAGCACCAAAATCTATGTGAGCATGTGTCAAAGCCAATGCAGCATTAAATACATGTTGGTGAAGACATATTTTCAGACTGTACATCTTCTTAAACTTTCGTCCACTCATGTTATTTACCAATGGATCTTTTAGAATTGATGGTTAAGTTAGCATACAAAGTAGTGGCATTTATTATGACATTTTCATATATATGTTTCATTATACTAATACACATAATACTAGTGACAATTAGTCACCATTTTAGTGTGTTTTTCTAATGAAAGTTTATTATTTTCCTAATTTCTTCTCCATTTCCACTTATTATTGGGAATTTTTGTATACTAGTAGGAAGCACCACCTTCTTCTACATTTGCTCATTCATTTATTTCTTTATAGTAGTACAGGATCATGGATGCTTAGTTTCTATTTAGGCTATATTCCAATATTTGATTATCTTATTCTCCTATTGGGACAGGGTCTCACTATGCAGTCCAGGCTGGCTACAAACTTCTAATCCTCAAGCTTTGGCTACCCAAGTGCTGGGATTATAGACCTATACCACCCCACCTAATTATATCATTGTTTATTTCTCAAATTATTTTCATTTTGATCATTGACAACTTTTTAACATGCTTTCATTTTTTTTATGGCACTTTCTCTGACTCAGCATAAGAGTAATTATTCTCCCCCAGGGATCTGTGGGACCTTTTTTTAATGGGCAATTTTTTTTGCTATGATCTAGAAAAGTAAATAATCATTTATACTGGGTTGTGACTACTTCTAGACTCTTTCAGTAGGCATATCTAGCAGATGTATAGTTACAAATATATACATGTGTTTGAATACTAACATACATAGGTATTAACTTATGGACATAAATGTTCAATTCTATATCTACTGTGTGTTTACATACATTTATGTGTGTGTTTATATGTATACATACACCCAGATTTATACTGCTATACCTGACTCTAACTCAGCACTATACTGTAGGAGCTATTTTTTTCCTAACATTTTCACCTTGCTTGTCTTGTACCTTTTTCAGCTATGAAAAAAATTTGTCCCTGTCATCCAACTCCCCTTCATTTCTTATTTGTTCAAAACTAGCATCCGCATTAGAAACTTTCTTTCCCTATAAGCAGTTGATCAACTAGAGTACATAAATAATATGAAGTTCTTTTCGTCTTTAACTTTATGATTTTTTTTAAAAAAACTGTTTTCCAAAATAACTTAGGATTGCCACTTATTCCCCCAATGACCTTTCTTACTGCAAGATTGTATCATATGTGATATAATTAGATTTACTTATCAGAATTTTCATCCCTTCCTAGTTTTCCTGGCATCTTAGTTAAGATTTTAAAATTTGCCATAGTTCAGTTTGCATATAATTTAGTTCAAACTTGTAGTATTCAGTTCTAGGAATTTAAAAAATGAATCTCCCTATGCCTTCTACCATCATCTTGTTCCATGAATGATTGAATCCTAAAACTATTTCATGAAGCCCCATTTGTGGCCAACATATCCTCTTATCTCTCTCTTAGATGATCAATGAAGCTTTCTATCTCAAAAAATTTACAATGTCCCATAAAAGGAATTGTGCAATAGGCATTCCTTCCCATCAGGATTATTTTACTTAATAAAATCTATTTGCTTTTCATTTGTGTGGATCTGTGCATTAATAGATTTTATCTCTTTTATCATTGAATAATAGTCTATCTAATTGAATTATTCAGGTACTGAGTGTTTTCAGTTTTGGCCATTATGTATAAAGCTACTATAAGATTGCAAGTCCAGATTTTCTGTGAACATAAATTTTCAGTTTATTTGAGTTTATACCTATAAGCAGTATTATTATGCCATATGGTAAGCATGTGTTGAAATACATAAAAAATTGCCAAACTGGCCTGGAGAGATGGCTCAGGGGTTAAGATCCTGCTTCACAAGCAGAAAGGTCCTGAGTTTGGATCCCAGGTCACACGTAAAATGCCAGGCAAAAATGGCAGTGGCCTGCACTTCTGGCCTTGGTGAGCAGAGCCTGGGAAATCCCAGAGCGAAGCAAGGAAGTTGCACATTCCAGGATGATTTCTAATGTCACCCTTGACCTCCACAGAGACACATGTGCCCTCTGACATGCACATGCACACACACACACACACACACACACACACACAAATATACAAGCACACAAACGTACAAGCACACATAGTGAATGAATAAATAAAGTTTTTAAAAAATTACCAAACCATCTTTCAAAGTAACTATGATCATTCATTCTTGCCAGCAATAAAATCTAATTAAGTTTGTAGTGGTTCTCACCAACATTTGGATTTATGTCTGACAAATGGGTGATAATATTGAACATCTTTTCATGTACTTATTTTCATATATCCTCTTTTATAAAGTTCAAGCCTGCTGTACTTTTTGAAAAAAAATGGATCATTGTGTCTTCATTATGAAATTTTCATAGTTCTTTATGTATTCTGGACACATAATTTTTCAAATATTGGCTTACAAATGCTTTTTCTCAATGTGTGGTTTGTCTTTTCATTTTCTCAAAAGAACAAAAATTTAATTTTGTTAAAGTGCAAATGATAATTTTACTTATAGAATTATGCTTTTGATTTTTGATCTGATAATTTCTTAATCCTATAATATGAAAAATTTATCCTATTCAATCTACATAATTTCTAGGTTTTATGTTTTACTTTTTTCATTTTTTTAAATTTTTTTATTTATTCAATTGTGCATATGTGTGTGTGTATGTGTAGCAGGCTGCCCCCACTTTCGCCTGGCGTCTATTCGTGGGGTCTAGGATCCGAACTCAAGACCTTCCGCCTGCAAGGCAGAGACTAACCCCCTGAGCCACCTCTCCAGCCCCTTTTTTTTTTTTCATTTTTAAAATCGTGTTTATTGAAAATGCATTTTTACATTAGTTAATTCTCAAATGAACAAGGAGACTTCGAAGGTATATTTTAAATTTTTGTCCATTATCCAGGTTGGGTCACTTTTACATATGGTATAGGATTTAGATAGAGATTCATTTCTTAACAGCTCAACATCCTTTTTTTTTGCTTGCAGACATTCGGTTCCTCTAGCCAATATTTTGAATACTACATCTCCACCGTTAAGTTGTTTTGAATCATTGTCACAAGTTAGTCATATCTCTATAGGTCTATTTATGTATTTTCTTTTTCTGTTCCACTGTATGTTAACCTCTTGGGCAATACTAAATTATTCCAAGTACTAGAGAGTATGATAAGCCTTAAAACCAAGTAGAATGGTTTCCCAAAATTTAAAAATCATTTTCAAAAACTTTCTGGTAGTTTTAGTTCCTTTACCTTTATACATATGGTTTAGATTTAGTAACTGTCTATAAAATGATTCTATTAAGTTTTTGATAGGAATGGTGTTAAACCTGCATATCAATTTGTATAACACTGACATTTTTGTTATGTAGAGTCTATGAACAAGGATGTCTCTCCATTTCATTAGGTCTTTGATTTCTTTTATTATTGTTTTATAGTTTTCCAGTTACAGATTCTGTGTATATTTTAAGTCGTATGTATAACTAAGGATAAAAAATAGTAGCATAATGGGAGACAGCATTGTAACCTTAAGTATGGGGAAATAGACCTGAAAGATACAGGGATTTATCAGACTTATATCTAAGGGAAGAGAATTTCCTGCATTGAAAAAGTTTTGCTACTGACAAATTTCTAAGGTGGACCAATTCCAATAATAGGCAGATAGGAAGTAGTTGACTAGGACACGGTAAATGAGAAATAGAATAGAATAGTCAGAAAATTAAAGAGTTAAGTGTAGCTAAGTTAAGTGTAGCTAAGAGGTCAGGCTTTATGCATTGGCTTTCATCCTGAGTGAAATAGGTAGCTACCAGAGGACCCTGTGCACAGGATGGCCATGCTATAGCTGTGTTTTTAAAGAAACAATCCTTTTGAAAGCAGTGTTGAAGACATGCTACAAGTAATGTCCAACAGAAGAAAATACCATTTTAGGATGCTCTTTCAGTAAACCAAAAGGATTCTGGGGACTTGGTCATGGATCAAACTACGTAGAACATTTGTGGAGACTATGGGAAGTTAGCAATGAGGTCACAAAGGCAAAGGATCTGGAAAATGGCAACTGGGAAGACAAATTTGGAAAAAAAATACAACAGCATGCATAAACCATTTAATTACAAGTGTAAGACCTAATTAGTATTCAGTTTATAACACCAAAAGTGCAAACAGCAGTGTGCGGGAAGCCCAGGATGCTATTGGACACATCTCTTTTGCTCATATAAACAGCAGTCTGTATTATCTGCTATGGGTCTCAAGAGAAATAGGATGGTATATCTATTCGTTTTGCAAAAGTTCAAAGAATTAAATATTAGAAATTGAGAAATTTCATTTCATGGAACAGGTTTCTCCCCTGAAAAAATTCCCCAAACTTGAGTTACACAGGGACAGTACCTGATGCTCAGGTGACAGTTACAGTTTTTATTCTTCTTTGTCTCTGCTCTTTTGTCAATGATATGTGATCCCAAATCACACCTCTACTTTTTTATGTGCATTCATAAATGCTCATCATGGGGCCTGATGTAATTAAATGGACTTTCAAATGTTTTTTTTTTTTTTTTGAGGAACATTGCCCCTCTATCCTTAGAGTGTTATGGCCGTTATGCCAGAGATTCTCATTAAGCAAAGGCTTGCTTACAAATCTTCAGTGAATTCATAAGGATGGATTATAAAATTAAATCAAGGTTTCTAATGTTGAATGTTATAAGCAGTGATTTTATTAAAGCATATTTTTCTTCTTCATACTGCACATATCAACAAATAGCATATTCTATATAATTTCACTTCCATTGATAGACCATTTACTTATATTTAAAATGTAATTTAGATTGAAAACAATAATTATGCCTTGATGGGTATTAAATAAGTTGAGGTTATTGCTTTAATTAGTTCATCACTAAATTGACTTACAACCTAATAGAAGCCTCCCAAATAATAAATACAGATTTTATACCTTATTATAGAATAACTGCATAATGTCATCTTAGAAGTTAAAGGATGCTTAGTTGTTATCTATTCATGTGTTTCAGAAAACCTCTCCTTTTTCTCTCACTCTGTTTCTTCATTCCTTCCCTCCTTCTCTTCCTTTCTTTCGTTGTCTTCAAGCTCCCTAAGAAGGTCTCAAGAATCTTTGCTCAGACATCTTCGTCAATGCATCTTTAAACAACCCCGTTTTATCACATCTTCCTTCTAATTCCTTCTATCTACTTGTCCCATCCATCTACTTGAGGATCCTTCAAAAAAGTCCACTGTCAATGTTATCCAGACTTTTCCCTGAGCTGATTACTTCTCTAAATGTGCACTCATTAAATTTTTTTCATCACCATTGATATCCTTGGTTTTGAATATGAAGCACTTTATCATCATGCTTTTGTCTTTACCTGGAGCCCATTGACGTGTAAATCTCAGAAGACCATTTATCTTAAGAAAAAAAATGTTCATAATATTTCTTCATCTGAAGGGAGAATGTATGGAAGCCAGGTTGGCTCAGAGAATAAAGACATTCATCCTACATGGTAAGGAGTTCCAAGGCAGTAAAGTAAAAAAAAAAAAAAAAATTGGGTCACCCCACATATCCTCTATCCAAAAACATAATTAGCTAAATATGTTTGTTGGAATTTCCTGAAGTCTTTCCATCATTTCTGTCTTCCTATCTTTCAGCTGATTCACTGATAACAATGATATTTGAGAACAATGAATCAGATCACAAAATGATATACCTGACACACAAATAGAGTAAGGTTACCTTGGAAGTGTCAAGAGCTGAACTGGATCAATTAATCAACCATGTTGTCTGTTATTCACATTTTAAAGACTACTACTGGAAATAAAACCTAATATGCCTGAATTGAATTCATATGTAATATCTAATATTTACTTATTGTTATTATGTGGAATAAGATGGTGTGTTAAGTGTTTTAAGCTATACAACTTTCAAAATAATTTATTGAGAAAGTTTCCTCATTTATATTCTATAGATTAAGCATTGAACACTCAGAGTTCAAGTGACTTTACTTAGCTTAATCAAGCAGTCAAAAGTGGACATAGGACTTAAATTCACATCAGTTACATTGAGGAAGCCCAAGTTCGATTATTATGTTTTTATGTGATGGTCTACAGATTGTAGTTCTGTAGATAATATTAGACTAAGCACTCATGATCCTAGAAGTCAAGATGGTAAAGATGTACTGCATGTGGTTTTTTAGCATGAGCGTTCAAAAAAATATTATCTTTTCATTCTAAGGATGTCTTCATAGTAACTATCAATATTGTTGCCTAAAACCTGAAGTAGCCTCTATCTTACTCCATCTTGCATTTCTGGACCTTCTATTCACAAAAAGAAATTCTCTTTGGATTCAGAGGTATCAAATATTTGATAGATTATATTAACTCATTTTAGTGTATGAATAAGAAATTACTAGAGTTTTATGCTCCAGAAGAATCCTTCTTCATTCTGATAACATGTTCGTGAACTAATTATCAGCCTTGGAGAATGAATAAAATGGTGAAGGGTGTAAGGAGCCCAGCAATGTGGGTAAAGAACTTATGTTAGGCATGTCAGGCATTTTGTAGAGTTAATAGGTAGTGATGAAGGTCATTGAAGAATAATTTGGAAATTGAAGCTAGTTTTCTTATGAACATGCACATGATAGGCAGAATTATATTTTTCATCATCAATTAAGCTTCAGCCCAAAACGCCTAATCATGGTAAACAAATACTTTGTTTTTCAGTTGCCATAAGTTATGCTGAATTGTGACACTAACATACCAATGACTATAAGATAAAAATAAAATGGTGTATATATTTGAGTGTTTGTGTGTGTGTGTGTGTGTGTGTGTGTGTGTGTTCAAATACATTTCAGATAAAAAGACCACCAAATTTATTTTACAGAATGCCAGATTGTCTGGGCTGGAAAAGTGACATACTGAATATTTCTTTTCAATATTCACTCATACTTCTTAAAATAGATAACTACATACTTCCGTCAACATCAACAGTAATACAAAACAGAATAGCAATATCAATTGCTTGGTGTTAAGAGAGTGTTTGGCTCTCTTTATCATTAAAGATCTGTACCAAAGTTTAAAAGATTAGTTTCACAGTTGACCTCATGTACAGAATTATTTTCTGGGAATTAGTCTAATGTTATTTTGAAGCGAGCAAGGAAGGAAATATGGAAAGTAAGTATGTAAAGAATATCACCAGCCAGGTATGGTGGCTGACACTTGTTATTCCAACATTCAGGGGCTGGGAATTGCTGCAAGTTTGCTGCCAACCAAATCTGCATAATTACTTCCAAGTCAGACTCAGTTGTATAGAGAGACCATGTGTCAAAGGACAAATGCATATGACAAAAAGCACAAGAAAAAATACAGATGAATATTATTATAAAAAGATATGTTGAGTTTGTGGG
Source organism: Typhlomys cinereus (assembly GCA_023101885.1). NCBI lineage: Eukaryota > Metazoa > Chordata > Mammalia > Rodentia > Platacanthomyidae > Typhlomys > Typhlomys cinereus. The sequence continues at coordinate 4,021,208 of JALPQD010000079.1, forward strand.
GTTGTGAAATTAATGTTGAAAGTAGCAAATCGAATGACCAATCTACATAGCAAATATCTCTAGGTAACTTATTCTGAATAAGTAACATGACATTTCATCTTTACATAAGTTACTTGAAAAAAATAGATTCCCACTTAGAGATAACCATCAAAATGAATTAGTGTGAGTATTCTATTCTTAATCAGAAGACCAAAAAAATTGTTTGACAGAAGAATAACTTCATTCCAGAATAATAGTGTCTATTCACTTTCCAAGACTTCTATAACTATTTACCACCAAATTAGTGGATTAAAAATCATAATACCTGGTCACATAATCCCAGGAGCTTGAACGCTGAGATCTGGTGTTTGCCGGACCAGAGATTCTCCAAAGGTGCCAGTTAGTCCGTCATCCTTGACTCGCCAGCTTCATGTGAGTGCCAGCAATACTTGGCATTTCTTGGCTTATGGATCATTACCCAAATCTCTAATATACTTCAATCTAACATGGTTTCATCTTAACTTTTATCATCCAAATGTCACATTCAGTTCTATCAGGAGTAAGGGCTTCAATACTTTTTTACAGAGTACAGTTCAGTCCACACAAGTATGTCCTGCAAAAGTACTGTGTATTTTTAAAAATCTCTTTACTACAGCAGGAGAACTAAACAACTACTATTTCATGTATCTACCACACAAGCATTAGAAATTTGAATAAGAATTTAACCAAGGATAAATCCCAAACCTGGAATGCTCCTGTGCTGTAAAGCACTACTCTGACTGGGGAGATGGCTCTGTGGATTAAAGCATTTGTTGCACAGGCTTGAAAACTGGACTTTGATTCCCTGGAACTCATATAAAATCCCGTCAAGCATGAGAGCACCTAGAATCCCACCATGCAAGATGCAGAAAGGGAATCTCCAGAGCAAATTGGCTAACAAGTCTAGATGGAACTGGTGAACTCCAGGTTCATCAAGAGACCCTACCTCAACAAGTAGAGAATCAAGGAAGATACCTAATATGTTTCAAACCTTTATAATCATGCACACACACATGCTCCTGCACCTGCAGCACTCTGCATGCATATGTGAACAACAAACACACACGCACACCACAGACACACATATGTATATTACACACACACCTACATGCATACCACGTATGCATATATGTTCAAAATACCCCTAAAATACTCCTAATTATCTTTCTTCTGTTTGAACTGGATTTTCCAGGTCTTACATTAACAGAGATATTTTGCCATCTTTATTTACTTGTTTACATTACGGTTTTAATGAATTTTGTCATCTGTGTCACATTGACTGTTACAGTGTCATTGTCTTCACCAAACTTGTTTTAAGTGTTTCATCAATAGAAAAATACATATTTCTTAATGCATTGCATTCTTTTGTTCACATACAGCTGAATGTTTGACTCTCCATTCTGAACCGGCTGATCAGCGTGGGGTCTGCCTCACTCACCTTTCTGATCTTGTGAAAATCAGCATAAAATATCTTCTTTGTTTTCTTCCTCTCTAAATATTATTTTTTGACAAGTGTTGGGTATTTTAACTGATCTTTGACTTAAACCTTGGCAGTCTTATCTTTTATGTGCTCCTTTGCACTTTTGGCTAGGTTTGAGTAATTATTCAGAAAAGAATGTCAAAACACAGTAATGGTTTAGAGATACTCTGTTTATATCTGCTTGTGAGAGGAGACAGGTCTGGGGAGAGAATTAATAATGTTCTATTGCAGCTTGCAGGGGGACATCAAACAAGTTGATAGTGATCTTGTTTTACTGCAAGATAGCAAGGAAATTAATAAATATGAAGCAAATCCATGGGGGCTAAAGCCTGAACCAGATGAAGAGGGTGCTGTGTGCCAGTCTGAGCTGTTTATTAGCACAAGATTGTAATTTTCAGACAGAATGAGTGGTCAATAAACTCACTGGAGAAATGAATTCATCAGTTCAATGAGTGGGAATTTATGGTCACAGGCAAATATGTTTTAATCTACATTGTGAAATGATTCCGAATATATTGTTTTAAATCCCTGGCCTCTTTTCACCTGCCTTTCCAAGGAACCTTCCCAGACCACATTGGAGATGGCTTTATGTTTCTCTTTTCTCAGACTACTGTATATCAGCAGAAGAAAAATCATCATTTCATGGCACTAACATGCACATCAAGAAGGATGAAATTTCCCTTTGATATAACTAAAGAGCATCAATATTTTCTCAGAAGAAATCTTAATTTGCGGGACTGGGGAGATTGCTAAATTGATAAAATACATTTGCCATGTAAGTATAAAGGCCTTAGCTTGAATTGTCTAAAGCTATATAAAAGTCAGGCAAAGCAGCACACATATCTATCCATATTCCAAATGCTTCTATGTTAATTTGGGATGAAGAGGCAAGAGCATCTCCAGAGCTTATGGTTGAACTGGCTTAGCACTAATAGTGGGAAAACAACAAAGAGACCCTGTTTCAAAGCATGATGGAAAGCAAAGACCAACAACCAAGGTTTTCCTCTGACTTCCACCTGTATGCCACAGCACACGTGCGGCTACATTCACAGACATTTTTTGATTTTAGTATCCTGATAAAGATATAGAAAATTCTGAGGAGTTTTTGCCTTTTCCAGGATTTTTCATATTGAGGTGTTACTTCATGGAAAGAAAGAAGGCTACTGGCCTTTGCTTCCTAAACAAAGAAAGGAGGATTTTAATCATCAATTAAATTTACAAGTATGTAGGAGGTTTTTAATCATGCAGGTTCCAATCAGACACCCTAAAGACTACCAATTTTCTATCTAGTCATCAAAAATCTCATCCTGAAGCTGCTAACATTATGTTTACAGCCAGTAGTTTCCCTAATCTCATTTACTTTCCATCTGAGAGAGTACTCCAGGGTTAGAAAGATAGTATGCTTGGATAGGACCCTTCTTAGAAACATACCCAAATGAACTCAAAGAGTGCACTGTTGTTTAGTCAGGTAACACTTAGGGCCAATGCAGAAGCAGACTGTGGGCATCTGTACAAGTTGGCCCAACTAGTCTTATAACCACTACCGTGATCAACTTGTAGTTCTTCTCTCTCTTATACATACATGAAAGAAATAGAACTTTGATTCATGTCATAATTTACACAGCAGATTTTCACAGCCTTTTGTTTTTTATGATCATAAAACAAACCCTTTTCTCTTACATGAAACCCTCGAAATGTTAATACTTAGATGTCAAGTGTACATATCCCACACCACAGTTGCATAGATAGATGGTGCTGTTAGCTCCCCGTGTCTTGTTTCTGTGTTGGGGAGACCATACCCAGGGCTTCACACATGATAGGCAAGGCCCCTATGACTGATCCACAACCTCATCCACTCAGATCCCTATTTTGCAGATAAGGAAATGGTGAGATGGAAATGAGCAATTTAAGCAAAACGGCAGCTAAGCTAGGGGCTGAGACAAAGGTGAAGCTGAAAAGAACCCACGTGTATGCTGAGATACAGTGAGGTAATGAGCAAATTTACCATATTGGATTATCTCTTATGTATCTCCTATGATTTTTTTACTGTGATAATTGAAATGCAGTGAAAAAAATCCCCAAGTACAACCAAATAGTTGTAGATTGTCAGTCATTTGGGTATTACCCAGTAAAAGAGAAAGCCCAAACTAAATGCATACCATGAGAATTTCAGCACTGCCAAGCTAAAATGGCAGGGATATTGAGATACCCAAATTCTTAGCCTGAAGCAGAAACTATTAAGGGGGAAGGTTCGGTAAAATAGACTTTGAGTATTCATACAATAAACTATCTAATAAACTTGGCATTTGTCATAATATTTGATTTCATTGAGAACATAGCCTGTTGGCAATGAGGAATAACTTAATCTGTTAATTAAATGCAAAATCCAGTTCTCATAAAAACATAATAATTAACCTTTTCTTACCTTAGGATATATGCATCAGCAAATACTAGATTTTCACAAGAAGGGAAACAAGAGGGTTTTTAATGACTGTGGTGTCTACCATTCCTTTATTACATTAGCTCTGTGAGTTCAGAGCTCAGGAGACTGGTATTAAGTCTCCTTTAAGAGGCAAATCAACTGATTATAGAAAACTGTAGATCAATATTTAAAAGATTAGTATTGAGATATGAAAGACATCACTATCCTCCTTGTAGTTAGGATAGTGTCCAATAAACACACAGATGAAGTTACACCTGACTTCACATATCAGCTCTTTATTTGCTGGATCACATGCCAGTTATCTAACATCGCAGAACTTCTTTCCCTTCTTGGTAGCTAATTACATATTCATATCATCATACCATTGTTGTAAAGATTAAGTAAAACAGTATGAGTAAGTGTTTCTGGTCAGAGTTATCCACACTCTTCATTCAGTCATCTGTGTTCAGATTACTGAATTACCTATGGTCTCCTACGTTCTGTTTTCACTTTTTAATTTAAATGTAATCAGTTCATTATAGTTACTGAAGGATTTTGATCTTTGACATTATCATACATGTATACAATTCATTCAGATTACTTCCCCTTCTGCCTTTTCTTATCCCTCCCATCACCAGTCTTCCTCCCATATTCATGTCTTTGCTTTGTTTTGGATCTTACTGGACTTAATCTGGGCCTTTTGTATGATCCTGGGCTTGTCATTCTATGAACCAGTTTCTTTCTTGTTCCCTCTAGCACCTGATTGTCCTCTTCATTCATTCATCCAGGAACACAGCTGTCCATGTCTACTGCCTTCTCTCAGCTCACTACTGCATGTTCTCTAGGCATGTGTTCAGATTGGATCTTCCTAAAGTTTTCCTTATTGTAGATTAGGTATGATAAGTTTCATGCTCAAAATATTCCTTGAAGATAAAGAGGAACAACAAGATATACATATGTGAAATGATATGATGTCTGTGATTTGATCTGAAACACTTTAGTAAAAAAATGTAAGTAAGGTAAATGAAGTACAAAATGCTGATTACCCTGGAAGAGGAGAAATAAGAAGGGATTTGATATATGGTTTTCTTTACTTTAAGGTATACTTAAAATGTGCATGAAAACATCTCTTAAAATTTTCAATATCTAGCACAGCAATAACAATAACACTTACAAATTCTTCTTTGATCCCTGTCACCAAGCTTGCTTAAGTATTTCTACGGATATTCTTTTTCAAATCCATTATATCATCCTTTAGCTGCTCTCCTAATTATCTGTTTTCTGAATGGTCTCTGTTCTTAGACCATGCATTCCTGGGAAGTAAATACCTGTGTATTGCGTATGTATGTATACCAAACTTGGAACAAGGAAGGTGTAAATGTAAGACAATCACTGCAGAATGTACTTATTGAGGGAATAATTTCCTCCCCCAATGCCCTTTTCAAGTTTTACAGCCACCTTCTCTGTGAAGCTTGTCAAAACTTTACTAGGGCAATCACAGGTGCCAATAGTTTTTCTCCTATTTCAGTCACTGGCTTTTAGAACTAATTAAAGACAAAAGCCACCATTGCACATCCCTATGCTAATAATCAAAAGCTCTTTGTCATTAGTTATCTTTAATTGGGAATGGGTGATTTTCCACTTTTCTCGAAGAATGCAGCATCTACCTCCTGACAGCTTTAAGCCTTAACTTTAATTTAACGGATATGTGCAAAACATTTAACAGTTTCCAGTTCTTTCTAAATAAATGTAAAGACATGTTTGAAGATAGATTTAAGGCATATTTTCAATAATTTCAGTTTCCTATCTCTCTTGTCTGCTACTTTTATATTAAGTAAACAGGTAATGAGATGTGTATTTAGAACACTCTTGTTTCTGGAGTTTACAATGCCAGTGTTGCAATGTACTCCATAGCATGGCATGGATGAGGGATTTGAATAGATGTTGGTCAAAGACCACAAAATGCAAGTTAAGTAAGAAGAATATACATACTACACATAGTTTCTACTCTATGACTATTAAAACCCACAGGAAGACATTGTGTTCTTGAAAATCACCAGAAAAGTAGATTTTAAGTGTTTTTAGCACAAAAGCATATGAGGGAATGCATATATTAATTTGCTTAATTGTAGCCTAGTCATAACACACACATATTTCAAAAACTAATGGGGCATATGATGAATATAAACAATTTCATTCGTTAATTCAAGAAAATAACGTAGCTAAATAACAAGAACATAATCGCCTATTTCGAATTGTTGGGGCCATTCACCATCAAGTAATAAGAGAGAAGCAAGTACAAGTAAAAAGATTTCCAAATAGAAGGAAGTATGGCAAGAGAGATGAAAAATTGTAAGGAGAAAAGGAGGGGAGATGGGACTTGGAATTAAGGGGTGAAAATTGAAAATGTTATAAAATCACTATATTCATATATGCCACACTTAAAAGATAAATAAAAGAATGGAGGGGGAAAAAGATGGAAGCTAGTCACTCAACAACGATTTTTACCATGTCACCAGATTCTGCCCCAGGTACTGGAAGGACAATAAAGGACAAATTATAGAAACATTCCTCCCTTCCCCACCCCGCTCCGCCGGCCAGGACGCAGCGCGCAGTCCAGCCGGGCCTCATCCTGGGACCAGGGTAAGCTCCGTCCCTGCCCACCCCCAGAACCCCAGGCCAAATAATTCAGATTAGTGAAATTGAAAGATCTTAAGAGTTAAAACGACAATGCCAAAGTCAACGTGAAAATCCATGAGAAGCAACACTCAAGTAAACAAATTACCCACTGAAGGAATTAATCCCATAATGTTAGACTCCAACCAGAACAAACCCGCGGAAAAAGGCCAAGAAAGCCTGACCCAGGATAACGACTTTCAAAATATGATCATTACCATGTTCAATACTATGAAAGAGGAAATCAGGGAGAAATTACATAGTCGAATCAATCGCTTTGAAGAGGAACACAACAGACACTTGGAGGAGTTGAGAAAAACAGTGCAAGAAACAAAAACAGGCATAGAGCAGTTAAAACAGACTCAAGCAGTGTTTAAAACTGAGCTACAAGAAAAGTTATCTTCAACCCAGAACTCCACAGAGAGTCTTATCAACAGACTAACGAAGCAGAAAACAGAATTTCAGACCTGAAGATAAAGTGGGAGTACTAACCATCTCAATGGAAGAGGTTGTTAAAGTGAAAAATATACTTGAGAGAAATATCCAAGAGATATGGGACACCCTGAAGAAGCCTAACATGTGTATTCATGGAATACCAGAGCAAGAATCTCTAAATACCACCCCTGAGGAAATTTTTCAAACGATCATCAAGGAACACTTTCCTCATCTAAAAAAATAGAGGACCATCCATATACAAGAGGCATTCCACACCCCAAACATATATGACCAAAACAGAAGCACGCCACGGCAAATAATAGTCAAAACACTCCACATTCAAGATAAAGAACTGGTGCTGAGAGCTTCAAGGGAGAAAAAACAAGTCACTTTTAAAGGTAAACCTATTAAAATAACAAATGACTTCTCAGTCGAAACAGTAAAAGCAAGAAGAGCTTGAAGAGACATACTTCAAGTATTGAATGAGCAAAAATGTCAACATAGGCTGCTTTACCCTGCAAAACTATCCGTCATGATCGAGGGAGAAAGAAAAATCTTCCAGCACAAAGACAACTTGAAGGGATACATGTCCACCAAACCAGGCCTTCAAAAAATGCTAGAAATGATACTCAAGCATGAAGAAAAAAACAGGCATATCCAGGAGAACAGAAGGCAAGTATAACACCATTAAAAGTGAAGCAATATACTTATAAAAACTACTAAACATAATAAATGTCTGGAATTAAAAATAGTTTCTCCATTATAACACTAAATGCTAATGGAATTAATTAACTATCAAGAGACACAGATTACAAACTTGGATTAAAAATCACAATCCATCAATCTGCTGCCTGCAGGAAACCCATCTCACCACAAAAGATAGGCATGCTCTAAAAATAAAGGGCTGGTCAACAATTCTACAAGCAAATGGAAGGAGAAAACAGGCAGGGGTAGCCATTATGCAATCAGACAAAGTGGACTTCAAACCAAAGAAAATTTGTAAGAGACATGGATGGATACTACATTTTAGTCACAGGTACAATTCACCAGGAAGACTTCACAATCCTGAACATTTATGCACCCAATACGGGCCCCTCCACATTCATTAAGAAAACCCTACAGCGCCTAAAGCAAGAAATCAACCCCCAAATGATAATTCTTGGGGACTTCAACACCGCCCTCTCAACATGGGATAGATCAACAGGTCAAAAGCTTAAAAGAGACACTTTGGACCTTAATCAAACCCTTAAAGAAATGGACCCTACAGATCTCTATCGAATTTTTCACCCACGTACCAAAGAATACACATTTTTCTCAGCAGCACATGGAACTTTCAACAAAATAGACCACACATTGGGCCACAAAACGAATCTACACATATACAAAAAAGTTGAAATTCTAACCTGTGCCCTATCAGACCACCATGGCCTAAAGCTGGAAATCCACAACACATCAAACAAGAGAAAAAACACTAACTCCTGGAAACTTAACACTATGATGCTGAATGAGAACTGGATTCAGGAAGAAATTAAAAAGGAAATTCAAGATTTCCTGAAAGTGAATGATAACGAAAATACAACTTACCAACATCTCTGGGACACAAGGAAAGCTGTTCTAAGTAAGTTCATAGCTCTTAATGCCTACATCAAAAAAATGGAAACATCAGAAATAAATAACTTAACAATGCAGCTTAAAGCTTTAGAGAAACTAGAGCAATCTGATCCCAAAAGTAGTAGAAGAGAGGAGATTAGCAAAATAAGGGGAGAAATATCTGAAATCAAGATTAAGAAAACGATAGAAAAAATCAACCAGTCAAAAAGCTGGTTCTTTGAAAAAATCAATAGATTGATACACCCCTAGCTAAATTAACCAAAAGCAAGAGAGAGAAAACCCAAATTAACAAAATCAGAAATGAACATGGAGTTATCATTACTGATACCCAAGAAATCCAGAGAATTATAACATCATATTTCAAAAAATTATACTCTGTGAAGTTTGACAACACAAAAGAGATGGATGAATTTCTAAGTAAACACAACTTACCTAAATTGAATCAGGAAGTTGTGAATTATTTAAATAGTCCTATAAAATATAAGGAAATTGAAAAAGTAATCTCAAATCTTCCCACCAAAAAATGTCCTGGACTAGATGGATTCAGCATAGAGTTCTACCAGACATTTAAGGAGTTAATAACACAAATACTCCTTAAACTGTTCCATCAAATAGCAAAGGAAGGAACACTACCAAATTCCTTCTATGAAGCTAATATCGTCTTAATCCCAAAACCTAATAAAGATTCACTTAAAAAAGAAAACTATAGGCCGATCTCTCTGATGAACACAGACACAAAGATTCTCAACAAAGTCTTAGCAAATCAGATTCAAAAACATATTAAAAAGATCATTCACGGGGACCAAGTAGGCTTCATCCCCGGAACACAAGATTGGTTCAACATACGAAAATCAATAAATGTAATTCATCATGTAAACCAGTCCAAAGTCCAAGACCACATGATACTCTCGGTAGATGGAGAAAAAGCTTTTGACAAGATCCAACAGCCTTTTGTGATCAAAACACTAGAGACAGTAGGAATGGAAGGAACCTTTATCGATATAATAAAAGCTGTATACAACAAGCCAACAGCAAGGATTATGCTCAATGGGGAACAATTGGAAGCATTCCCACTTCGATCAGGAACTAGACAAGGCTGTCCACTCTCACCACTTCTATTCAATATTGTACTTGAAGTCTTAGCTGAAGCCATAAGACAAGAAAGGGACATAAGAGGGATTCAAATCGGCAAGGAAGAAGTCAAGCTATCCCTATTTGCAGATGACATGATCTTATACCTGAGGGATCCCAAAAACTCCATCAGGAAGCTTCTGGAACTAATTGAGAAGTTCAGCAGGGTGGCAGGATACAAAATAAATGTGCAAAAATCAGAGGCCTTCTTATATGCCCAAAATGAAATAAGTGAAAAAGCCTTGAGAGAAACAATCCCATTTACTATAGCTCCTAAAAAAATGAAATACCTTGGTATAAACCTAACCAAGGAGGTAAAAGACCTTTACAACGAAAACTTTAAACCCTAAAGAAAGAAATAGCAGAAGACACCAGAAGGTGGAAAGACCTCCCTTGTTCCTGGATTGGCAGAATCAACATTGTAAAAATGACCATCCTACCAAAGGCAATATACAGATTCAATGCTATACCAATCAAAATCCCAAAGCAATTCTTCAAAGAAGTTGACCAAACAATCTCAAAGTTCATATGGAGGCACAAAAGACCCAGGATAGCAAAGACAATCCTGAGTAACAAAAACACTGCTGGAGGTATTACCATACCAAATCTAAGTCTATACTACAAATCCATAGTTATAAAGACAGCCTGGTACTGGCTCCAAAATAGACACAGAGATCAATGGATAAGGAGTGAAGACCCAGATATAAGCCCACAAAGTTACAGCCATTTGGTCTTTGACAAAGGGGCCCAAAGAATCCAATGGAAAAAGAACAGCATCTTCAACAAATGGTGCTGGCAAAACTGGATCTCCACATGCAGAAGATTAAAGCTGGACCCATACTTGTCACCATGTACAAGACTTAATTCCAAATGGATCAAGGACCTTGATATAAGGCCAGAGACTATAACAACCATAGTTGAAAGGATAGGGAACTCCCTCGAGCCGATTGGGCTAGGCCAACAGTTCCTAAACAAACATCCAATGGCACAGTCACTGCTACCAACTCTCAACAGTTGGGATCTTTTGAAATTAAAGAGTTTCTGTTCAGATAAAGAGATTGTCACACGAGCTCAAAGGCAACCCACAGAATGGGAGAAAATCTTCACTATCCACACATCTGATAGAACTCTGCTGTCCAGAGTGCACAAAGAACTTAGAAAACTAAACACCAAGGAAACCAATGGCCCAATTAAAAAATGGGCCCTGGAACTTCAAAGAAACTTTACCAGGGATGAAATTAAAATGTCTAACAAATATCTTAAAAAATGCTCCACTTCCTTAGCCATCAGGGAAATGCAAATCAAAATTTCCTGAGATATCATCTCACCCCAGTCAGGATGGCAAATATCCACAATACAAACAACAACAAATGCTGGAGAGGATGTGGAGAGAGGGGAACTCTCCTACATTGCTGGTGGGAATGCGGGCTCATACAGCCACTCCTGAGAGCCGTCTGGAGATTCTTAAAGAAATTAAAGATTGAAATGCCATATGACCCTGCTATTCCACTTTTGGGAATAACCCCCCATACAGCAGAGGTTCGCCTCGATAGCACAAGCACGACCATGTTCGCAGCAGCACTGTTTACAATAGTAAAGTCATGGAATCAACCCAAATGTTCAACAGTTGATGAGTGGATAAGGAAACTGTGGTACATCAATACAATGGAGTACTACTCAGCCATCAAAAATGATGAATTACTGGAATTTGCTGGGAAATGGATGTCATTAGAAACAATTATATTAAGTGAAGTATCCCAGACCCAGAAAATTAAGCGCCGTATGTACTCCCTAATAGGTGGCTCCTAGTACCAAACCCACCCAGCCCACCTAGAGACAGTAATTGCAAGGATTATGAACAGGAGGGATGGGGTAGGAGGGCCACACCAGAAACAAGGAGAGAAGGGACCATGTTACAGCAGAGAAAATAGTCCTCCATCAAGGACTCAAATAAGTAATGAGACATATGATTAAGTTCACAGACTTTTGTTCCTGATCATTTACTACTGAGGGGGTATGATCTCACCAGAAGAGGAGGGCATATAGTCTGGCAGATAAAAAGTAAACCGTTGTACAAATTTGTGATAGATCCCTCCCTCACTGTGTTTTCCCACTTTTATTACATCTACCTTTGAATGTGCTTTTATCGCAAAACTCTAGTTTAACAGCTTTTTGTCTCTGGCCAGGGGGTAACATACAATGCCCACCAGGATGGAGTGAAGGACATTGCAGGAGCAGCAAAACTGCAAAAGAAAACCAACAAACCACAATCCAGAACTTCAGAGACTCTATATCAACCACCTAGAACTAGGCCAGCTTAATCTCTCCCCATCCTGAAGCTCAGGGACATTTGCGGAAGAGGGGGCGGTAAGAGTGTAAGAGCAAAAGGATGGGAGGAGCAATGATATGTAAGATACTCCATACAAGTTAGGGCTGAAGCAATCATAATTGGACTTTACATGTCCTGCGCATTGTCCAACACACTATTGACCCCACAAAGTCCAGCATCTGCTAAAGGCACCAAGATCCTTGGAGGCAAGGGATTGGCAGCCACAGCAGTGTTCCTATACCTAAGGGGAACACGGGAAAGTGTTCAGGGAAAGGCCACTGGGTCCTTGTACGTCATCGGAGAGGAGGGCCTAGAGGAAAATCAGGCATGCACAAGAAAGGACTCTCTGGGAATTGGGGTGGGAGGCACTGGGGGATGGGGAGGGAGAGGGGTGGGGAGGGGGAGCAGGGGGTATGGGTGGAGGAGGAGGGAGGGAGGGAACTGGTGTACCCATTAAGTTTGTATGAGCTGAAATAATAATAAAAAATGTATTAAATAAAAAATAAATAAATAAATAAAAATTCACAAAGTAAAAATACAATTAAACTGAAAGCAAAAGGCAATAATGTCCCAGGTTGGGTAGCACTCAAGAGGATTGCTATGAGACTTGTTACTTTGCATTAAGATGTAAATTGTATAATCCTGCGAGTTAACATTTGATGATTATATATTTCTTTTATCCAAAGGTGAATCAGTTTGAGAAGAAAAGAGAAAATAAAAAAGCATGAATTGCTGAGATGGAACCTTCCCCTGCTGCTAAAACTTCACACCGACACTTTTTCTGTCAACAAAGCAATAGGTTGAAAAATGAAAAATGAGTGAACCTATTGTTCTGTCCACATGACACATGTTCTTTGACTCCTATTCCCACTGAACTGATATTGTGCATCTGGGGCTTGAAGGGCAGAAAATGGGCTCCATGGAGGAGAATGTTATGAGAAGCTCGTGCTTCCAGATCTTTCACTCTTTTCTATGACCTGGCTTTTCCTGGGTAATGAAGGATTAAGGACTACCATAAGCTGCGCCACAGCTATGCTAAACTTTGTTTGCATAGTAGGGTTCAAAATATTGTTTCATCACTTTCTTTGCATCCTGAGAATGATATACACACTTTAATCTGCAACAAAAGCCGGAAAAAATATCACCCAGAGTCTTTCGGAGTTGATATTATGGAGTAGGTGTGCTCACTCGACGAAGAATGAAGAGAAAAAGAAAAGTAAGACCAAGACTTGAATCTTGGGAAATGCTACACTGAGGGTCCCAAAGAGAGCAAGAACATGAGGATCACAGTCAGGGACATTAAAAGAGCAGTCCATTTCACTAGTTAATGGAGGAATGGATTTTTGATGGAAATAGCACTGTGCCTTGCTTTTGACAGATAAAATCAGATGAATACTGGCCAATAGGTGAAAGCAACATAAATGCCCATCATCAACTGATGGATAAATGGATAATAGACATAAAGTGTATCCATGCAATGAGATACTGTCTAATCTCCAAAGGAAAGAAATAAGGAAACTAACATATACTATAACATGTATAATCCTTAAAATATTATCCTAAGTGAACAAGTTGGACTTGTTGATATGAAATATGTCATATAAACACACCCATAGGGAGAGAAGGAATATTAATGACTTCTCAGGACTAGGAATGGGAAGTAATATAGAAAGGCTGCTAAATGGAGACAGTCTTCTTTAGTGCTATGGCAATGCTTTGAAATTAAATGATATAACTGTATACCCAAATGTATTCAATTCCACTGAACAGTATACTCTAAAATGTTAATGTGAATTTTGCCTCACTTAAAAAATATAAGTCTTGAGATATGCCTATTGGATTATGATATCATTAAGGATTCCATGAGAGAAGTAGTGAGAGCAAAAGCCAGATTCTAGTCAGTTGCACATGGCAAGTTGAGAAAGGAGGTGCAAGACATAGAGGGAAATTGTTCTAGAAGTGGGAATACAGGGCTAAAGTGGAAACATTCATAGAATGTATTAGTTTTTTTCATAGGTGAAATGAAATATCTGAGAGGAGGCAACTTAAAGGGAAAGGGATTTATTTTGGCTGTGGTTTGAGGGCACAGTTCATCATAGTAGAGAAAGCATAGCAGCAGGAATGGCGCTCAGAAGATAGAGATTGCATGGGAACTAGCACTGGATGATAACCCAGCTGTGCCTCCTTCCCCACTCACTCCTCACCCAATTTATGCAGTTAAGCCCTACTTCAGTTGTCGGTCAACACTGCAAAACAGTGCCATCAGCTGAGGACTCAAGCTCATGAACCTGTGGGGACATTTCATATTCAGAACACAGAAAGGTCTTACATGTTTGCTGAATAACTGGGAAGACCTAAGCCTTTGTATTGGTCAAGCTGGGTGTGATACACAGAAAGATACTTGGTTGCCTAATGGAGTGAAGTCCCAATCAAGGAGCTGGGATTGGGAGCTACAGCAAAGATAAATAGATAAACCTCAGATAGAAGGTTGGATTGTGTCTCCCCTCATTTTGTATGCAGGAAGAAGGGATGCCAATGTAAACTGGGGGTGAAGAGGAATTTTCCCTTTATTCACATTGCAACCTCAAGGATTTTCCATTTATTCACACTATCTCTATAAGATCAGAAGCAAGAGCAATCCATAGAAGAATGATTAACACTGGCTACCTGAAATAGTCCCATGTGATTACCACAAATTGGCTTGACTTCCCTTACTAAATCCTTAATGACGGAGCTAAGTATAGCCTCAAAAGTCTTTCATTTTTGTCATTTCAGTAGTCTATATTGGATTCACAGTTTTATTCTATAATAACTCACTCTCTTATGCATTTGAATTTAAATCTTGAAGCTCATTTGTCTAATAAATAAATACAATTGTAATGGGACAAACCCAATAAATGTGATACTGTTTGCCATTTCTAATAATAAGGTACAGTGTCTGAAATAACTAAAGTTCAGTGCCTTAGAGAGTTAATTAAATAAAGTTAATTAGAAAAGATCTAATCTCCAGATAGGTAACATGGTTGATTGCCTTATGCTTAAAGAGAGCAACAGAGGTCATTACAATACTTTTTAGAACATTATTGATTGATATATAATTTCTTAATTAATTTTAATAGACAATTTGGAAAGTCCTCAGTACAATTGATCTATCAAGATTATGGAGATTTAGCAAACCACTTATTTATCTAATGTAGTTTTAGCAAAAGCATTCCTGACTTTTGGCATTTTACTGACACAATAATCCAGTTATACATATATATGACATGTTGTATATGGCTAGATTGAAAGGGAAAAAGTTCTGGGAACAATAGAGATATCAAGGTATGATATACGAAAAATCATATTTTCTCCTCCTCTCTTTTATTCCCTGTTAATCTCCTTTCTCTAGTCTACCATTTCTGCTTTCGTGTCATATGTATACATACATGTACTCACACACATATGTGCACATGTATATATGTTTACATATCTATAAAATCTTGGGATATAGAGTTTAAGATAATATGATATTTACCTTTTTGAGTTTGACTTATTAAGCTTAATATTATGTCATACTACATCCATTTTCCAGCAAATGTGAGCCAGTTTGTTCTGTATTGGAAACAACTAAAAATAAAAGACAATCTTCTTGAGAGTCTGTACAGTTTCTAGTTTCAATAAGAATTCAAACTATGATGTTCTTCAACGGGTATTAAATTGTAAAGTTATTAATTCCAAGGTATGTAATAAGGTTGAACCCCAAAGAAGTTCCGAAGAGACCTTAAACTCATTCAAATATTGACTATCTATGTGCATACATGATATCTCAGTGGTACAATACTATAGCAATTAAGATACTTAGGCAACTGGACTCTTGCACTTTTCCCAAATATTAATTATCAGAAAATTTATCTCGTCTCTTTTATTGCAGCAGTAGCTGTTCCTAAAAATGAAACTCTAAAGAAATTCTGAAGGCAAATTATCTTTTTTCTTGATATTTCACATATTAAGTTTAATAATTCCAAGGGTAATTATATGGGGAAAACTGTGAGCTTTAGAGAAAAGACACATATGTCAATCCTAAAGTACTTTGGAATGCTTGCTTATACTTTTGTGGGTTACTTGGTCAAATGTCTGTTTTTCTGACCATTATAGAGGAATAAAAGTTAGAGCACAAAGGACAAAATTGAAAAGAATAGAGAAAATTGGTAATAATACATAAAGCAGCTGCGTTTAGGGAAAAAAAAAACAGTATTCCCATCTCACTCCTGGCATAGCTGTAGGGGAAACTGCTGTATAAATGAACATGTTTTAGATTTGGAGAGAATAATGAATTTTCCCATAGTATTTAAGTAATTATCTAAGCATTGTTATTGTTTACTGAGTTTTGTTCTTGTTATAATAATTCCTTACATATTTATATCCCTCTAGATAGAACACTGTATGTACATAACAAATTACCATTCAGTTTCTCAGAGTCAGACATCTGACCTACTCTGTACTTGATCTCATTTAGCCTTCACAACAGCCCTATACAGCAAGGGCTGTGATTTTAATCTGCAGATGTATACACTTAAGTATGCTTAGATAAATAGCTTGTGCCTGATGATACAATTTATTATTAGTTCAGGAGGCAAAAGCTTCCTTCAATCTACATACAATCCAAGTGACTCCAGCTTCTTACTTCAGTGTTAGCTGGCCTCTAAAATTATCTTGTATTTGTGTCCTTTTAACAACTGCTTCTTATTTTGTGTGTGTATGTGTATACACCATTTGTACATGTATGTATATTTGTGATTTTAGTGGGGGTGAACATGAGCCTCAGCATGGGAGTTGAGGTCAATCTTGGGTGTTGGTCTTTGTCTTCCACTTTGCTTTGAGACAGAATCTCTTGTCGTTTTGCTGCCAGCTGTTATACTAGTTGGCCCACAAGCTTTTAGGCTTCCCATCTCCATGTAAGAGTGCTGAATTACAGACACTCACTGGATTCCACTTTTCCATTGGTTTTAGGGGATTTGAATTCAGGTCTTCAGGTTGTCCTAACATTTGCTTTTACTCAGTGAATCCTTTTACCAGCCTAGCACTGCTTTCTATTTACTTTATTCTAAAGGTATATTACTAATTATTATCTGGACATTTACACAAAGAAATGGTAAATGATGATAATCACAACAAAAATTACAATAGATGGTAAAATTTATTTTGCTCAATTGACCATATTTGGCACTGAATTAGGGATTTTATATTCCTTATCTCATTGACTCCCACACCGTGTCTGTGTCATATTTGAATCTCAGTTCTGGGAGGCTTGCCAAACTAGCCACCACAGATAAAAGCAGAAGATAAGACCAGCTGTCTCTTTGAGGCTAAAGGACATATAGAAAGTCACACTATTAGCATAACAAATACTAGAGTTCAGGCTACCTATCTTTCTGTCATATAACCTTACCATATAGTTCACAAAATGAATTCTTGGTCACTATGCACCCCAAGTGCTACTTTTTACATTTGTTTTACCAATTTGTTTCCACAGCAGGGACAGATGCTGCAGTAAAATTAATGATTGTGTCCCTCTTTAGTACTCTTCTATTCAAATTGCTTTATGCCCCAAGGATTGGCTTCCTTATGCAGCTGCAGCTCTTTTTATATTTCATCTCATTCCTGACAAAAATTGACCTTCTGATGTGGAAAGAAAAGGTTCTGAGTCACTGAACTGCAAGGTAAGAATGAGTCAGTAGAATGAGCATGTTCTTAGGGAAGTCTAGAGGACTGATATTAGGGGAGAAAAGCCAGTCTACCAAGAAAATGATGTGTGTTAGGATGACTCATTGTGTCAACACCTCAAAGCATGTTATCTACTTTGTTCCAAGTTCTGATAAATAGTTTGCTACTTTATTTCCTTCACTTAAGATGAAGGTCACGTAAAGACAGGGAAATAGGAGACTGGCAACTTTGCTTCTATAGTCAGTCCAACTTTAGCCCTCTCTTCTTTGGCAAAGGAAAGATGTTAAAGCGAGTCATCTCTAAATACTTTCTGCTTCAAGAGTGATAAGAGCTGATTTGTAGAAGATATACACCACTTCTATGAATCCTCATCTCTCCAGATCATTGTTATACATCTCAGAATGGGTATATGTATTTTTTAATTTTCAAAATTAGGAAAAGACAAAGACTCAAGAGCTTATGTGATTAATCCCAAGGTCATAGAGCTCTAAGTGGAGGATTAGAAGCCAAACTCATGTTTCCTATCTATCTATCTATCTATCTATCTATCTATCTATCTATCTATCTATCTATCTATCTATCTCTCTCTCTATCTATCATCTATTTATCTATCCTTTAACAGTTTCATACACATGTGCAATGAATTTAAATCATTTTACCACATAGTACTTGGTCCTTCTAATGAAAATCTTTTTCCCAACCAGTCTCCCTACTATTTTCATGTGTGTATGTATATGTGTGTGTGTGTGTGCATGCATGTATGTGTATGTGTGTTTGAGTGTGTGTATGTCCTATTGAATTTCACAAGAGTTTTCTGCATTAAGATGTGCCTGGGCACTTGCTGGGGCACGAATAATATGTATTAGTGACTACACCATTGGAGGAGTAAGTTCTTTTCTCACAGGAAGCATTAACCCTCAACACATCAGAGAGGACTGGCACCCCAAATGCATATTTATTTCAAACTTAATGTCATCTTCGTTTTCACTACACTATATTTAGATCTTCTTCCTCTATGTTTGTGTTAAACAGTGGTCTGTACTGACTGACAGAATAGTCCTAATGGTTGATATAATTATATGCATGATGTTTTTGTAAATATCTAACCCTTGGTTTAACTTGCTGACTTTACATGGTAAAAAATTCCTATAATTTTGTGTAAGGATAATTTATTATGCAGGGGCAGCAGAAAAAGTGAATGATCTCCTAAATAGAAGTTAATACTTATAAACAATTCCTGTTTATGGCCGAAGCTTGCTTAGACCCTATAAATTCCAAGTAGTTCTTTATCATGCAAGATCAAGCAAAAGATAGTTTGCAATCTCTTTTAACCTCTTTTTTTTTGCCCCACAAAACAGTTCCAGTTATATTCTCATAGGTAGCCAACTAAACACATGTCATGGCAGAGACCTCAAAGATATAAGTCTAACTGAAAAGAGTCACAGATAAATTTCAGGATGGGAGGAGCAATGATATGTAAGAGGGGTGGGGAGGGGGAGCAGGGGGTATGGGGGGAGGAGGAGGGAGGGAGGGAACTGGTGTACCTAATAAGTTTGTATGAGCTGAAATAAAAAAAAAAAAGATCTCTGCTGGTAAAGATGTAAATGCTGGAGGTAGATTTTTTTTTCTTTAATTCTTTTTTTTTAACTTTTTTATTATTATTTCCACTCATACAAACTTAATAGGTAGACCAGTTCCCTCCCCCTCCTCCTCCCCCCGAACCCCTGCTCCCCCTCCCTCCCTCCCCATCTCCCAGTGCCTCCCCCCGAATTCCCAGAGAGTACTTTATTCTATATGCCTAACTCTCCTCTTGGTCCTCCTTTCTGATGACGTACAAGGACCCAGTGGCATTTCCCTGAACCCTTTCTCGTGTTCCCCTTAAGCATAGGAACACTACTGTGGCTGTCAATCCCTTGCCTCCAAGGATCTTGGTGCCTTTAGCCGATGTTAGACTTTGTGAGGTCAATAGTGTGATGGACATGGCGCAGGGCATGCAAAGTCCTATTATGATTGCTTCAGCCCTAACTAGTGTGGAGACTCTTCAAATCATTGCTCCCCCCATCCTTTTGCTCTTACAATCTTACCGCCCCCTCTTCCGCAGATGTCCCTGAGTTTCAGGATGGGGGGAGATTAGGCTGGCTTAGTTCTATGTGGATGATATAGAGTCTCTGAAGTTCTGGATTGTGGTTTGTTGATTTTCTTTTGCAGTTTTGCTGCTCCTGCAATGCCCTTCACTCCATCCTGATGGGCACTGTATGTCACCCCCGGTCAGAGACAAAAAACTGTTAAACTGGAGTCTTGTTATAATAGCACATTCAAGGGTAGATGTAATAAAAGCAGGAAACCTCGGTGAGGGAGGGATCAGTCACCCATTTGCAAAATGATCACTTTTAATCTGCCAGACTATATGCCGTCCCCTTCTGGTGAGATCATACCCTCTCAGTTGTACATGATCAGGAACTAACGTCTGCGAACTTAACCAGGTGTCACATTACTTACTTGCATTCCTTGCAGGCCGATTTTCTCTGCTTTAACATAGTCCCTTCTCTCCTTGTGTCTGGTGTGGCCCTGCAACCCCATCCCTCCTGTTCACAATCCTTGCAATTACTGTATTACATAGGTTTACCCTTGCGTGTCTCAATGGGGGCTGGGTGAGTTTGGTACTAGGAGCCACCTATTAGGGAGTACATACGGCACTTAACTTTCTGGGTTTGGGATGCTTCACTTAATATAATTGTTTCTAATGACATCCATTTCTCAGCAAATTCCAGTAATTCATCATTTTTGATGGCTGAATAGTACTCCATTGTATAGATGTACCACAGTTTCCTTATCCACTCGTCAACTGTTGGACATTTAGGTTGATTCCATGACTTTGTTATTGTAAACAGTGCTGCTATGAACATGGTCGTGCTTGTGCTATCGAGGCGAACCTCTGCTGCATGGGGGGTTATTCCCAAAAGTGGAATAGCAGGGTCATATGGCATTTCAATCTTTAATTTCTTTAAGAATCCGGAGGTAGATCTTGATGTAACAAATTTTTTAATCTTCAGGTTTTTTTCCAGAAGAGCTAGTTCTTTCATCTTTTTGAGCTTTAGTTCCTTTATCTGAAAAATGAACATGATTCCATTTTGTGTACATGAGAATAAAAACATACGGAAAGTGTGGAGTTCTTTCCCCAGTGTCTCTTATTTCACAGCTCTCTCTCTTTTTTAAAAAAATCAAAACTTGGCCCCAAAATTGTCTTATTTGAAACACAAGAGATTGGTTCATTCAGACCAAGTCTAGAGTCATGGCTTCTGTGATGCCGAGAAAGTCACGTTGTGCTCCAACTCTCAGTGATGTTGGAAGTGTTAAAGTTTTTAAATCAAAGCAGAGGAAGTAAATGTAAAATGTACATTAGATGCCTAGTGTAGTTTACGAAACAAAATATTCTATATCAGTTAAGATTCTCCAGAGGAAAAGAACCAACAGTGATTTGTTTTGAGAAATTGACTCAGATGATTATGGAGGCTGAGAGGTCCCACGGTTTGCTATCTACAAGATTTGGTCTCTGGAAAGATTATGATAAAAATTCTAGCATGATTCCCATGTTCCTGGAACTATGGAAACCGATAGTATAAATTCTAAACCAAAAGCAGGAGGTGAAATGTTCTAGGTCAAGTAGTAAGGCAGAATAAATGAAACAACATATCCTTCCTACTACATTTTTCTTCACCCAATCCATCAACAGATTGGAGAATGCCAACCTTCATTGAATAGAATCATTTTCTTTACTGAGACCTCCTATACAAGTGCAGTATTACCCGTAACCGCCCTAGCACACACACACACACACACACACACACACACACACACACACACACACACACACACACTTAATATAAGCACCTCATGGACCAGTCAAGTTGACTCATCAGGTTTATCATGACCTAGACCCTCACTAATTGGTAGCTATTATTGTTGTCATCATAATCAACCTGATCACATTACTAACTGCTGTGCTTGATCCCCTGGAAATGATCCAGGGGATGAATGCAGTTTTTAGAATATATGACATATTCTAGTCTTGATAGTCAATAGCAGCACATTTCCTTGATGCTGATCCTGGGTAAGTAAACAAGCATCTTCTCTGTCATTCCAGCTGTTTTTTAAATGATGACTACTATCAAGTAGTGGAAGCCAACATTATGTAGTCATCACCTATCAGGATATACAAAATACTGTTTTTAGAAAGTCTTGGGAAGTTTGTTCTCAAACACATGAAAATTGCCAGTATTACTAAATGTTATGTATTTTCAGTCTGTACATTAAAGAGATCTTCCCTGTCTCTTTTATAGCTATGTGAAAAGAGTAGGGTGGTTGATGGAAGACAATTTGAGCATAGAAATGGATGAAATCTTCCCTTTTTGTCATTCAATAAAATGACTCAGTTTTCCATTTTGGGAATATTTAAAGGTCACTTTGAGACAATTATAGCTCATTTTTCTGTTTTGTGTTATATCTTAGACTTAAAAACTTATATAAATAGGATTTTATATTCTTAACAGTAACCGTGACCAAAATTCACTGAAAAAAATAAAAAATCTTTACTGAGGTTGTCACCTAAAGTGGTAAAATGTACCATTTGTGGAAAAAGAAGTTCTCTCTCTCTCTCTCTCTCTCTCTCTCTCTCTCTCTCTCTCTCTCCCCCCCCATGTGTGTGTGTGTATGTATGTGTACCAGAGGGCACTTGAGTGTGTGCCTGTGGAGGCCCAAGGGTAGCATCAGGAATCAACCTGGATTGCTGTACCTTCTTTGCTTTGGGGTTTCCCAGGCTCTGTTGAAGTTCCAGCAGCCACCATTTCTGCTTGGCATTTTTACATGGAATATGGTATCAGAACTCAGGTCATTCTGCTTGCGAGGCACAGATTTTAACCCCTGACCATGTCTCCAGCCCTGAAAAAGAAGTTCTTATATGCAGAATTACAATTCACTGTTGGATAACAATGGCAAGAGGTGAAATAATTATCAGGTATATTTAAAAATGTTAAGGCTTCATTTTTCACATCCTGAATTGTTTTTTTCCTAAATGTATTTTCTTTTATTGCTTATACATTATTTTATATTATAATTTTAAAAAGGACATAAAAGTGAGAGGTACACAAGCTAGGGAATGTCTAGGGGGAGGAAGAAGGAGAAATGGATTGTTATGATAAAAAATGTAATGTACACATGTATAAAATTGCAAAAGAATAAAATATGATTAAAATTAATCTTGGCATTTTCAAGTTTAATATGTAAGATTTCAAAAGTGACTCACTAGATCCTAACTGGTAGCTGATATGCCAACAAGGGAACCCCACTGAAGAGAGACATATTATATAACCACCTAGGTAGGAGACCAATTCCTCAAAGGCCATACCAGCTCTTTCATATTTGTATACATGTTAATAAAAGAACAGCAACAAATTTTTCAGTACACAAATACACATACATACACACACCTGAGACTAATTAAAATTTTAATATTAAATATTCAGAACAGTGGGACTTCTCTATTTCATAGTAAACTTATATTCTTTAATTTTTAGGTTTATTTTTAAATGCTGTTTTAACTAGCTAAATTCACTGATATGATTGGAAATGAATTTAAATTAAACTAATGACAGTTCCAATGGTAGTTTCATAATATGTGGATTTATTTTACAGATATATGGTATTCATACATTGTTCTATTTGAATCTCACAACTTACAGTAGTATTTTAATATATGCTGGGCAGCCACATTCCCAGTTTCATTGGAAAAATAAGTCTTGTATCATTTTAAGATTACATATTCTCGACAAACCAGACACAAACCAGAACATTTGTTTGCCTAACCTTGCATTCTTCCATGTGCATGTTCTGCTCATTTGTCATTCTTTGTTTCATTTTGCTCACTTGAAATGACACAACACATGTATTAGTTTCCTGAGACTGCCATAACAAAGAACCACAAATTTGGTCATTTAACACAATAAGAATTTTATTCTCTCAGTTCTGAAAAACAAAAGTCCAAAGTAATGATGTAAGTTCCATAGACTTTAAGAAACAAACCTCCATTGCCTGTTTTTGACTTCTGATGGTTCCCACCAATCATTGGCATTCCTTCTTGTACTTCTATCATTCTAATTTCAACTTCCAGCATTACATACCATTTTCTCCACAGTGTCTCTGATTGTGTCCAACTTTCCCTCTTCTCACAAGGGCACTGATCTTATCAGAGTATATTGCATTCTATTCCATTATTACCTTACTTTGACTGATTACATCTGAAATGACTGTGTTTCTCAATAAGGTCCACATTGTTGAAGTACTGAGATCTAGAATTTCAGCATTCTTTTTTAAAATTTTTTTATTATTTATTCAATTGTGAGTGTATGTGTGTATGCGCATGTGTATGTATGTATGAGTGTGTATGTAGAACCACGGAAGAATTTGGGAAACACCATGGACCTCCTCCACCTCCTCCTTGTTTACTCTGCCCCGGGATTCACAGGCTCCGCCCTACCAAGACCAGAAACGCAGGCCGCCCCCGCTTCCAGCTGGCGTCTATATTTGGGGTCTAGGATCCGAACTTAGGACCTTCTGCCTGCAAGGCAGAGGCTTAACCCCTGAGCCACCTCTCCAGCCCCAGCATTATCTTTTTTAGAGAGACAATTTAACCTGTAACAGAAATGCACTATGATTTTTTTTTTTCTATTCTGGTGTGTGGATGTTTTAAATTTCACTGAAGACCATGCCATATTACCATGATAGGTTCAAAAAGTAGATAGATTAAAGATAGATGATAGGTAGTGGATAAATAGATAGGTAGATAGCTATATAGATAATGGATGGATGATTGATGGATAAATAAAGAAATAATTATAGATGTTATGCCAGTTAGCTCCAGCTACCAACTTGATACTTCAGAGCTAAGCCTGTGGGCACATCCATGAGAAATTAATTAAGGCATGCATTTAGAAGGTATGTAGGAGATTGCTTCCATGCGTGATCGCTATGGGAAGACCCATCCCATAGTGATGGGACCATTTTCTGTGCAGATGGACAAAATGGAAGAAGAACTAGTTGGAAAACAGAAGTTAGAAAGCTAGGCAGAAAGTATGCAAGTGTGTGTCATTGGTCTTTGCCCCTCTGTTCTTGCTGTGATACATCCAATTTCCTTGGTCCCCAATGTTGATATCTTTCCTGCCATGATGACCAACTTAACTTGAAATCATAAAGTTCAATAGAAATCCCCTTGTTTTCCTAAATTTTTTGGATCATGTATTCATTACATCAATGGGAATATGAAATTAAGTCAGATAGATAGATGACAGACAGAAAACAAAAACAAAATATCTCAGTCAGTGGTAGGTAGTTTAATTTCTGGAATCTATATCATGAATGGATAGTGAGTTGTTACTTTTAGTGTATTTTTGAAGCATTTCATTACATAAATATGCCTTTATTCATCTTTGAGGAACATCAAAAGTTCTCATTGCTAAGAAAGATTACTAAGGTTGGAGGACTTGAGACATTGTCTTTAGAAATATGTTCCCATCTTCCATAGTGTGGATCTGAATATCACAAACACTGAATTTAGATCTCTACATGAGTGATTCATAAGAAGTTTTGGTTTTGGAGAGTACATAAATTTCATCTTTCAAAGACAGTCATCTCACTGTTTCTTTTTAAAGATTGCAGGAGTACAAGTTAATTCCAGAGACGGTGGGATGCCATTATTTCCAACCAGAATGGGAACTTGGTCTTCAACTTCTAATTGGAACCTTCTGAAGCCTTATCTCATTCTATAAGGTAAAAATCAATATTTTAAGTCACAATCCAAATAATTTCTCTCTACCTATTTATGGTTGTTTATTGCCTGTGTGATGGTCTCAGTGCTTAGGTTTTGGAGATGGTCCTTCTTCAAGTTCATTTCATCCAACTCTTCTGTTTTATTTTCTGATCTCTAGCCAAACAGTTTTCTTTTCAGTACTTGAAACACATCTATCTCTTATCTCTTCTAAGACCTTTTCCCTTCTAAGACCTTTTCCCTGGCTTTTCCCTCTACTTCAGAAAACTTTATCTCCAGATCTTATTATCCTAATCTCACAGATCTCTGATAAAATGTCTTCCACTAAGAAGAGGTCTTGCCACCTTATCTGAAGCAGCCCCCTACTGCCCTATCTACTTGTCCTATGTGGTGAACATTAGAGACTGGATGCACAACATATAGCCCACCTTTGGTCAATTTATACATTCCTTCTACAACCTTATACCTAAAAGGAAACTTCTCCTTGCATTGTTTTTTATTTATTTATTTATTTTTATTTTGTGTGTGTGCGTGTGTGTGTGTGTGTGTGTGTGTGTGTGTGTGTGTGTGTGTATGTTTCTCAGAGGGCATTTTATGTCTTTGTGGAGGACTAAAGGTGAGTACAGGCATCATCCTGTATTGTGTCTACCTTCTTTTCACTCTGCTCTGGGATTTTGCAGGCTTTGCCTCCAGCATTGGACATATAGGCCACCACCATTTTTACCTGGTGTTTATTTTATTTTATTTTATTTTATTTTATTTTATTTTATTTTATTTTATTTTATTTTATTTTATTTTATTTTATTTTATTTTATTTTATTTTATTTTATTTTATGGTTTTACAAGCATACTAAGTACTTATCCTTGCTTCCCTGCACCCCTTTCCCACCCATCCCTTCCCTTTCCTTCATCAATCCATCCAATTCTTCCTACCCTCCTGCCTATCCACGTCTATGGACCCCAGGGTTCCCTCTGGTTTGTCTATTTTTTTTAATTTTTTTCTACTTTTACAGGCATATTGAGTACTTATCCCTGCTTCCCCCCATTGGGTGGTGTCTTTCCCTCCCATCCCTCCATCAATCTTGCCCTCTTGCCTGGTCACTTCTGTGGACCTCAGGGTTCCCTCTGGCTTATCTACTTTTGTGGAGGTTCAGGCCTCTGTAGCAAGTGAATTTTCCTCTCTTGGGGCCACCCCACTGATAGGGGCATTTCCCTTCACTCATCCAACTTTATTCCTCAAGGTTTCCATATACGTTCTTATCTCTCTTGAGTTCCTCCATAGTCTATGGGGGCATGTTGGTATTTCAGTCATTATGCAGGTCTGGGAAGGACAAGTCACACTGTAGTGAGTTCCTAGATGCAGCAGTTCTGCCTTCAGTAGAAGTTTTGTCCAAAGATGAAACTTCCCATCTTTAGGTTCTTACAATCTCATTGCTTTCTCTTCTGTTAAGTTCCTAAAGCCTTAGGATGGAGAGATTGGGTTGGTCTGATTTTGGGTGATCCTTGCTGAGTCACTGGTACTCTACATTACAGCTGACAATTGCTGTCTACTTCACTGTTTTTCTATTGCCCTAGACTGCATCCTGTCAAGGTATTGAGATTCTCTACTTCTGTTGTAGAAGAAGACTTCTATTTGCCTGATGTTTTTATAAGGGACCCGGGTTTCAAATTCAGGTCCTTCTGTTTGAGAGTCAGTCTTTTTTTTTTTTTTTTTTTTTTTGCATGTTATGTACTTGTTAAAATTTTTTCTTCTTTTATAAGCATATTGAGCACTCATCACTGCATCTCTCCATCCCCACTCTCTTCCATCCTCTCTGTTCCTTTCATCAATCCCTCCCACTGCTTCCTACCCTCCTGCCTGTATGTTTCTATGGGTCTCAGGGTTCCTTCTGGCTTGTCTACTCTTGTGGAGGTTCAGGCCTCTGTGGCATACCAAGTTAGAGAGGCAGGGTCTTAACCCCTGAGCCATCTCTCCATCTCCCTTCCATTGTTCTAAAAATAAGCATGCTTGATCCATTTCATGTACATATTGAAGAGGACATTAAAACGAATTGTACAAGGTTTATTCTTTCACTCAACAGATATGTTTTTGTATACTTTTTGTCTTAACCTGTGCTGTTACAATGAAACACTATAGGCACATAAAATAAAAACATAACAGAAAGACATGAACATGTAAAAGGGGTTTTTAGTTGTTTCAATAATCCTGTAAGAGATAATGAGTGTGGGAAGATTGCTCAATCATTAGACCATCTAACACACATGGAATAAGACCAGAAATCGGCTTATCAGAGACTATGTGATGTATGTTAACCTGTCTGTAACTCTAGCCTTCAAAAAGGTGGAGACTAAGGTTCCCCAGAGTTAGCAGCTAACAAATCAATCCATAGCAATGAGCTGTGGGTTTGACTTAGAGACCCTGCCTCAAGGGAAAAGGTGGAAGAGTGATTGAGTATCCTGGTATCAGTGTTGGGCCTCCATGATTCAGCTTCCTCCAACTTATTCACAGCCCAGGGACTAGTCCCACCCACCATGGGCTGCCCCACCCGTCAATTAGACAACCTCCTTCAGGTTTACTCAGATCTTAACTCAACTACTAATCTTTTACAAATGTGCCCAGAACTCCAGCTTTCAACTGTAAGGTTGACAATTGTATTTCACTAACACACATTCGCTCAGACTTTTATACATACATGTGCCCACATACATGTGAACATGCATACAAATACACATGCACATTATACACACACACAAGAAAATGAAAAAGGAGAGAATAACTAGAGGCATTAGAACAATGAATGAGCTATGAGATTTTGAACCTATTTTGAAGATTTAATTGCTAAAATATTTCAATAACACACTCGTGAACTATAAACAAAAGAGAGAAATGATAAATGATAGTCTTTTTTTCCTGAGACTAAAAAGTGGAGTTGCTATTAACTTAGTTAGGCAGGTAACTGAATAAACTGAGAGGTTTTTTGGTGGGGGAGGTAACAAAGTATGATTATAAAGAGTTTCAATTGGGAATATTTAAGTTTAAGAAAAGTATAGGTATTTAGAGTAGGCATTGTGATTCCATTTGGAATT
Organism: Typhlomys cinereus; assembly: GCA_023101885.1. Taxonomy (NCBI): domain Eukaryota; kingdom Metazoa; phylum Chordata; class Mammalia; order Rodentia; family Platacanthomyidae; genus Typhlomys; species Typhlomys cinereus. Next base: position 4,049,922 of record JALPQD010000079.1, read on the forward strand.
TATCGAAGTGATAACTAGGAGAGAAAAATTGAAGACAGTGAGCATAGCTAATCATTCAGGAGTTTTGTTACAAGTGGAATGTTAGAAATCATTATCTAGAGGGAAAAAGTCAGAATAGAGTGGTTTATTTTAAAATTTCATTATGGGAGGAAACAGTAGCACATTTCTATATTCATGAGAGTGATTAATGATAGAAGGAAAACTTGGGAGGGAGAGAGAGTTTTGGAGCACAGCCCTTGGATAAATGAGACCTGATGGAGTAAATGGCACAGAGCATATACAGTAGCATCAGGAAAAGAGGGGGTTTCTAAGAGCAAAGAGAAGTAGGTGAGAGTTCATAAGAGTTTCCTTTTGTTCTTCAGCTGAAACTGAAAGAAGCAGTCCTGGAAGTATGAGGAAAGAAGCAAACATGTATTAGGACTATCCAGAGGAAAAAAGCAAAACATATAAGTCATATCCATATATATAATATTCTATCTTCACCATTCTCTTTACCTATCATTATTTTTCTGGAAGATATTACATGAATTATATCAGAAAATCATAGAAGTTTACAAGTCCCATGGTCTGTCATCTACAAGCTAGAGACCCAGAAAAGCCAGTGATGATATTCAACCAGAGTCCAAAGGAAGAAGAACACAAAATCCCCCCCCCCTCAAGTAAAAAAGAGGATCAGACAGATGGCTCCATGAGTAAAGATTGCAAGTTTGATGATCAAACATGAGTTTGATCCCAGACACTCAGGTAAATTTGAAGGAGAAAACGAATTATGCGAGGTTGTCTTCTGACCTCAATGCATGTGTTGTGTCATAATACACTCCACCACATATATCATACACACACTTCTCTTTCACATACTATAACAAATAAGTAAAAATTAGAAAGGAAGTAAAATAATGCATTTGACCTACCCTGCCACTTTTATTCAATTCAGAGCCTCTATGTAATGGATTATGCTCATCTACACTATTCATGAAAATGAATCTTCTTGTTCTACTGATTCAAATAGTTATCTCATCAGAAACTTCCTCACAGACATACCCAGAAAAATATTTTTCCAAACATATCCAGAAAAATGTTTTATCAGATCTCTGAGGATCCCTTTGCCCTATCAGGTAGATAAATAAAGTTAAATATCACATAGATAGAAGCCAGTTTTCCAGAAGAGTGGGAAAATGGAGAAGAATGGAGGAAGAAAGTACAACTGTAAGGAAGCAGGATTTAGAATTCACCTAAGTCATTGACCATTAATTAATTCTAGGGGAGGGTGGTCCTTCTGGCTGTCTGGTGTCTTCCTGGAACATTTAGCAAATGGGTAGGTCATGAGTAAGAGATGGATGTAATGAGACAGAGGAGTAGCCAATTAAAGAAATTCTGGTAAAGTGTTCCTTTGTTTTGAGTAGGAGTAGGAACTAAAGCTTTTATAAAAAAACAATTAAAACCACAAGTATAAAACTTTGTCTACTTTATATTTAACATGGGAGATTCAGCAGCAAGTGATGACTTTCAAAAAATTCACCAGTGTAACAGTGGCATGAGTACTAAGGAGATAACCAACAGCTTTCTAATTGGACCCACTTGTCAGAATGGTACCCATCCTTGTTACTATAAACTAGAACAAGAACCTAAAAAAGGGAAGGAAATAGATAAATAGGGAAGACATTCAATAAACCCATAGGTAGCAGTACATCAAACTGCTCTGTAGGCATCTGTTATTATATCCACAGAATAGGAACTCACAGTGGAAACCTTTGGGTATAAAGCTGGATGAGTGAAGGGAAATGCACACATCAATGGGGTGGCCTGAAGAGAGGTAACTTGTTACACTATGGGAGCCTGAACCCCCACAGGACTAGACAAGCCAGAGTGAATCCTGAAGTACACTGAGGCATGCAGGTGGAAGTATGGGAGGGAGTGGTAGGGAATAGTAAAGGAAAAGGAAGGAATTGGAGGGAGGAAAGAGAGAGGGAAGCTGGTATGAATACTTAATGTGCTTGTAAAAGTAGAAAAAACTAATAAAAACTCTGAGATTTGGGAATATGGTTCAACACTTAAAGTGTTTGCCATGTATGCAAGAGACTGCAGTTGGGAGAGCAAGTTGGCCAGAGAGGCTAACTCTATCAGTTCTGGGTGTGATTAGGGATGCTGCCTTAAAAAGAATCAGGTGTAAGAGTGATAGAAGACAACTCCTGGTGTCAATCCAGGGCTTCCACATTCACTTGAACATGCACATGTGTTCACACACATGCAGACACAGGTATGCATATGCATCTCCCATATATAGGAAACTGGAAAAAACAGATCACAAGTCCAGCAAAGCAACACATTGTTTCTATTAATTGCCTGGCAGTTATGGATTCCCCCCCAGGTTTTTTTTCTAAATTATTTGATAATCCCTTATATTGACTAAGATTTTATACTTCTTTCCAGAAACTAACATATCAGTTTTTCATCTAACACAGTTGATTAAAATTTTACTTTCATTCACTGATAATTTAGAAACATTACTTTTAGTACCCCATCTTACTGTTGGAAATAATAGATAGTTTTTTAGGACTAAGGAAAACTTAGGGACTAAAGCTTGATGAGTTAAGAGAAATTCCCCTATAAGTGGGGTGGCCCAAAGAGAGGCAACTTGGCATGCCACAGAGGCCCAAATCCCCACAAGAGTAGACAAGCCAGAGAGAATCATAGGATCCATAGAATCAGATAGTCAGGAGGGCAGGAGGGAGTGGGATGGATTGATGAAGGGAATAGAGGGAAATAGGAGGGAGGGGGATAGAAGGAAGCAGAGATAAGTACTCAATATGCTTGTAAAACTAAAAAATAAAATAATTTAAAAAATTAGGACTAAATCTGTCCTAAAAATTTGGGGAAAGGCCTTAACAATTTTATTTGTGATAAAACAAAGACCTCTCAAATTTTCTTGTGTACAAATAACTGTCTGAAAGAGACTATGGCCTTAAGTGAATGTAGTTAACATACCTTTCTTATGTTTTCCATTAAAAAGAAATCCTGGGACTGAAGAGATGACTCAGGGGTTAAGACTGCCTGGAAAGTAGAAAGTCCTGATTTAGGATCCCAGGTCCTACATAAAAACGCCAGGTTGAAGCAGAGGTAGCCTGCACTTCCAGCCCTGGTAGGCAGAGCCTGGGAAATCCTAGAACCAAGCAAAAAGTAGGTAAAAGCAATTCAGGATGATTCCCAAAGTCACCTTTGGTCCTCCACAGGGACACACAGAGCCCTCTGACACACACACACACACACACACACACACACACACACACACACACACACCCCACAGACTCCTGTACCATGTAAACAAGTTGTTAGGTATTTTTTGAAGCTTCTGAAGGATTATATGCAACCGAGCAACTTTGAAACATAAAGTCATATCATTAGCTTAAAATGAAATTCCTGGGTGTTATGGTTGCATCTTGGTGTCAACTTGACATTTGCAGACCATTTGGAGTGCAGGTGTGGAGAGTTAATTGTTGGAACGGCCCCTGGACAAGTCTGCAGGTACTTGATTGATTGTTGTGGAAAACCCAGCCCACAGTGGGTGGTACTTTCCAGTGGTAGACCAGGTAATAGGAAGTGTAAGGATGAGAGACTTGCTCTTACCTTGTCTTGTGTCTACTTGCTGTGGAGTCCACTCTGCAAGCATCGTGCACTTTTAAAGCATCGTGGCCTTTTTTGTTGCTGCTGTTACTCCTACTGCCTCTGTCCTTGGCTGACTCCGAGCTTCACCTTTTCCATCACATTGTTGCTATTCCTGCTGCCTTTGGAACCTGGCCTCTAGACCTTGATGCTGTTCGCTGCTTTTCACCGACATTAGAACCAAGCATCTTCGACCCTCCAGAGAGGTAAAGCCTTGAGACTTTCTTGGGATCTTTTGGCTTGTGGAACATTCCTGTCAAGAGTGAGGTGACTGTGGGTGGCTACTTTGAAGGGTACTAATTTTTATTGTGAATTATTTTAATGAACATTTATATATTACATTTTATAGATTCTGTTCCTTCAGAGAACACTGACTAATACACTGGGTCTTCGTGACAGACCTAGGTTAGATTTTCTCTCCTGTTCCTTTGCACTTTGTTGTATCTTCCAATGATGTCTAAAATGGCAGAAGCATCTTGCTACCAGTCTAAAGATAAAACTAATATTGAAGATCCTATTAAAAATAGAGACTGCTTGGATACTTGTTAGTGGGATGTTTTACTTCTGAACTTCCTATTGCACAAGATCAAAAGTCACCTTATCCTTGAAATCTTTTTGGTTGTGAGATTTTAATACATATGAGAAAAAAATCTAAGTTCTTTTGTTCATTCTCTTGTCCTCTAAGTATTTGTTATTCTTTGAAATCATATTTGGTTTTAGCTGTTCATTTGCTTTCTTCTGAATTTAAATTTTATATTACTTAATCTTGTTTGATATAGTATCTGCAAAATGAAAATAGCTCATAGTAAAAGTTCAGTAACTATTTTGTTATTAATTTTTTTGTTATTAATGGAGTACATATACTACTAACTATGCATCCTCCTAGGATGGAGTGAATCATACTGAATGCATTTTCTTGTTATTTTGTGATCATCACCAGGTACTTCTATGTCCTGGTAATTTAGAATGTCTCAGGGCCCCTGACCCATTGATTCTTTCCATCAGACAAATGCCAGGATGGCCAGGACTTAATGCACAACGCTAAAGGTTGGATTAAATTTTCTCCATATGGTTTTAAGTTAGGGGACATTTAAGAGTTAAAGGAGGTAAACCTATGGGTTGGAGAAAGAAATAAAACATTTCTTTGGTGAGTAACTTTGGCACCTCAGCATGCTTTGTTCTTCACATCCCATCTGTTGCCGTGTTCTGACATTTCCCTGAACAGAACATCATGTGTGCTTGCCCTCTTCTCCTTATTCTTTGAGTAGGCGCCTTCCTAAAGTGATCCAAGAAATGTAGTTCAACAATCACTCACCCTGACCAGCTTTATTCTTCAGGGATTTCTACCAAAGGATCCTGCTAGGCATGTGAAGTGCTGAAGCTGAAAGCCACATTGGTGCTTCCTAGCTTTGTGGAAAATATTAATGGCTTCTTTAGAGATGACAATTGATGCTGAGGGCTTCAGAGCTAGTGACAATAGCCAATTCCTGTTAGAGGCACAAGAACACTGTAAATAGAAGAGAATTGCCTAGGTATGATTTCATTCATTCATTCTTTATTCCTTTATTTCTTTATTTGATTATTGGATGTTCATCATATATTAGTCATTATCAAAGCTAACAATATAAAATAAAACATGGTCCTTATATTCAGGATACTCACATTTTCACAGAGAAGACAGACACTTAAATGCGCATGACAGAGTGCCTTAGTTACTTTTGCTGCTGTTATGATCAAACATTCTGATAAAAACAACTTAAGGCAGACAATGTTTATTTTGGGCCACCCTTGACAGTATTTTCCATCTTAGCAGGCAAGTTAAAGCAGCAGGATCTTGAAGTATCTGGTCACATCACACCTACAGGAATTAAAAGAGATGAATGTGTATTGCCACTCAGTTCCCCTTTTCCTTTTCATTCAGTCTAGGATCCTAGCTCAAGGAATGTTACCACCCACAGTAAGCAAGTCTTCAGGTGTCAATTAACCTGATCAAGATAATCCCCTAGAAGCTCCCCCTCAAGTTGATTCTAGCTCACATCAAATTGATAGTTGAGATTCCCATCACATGGGGGTATATTTTTGTTCTCATGAGAGTATTTAGAAAGACCATTTCACTCACTTAAAGTGACTTAGAGGAGATGTCCAAGAGAGGTGACTCTTACAGTAAAAACTAGTGAAGATGACTATGAAGTAGCACTGGAGAAGGGTATTCTGGAAAGGATGAATGACATATATAAAAAATGAGGAAAGCACATTCGAGGATCTAAGAAAATCAGTGTGGATGAATCAAAAGCTAGGAGAGTAGGCTGGACAGGAGATAAAATGTGAAATTCAATGGAAATAGAAGAATATGGAGGACTTTCAAGATTTTAAAGGTATTATATTTTTTTACAACACTAACACAGCCAACTGAAAATTTGAGTAGTCATTTTATAAGAAGACTTATGAATAGCTTATAAATATTGAAAATATGCTTAATATAAATTGTCATTGGTGATTTGTGCAATAAAACCACAATAATATATCACTACGCTACCAGTTGAAAAGTTAAAACTAAAAAGTATAAAAGTATCAAGCATAGACAAGGACATGGAAGAATCAGCTTGCATAACACTGATAGGATTATAAATTATTATTAAAAGTCTGGAAATTTGGCAACATTTGGCAAAAATAATCAAATATGTGTGTATGTATGTATGTATATATCCTATGACTAAAAATAAATCTCTGATGTTTCACTTGTGGCATGAATGAATTCTGAATTGTGTCTAAATACTTTAGAGGTTGTACTTGGAGTGATATCTAGACTTGATATTTAATAGTGGCACTATTCAATACATAAGTTTACATCAAGGTCATAAAATAAAAATATGGAACCTTAAAACTTAGAATTATGAGTGATCTTTACTGTCAGAAACCCCTGTGCAAAGAAAATTTTAAATCATGGATAATATTGATAAAAATAATTAGACTAGTAGATGAAGGGTTCTAAGTCTTAATGTAGAAATTTGAGAAGTGGTTGGAGATTTAGTGAGACACCATGGAGAAGTGAAATGATTTTGCTCCTTGAAATAAATAGATTATTCTTGTAGCAGTGTGAAAGAGGAAAAGGAGCATGTATGCACTGGTGGTAGCTAGGTTGCTGTCATTCTGGCTTGGAGTCAGAGCGACCTGGGCAGAGTTATGGCACTGGGTATAGAGAGGAGAAATATGAAACCAAGAAAGTATAAGGAAAGAATCAACAGAAATTGCTGGCTGATAATATCAAGGAGGAAGAAAAAAGAGAAGCCCAGATGTAGCTGAAATAATGAGTTAACAGACTTCTTCAGATGAGCACTTGAACCTATTTCATAGTTATTGAGCACTTTAATGAGGTAACACATGTAAAGTGGTTAGCACAATGCCTTGCACATGCTAAGTATTCAATTAAGTTAGCTGCTATTATTCTACCCACAGCTGCTCACTGCTGGAGAAATTCATACAACCAGGCATGTTGGCTCTACTTTAAATTCATGGTTACGAACCTCAAGTGTGCTCTCCACAATTTTTTTTAAAATCTTTACTCGCTGTCCCCTCCCACCCCCTGTTTTAGATCTTTTCCACCGTCTTTAGGAACCTAGCCAAATTTCATGCTTTCACTCTCGTTACACGATCAGGACTCGCATTACAGACACAATTAATGTAATCAGAAAGAAAAAAAAAACCAACTCCAGTTTACCAAAAGAGTCCATATGTCCGAGAGCTCTTGCTGCAGTGCTTGTCACCTGCTGTTGCCATTTAGAAGTACCCTATCAAAGTGTAGTACCCTAGAGAGTACCACTTCCTCTTGTGGACCTGTTGGAAATCTGGTGTCATTCCTGTCCTTGTCTCTTTAGCTTCTTTATCTCTGGAGAAGAGAAGGCTGAAGTGCAGGCTTATAAGCCTGGATTTGTACACCAGCTCTGCCGCTTAACAGTTATGTGACACTGGACAGGCCTTTTAACCTCTCCACACCCCTATGGCCTCAAGTGTGAAGCAGGGACAATAAAAGCACCGTGTACCAGGGGTGCTATGAGGCTTCAATGAGATTACGCATGGCTGGTGCTTAGCCAATGCCCAGCATGTGTTTGCTAATCATATTATCTATTACTCCTCCAGTCTTTCAATTAGCATTTATATATTCTCAAGTGGCTTTTATTGAAAAAGAAAGCAAAGCCCTTGTGTATCCCATGTGCTTCTCCAAATATCACCTCATTTATTTGCCACAACATATCAAATGAACAACTAGGCTGTATTCCTTATATTCAGTTCCTCCCCCTCATTATTAGTGCTTCAAATTCTTCCAGTCTTGTCAAAGTCACCAATTCTTGGGATGTTATAGGATCCAATGAGCTCTCTTTTATCCTCATATTATTATTCATTCCACTGAATTTTTATAGCTTCAGGCATGCCTCTTGCATCAACCCTTCACTGCTATGAATTCCAGAACTCCTTACAATCTTGGATTTGCTTTCCATTCTAGAAGATGTTCCATGTCTGTGGCCCAATCTTTCTCTCCTTGAACTTTGGCTAATCACTGCTATTTTGGCTCTGTCCTGAATCATTCCATTGAGTTCAGTTTCTTTGTCTGGTGGCTGAATGTTGTGCTGAGCATAAGCTAGTCTTGAGATTTCAGACACAGGAAGCACAATAGTGGTTTCATTCTCAGTCAAGCTCCCAAGGTCATCATGTCATCATGCATCATATGGAGACACAGCTCTAATATATACTGCATCAGAGAATATGAAGTAAAGTTTTGCTTCCCTTTACTTGCCTCTAAACACAGTGACACATAGTACTTTGTTCAGAGTAACTGAACAGGAGTCTGAAAAGTCATACTGTGTCCTTTCTCCAACCTGCACATCCTCAGTAGAATCCACCACTGTATCCAAGACTGTTCATGTGAAAACCTGAACATTATTGTGCAGGGTCCCGTGACCAGCACACTTACCTTGCAATCCTGATGGGTACCAGCCAGGGATCAACAAGAATTAAGTCAGGCTGGGTCAAGAGGGGATCTTGGAAAAGCCGAAAAACCAAGTCAAGTTTATTATGGAACTTAATCCCTTATATATCATGAAACAGGGGGTGAAGTCTACACAGAGTGATGACATCAATAGTGACAGACTGCAGGTGCAAAGTCCACAACAGGTGGGACCACCACCAACAATACAGCCCTGCCAATCCTTAGATATGTTAATCGGCCCTAATGGCCTCATACAGGGTGGAGAAAGGACAGGTCAGGAATATGGTGATACAATTATAATGATAAAGCTCTGTGTCCATCCTTTACAGTATGCTAATCAATGTCTAGATGGCTTCCAAAGAACAGGAAGGTATGTGTAAAAAACACCTTGAACTCTGTCGAGACAGGACAAGATTCATCCTTGCCCTTTGCGGGGTAGATCAACAGGAGTTGGCCTATGACTATACCGCATAGGCTGGCATCTATGCTGACATAGGCACAGAGCTATGCTGAAATAGGAGGCACACTGCAACTGACACCGCAAGGGATGCCCTTGGCATCTGTCTTTAAGAAATGGAGATCTCGGGCTTGAGCGTTCCATATATTATTGAAAGTTTTTTTTCTTCCTTTTCAAATGCCAAGTAAATCAAGTCACAATTTATTTCAAAGGGCAAAGTATTGCGAGGATGACACCATTTTTCATGAAAATCCTCACCACTTTTTCCTATATAAACTATTCTAGCATTCCTCTGTACTTGAGGAAGAATGCAAACCTTTTTCTTGGACTCCCAGGGTTGAGTGATGAAACTACTCTGTTCCTCTTGAACTTTTCCTCCTGTCTCATACTGTTTTTTCCTGTTCCTGTTTCACTGACCTTCCAATTTTTAGAATATAGTACAGACTCCTCTTAAGATCTTGTTTTGTTCCTGAAGTACTTTTTCTCTGCTTTGTTGCCCTATCATTTCAATGAAATTTTGACCTAGTGGTGATAATGGACAGCAAATGTCAGTTTCTTCATTGATAGTAAATAGCTTTCATGAGAAATAAGTGGAGTTAATCATGTGAAACCCTTCAAATAATACCTTTTCGTGGGGAAAGTACCCTATATACAGGTCATGTTAGTGTCTATACTTTCACCTTCAACATACTGTCCTTAGGAAATCCTCTCTTAAGGTTAGATGATCTGGACTTGTGTAGGTCTCATTAATAAATATGCCTGTCTCCACCATATATATCTTTTCACCTCTGAGATCAGGACTGCAATTTCATATTGAAAGAATTAATGTAGAAAAAAATTTCCAATTTCCTAGGCAAGCAAGAATGTGATGAGCCAGTCTCAGAATCACATTACCTCACTCCAACTCAAGGATTCCCAAAAAGGCAAAGGACGTGTGTGTCCAGGCCAGATACCGGGACTTCTCCCCACCCCGGGAATTCCAAGGAAACACACTCATCCCCAGGTTTCCAGGTAAAACCACGAGTACGTGCTGCTATGCTCGTCGCCACCGAACCCCGCCCCATTCCCTTCACGCCTAAACTTGCACCAATGAGTTTAAAAGTTAAGTTATAAGCCAATTATTAGGTGACACCTCATTCCTCAACACTCCTTACAAAAACTGTATAAAAAGTCTGTGCCCGTGTGCTCAGGGTCGCCTCCTTCATTCCCGTATGGAGCGGCCCCAGCGTGCTGGAATAAAATCCTCTTGCAGTTTGCATCGATCTTGTTGTCAGCGTGGTCTCCTGAGTCGGGTCATCTTCTGAGTGGGAGTTTTGTCCCAACAATATAATCCTGAAGTTAAGAATCCATCATTCTCTGGTGACTTCCTCTGGCAGTGAAGCACAGCATTTCAGCATATGTAACTAAACAAAGTATGTATGCCACACAATGTTAACAACATCATTAGCAGAAACACACACAAGCCTTAGATCTATGAACGGAATTTCAGAATTCATCACTTAAGAAGTTAAAACATGTAAAAAAAAGTAGCATTTGGTTGAATACTCTATCACACAGGTATTACTATTCTGCGCCATTAAATGGTTTTAATATACGTCAAAAAGTGTCTATGCAGAATGCATTACTTAATGCTGTTGTGCACAGCTATCACTCTAGAAAGTTATTTATGCATATAGTTGTGTAAAACAATTTCAGCAAATGCCATTAAGAAAGAAGCACATGTAAATACATTGTCAAGCATGGTACTCACAGGCAACTACTATTGTGGACAGAATATAGTTTGGGATACCTATTTGAGGAAACAACTGTGGGTCTATGTCTGAGGCTACTGATGCTTGGCCATTCTTGCACTTTCTTGGTGTTCCTATATTTATATTACTTCATAGCCTGCAATTTGTGAATCCTTGCCTTCATACTCAAAGGGAAAAACACACATGTTCTCATAGCAAATTAACCTATGGATTCATTCCAGTGCTGGAAAATGCTATATTTTCCTAAGGCTTCATTAGCACTGCATAGTCCTTCATATTTACAGAGGAGCCCCCTCTGTGTGACTGTTCACACAGCTTTAGAGAAGGTATAACCCTGCCTAAAGGAACTGGGTAGTCCCTTAGAAGAATATACTCCTTTCCCTTGGCACGTGGAGTAAAGTCTTTAGAATACCTCCAGTTAGGTTTTAGCACTCCAATTCCAGTTATGTCCTTCTCATTACTGAAGAAAAAATCATATACAGGCCTCTTTTGAGATGATCTGATGGAGAATTATTAGGAAGATGTACAAGTCTCCATGAAGACAAATGTGCAGCCTCCAAAGACAAATTCTCCAAAATGCTTATCCTTATTAAGGAAAATAATTTTTCTTCCCCCACTGCTTGCTTTTTCTGCTTCTTTTTATTATCATTTATATCTTATCCTTATTCATGTTACTAAGCAATTAATATTATTAATAAATGCCACATCACATTCTGACATTACATTATTTTTTATGGCCAGCACAAGACTAATTTTTTAAAAGATGTCTTTTAGTCCCTGACCTCATTATATTTTAGTATGTCTCCTTGAACTTCTGATTTTTCTTCTGATTGTTTGTCCCTATTACTATACCCTCTTTGTCACTTTGAAATATTTATAATATTCCATTTATTATCATTGCTGTTAAACCTCATAATCGATTTATCCATTTGCCTATTGACTTATACTAGATGTTTGCTTAATTAGTTAATTGCTTTCAGAAGGAGAAGCTACTGATTAGTGTATAAAACATATTGTTAGTATTTTAGTCTATTTGGATTAGTATAAAACATCATTAAAATGTGGCATTTTTACATGTTTCAACTGAGATTGGATTTTGCTATATAGCCCAGGTTGACTTTGAACTCACTATTTTCTTGCCTTGACTTACAGAATGATGGGGTTACAGGTGTCTGACACCATATTCAGATTTACAAGGTGACTTTTAAAAGATATAAAATTATTGTTCAGAGTTCTTAGTCTGTGAAGTCCAAAACCAAAGTGGCAGATAGGTGACCTTCTAGGTGAGTCCTCACAAGGGAAAATGTTACATTGCTCTTAGGGCCTTTATCAAATATATTTTTTCTAGTTTTACTTGCATTTTGAGTACTTATTCCTGCCTCCCTCATTCTTGCTTTATGCCTTCCCTCCCTTTTCTCCCTCCCTCCCTCCCTTCCCTTCATTAATCAATCTATCCCACTCCCTCCCACCCTTCTGCCTGTCCTATGGGCCTCAGGGCTCCCTCTGGATTATGGGAGTTCAGGCCTCTATGGCATACCAAGTGGCCCCTTTTCAGGCCACCCCACTGATAGAGGCACTCTTCTTGGGCATTTTTTTTATACAAAGACACTAGTTACATTTATGAGGGCTCCTCCATCATGGCCTGTTCACTTTCTGCAAGTGTCCACCTCCTGATACCATTTCCTTGAAAGTTGCAATGTTGATGTATGATATGAAATCTGGGAGAACACATTTTGACCATAGCTAACAGGCTTTTTTTTTTTTTTAGAAAAGAACGAAAAGGACTATCATTACATTTTGAATCCTTATTAAGCAGCCATCCATATTCCAGTTTAATTTCAGTACTAATACTTGGTCTAGTCTCACTATATTGGCCTTTCACCAGATCTTTTTGCATGACCTCAAATGTAGTCATCTCATGCCTTTTCCACTGACAGGGGAGTTAGCTGTTCTTGCTAAAGGTCATCATCATTGCAGGCTCCTGTAGTTTATTGCTACTAACCTGGGATAATTCCCTTTAACGGGTTCAATTTTCATAAAGTATTTTCTGCTCTTTGGAGCAGCCATAATTTAGTGCCCTCAATTAATTGAGGGAGCTAAAATTTCATACATAGTTAACTATGCCTTCAATCAGTATTTGGTACCTACAGAATAAGTCCCCAATGGACATTTGCCCCTGCAAGTCATGCTACACCAAGAAATTGGTTTCTTAAGTCAGACAGTTTCTCCTTCAAATGTTCAAGTGCAGTAATGATAACGGTTAGCTGAGTGGAGAGTGTTTCCAAGAAAAAAAGTGTTCAATGTCTCTCTGGGGTATCTGACAGAAGTGGAAGCAACTTTAACTTCCTCTAGGTAGAAGAGCCAATGCTTATATTATCCAATCTCCTACCTGTGCTAAATGAATGAGGGTCCCCACTAAGCTATATATTTTTTAAATGACTTGTTACTGTTAGGTAGAAGCAGTTACTCAACCAGTTGCTGACAGGGCTTCATCAACTGTGCACTATTCAGATATGACAGCTTACCCTAAATACCTTCCAAGTCCCTAGAAAGAAATATTTTTAAAAGGTCTACACATAATTCTGAGATAGCAAAGGGGGTATAGTCATGGTGAAAAAGTCAAGAGGCCTAAGCTCTTAGCTAGCCTATGTGAGAAACTTCTTGTGTGAGCTTGGGCATGTCTTTGTCTTAAAGTCTATGTTCTCTATACCACAACTCTGATTGTTACCTTCTAATGCTACCTACTGCAAATAAAATTGAAAGTAGGTGTTCATACATAATAAATGTTCATATTACCACTATTTGTAGAATGGTCCAAAAATGGAAACAACCCAAATTTTCATGAACTAGCAAATGAATCAGCAAAATGCAATACATCTACACAGTAGATGTCATAGTTAAGCACAGGTGTCAACTTGACACACAGGGTATTAACTAAGCTGGGCTGAGACCACCTCTGGAAAGGTCAACTGAGACTACTTGAAAGGATAGTACAGCCCTAGATCCTATCAGAACTCCAAAGCTCTCAAAGGATTCTCCCAATACTACATCACATAAAAAGGAGCCACCAAGGAGAACGGATGCCTTCTTGCAGCTGTGCTAGGAATCGTTCTTCCTTCCGGCCACCCGGTTCCTTCGACCTTCCGCTAGACTAAGACTCTAGTTATCCAGCCTTCAGCCATCGCCTACTTGACTACCGAACTGAGCAGCTAGCTGTTGGCAGCCATCGTTGGAACTACCTCTGCTACTGATAGCCTTCACTGGACTACCTCGGCCATATCTGTGAGCCAACTCAATAAATTTCCTATATATATTATATATATATATATATTCGTTCTGTGAATTCTGTGACTCTAGAGAACCCTAACTAATACAGTAGAATATTGAATATCTATAAATGTAATACTGATCTATGCTACAACATATTTAACCACATTATGCTTGTATTTTGTAGGTTGGAGAAAAGAAGCTGCAGAGCGAAGTCAGGCATGAAATGCACATTCTGCATGATCCTATTTGAATTAAATGTCTAGAATAGACAAATCTTTAGACAGAAGGGAGATCTATTATTGTTTCAGGGGACAATGAATATAGAATGATTCCTTAATAAGCAAGAGGGTTTCCTTTTCTGTTTGATGAAAATGCTTTAGAGTTGATTAGTGCAGAGGAACATATAACCATTAAATTATATGTTTTAAGATTAGGCAGTCACAAGAGTTGTTCACTTAAATTATGAATTACTATGCTTTTCCTTAAAGCTTTAGCAATCAGAAAGTCAGGAGAGGGGCCAGATCATCTATATTTTTTTCAAAAGTAAAAAATGTAGGGATAAATCTCTTAAGGTACTGCTAAATGGCATTTGGCTAGAGCGTTGCTATGTCTCTATTACTTGAATTTTTTGCTGCTCCAATTATTCATTGGTCCATATACAATATATTGTGCATTGAATATATACAAAATGCTTCTGCAGTCAGGTAAATTTGTTTGATATAGATAGTTTTTGCCTTAGTAAAGCAATGTCTAGTGTTGTGGAAACAAGAGAAACCTCTAAATGTATTTAAATTTTAATTCATATTCTAGTAAACAACCAAACAAAACTTCTATAGAGAGTCCAGCACATTTGCTTAATAAAATGTTTTTTAGGTAGAAAAAGAGACTCAGGATGATCAAAGTGTAGTTTCCAACCAAATTTTTCACCTTGGATCTAGTCCTATAAGGTCTTTTACTATCTTTCACAATCCTTTTGCTTAAATTAATAACCAAGAGATTTGATGGTCTTTTGGGAAGACTCCATGCTAAGACATCACTTCTGAGGCAACTCTAGTCCATGGCAATGCAGAAGGCTGAATACATTTGAGGTTGGGGGAAAACCTTCTTAACTTAAATGAACGTGAGGAGGGGACCTCGCAGTCTTCAGGCAAGCCCCTGTTGTGGCACTTAGAAAGAACGCTTGCTCCCAAACTATCAACTCACGTCCATTATCACAAAGCCTTGAAAATTCCAAGGGTGGCCTTGAAAAAGAACTGAAACCACTATGCTGTGATGAAATTTAAATTCTAAAAAGGAAACCATGCTAATTAATAATTGCTTATTTTGGTAGTGAATGCTGCTACTCTGCTCTGAAATGCTGCTGGTGCTTTTAAATGCATAGGGGGTGGGGGGGTAAGGGATGTTATATTCTCAATCCTGCCCTTTGTAGGGTTATTGTCATTGTTATTATTATTGTTGTTATTAAATTGGAGAAAAGAAGCTGCAGAGTAAACATTCTCCCACATATGATTTATGAATCCTGGTGGAGTTTTCTGTTGCCCATCTTCTGTGCACTAGAGTGTTCCGGTGGCCTTCAGAAGAGTCTCTTTATTCCAAGAGGATCAGGAAAAAATGATGTAATCAAATCATTTGCTTTTCTGTAAAACATTTCTCTTTCACACAGAGGACCATCCCCTTTCCACAGTAGAATGTTTGAGCTTCATAAAGCTCTTTTGGTTCAAATATTGCCAGCCTTCAAGTCTAAGCAGAGTTTTTGGGCAAGGAAACACCTGGACCCATAAGGTTCAGGTCCAAAAACATGAGATCCCTGTCCCCTGCTGATTGGCTTGCCTTAGTAGGGCCGATGCTTCTTGTATGTCTTTTCGCTCGTCTATTGGTTTTTTCAGCCTGCTCTTCCCTCAATGCTACCCTTCGATTGACATTGGCCTCCATGGTTCTAAAAAAAACCTGAATGGAGGATAGCCTGTCCTGTCTGAGAGGTAACCGTTAAGGGGAGACAACCTAATGGGCCTCTCAACATACCAGTCTTAAACGTGCTGCAAACGCGGATAAATAAGACAGATGTGGTTGTGTTTAACTTGGTTGTTTCGGCGCTGGGGGGTGGGTTGGGTTGGGGTGGGGGGGGGGGTGGCGGGGGCGGGTGCCCCCCGGCCCTCTTTTTACGATTCAATTCCCACAACACAAAATCCCATTTTTTTTTTTTTTTTTGTATTTTTTTTTTTTTCTCCTTCTTTCCTCCCGTTTTTTTCTTTTTTTTTCTTTTGATTTTCCGTAAAGGTCTGAGGACCTGAATTTGAATGGCCGGAGTATGTTGAAAGGCATTCCCATTGGAGGACAAGTGAACACCGGGCTCTTTTTCCACTGTGAGTTCACACAAAACATGGCACTTTTTATGCCAAGCTGGACTTTGACCCAGTTCACACATTGTGGGATCAAAACAGAAAGAAAACACTATAAGAGAATCTGTTTAGTCCTTTAGGGTATTTGTTTGTGGTGCCGCTTTACGGAAAGGGGAAGGTAAAAATCATGGCAGATAGATTTGTTTCCACAGGACAAATACTCGATTAGACTTTTCATTTTTTTCCCCTGTCCTTTTGGCCTTATTGAGATTCATGATTTACAGGAAGCATATTAGACACTTCAAACTAGGTACAGTTTGTGGAAGATTGTGGAATGCTTGTTTAGTTAAGCAGCAGGGGAGAAATCTTGATTCACTAAACTTTCATGAAATAAGGATTCTTGTTTCTTGGAGGAAATACTTTTTGAAAGCAAGACCCTTGGTTGGTTGTGAACTAAATTTCATTTTCATGACAGATATGCCTTTGTCTAAAACTCAAGAAGAGAAAGACCAGGAGAGAATGGCATCTCTCTATTGAAAGATAATAAATTATTGGGTTAGGGGCAGGCGGAAAGTTGAGGAAGGGAATCTGGTAAAGGGAATTTCTTCCCCCCTTCTGTCTTGTTTGTGTGTTTACACTCTAAAAACTTGAGCAAATGTGAGGATGGGAGCAACACATTTTTTTTTCTGCAGTATCTTTATTGTGGTTTTTAGGTATGTTTTTAGGAAAAATGAATTATACATTTATAATTTTTTACCAGTTCCTCCTCCCCCCCTCCTCCTCCCCCCGGAACCCCCTCCCCTCCCCTCCTTCCCTCCCATACCCCTCCCCCCACTTCCCAGAGAGTCCTTTATTGTGTACACTACACTCTCCTCTTGGTCCTCCTTCTCGATGATAAAAGGACCGTGGCATTTCCTGAACCCTTTCTCTTGTTTCCCTTAACATAGGAACACTCTGTGGCTCCATCCTTGCCCTCCCGTGATCTGGTGTGCCTTCAACAGATGTAGACCTTTGAGGGCAACAGTGTGCGGACATGGCAGGGCATGCAAGTCCCATTATGATTGCTTTGCCCATACTATTGTGATAGAATCTTCAAATCATTGCTCCTCCCATCCTTTTGCTCTACAATCTACCGCCCCCCCCCCCTCTTCCGCAAATGTCCCTGAGCTCAGGATGGGGAGAGATTAGGCTGGCTAGTTCTAGGTGATGTATTAGAGTCTCTGGTTCTGGATTGTGGTTGTTGATTTTCTTTTGCAGTTTTGCTGCTCTGCCTGCCTTCACTCCATTGTGGGCACTGTATGTCACCCCCTGGTCAGAGACAAAAAGCTGTTAAACGAGTCTGTTATAAAGCACATTCAGGTAGATGTATAATAAAGGGGAAACCCACTGAGGGGGGGTCATCACCATTTGCAAAATGATTACTTTTATCTCCCTGCCTAGACATATGCCCTTCTGGGTGAGATCAGGAAGAACGACTTGAACTTAACCAGGTGTCATCAATTTCTAATGCGATTCCTTGTGGAGGTCAGTTTCTCTACCTGTATACTGCGTCCCTTTCCTTGTGTTGGTTGGCTCTAAAACCCATCTCCTGTTCAAATCCTTGCAATTACCTTTACATAGGTTACTGTGGGTCTCAATGTGGGTGGTGGGTTTGTACTAGGAGCCACCTATTAGAGGATACATACGGCTGCTTAATTTCTGAGTTGGGATTCACTTCACTAATATAAATTTTCTAATGACATCCTTTCCAGCAAATTCCAGTAATTCATCATTTTTGATGGCTGAGTAGTAATCCATTGTATAGACCTGACACTGTTTCCTTATAAATCGTCAACTGGTGGAAACTTTAGGTGATTTCAATATTGCTAATGAAACAGTGCTGGATAGAACATGAGGCTTGGTGATATCGAGGTAACCTATCCTCTGCTTGGGTATTTCCCAAAACGTGGATAGATAGGGTCTCTATGGACATTTCAGTCTTTAATTTTTAAGAATCTCCAGAAGGGCTTCGCCCGAGTGGCTGTATGAGCCTGCATTCCCACCAGCAATGTAGCAGGGTTCCCCTCTCTCCACATCCTCTCCAGCACTTGTTGTTGTTTGTATTGTGGATTTTTGCCATCCTGACCGGGGTGAGATGGTATCTCAGGGAAGTTTTGATTTGCATTTCCCTAATAGCTAAAGAAGTGGAGCATTTTTTAAGATATTTGTTAGACATTTTAATTTCATCTCTGGTAAAATTTCTTTTAAGTTCCAGGGCCCATTTTTTAATTGGGCCATTGGTTTCCTTGGTGTTTAATTTTCTAAGTTCTTTGTGCACTCTGGACAGTAGAGCTCTATCAGATATGTGGTTAGTGAAGATTTTCTCCCATTCTGTGGGTTGCCTTTGAGCTCCTGTGATAATCTCTTTATCTGAACAGAAGCTCTTTAATTTCACAAGATCCCAACTGCTGAGAGTTGGTAGCAGTGACTGTGCCATTGGATGTCTGTTTAGGAAATGTTGGCCTAGCCCAATCAGCTCAAGGGAGTTCCCTATCCGTTCAGTTATGATTTTTATAGTCTCTGGCCTGATATCAAGGTCCTTGATCCATTTGGAATTAAGTCTTGTACATGGTGACAAGTACGGGTCCAGCTTTAATCTTCTGCATGTGGAGATCCAGTTTTGCCAGCACCATTTGTTGAAGATGCTGTTCTTTTTCCAGTGGATTCTTTGGGCCCCTTTGTCAAAGATCAAATGGCTGTATTTTTGTGGGCTTATATCTGGGTCCTCAACCCTTATCCATTGATCTGTGTGTCTATTTTGGAGTCAGTACCAGGCTGTTTTTATAACTATGGATTTGTAGTATAGACTAAGGTTCGGTATGGTAATACCTCCAGCAGTGTTTTTGTTACTCAGGATTGTCTTTGCTATTCTGGGTCTTTTGTGCCTCCATATGAATTTTGAGATTAATTGGTCCACTTCTTTAAAGAATTGCTTTGGGATTTTAATTAGTATAGCATTGAATTTGAATATTGCCTAAGGTAGGATGGTCATTTTTACGATGTTGATTCTGCCAATCCAGGAGCATGGGAGGTCTTTCCACCTTCTGATGTCTTCAGCAATTTCTTTCTTTAGGGTTTTAAAGTTTTCATTGTAAAAGTCTTATTCCTCCTTGGTTAGGTTTATACCAAGGTATTTCATTTTTTTAGGGGCTACAGTAAATGGGATTGTTTCTCTCAAGGCTTTTTCACTTCTTTCATTCTGGGCATATAGGAAGGCCTCTGATTTTTGCACATTTATTTTGTATCCTGCCACCCTGCTGACCTTCTCAATTAGTTCCAGAAGCTTCCTGGTGGAGTTTTTGGGATCCCTCAGGTATAAGATCATGTCATCTGCAAATAGGGATAGCTTGACTTCTTCCTTGCCGATTTGAATCCCTCTTATGTCCCTTTCTTGTCTTATGGCTTCAGCTAAGACTTCAAGTACAATATTGAATAGAAGTGGTGAGAGAGGACAGCCTTGTCTAGTTCGTGATCGAAGTGGGAATGCTTGCAATTGTTCCCCATTGAGCATAATCCTTGCTGTGGGCTTGTTGTATACAGCTTTTATTATATTGATAAAGGTTCCTTCCATTCCTACTGTCTCTAGCGTTTTGATCATAAAAGGCTGTTGGATCTTGTCAAAGGCTTTTTCTGCGTCTCTCGAGGGTATCATGTGGTCTTGGACCTTGTACTGGTTTACATGATGAATTACATTTATTGATTTTCATATGTTGAACCAACCTTGCGTGCCGGGGATGAAGCCTACTTGGTCCCTGTGAATGATCTTTTTGATATGTTTTTGAATCCGATTTGCTAAGACTTTGTTGAGAATCTTTGCGTCTGTGTTCATCAGAGATATCGGCCTATAGTTTTCTATTTTAAGTGAATCTTTATTAGGTTTTGGGATTAAGACGATATTAGCTTCATAGAAGGAATTTGGTAGTGTTCCTTCTTTTGCTATTTGATGGAACAGTTTAAAGAGTATTGGTGTTATTGACTCCTTAAATGTCTGGTAGAATTCTGTGCTGAATCCATCTGGTCCAGGACATTTTTTGGTGGGAAGATTCGAGATTACTTCTTCAATTTCCTTATATGTTATAGGGCCATTTAAGTAATTCACAACTTCCTGATTCAATTTAGGTAAGTTGTGTTTACTTAGAAATTCATCCATCTCTTCTGTGTTATCAAACTTCACTGAGTATAAGTTTTTGAAATATGATGTTATAATTCTCTGGATTTCTTGGGTATCAGTAGTGATTACTCCATGTTCATTTCTAATTTTGTTAATTTGGGTTTTCTCTCTCTTGCTTTTGGTTAATTTAGCTAGGGGTGCATCTATCTTATTGATTTTTTCAAAGAACCAGCTTTTTGACTTGTTGATTTTTTCTATCATTTTCTTAGTCTCGATTTCAGATATTTCTCCCCTTATTTTGCTAATCTCCTCTCTTCTACTACTTTTGGGATCAGATTGCTCAAGTTTCTCTAAAGCCTTAAGCTGCATCGTTAAGTTATTTATTTCTGGTGTTTCCATTTTTTTGATGTAGGCATTAAGAGCTATGAACTTACCTCTTAGGACAGCTGTCATTGTGTCCCAGAGATTTTGGTAAGTTGTATTTTCGTTATCATTCACTTTCAGGAAATCTTGAATTTCCTTTTTAATTTCTTCCTGAATCCAGGTCTCATTCAGCATCATAGTGTTAAGATTCCAGGAGTTAGTGTATTTTCTCTTGTTTGTTGTGTTGTGGATGTCCAGCTTTAGGCCATGGTGGTCTGATAGGGCACAGGTTAGAATTTCAACTTTTTTGTATATGTGTAGATTCATTTTGTGGCCCAATATGTGATCTATTTTGGAAAAAGTTCCGTGTGCTGCTGAGAAAAATGTGTATTCTTTGGTACGTGGGTGAAAAGTTCGATAGAGATCTGTAAGGTCCATTTCAGTAAGGGTTTGGTTAAGCTCCAAAGTGTCTCTGTTAAGCTTTTGACCTGTTGATCTATCCCATGTTGAGAGGGCGGTGTTGAAATCCCCGAGAATTATCGTTTGGGGGTTGATTTCTTGCTTTAGATGCTGTATGGTTTTCTTAATGAATGTGGATGGGCCCATATTGGGTGCATATATGTTCAGTATTGTGAAGTCTTCCTGGTGAATTGTACCTGTGACTAAAATGTAGTATCCATCTGTGTCTTTTATGATTTTCTTTGGTTTGAAGTCCACTTTGTCTGAAAGCATAATTGCTACCCCTGCCTGTTTCCTGGTTCCATTAGCTTGCAAGATTTTGGACCAGCCTTTCATTCTTAGGATGTGCCTATCTTTTGTGGTGAGATGAGTTTCCTGAAGGCAGCAGATTGTTGGATTGTGGTTTTTCATCCAAGTTTGTAATCTATGTCTCTTCATCGGTGAGTTAATGCCGTTGACATTTAATGTTATAATGGAGAAATTATTTTTAATTCTGGACATTTTTTATGTTTAGTAGATATTGTAAGCATGATGTTTGATATTTATATTTTGTTGGTATTATACTTCCCTTCTGTCCTCCTGGATACGCTTGTTCTTTTCTTCAAGCTTGAGTATCATTTCTAGCATTTTTTGAAGGCCTGGTTTGGTAGACATTTATCCCTTCAAGTTGTCTTTGTGCTGAAAAACTTTTCTTTCTCCCTCAATCATGACAGATAGTTTTGCCTGGTATATCAGTCTGGGTTGGCATTTTTGCTCATTTAATACTTGAAGTATGTGTCTCCAAGCTCTTCTTGCTTTTACTGTTTCCATTGAGTAGTCATTTGTTATTCTAATAGGTTTACCTTTAAAAGTGAGTTGCTTTTTTTCTCTTGAAGCTCTCAGCACCCTTTCTTTGTCTTGAATGTGGAGTGTTTTGACAATTATTTGCCGTGGCGATTTTCTATTTTCGTCGTATCTGTTTGGAGTGCGAAATGCCTCTTGTATTTGGATAGGCCTCTCATTCTTTAGTTGTGGGAAGTTTTCATTTATTATGAATTGAAATATTTCCTCCGGTGTGGTATTTTGGGATTCTTGTTCTGGTATTCCATGAATGCACATGTTAGGCTTCTTCAGGGTGTCCCATATCTCTTGAATGTTCCTCTCAAGTATCTTTTTGGCTTTAACAATCTCTTCCATTGAGCTGGTTAATTCTCCCACTTTGTCTTCAAGATCTGAAATTCTATTTTCTGCCTCATTTGTTCTGCTGATAAGACTCTCTATTGAGTTTTGGGTTGAAGATAACTTGTCTTTTAGTTCAATTTTAAACTCTGCCTGAGACTGTTTTAATTGCTCCATACCTATTTTTGTTTCTTGAACTGTTTTTCTCAACTCCTCCATGTGCCTATTGTGTTCCTGTTCAAAGTGGTTGATTCGGTTGTTTAATTCTTCTCGGATTTCCTCTTTCATAGTATTAATCATGGTAAGGATCATACTCTGAAAGTCGTTATGTTGGGTCTGGCTTTCATGGCGATGTTCTGTGGATTTGTTCTGGTCGGAATCCCTCATTATGGTATTGATTCTTTCGGCAGGAGATTGGTCTTCTTGGGGTTTGTTTCTCGTGGATCTGCACTTTGACTTGTACATTGTTGTTTTGTTTTTTAGGACCTTTCAGTTTCTGTTTTTCACTGAATCCACGTAGTTAGTATTCTTAAGATTGCCAGTTATTACTAGTGCTTGCCTTGAATTGGGTATGTCTGTGTATTGTTAGTATTATATCCTAGATGAGGCTACTAGGCTGTTAGTACATCAGTTAAGTCAGGTTACGTTACCAGGGGGTGAGTATTAGTTTGGTGGTGCACTTTTACGATTTAGTTTCTTGATGAAATGTGGGGGTGAGTGGTGTACTCCCTGGAGTTGTATGTTGTGGGGTGGCTGTATGAGAAAGTTGATCTATAGCATTGATACTTTAAAGGATCAGTAAGGTGAAAAGAAAAAGTTTACTTATCTTTGGGCTGGATGAGAAGAAACTCGCCCACGTGATATAATGATTGTAGTGGAATCCAGATGTATGGCCTGTGTTCCCTTTGTTCCTTAGAATTTTGCTTGAGTTTCCTTTGGGCTCTATTGAATTCTGAGTAGCAGTGTGTCTTCCGTGGACCACGTGCGTAGGTCCCCGGTGGGCCAGAGAGGCAGAGGGTTTGATGTTGATGGCAGAGTTCACCTGTGATCTGGGAAGGTGGGCGCGGAGAGGGGCGGGGCCCGGGGCAAAGCAGGTTGTGCAATGTGGTGCTGCTGGCCGGTCGGCTCCCGGGTGGGGGGCGGGGTGGGGCTGAGCTGGGCTCTTTCGCTCCTTGGCTCAATGGCAGAATTCTTCACCTGGGATCCAGGGGGGTGGCTAGGTGCACAGGGCAGGATGGTGCGAGGGGCTTGGGTCCGGGGCGGGTCCCAGGCTAAGCTGCAATCGGCCTGGGTGCTCGCCCCTGGGATGCGTGGGGCTCCGGGGTGGGTGGGGGCTGGGCTGGTCTCTCTCTCTCTCTCTCTCTCTCTCACTCACCTTGGGTGGGGGCGGGGCGGCGTGGCGGAGGGGGCTGGGGTCGTCCGGGCCGGGGGTTGCAGGTCAAGCCGCAGTCGGTCTGGATGCCAAGAATACAAATTCTATGAGACTATTCAATACGTTAAAATTTTTATCAAAATACTGTGGCAAGAAGGAACAAATATATAAATTAAACAATAGAAAAGTTTTGTTTAGGTTGATTATGATAGGCCATGACCTGATCTCTAATGAAACCTCATTCTTGAATCAGGTAAAAGATGATAGAAAAGCTTTCTTGAGACTGAAGAGCAAAGGATTTCAAAAGTTGATGAAAAATGAATTCAAGGCTTCATGTCTCTTATGTCCTAATCTGGCTTCAAGGCAAATCACATAATCTGTTGCTTATTTAAGGTGAGAAATACTTCCTAACTTAACCTTGCAAAGTTTCTGAGGGTTATCTCAGGAAATACATGGAATAGAAGTCAGAATGAGCAACCTTTATCTTAGGAAATAGCATTACTTAAAAGTAATAGGAATAACACCTCATCAGAGAGAAGGACCCAGAGGAAGTTTGACATACACATTAAAGGATGCTCCAGGGATGGGGAGAGGAGGCACTGAGAGATAGGGAGGGAGGGGGGAAAGGAAGGGGTAAAAGGGGGAGGGAGCAAGGGTGTCCAGGGAGGATTGGAGGGAGAGAGGGGACCAGTATACCTATTAAGTTTGTATGAGCGGAAATAAATAAATAAATAATTTTTTAAAAAAAAGAGTAATAGGAACAAAAGTTATGTTGTATCTCAGTTTTTCTTTTTATTCTTTTAGACTTTCACACATGAACACAGTGAAATTATATTTTCACACCTTAATCTCCAATTTCATCCCTTCTCCTCTTCCCATTCCAACCTTTCTTATTCACTACCAGTCTCCCTCCTATTTGAATGTCTTTTCAAATGTATAATCCACTGAGTTTCACTTTCATCCATGTCACAGTCACAGCAGGGTTTCCTTAGCCCCACTCTTCATGCAATAGGATGACTTTTGGTGATCAAGAGTATGCAAAGCCTGGTTCCTGATGTCATGTACCATAGCACTTTCTAGAAGCATCAGTGGGTATGTTATTGAGGAAAACATCTCGCCATTCAGTATTAACTCTCAGCTCTTTTGTTTTTTTTTATTTTATTTTTTTTATTTCAGCTCATACAAACTTATTAGGTACACCAGTTCCCTCCCTCCCTCCTCCTTCCCCCGTACACCCTGCTCCCCTTCCCCACCCCTCTCCCTCCCCATCCCCCAGTGCCTCCCACCCCAATTCCCAGAGAGTCCTTTCTTGTGCATGTCTGATTTTCCTCTGGGCCCTCCTCTCCGATGACGTACAAGGACCCAGTGGCCTTTCCCTGAACCCTTTCCCGTGTTCCCCTTAGGTATAGGAACACTGCTGTGGCTGCCAATCCTTTGCCTCCAAGGATCTTGGTGCCTTTAGCAAATGCTAGACTTTGTGAGGTCAACAGTGTGTTGGACAATGCGCAGGGCATGCAAAGTCCAATTATGACTGCTTCAGCCCTAACTAGTATAGAGTATCTTACATATCATTGCTCCTCCCATCCTTTTGCTCTTACACTCTTACCGCCCCCTCTTCCGCAAATTTCCCTGAGCTTCAAGATGGGGAGAGACTAAGCTGGCCTAGTTCTAGGTGGTTGATATAGAGTCTCTGAAGTTCTGGATTGTGGTTTGTTGATTTTCTTTTGCAGTTTTGCTGCTCCTGCAATGCCCTTCACTCCATCCTGGTGGGCATTGTATGTTACCCCCTGGCCAGAGACAAAAAGCTGTTAAACTAGAGTCTTGTGATAAAAGCACATTCAAAGGTAGATGTAATAAAAGTGGGAAACCACAGTAAGGGAGGGGTCTATCACCCATTTGCAAAATGGTTACTTTTTATCTGCCGGACTATATGCCCTCCTCTTCTGGTGAGATCACACCCCCTCAGTAGTAAATGATCAGGAACAAAAGTCTGTGAACTTAATCAGATGTCTCATTACTTATTTGGGTCCTTGGTGGAGGCCTATTTTCCCTGCTGTAACATGGTCCCTTCTCTCCTAGTTTCTGGTGTGGCCCTCCTACCCCATCCCTCCTGTTCATAATCCTTGCAATTACTGTCTCTAGGTGGGCTGGGTGGGTTTGGTACTAGGAGCCACCTATTAGGGAGTACATACGGTGCTTAATTTTCTAGGTCTGGGATACTTCACTTAATATAATTGTTTCTAATGACATCCATTTCCCGGCAAATTCCAGTAATTCATCATTTTTGATGGCTGAGTAGTACTCCATTGTATAGATGTACCACAGTTTCCTTATCCACTCGTCAACTGTTGGACATTTGGGCTGATTCCATGACTTTGCTATTGTAAACAGTGCTGCTATGAACAGTCTCAGCTCTTTTATAGGAAGGTGCGAGACTTATTGAAATCTTTATCCTTGTGTGGAGGATGGTTGATGGACTAAATCTTGTGCAGAGCTTATGGAACTACACATAGCTATAGGGAGTTCATGGATAGAACAGCACTATCAGGTCCAGAAGATAATGTCTAACTGAATCCCTGTACTCCTTCAGGATCTTACAATGTAACCTCCCCTCTTCTGTGATGTTTTCTGAACCTTTGAGTCTAGGGGTGGTTAGATGCTCTATTTAGGCCTGAGCAACCCACAGTTGCTTATTTTCTACATTTTGGTCAGTTGAGGTTCATTGTAGAAGGAATCTTCTGGGTTGAGAGCTATGTGTTCCTAAAATCTATAAGCATGATGACAAATGTTTAAAAGGCAGTTTAATTTAGTCTTATAATAGCTAAAACTTAATAGTTGGAACTCCCTAAAATCTATGTCCTCCTATTTCACAGATTTTTGGCTTGGTTTACAGTACCAGGGGATATGATCCCTACTGAAAAAGTGGGCCTTAAATCCAATTAAAACTCTGTTGGTTTCCACCTTGACATTCATGCCACTATGGCACTGATGCCTTAGCAGTTGTCATGTAATGATGAGACCACTGATTGCTTTTCTCCCTCCAGAAATTTGCATAGTACTTTCTGGTACTCTGGCCAGCGAGGAGAAAGCTTCCAGACCACTTTCAGCTTCTTTTTGTCTATGTCCTATGATTAATGTATGTAGTGTCTTCAGCAATAGGGTTTTACCGTAAGTTTCTGGAGGGCGACCAAGTTTTTCAGGCCATTGGGATCTCTCTGACCAACAGTTTATTAGAAGGAAACACATACCTGGTACTTGGAATTTTTTTAATTGTCTGTGGCTTTTGGTAGGAGAATTGTAGAGCATGTTCGGTTATCCTTATCTTCCTTTCTGTGTGTTCCCCTATGTAGGGTGTGTCTGTTCATGCCTTTTGAGAAAAAATTTAGATATACTTTTAATACAAGAGGTTTTAATCTGGTTGTAACTTACAACCTTAATGCTATTTGTTACTACCTCAGTCCTTTCTATACCATATTACCTGATCTCCTGTCCCCCCCAATTAGTATGTAAGTATCCCCTGATTAGTCCCCTTTTGACCTTAACCACCTATCATCTTTTATATCTCATCTTAAAGGCCTTCACTCATCCCTCACCTCCTGCCCATGCTTAATGGTTCCTTTCAAGTTTTCTGGCTGCCATGGGACTTCCAAATTAAGCTCACAAATCATAAGGTTCAATGATAGC
The DNA here is from genome assembly GCA_023101885.1 of Typhlomys cinereus. NCBI lineage: Eukaryota > Metazoa > Chordata > Mammalia > Rodentia > Platacanthomyidae > Typhlomys > Typhlomys cinereus. The sequence goes on from JALPQD010000079.1 coordinate 4,077,569, forward strand.
ATCCACATATAAGACAAAATTCCTGTGGTATTTGTCTTTCTGTATCTAAAACACCTTGCTCTCTATATTTTACAGTTCTATCTATTAGCCAAAAAATTTCATAATTTCATTTTTCTTGATTGATTAATAGTATTTAATTATGTATTTGTACCAAATTTTCATTATACATTTTCTGTTGATTGTCAAGTAGGCTAATTCCCTTTCCTTGCTGTTGAGGATTGAGCTGCAATGACCTTGGATTGTACAAGTGTCTTTGGAGTAAGATATAGAGTACTTTGGAAATATTCCCAGAAGTGATATAGCTGGGTCATATGGTAGTTCTATTTTTACCTTTTTGAGGAGCCTCCATACTAATTTTCCTTGTGTACACTCCCAGCAGCAATGAATTAGGAATCCCTTGTCCCCATACCCTCACCAGTATACATTCTTTGTGTTCTTGATCTTAGCTACTCTAACTGGGATAAGATCATATTTCAGAGTAGTTTGATCATATCTCAGAGTAGTTTTAATTTGCATTTCTCTGATTGCTAGGACAGTTGAACACTTTTGAAAACATTTCTTTAACATTTGAATTTCCTTTTGTCAAAAATCTCTTTTTAGTTCGAAGGCTTATCTTTTCAATTGGGCTGTTTGCTTTCTTGATGCTTAATTTTTGAGTTCTTTGTATACTCTGGAGATTGATAATCTTTCAGATATATAGCTTGCAATGATTTTTCTCCCATTCTGTAGGTTGTCTTTCTGCTCAATTAACAGCTTCTTTTGTAGAACAGTAGCTATTTAATTTCTTGAGGTCCTGCTTTTTGATTACTGGTCTTATTTCCTGAGAAAATGGGGTTCTCTTCAGAAAGTCTTACCTAGGCCTATCAATTTCACTGTTTGAGCAATAATATGGTGCTTATACATTTTGCCTAGTCTATACCAACATTTTTCTAAGTGACTTCCTAGCCTGTAAACCCCTCTCAAATGTATCTCTTACGTGACCAGAGTAACATTAATAAAAATACAGAAAGAATCAAATTGTTGTACTTAATAAGAGTTGGATAACTTAACTAATGTCTTCAGAAGAAAAAATACTGCATGCCAGGAGCAAGGAAGGATGGACAATGTAGAAAGAAACACTTGAGAATTAGTAAGTTTTTATGCCTATTGCCATTGAGTTAGTTTTTGTGCCTTGTTGAGTGTCTATACTTATGAAATTTGAGCATATTTATTAATGTATAGGGCACTGGTAATAATACTTCAGTGTATATTTGAGAACCCCAGAGAGCTTGTTAAAGCAAAGAAAGTTGAAACACAGCTGCAGAACTTCTGATTGTATATTTTTGTTATGGAGTTTAAGAATTTGAATTTCTAGAGTGGATAAGATTGCTCATATTCTGAACCCCAGCACTTGTGAAGCTAAAACAAGAAAATTATTACAAGTTCACAGCCAGCTTGGATACATAGTGAGGTCCAGATTAAGCTATGCTACACCATTTTCCCTAGTCTATACCAATGATTTCCCAACTGATTTCCTAGCCTGTGAACTGTCCTCCATTATGTCTCTTATATGACCAAAGTGACATTTATAAAAATCTCTATATTCTCTCTCTCTCTCTCTCTCTCTCTCTCTCTCTCTATATATATATATATATATATATATATATATATATATATATTAAAGAGTCTGCATTTCTCACAAGTTCCCATATGATGTTGCAGATACTCTGCTCCATGCCAGGCTATCGCCTTAAGAATCAGTGTGTCACATACAAGTAGCTCCCTCTTACAATCAGTGGAAATGGAAATTGCCATTGTTGCTTTCAGGCCCTGAAACAGTCTTCACTTCTCCAAGTTCACTGCCAATCACCAGCATGTACATATCATGTATCTGAAATACAGCAAACTATGCCCTGATATTTTGGTACAAGTTTTGTCTTTGCAGGAGCCTTTCTTCTGCTTTTATTTTCTCCAAGAAAGTTTTGTTCCTCCTCCCATTCTACCACCATTCCATTTCAGAGGAGGAACCTTCTTCTCCCTTAGTCCAGTTCAAATTCCCAAGAACTTTTTGAAGTTCTTCTCTAGTTGGGATTACTTGGTTTTTCTCATAATATTTCATCCATCTATTAATTTATTCATTTACTTAATAAATATTTATTGACTATCTACTAAATTAAAGACTCTATGCTTGCTACTGAGCATACAGTATGGAACAACAACAAAAACAGTCTTACCCCAGCTCTCAAGCAACTCAAAGTCACTAGGGCTACTTTATATCAATTTCTGTTTATTCAAGTGATAACTATTTATCCTCAATCAATAACAAAGAAAGGGGAAAGCACTGCTTGGAACATTTAAGGATTTATAGTGGCATCAGTTGCTGCTTTTCTATATGAATTGTTGAACTCTGTAAAGTTGAAATAGGAAACAATTAAAACCAACTTATTTTTGTATAGCGTCTTTTTGTAGTGACATATTTTGACTATGCTGTGAAAATTCCATCATCAATCCTCATAACATCATGTCATGGTCTGAAATGTGTCCCCCACAGTCTCATGTGTTTGGGAAGGTCATGGCATCTTTGAGAGGTAAAGCCTTGCTGGAGGAAGGCAGTCACAGTGGGTGGGCCTTGAGGTGGATTAGTCCCCCCTACCTCCAGGAGAAGTCAGCCTTTGCAGCAAGTAATCTTGTAGCTCTCAGCCTCCAAGAAGTCTGCAGTGACTTAGCCTGTTTCCAGCTTGTACTAGCCAGTCATGCAGCATCTGCCACGAAACACTGTATCTCTGCTCTGGAAACATGAGCTGAATAAATCTCCCTTTCTCCCTTAAGTTGCTTGACTTGGGTGTTCTTTCACAGCAACAGAAAAGAGTAACCTTTACACATCATGGCATGCAAGCTCACAGCTAATATTCATTAACATAGTATATGTTTTTACAAGTACTGTAGCTAGTAGCAGGGCGCTTCAAAATAAATAGGGTATAGCTTCTCAAATTGTTCCATACTGTAGTAGAAAAGTTACATTGCATAGAAATCTGAAACCTTAGACATTTAATATGAAGGAGCATAATCATCTACCTTTCTTCTCTTTAACCAGTATAAAAGTAATGAATTTTCTCTACTGGAAACCAGCCTTGCCAGGGATCAAGATCAGTTCCTAATATGCAAAAGGCAAGTGATAATATCTGTTGGACAAATGAACACAGTCTCACTGTTACTGCTCTTGGTTCAGGACTTCACTCACAACCTGGCCTTCCTGACTTCCTAACTGTGCCACCTTCAGGTCATCCTGATACTACACCCAAAAGACAACACACTACCATGCAACTCAATTAAAAACTTTTCAAAAGTCAGATACAGTGGTGTATGCCGGTAATCCTAGCTATATGGGGGGTGAGACAGGAGGATGATGGTATTGAGGCCAGCCCAGGCAAAATAATAATACCCTGTCTCAGAAAAAGAGTAAAAGGAAGGAAAAGATGTAAAAAATCACAACACCTCTCATCCGTTCCCTTCGTGGTCTTGGAAAAAAAAAAAAACCCTAACCTTTCTTATGTGGACTATAAATGCCTTTGTGACTTACATCTGCTTTGTATCTTCTGCCTCAGTTGCCACACAACACTAGCATCCCCATGTGGTTTAGCAGGAACAATGTGTTTTTGACTCCTTTAATGTGTCAACAAAGTGAATATATGGCAGTTTGATGAGCAAACCCAGCAATTTCTGCAAAAATTTAGGTAAATAGAAGAATCCAGCACTTAAAGAGACACTCTTACTTTGTGTATCTATTAGGGACAGGATATGTCCCACATTTTGGCAATACAAAAAGTACAAATTGAAAATCAACATTTCCTTCCCAATGAAATGTATGAGAATTCTAAATCATCCTGCTCTCCAAATTCTGAGGACATGTTTTTCATTAGCAACACCTGTTCTTTTGGTGCCATGAGAAGGAACTTCATTAAAATATTTTGTTTCTCCTTTTAGTATAACTAGAAAGCCACGAAGCATGAAAGCAACATGAAAATGAAACACACCCCAAGGGTGGTTAAGAAGCTTATTTAGACCCAAAAGACTTGTGTTTCACTCTACGTTTTGATTTTCTGTGGAAGCCCATATGATCTCCTTCATGTAAGGCAATGGCTTCATATCTGTTTTCTGAATAATAGCTTCTTGATTCTCCAAAGTAGAACTGGGTAATTCTGTCCAGGTCAGCCAGTGGAAACCTCGAGGGAAAAACAGGTCTATTCTAAAATGTCATTGCTATCATGCTAAAATGTCAAAACATAAAGGTTCATTCACACTTTTGAAGAAATGCTCAGTACGGTGGATGAAATATGAAAAGCCTCTGACACAAATCTTATAATATGGTTATGTACCTCCCTTCTCCACTGACGTAGGATTCTCTGAAAGTTAAGGATTCCAGTCAGTATTTTATGTGCTTTTCCAGCTTTCTTTTAACATTTTTTATGTCCTTATCATAAACACCCATACTATATCTGGTATAATGCTGTATAGATCTTGGTAAAATTTACTATGTCAAAATCGTCTCAACAATGCATGACTGCCTTGTTTTTCCTTAATAGCATGCACCCACCCAAATTTGTAGAGTGGAATACCTTATACAATATCACTCTTCTGGGTAGAGGAATACAAATGTACCAAGAAGACTTTTTTTAGCTTAATGTATTTTAATAGCAAACTTGCAGGAACAGCACAGAAGACAGACAGCATCAAATACATGTACCTGCATGTAGGACAACTTAGTTAGAAAAGTGCAGTGCATAGAGGGAATCTACCATATGATAAAAATGCTACAAACACCATTTAGTTGCCATCAATAAGAAATGTACTTATTTTAAAAAAAAATCCAAATGCTGGAATTTTCCAAAAAAATCAAACAGGTTTATTTATAACTGTTATAAAGTTGAGGTGCTGAAACTTCTCCACTGAAATATTTGACTTGCATTAATGCTTTACATCCCATGTTTATATTAAAATTTCACACACAAGTGAAAATGGAAACACTGCCAATACCTGATTCCTGTCCTCTAGTTTTCTACTAGCAATCATACACTTAGATACTTTTTGACCCAATGGAAAAAAAAAATCTAACATTCAGAACTACCAATAACAGGGAGAGGAAAAAAAAATTCTTTTTTGATTTTTTTTTGAGAATGAAATGTTTCCCTTCATGCTGGATTCCTAAGCACGTTCTGTGTATGTGGCATGCTAACTGGATATCTTCTGGCATAATTGTTACATGTTTGCTATGAATAGCAGCATACTGGTTGGTATCTTCAAAAAGGCCAACCAGATAGGCCTCACTTGCCTCCTGCAAAGCACCAATAGGTGCACTCTGGAAATGCAGATCTGTTTTGAAGTCCTGAGCAATTTCTTGAACCACATGGTGGAAAGGGAGTTTGCAAATCAGAAGTTCAGTTGACTTCTGGTTGCACCTCATTTCACCAAGCACAACAGAACCAGTCCTCTAGCAATGGGGTTTCTTCACCCCTCAAGTAGAGGGCACACAGTTAGGAACAGCTTTTGTAGCCAGTTGTTTCCTGGGTGCTTTACCACCAGTGGATTTGCAGGCGGTCTGCTTAATATGAGCCATGGTATAGCGACCTCCTTATTTACTGCCCTTCTCCTTGAGTGAGAGGCGGCACTGGCATTAGAGAGCAGTGCCCCAAGAAGACTTCTTAAAGCACAAGTTTTGAATACAATTCATTATGGGACTTTCCAAATAGAAAAAGTCCATTTTTTCCTGCTTAATGTTGTTTACCATTTAATTAGTAAAGCTAATGTTACTATTTTTCTTCCTTTTAATGATAAGACATGTAATAGTCATTTTGTCAACTTAAAATATACTGAATTGCATATCATAATTCATAATTTTTGTAACCTCTGTTATAACAGTATCCTGTTAATGAAATCAACTCATCTGAAGAAAAAGAAATTATTTCTGTCATTTTTCTGTTCTTCCTGGTTTTCCAAGTGACACATGAATTTCTGGAAACATTCAGACAAAAATGGTAAGCATACAATACTCCACAATTATAAATGATGTTGGGACACCACTATGCTATAACCATTGAAGAGAAGCAAAAAATAATTCTAGACAGCCAAAACATATAAAGCATTTTCCTGTTCTCATTATTACTTAGAAAGAGATATAATTATGATAGGACAAAAGCAAAACAGGTGGTCACATAGACACTGTGTCTCATGAGCATCCATGACTGAGCATGGAAGGGGATACAGAAGGCATCAAGAATCCCATTTCTTTTTGTTGTTGTTGTCTATAAGGATCTTTACTTGTAATTGTTAGGATTTTGTCTTTTTCAACATGGAATGTTTAAACATTCTGTGGTATATGCACACAATGTAATATTATGTAGCAAGAAGAAAGAAGGAATTATTGAGCCCCAGAAAGACATGGAAGAACTTTGAATGCATATTTCTGAGTGAAGGAAATTAATCTGAAAAGATACATTTTGCGTGGGTCCAAATGTATGATATTGTGTAAAACAATTATGTAGTCAGTAAAAAGATGTGATTTTAGGGGTTCAGGAGGATGAAACGGGAAAGAAACATGAATGGACAGTCCTTTTGCAGAAGAGCACAGAGAAAGGAAAACAGAACAGAACAAAAAATATTCTCTGAGCTAGTCCACTTAGAACCCAAAGACAATTAAAACTATATTAGAAGTAGCAGGAATGTGACACTTCCTGATAAATTGTTGGTCAGAGAGGTCTCAACACCACCCTCAAAAATTATAGGCTTTAAGACTGAAAACAACAACAAACCATAGTTCAGAACACCAAAGACCCTGCATTGATCATCTGGAACCAGACCAGCCAAATCTATCCCAATCCTAAAGTTCAGGGAAACTTGCAGAAGAGGGGGCAGCAAGATTGTAAGAGCCTAAAGATGGGAAGGACTAATGATATGCAAGATGCTCCACACAAATTAGGGCCAAAGTAGCCATAGTGGGACTTTGCATGACTTGCAAAATGACTGATGTGTCGAGATCCCCCAAGATCTAGCATGGATCACAGGCAGTAGGAGCCTTAGAGGCAAGAGATTAACAGTCATAATAGTGTTCCCATACAAAGGAAGAACGGGGGGGGGACCCTCTGGGCTATGCCACTGAGTCCTTACACCTCACTGGAGTGGAAGACTTAGAAGGAAGTTTGTCGTTCACACAGGGGGATGCTCCAGGGGTATGGGAGAGGGGTAAGGGGGAGGAACTGGGAGAAGAGGAGGGAGGGGGTGAAAGGAAGGGGAATGGGGGAAGGTGCAAGAGGGACTGGAGAGGGGTAGAGGGAGGGAAGGGACCATGGTATCTATTAAGCTTGTATGATTAGGGAAAAATAAAATAAATTTCACCAAGTAATATAAAAAATCTAAGTCCCAAATATGTTTTGGATCAGAAACATGCAGGAACATCCTTAAATTCACAGATAAAATCTATGTGGTTAAATGCTTAATAAAACAATTTTCTCCCAAAAAATTATAGGCTTTTGCCTTTACTCTTGATTATCCTCCAAAAAACTGAGGGTAAGACCCTATTATCGAAGATGTAGCACATATGGATCACAGGATATGGGCAAAATACACCAAATGGAACTGGTTTGAGAGCTTCCTCCTTGCTGGATAGCTTTACACAGTGCTAAGGAATACTGTAGAAGCTACTGGGGGAGAAAAATAAGCAATGATCTCATCAACCCTTGAAATCTGCAAGTTATAATAAGAATCATCATGACAACAGGTAACCACCAATGTAATAGTGGCATGAGTATCAAAGAGACAAGAATGGAATGCATTCCTGTTATTGTTAACTAGAACAAGAACCTATAAAAGGAGAGGAAATAGGTCACTAGAGAAGAGCAGACTTATGAACCTTTAGCTAGGAAGACAGCACAGTAAACTGGTCTGTAAATACCTGTTATACCCATAGATTGGAATAGCACTCAACACTCAGCCTAGAAACCTTCTTCTACAACATAAGGTGTTTATTACCGAAAAGCACAACCTGCCAAGATGCAGAAAATAAGGGTCTATGGACTGCTTGTCCCTAAACAGATCATATAAACCTCACCCACCCCCACCCAAGGCCCAAGAAACTTCGTGGAAGAGGCAGAGTCAAGATTGTAAGAGCCTGAAATGGGAAATTGATGAACCATGGATTTTCTTTTGGACATGACATAGTTGTCATATATAAGATTTCATGGCAGATATGTATACTTACATAAGAATTTCATGGGAACTATCTCATCAATGTCTAACCATAACATCAGAAAGATTTCAAGAAGCTCCACACCTCTCTCAGAGACTGATGAGAACTAATGCTGATGGGGAAATAAAGGAGGATGTTTTCCTCAAGGGTATATTCACTGATCTAGAATGATTGTTGGAGCAGGAATCAGGTCAGGTATAAGTCATCACAGACTAGGTGAAACACAGTGGCCATACAAGTGAAAAGATTTGAAAAGAGAGGGAGTTAGGCAGGGGAGATGAAGGGTTATAAGAGGAAAAAGAGAGGGCATGGCATTTGGGACCAAGGATTGAAAATGTTATAAAATCATTATATTCATGTATACAGTCTTACAAAATAAAAATGAAAAAATTAAAAAATAAATATTATAAAAGAATTAGTTTTGCAAGTTTGAGTTTGATATGTTTCTGGAAGAACATCTTGATTGACTTCATTATTAAAATAAAGTATAAAATGTAAACATTAAATACTGAAATGCTTTTACTCTGGATACCAGAAGTTATTTGGTAAAAATTAACACAGAAACACATTTTTAAATCAGAACGTTGAGAAATTTGTTGGCTCAGTTCTAATTGTGTCTCTCATAAAATGAAGTCATACCCTTTCCCCACCCCGCTCCACCGGTCGGGATACGCGCGCGGTCCAGCTGGGCCTTCACCCACGACCTAGGTAAGCTCTGCCTGCGCCCGCCCAACAGAACCCCAGGTCAGCCCAAAGGGACCCAGCTCCTACCCCACCATCCAGCCGGAGCCGTGCGCAGGGCCGAGGGACGAGGAGGACCTCCCCCTGCGCCCGGGCCCGCCACAGCTCGCCTCAGGTTAAATAGCTCCGTGCGACCCCCCCATCCTCCCTTCCCAACTCCGCACCGCCTGCCAAGACGCGCGCGCGTGGTCCACCCTGGCCTCATCCGCGATCTAGGTAAGCTCCGTCCTTGCCCACCCTCAGAACCCCAGGCCAAATAATTCAGTTTAGTGAAATTGAAAGATCTTAAGAGTTAAAACGCCCTCGAGCTGATTGGGCTAGGCCAACACTTCCTAAACAGACATCCAATGGCACAGTCACTGCTACTAACTCTCAACAGTTGGGATCTTGTGAAATTAAAGAGCTTCTGTTCAGATAAAGAGATTGCCACACGAGCTCAAAGGCAACCCACAGAATGGGAGAAAATCTTCACTAACCACATATCTGACAGAGCTCTACTGTCCAGAGTGCACAAAGAACTTAGAAAATTAAACTCCAAGGAAAACACTGGCCCAATTAAAAAATGGGCCCTGGAACTTCAAAGAAACTTTACCAGGGATGAAATTAAAATGTCTAACAATTATCTTAAAAAATGCTCCACTTCCTTCGCCATCAGGGAAATGCAAATCAAAACTTCCCTGAGATATCATCTCACCCCGGTCAGGATGGCAAAAATCCACAATACAAACAACGACAAATGCTGGAGAGGATGTGGAGAGAGGGGAACTCTCCTACATTGTTGGTGGGAATGCAGGCTCATACAGCCACTCTGGCGAGCCGTCTGGAGATTCTTAAAGAAATTAAAGATTGAAATGCCGTATGACCCTGCTATCCCACTTTTGGGAATAACCCCCCATGCAGCAGAGGTTCGCCTCGATAGCACAAGCTCGACCATGTTCATAGCAGCACAGTTTACAATAGCAAAGTCATGGAATCAACCTAAATGTCCAACAGTTGACGAGTGGATAAGGAAACAGTGGTACATCTATACAATGGAGTACTACTCAGCCATCAAAAATGATGAATTACTGGAATTTGCTGGGAAATGGATGTCATTAGAAAGAATTATATTAAGTGAAGTATCCCAAACCCAGAAAATTAAGCGCCGTATGTACTCCCTAATAGGTGGCTCCTAGTACCAAACTCACCCAGCCCACACTGAGACACTCAAAAGTAAACCTATGTAACACAGTAATTGCAAGGATTATGAACAAGAGAGATGGGTTAGGAGGGCCACACCAGAAACAAGGAGAGAGGAGACCATGTTACAGCAGAGGAAAATAGGCCTCCATCAAGGTCTGCAAGTAAGTAATGAGAAACCTGGTTAAGTTCACAGACGTTCTTTCCTGATCTCACCAGAAGGGGAGGGCATATAGTCTAGCAGATAAAAAGTAATCATTTTGCAAATGGGTGATGGACCCCTCCCTCAGTGAGGTTTCCTGCTCTTATTACATCTACCCTTGAATGTGCTATTACAACAAGACTCCAGTTTAACAGCTTTTTGTCTCTGGCCAGGGGGTGACATACAGTGCCCAGCAGAATGGAGTGAAGGGAATTGCAGGAGCAGCAAAACTGCAAAAGAAAATCAACAAACCACAATCCAGAACTTCAGAGACTATATATCAATCACATAGAACTAGGACAGCCTAATCTCTCCCCATCCTGGAGCTCAGGGACATTTGCGGAAGAGGGGGCGGTAAGATTGTAAGAGCAAAAGGATGGGAGGAGCAACGATTTGCAAGATTCTCAACAATAGTTGGGGCCAAAGCAATCATAATGGGACTTTGCATGCCCTGCGCAATGTCCAGCGCACTGTTGCCCTCATAAAGTCTAGCATCTGTTAAGGGCACCGAGACTCCTGGAGGCAAGAGATTGACAGCCATAGTAGTGATCTTATGCTAAAGGGGAACAAGAGAAAGGGCTTATGGAAATGCCACTGGGTCCTTATATGTCATCGGAGAGGAGGACCCAGTGGAGAGTTAGGCGTACACAATAAAGGACTCTCTGGGAATTGGGGGGGAGGCACTGGGGGAAGGGGAGGGGGAGGAAGGGGGAGGGAGGGAACTGGTAAAAAATTTTAAAATGTATAATTAAATTTTTAATAAAAAAAAAGTGAAGTACGAGGCAAAACAAAAGAGTTAAAACGACCATGCCAAAGTCAAAGTGCAAATCCATGAGAAGCAACACTCAAGTAAACAAATTTCCCACTGAAGAAATTAATCCCATAATGTTAGACTCCAACCAGAACAAACCCACGGAAAATGGCCAAGAAAGCCTGACCCAGGATAAAGACTTTCAAAATATGATCATTACCATGTTCAATACTATGAAAGAGGAAATCCGGGAGGAATTATATAATCGAATCAATCGCTTTGAAGAGGAACACAACAGACATTTGGAGGAGTTGAGAAAAACAGTGCAAGAAACAAAAAGTGTAATAGAGCAGTTAAAACAGACTCAAGCAGTGTTTAAATCTGAGCTACAAGACAAGTTATCTTCAACCCAGAACTCCACAGAGAGTCTTATCAACAGACTAACGAAGCAGAAAACAGAATTTCAGACCTTGAAGATAAAGTGGGAGTACTAACCAGCTCAATGGAAGAAGTGATTAAAGCGAAAAAGATACTTGAGAGAAATATCCAAGAGATACGGGACACCCTGAAGAAGACTAACATGCGTATTCATGGAATACCAGAGCAAGAATCTCTAAATACCACCCCTGAGGAAATTTTTCAAACGATCATCAAGGAAAACTTTACTCATCTAAAAAAATAGAGGCCCATCCATATACAAGAGGTATTCCGCACCCCAAACAGATACGACCAAAATAGAAGCATGCCACGGCAAATAATAGTGAAAACACTCCACATTCAAGATAAAGAACTGGTGCTGAGAGCTTCAAGGGAGAAAAAACAAGTCACTTTTAAAGGTAAACCTTTTAAAATAACAAATGACTTCTCAGTCGAAACAGTAAAAGCAAGAAGAGCTTGGAGAGACATACTTCAAGTATTGAATGAGCAAAAATGTCAACTCAGGCTGATTTACCCTGCAAAACTGTCAGTCATAATCGAAGGAGAAAGAAAAATCTTCCAGCACAAAGACAACTTGAAGGGATACATGGCCACCAAACCAGGCCTTCAAAAAATGCTAGAAATGATACTCAAGTGTGAAGAAAAAAACAGGCATATCCAGGAGAACAGAAGGCAAGTATAACACCATTAAAAGCGAAGCAATATACTTACAAAAACTACTAAACATAATAAATGTCTGGAATTAAAAATAGTTTCTCCATTATAACACTAAATGTTAATGTAATTAATTCACCGATCAAGAGACACAGATTACAAACTTGGATTAAAAATCACAATCCATCAATCTGCTGCCTGCAGGAAACCCATCTCACCACAAAAGATAGGCACGCTCTAAAAATAAAAGGCTGGTCAACAATTCTACAAGCAAATGGAAGCAGAAAACAGGCAGGGGTAGCCATTAAGCTATCAGACAAAGTGGACTTCAAACCAAAGAAAATTATAAGAGACACGGATGGATACTACATTTTAGTAACAGGTACAATTCACCAGGAAGACTTCACAATACTGAACATATATGCACCCAATACGGGCCCCTCCACATTCATTAAGAAAAACCTATAGCGTCTAAAGCAAGAAATCAACCCCCAAACGATAATTCATGGGGACTTCAACACCACCCTCTCAACATGGGATAGATCAACAGGTCAAAAGCTTAACAGAGACACTTTGGAACTTCATCAAACCCTGAAAGAAATGGACCTTACAGATCTCTATCGAACTTTTCACCCACGCACTAAAGAATACATATTTTTCTCAGCAGCACATGGAACTTTCTCCAAAATAGATCACATATTGGGCCACAAAAAGAATCTACACATATACAAAAAAGTTGAAATTCTAACCTGTGCCCAATCAGACCACCACGGCCTAAAGCTGGACATTCACAACACATCAAACAAGAGAAAAAACACTAACTCCTGGAAACTTAACAATATGATGCTGAATGAGAACTGGTTTCAGGAAGAAATTAAAAAGGAAATTCAAGATTTCGTGAAAGTGAACAAAAATGAAAATACAACTTACCAAAATCTCTGGGACACAATGAAAGCTGTTCTAAGAGGTAAGTTCATAGCTCTTAATGCCTACATCAAAAAAATGGAAACATCAGAAATAAACAACTTAACAATGCAGCTTAAAGCTTTAGAGAAACTAGAGCAATCTGATCCCAAAAGTAGTAGAAGAGAGGAGATTAGCAAAATAAGGGGAGAAATATCTGAATTCGAGACTAAGAAAACGATAGAAAAAAATCAACCAGTCAAAAAGCTGGTTCTTTGAAAAAATCAATAAGATAGATACACCCCTAGCTAAATTAACCAAAAGCAGGAGAGAGAAAACCCAAATTAACAAAATCAGAAATGAACATGGAGTTATCACTACTGATACCCAAGAAATCTAGAGAATTATAACATCATATTTCAAAAACACATACTCTGTGAAGTTTGACAACACAAAAGAGATGGATTAATTTCTAAGTAAACACAACTTACCTAAATTGAATCAGGAAGTTGTGAATTATTTAAATAGTCCTATAACATATAAGGAAATTGAGGAAGTAATCTCGAATCTTCCCACCAAAAAATGTCCTGGACCAGATGGATTCAGCACAGAGTTCTACCAGACATTTAAGGAGTTAATAACACCAATACTCCTTAAACTGTTCCATCAAATAGTAAAGGAAGGAACACTACCAAATTCCTTCTATGAAGCTAATATCGTCTTAATCCCAAAACCTAATAAAGACTCACTTAAAAAAGAAAACTATAGGCCGATCTCTCTGATGAACACAGACGCAAAGATTCTCAACAATGTTTTAGCAAATCGGATTCAAAAACATATTAAAAAGATCATTCACGGAGACCAAGTAGGCTTCATCCCCGGCACACAAGGTTGGTTCGATATACGAAAATCAATAAACGTAATTCATCATATAAACCAGTCCAAAGTCCAAGACCACATGATACTCTCGATAGATGCAGAAAAAGCTTTTGACAAGATCCAACAGCCTTTTATGATCAAAACGCTAGAGACAGTAGGAATGGAAGGAACCTTTATCAATATAATAAAAGCTGTATACAACAAGCCCACAGCAAGGATTTTGCTCAATGGGGAACAATTGCAAGCATTCCCACTTCGATCAGGAACTAGACAAGGCTGTCCACTCTCACCACTTCTATTCAATATTGTACTTGAAGTCTTAGCTGAAGCCATAAGACAAGAAAGGGACATAAGAGGGATTCAAATCGGCAAGGAAGAAGTCAAGCTATCCCTATTTGCGGATGACATGATCTTATACCTGAGTGATCCCAAAAACTCCACCAGGAAGCTTCTGGAACTAATTGAGAAGTTCAGCAGGGTGGCAGGATACAAAATAAATGTGCAAAAATCAGAGGCCTTCCTATATGCCCAGAATGAAAGAAGTGAAAAAGCCTTGAGAGAAGCAATCCATTTACTATAGCCCCTAAAAAAATGAAATACCTTGGTATAAATCTAACCAAGGAGGTAAAAGACCTTTACAATGAATACTTTAAAACCCTAAAGAAAGAAATAGCAGAAGACACCAGAAGGGGGAAAGACCTCCCATGTTCCTGGATTGGCAGAATCAACATTGTAAAAATGACCATCCTACCAAAGGCAATATACAGATTCAATGCTATACCAATCAAAATCCCAAAGCAATTCTTCAAAGAAGTTGACCAAACAATCTCAAAATTCATATGGAGGCACAAAAGACCCAGGATATCAAAGAAAATCCTGAGTAACAAAAACACTGCTGGAGGTATTAACATACCGAACCTTAGTCTATATTACAAATCCATAGTTATAAAAACAGCCTGGTACTGGCTCCAAAATAGACACACAGATCAATGGATAAGGGTTGAAGACCCAGATATAAGCCCACAAAGTTACAGTCATTTGGTCTTTGACAAAGGGGCCCAAAGAATCCAATGGAAAAAGAACAGCATCTTCAACAAATGGTGCTGGCAAAACTGGATCTCCACATGCAGAAGATTAAAGCTGGACCCGTACTTGTCACCATGTACAAGACTTAATTCCAAATGGATCAAGGACCTTGATAACAGGCCAGAGACTATAAAAACCATAGTTGAAAGGATAGGGAACTCCCTCGAGCTGATTGGGCTAGGCCAACAGTTCCTAAATAGACATCCAATGGCACAGTCACTGCTACCAACTCTCAACAGTTGGGATCTTGTGAAATTAAAGAGCTTCTGTTCAGATAAAGAGATTGTAACATGAGCTGAAAAGCAACCCACAGAATTGGAGAAAATCTTCACTAACCACATATCTGATAGAGCTCTACTGTCCAGAGTACACAAAGAACTTAGAAAACTAAACACCAAGGAAACCAATGGCCCAATTAAAAAATGGGCCCTGGAACTTCAAAGAAACTTTACCAGGGATGAAATTAAAGTATCTAACAAATATCTTAAAAAATGCTCCACTTCCTTAGAGGAGGCCCAGAGTAGAGTCTGGCATGCACAAGAAAGGACTCTGGGAATTGGGGCGGGAGGCACGGGGGGATGGGGCGGGAGGGGTGAGGGAAGGGAGAGCAGAGAGTTCGGGGGTAGGAGGAGGGAGGGAAGGAACTGGTGTACCTATTAAGTTTGTATGAGCTGAAATAATAATAAAAAATGTATTAAAATTTTTTAAAAAAAGAAAAAAAATTTAAAAAAATAAAATGAAGTCATATGCCACATTTCATTCTTTCAGTTCATGTGGCCAAAAACTTTGGCGTGATCTTCCAATTCTTTTATGTTCCAAATCTGAATCATGAGAGAATCCTGTGGGCTTTGCCCTAATAGCTTGCCAAATGTCTGATCAATTATCTTTCCACTGCTGCAACTTCAAGTTACAGTGAAATCAACTTTAACCTGTATTATTAAAAGTCATGTTTCTCAGATGTGTTGGTTTCTTATTTTCTTCCAAATCTGAAAATATTCAGATGTTAATGCATCAGTTATTGATTCTTCCCAATTACTTTCTTTGGAAATAAAGAATATGAAGGTGTTCCCCAGCCTACTGATGCCTTGATTTTATTTTTGCTTTCTTCGTCTCTCTTTTCTTTCTAAACAGTTACTTTACTCTATGTCTAACAAATTTGTTACACATTTCTCATACAATATTTAATCTATTAATCCCAATTATTCATTTTAGACATTAGTATTTCCATCTCTAGAAATTTAGTTTGTACCTTTTGGATATCTTTCATCTTTAACATACTTATTAATCTATAACTCCTTGAACACAGAGAGTACAATTCTAGTTCATTTATCTACAAAATTCTGTTGGTTGAGTTAGTTTGAATTGATTGATCTTTCTTCCCATTGTAGGTAGTATTTTTCCTTCTCTGTACGCCAAGCTTTAAAAAAATGTTTTCCTTATTTTGTAGGGCAATGTACATATCTAATTTCCTTATGTATTCTTGAGCTTTTTATACTGGGACATGATTGTACTTCAACATTTTTTTTTGGGAGACACTAAATTTGTGGTGTATAATCTCTAAGTTACCCTTAAGTTTTCTACTAGAAACTTAGGTACTCTGACAAAAATCTCACTCATGAGCCAACCAGGCTGTTAAAGAGAGTTTTAAGCCTATTGTCACACAAATATTCTTGTTGAAACTCAGTGGGACATAAAACAAAACTAAAGTCATAAATACAGGAATGAAATTTGAAGGTGAAAAGGGTGTTTTTAGGAGTGGGAGAAACTATTCAGAAAGTGTCATCTACATGCATGAGATTGTCAAGAACAAAATTTATTAATAACCAAAAATCCTCCCATGAAGCTGCTTTGAAAAAGATACTCATTTTTCTGTTCGTTTGTCATTTTCACATTTTGAGGCGGGACAAGTTTATACTGTCACTGAATTAACTTTCTGCATTTTTCTGCCTTTACTTCTACAGCGTATTCATTCTTACTCCCCACTGTCCTTGAAATTGCTTGGTACCCTGGATTGTGATTATTTGTTAATCAGCAAGGCTAAGGGGTCTGCACAGATTCAAACACTATGATAGTGTTCATGTAGATATTTGATAGTCCTTAATGACCAAAGAACATTAAAAGTATCCTTCACAATTAGAATCCTTAAGGCATCATTAAAGAAGCAACTAGATGTGAGTATGCTAATACAAAAAATGAATGTAAGCAGAAATTTACAAATTTCTAGAAAAAATTATCATGTTCACTGATGTATTTCTAATAAAATATAATCAGTATTATTAAACATTGAAACTTAATTGCATGTCATTTTAAGGAAAATGAAGATCATATTTATTACAGAGAAAGGAATGATAACAAATAGAATTGAACCATAGCATTTCCTGAATCTATTGTCATGAAATCTGTTATAATGTATGAACAGTTAGATAGTACAAGTATGTTTCCTTTTGAAAGACTTGTTTTATAATATCTATAGGATGGGGAAAAAGAATGAGAGGTGTCAGCTAATACTTTTCATGCAAGTGACAACAGTATCTAGAGTCAGCCTGGAGAGAAATTGTCTGTGAAGATGATATTTCTGAATACAAATAGGATTTAGATGATAGTTAAATTCAATAAGCAATGATAATAAAACATTACTAATGTAGAAATGCTCATTTTGAACATGTTAAGTTTTAGACACAGTGGGTGGAAACTTCTGTTTAGCAAATATCTTTTGCATGAATTTTCAGAAAATTCTTGTAATTGCCATTAGTTAGACCATTATAACTTTGTTTTATCAGGTCCTCTATCTTATTCAGTTTTACTTATCATTCTCAGGCTACACATGATTCCATGCAATTCATTTTCAGCACATTTTCTGATCCCAATTACACAAAGCAGATGCTCTCTTAGCTCTCTTGCTAATAATCCATTAGATATGGGCAATACTTTTCATTATATAAAGACTTATTTTTATTTCATTTAAACTTCACAAAATGTTTCATCCTTTCCATTTTACAGATATGAATATATCTGTATCCAGCTCATCTAATATTAATATTATTAACCAATTGTTTATACTATTATCTCCATTCATATACCGTGATGGCATTTAGTAGCTTCTCTGTGGTGTTATAGAGACAGATGACTGTACTGATAAATGAATGATTACTGTAGATGACAAATGTTACCTGTGGGCTTAGCATTGAATTATTGATGCCATGTCTTCCAGAGCTTATTTTATCCTTTGTGGATGGAAGTGATTGTGACTGTAGCTTCTGAGTCACAAGGGACATGGAAGTTTTCCAAAATGGCTTCCAGCTGACAGAGTGCAAGTCATCTTATCACACTGTACCAGGACAACTGTGACTCTCCAGGAGGCAAATACTATGTGAAAAATTTTCCAATATTATTTGATTACAAAATCTTATTTTCTTAAGAGCTGCAGGATTATTCTCCTGCAGAGCATACTTTTAGAAGCTTTATAGTAGAGCCCTTAAGGTTCAGTTCATCCATGTTCTTTCATTTTCCTAGACTCCGAATCTTTAAGCAGAGATGTGGCACAGGAAGTCTGTTTTTGAGATACAGAGAGATTAGAATTAGACTGGTAATTATGGACCAGAAAAGTCAGTACGAGCTGAAGAGAGTGGTAGCTGAGAAAACTGTACCAGGCCAAGCCTCAGACACATTTGGAGTCCATTCACAGCATAAATTATAGCATATAAAGAAGGGCAATTATCCAGAAAAGCAGACAGAAGATGAAGACTTGTGTGGAGACAGAATCCAAAGGACATGTGTGGAGATAGAATCCACTCATGAAGCACACTGTTGATCAGAAACTGAGTATAAAAAGAAAGGAACAGAGACAGCTTAACAATGCTTACTCTAACTATAAAATACCTAGCACACATAATTCTTTGATCAGGGCTTTGCACATTTTATCCTTTAATCATGTGTGCCTTATCAGTATCTTCATTTCATAGTTGAAGGACTTACCCAGTTGCCAGCTATTAAGAAAGCATGCTTCTAGCAAATGAACTTCAAGCATCATGTTTTTAGCCATACCATACCTTATCACCCCTCCAGAGATCAAGAAGTACAGCTCTTTCAAAGCATACTTTTCAAAATTTTTGTAAATGAGATTTAAGTGTAATAACAATGATAATTCCAGAGAGCTATTGCTATGAGATCATAACTGGATAATTTTCTCAAACTGGATAGGATTCTCAAAAAACATAGGTAAATCATGGTCCCAAGAGCTGATACTGACCAAGCAAAATATTTTCCATATCCCACAATAAACAGAATCACTTTATAATATAAAATATCATCATTTTGGCCTCAAGATGAAACTATATTATGGTTGGTTACAGAAGGAGAAACTGATCATAGTCAAATCATTTGCATACATGGTTTTGGACATTTTGTAACTCAGAAAATTAATATGAAATTGCTAACCTTCTGAAAGGTAAATTCTTTTATTTTCTTGTGCTGCTAAAAGATTGGATTTGGATCATTAATCTTCTTCCTGTGTTGAGCTTCTATGATTATGTCCACACAGATCAAGAGGCATGAGTCATGAGTCATAAACTTTGTAACTAAAAGACCTCTGATTCATCTAGAAGTCGTTGAAAGGATGAGTCAGTATATTGATTAGTTAGTTAGAATAGCTACTGACACATTTCCCTTTCATTATTAGTCATCCAAACACAAGACTTTTCCTTGTTGATTTTCTTGTTTGTTTGTTTTGATACAGGGTTTTGCTATGCAGCAAACAGGATGAGCACCCTACTAGGCACAGAATACTTTTGCCCCTTTAAACATCGCTACTGTGATGTGGTTATCTTTTCCACTTGTTGGTGTTGTTTTTAGTTATCTCTATAGGACTGAAAGCTAAACTATAAAGAAAAACATTGATTGACTCAGTGAGTTGAATCACTTGGTGTTTAATTATGAACTACTTGGAGATTGTTAAAAATTCATGCAGTCTTGTATTCGTGGTGGTACAGGTTTAAAAGTCATTAAGAAACAGCATGACTAGCTTAGATAATTAATATTTGGCTTGAAAAAGAAAAACATTGCAATTATGAACAGCATGACCCATGGTCAATTATCTATCACATTTTTTCAAGTAAACTCTATAATCCAAGTGTATTTGTTATGAAATTATCCATTCATTCATTAATTCATTCACTCATTAATCAAACAGGTCATTTTTTATTAATTTTTTTATTTTTCTATTTTTACAAGCACATTGAGTACTCATCCTTGCTTTTCTCTATCCCCCTTCCTCTCATCCTCTCTTTCCCTTCATCAATCCCTTCCATTCTCTCCCATACTCCTGCCTATATGCTTCTATGGACCCCAGGGCTCCCTCTTGGTTATCTATTCTTGTGAGGGTTCAGGCTACTGTGGCATATCAAGATGCCTCTTTTCAAGCCGTCCCTCTGATAAGGACATTTCCCTTCACTTATCCATCTTTAGACCCTAAAGTTTCCACTGTACGTTCTTATCTTTTTTGAGTTCCTAGGTAGTCTATGGGGATATGTTAGTATGCCAGTAATTATGCACATCTGGGAAGGACAAGTCTCACTGCAGTGGGTTCCTAGATGCGTCAGTCCTGCTTCGAGTGGAATGTCTTGTCTAACATTGAATCTTCCCATCTTTAAGTTCTTAAAATCTCATCATCCCCTCTTCTTCAAGGTTCCCAGATCCTTAGAATGGGTAGAGACTAGGTCGTCCTGATTCCAGGTGAATCTTGGTGAGTCACTGGTACTTTGCATTATGGTTGGCCATTGCTGTCCACATAACTGCTCTTCTATTGCTTTAGGCAGCATTCTGTTAGGGTATTGAGATCCTCTACATCTATCATAGAAGAAGACTTCTGGGCTGAATGTTAAATGTTTTTCCAATTTATGAATATAATAATAGCTATTAAAGAGCAGTTTGATGTACTGTCTTCCTATCTATAAGTTTGTAGGCTGTTTTCCCTATTGATCTATTTCCTTCACATTTTCAGGTTCTTGTTCTAGTTTGCAGTAACAGGGATGTATACCATTCTGACAAGCAGGTCTAGATTCCAATCAGAAAGCTGTTGGTTGTTTCCTTGATACTCATGCCACTATTACACTGGTGGTTACCTTTTGCCACGGTAATTTTTATTGCAATTTACAGATCTCATGCATTGATGGAGCCTGTGATTATTTCTCTCCCCCAGCAGCTTCTATAGTATTCCTTGGTACTGTGTAAGCTCTCCAGCAAGGAGGAAGTCCTCAGACCAGTTCTAGTTGATGTATTTTGATCATGTTCTCTGACCCATATGTGTTGCATCTTCAGTAATAGTGTATTACTGACAGACTGACAGATTTTGGAGAACAACCAAGAGCAATAACAAAAGCTTGTAATGTTTGGGGGCCTTTAATACCTCTCTGACCAACATTTTATCAAGAAGTGCCACATTACAAATAGTTTATTATTGTTACATATTAAAATTGGGAATTCTATCAAAAACTGTCAGTGATACAGAGATTAACAGATTCTATCCATATACTTAAATATCATATTATCTGAGATCTTATTATCTCTGCAAACAAAATACCTTTTAATTCAAAATACATGTGGTAAAGGAGTGATACTAAAAGTAAGTCAAAACTTTTAGTTGGCAGTATAAAAGTGTGTGTGTGTGTGTGTGTGTGTGTGTGTGTGTGTGTGTGTGTGTATGCAGAGAAACATTAATGACTAGAGAAGGTCTAGTCAGAAAACACAAAGTTATGAAAGAAGAGGTAGGTATGTTCAGGAACTGAAACAGAATTTTTCAAACATGAAAATGTACAGAATTGGACAGTGGGTCCCAATTCTGATGTTCATAATAGTGATCTTGTTGACATGCAGACTTTTTAGTAGGTGTAGTTTCATGACATTTAACATTTCTAGTTAGATCTCAAGTAACTGATCATGTGGTTAGTCCATGGACTATAATTTGAGTGGCAGTATACTGGTGAATAATTCTAAAAGCCAATAATTGAATTCTCACAGAAAATATTGTGATATGAGTGGAAAGGGCTTCTAGGTTTTATAATATTATGATATTGATGAGCACTAAAGTGGCTAAACAATGTCAACAAAATGTTCAGCTAAAACTAGGGAGCAAAAAGAATAGATGACTCAGTCAAGCATATGGGAGAACATAGATTTTAAGGAGATAAAATATGGTGGACAGATATGCAAAGACTGAAATGTATATGATTTATCTGGACAACTATAGGCAAACCAGTTGGACTATACTGAAGGGTTTTGGAGTGTGGCTAATAGGCTACAATGTCAAAAGCAAAAAAGAAATTATGAAGGGAAATAATTTGGATAATATCATGAGGGATACTAATGGTCAAACAATGATATTTCAAGATCGGTTTTTATTCAGCCTGGCATGACAGGAAAACACAATGGAAATTCAGTAGCAATCACTCTCCCTGGAAGAGCTACCATGTTGGCCATGTGCCCAAAGCACTGGACTTGCTTGAAGGGAATATTTTTCATTTTTGTTTAGAGCTGCCATATGGTCATCTGGCAAGGAAGGGTAGTACATGTGGCTATTACAGAAGATACATTTATTAGTTTTTAGTACTATAATATATTAGAAGGTACACTTAAGGGAGCTCCAGTAAAAGACTAAAGATTGGGAGGAAGGTCAAGTAGAAACTTGACATTTGATAGGCAATCAGGTAGTTAGCTTTGGAAAATGGTGAAATTGCTCAAGGAATAAATCTAAAGTGGGGATTCTTAATGTTTTCTGTGGAGTTATAGATCTGTTTGAAATACAATGAAAATTATGAATTCTCTTGCCTAAATAAAGGCACAGATGCACAACTACAAATTTCCATAAGTTTACAGAGGTTACCTGGAGCCTTCTAAAATATGTCCATATTTTCTTGTAATAAGAATCTTGGGGGGAGGAGAAGGGAGGGAGGGAACTGGTATACCTATTAAGTTTGTATGAGCTGAAATAATAATAAAAATGTATTAAATAAAAAAAATTATTAATTTTAGTCATTAACATTATTTATATGGATATATAAATAATCATGTACACATTTATATGCTATTTTGTTAAAGTTATAGACCATTTCCAATACTTTTATTGCCATTAAATCAATGGTCCTATTTGGAATTAACCTCATAAATTGACGAATGGAACCTCAAGATTAAAAAACTTTTGTTTAGCTAAAGAAAAAAAAAGAATCTTTATAAAGAGGAGAAGTATGATATCACAAAATATTGGAAGAGGAAAAATAAAAAATAAAGAAAAAGAAGATATATTCAGAAAGGCAAGTAAGAGAAAATACATACTTCAGTACAAGATTTCCTGAGCTAAGGAAAAGAAAGTTTCTTAAGGAAACATCAACACAATTACACATCATAGGTCAAAGAAGAAGAGCATATTGGATGAGGCAAGGTCAAGGATGATATGCAAGTGTTGTGTGGTACTTTTTCCTCTGAGCAGCCATCTTGAACTTTGCCCTGTTAGTAAACAACTCATACATTAGGGAAGTTCCTGAAACTGACAAGCCTTGAGAGGGGGAAGGGCTCCCTCCAGGATAAAAATAGCGACTGGGGGGGAGGAGCCTCTCTTGCCACCCAAGCAGATAAAAGGGTGACTGTTCAGCAGTTAGGGGCAGGCAGAAGGAAACCCCCTGACTATGAAGAAGCCTAGAGAAGACTGTGGAACAGCCAAACAATTCATTCAGTCAGAGACTATCCAAGAGAGATACAGTTAGAAGACTTCCCAGCAGTCAAGAAATGTTGGAAAAAGAGAGAGAAAGAGAGCCATCTAGGCAATAACCGTGAAACTGTCAGTCAGTCAGGCTGAGGTGAGCGCCCTGTGAATCGTTCCTGTTCCGGTCAGTAACCCTCACTCCTGCTCCTGTAAGTAAGCCCAATAAACATATTGATTTATCTTTAATCTGTCATGGAACTCTTTTCTGGAGTGGAAAGACAGTTGTTTGCCTGCTCCTCAGGAATAGTGCTCACACAACAGTAAGAGAAGTTCATAGTGTGGGAGAAAATATGTACAATGCTCATAGATTTTAGGATTTAATGGGGAGGAGAATGGAGGAAAGAGTGTATGAAAAGAGATGGTAGAGATAATGGGTAAAATGGAGAGGTATTCTAGGTTGAATGGGCAGAAACTTGAGGGAGATCATGCAAGGAAATTGGAGTGTAAGACTGTCAACTGAGGAAGATGTGGATAGCTCACGGCATGAGAAAATTCTGTGACTGACTATTTGTAAACATAGAGAGTCCTTACAAGATGAAATAAACAATAATATTTCCCCCCTATTCTCCTCTATAATTTCTATTGTTTTCCACTTACCCTCTGAGTTTAGAATTGCTTACATGAACATAGGGTGGTGCATGGTATTTTTCATCTTGTCATGTTTCTCTGTACCAAGTGTTCCTCTGCGATTGACCATT
Organism: Typhlomys cinereus; assembly: GCA_023101885.1. Lineage (NCBI taxonomy): Eukaryota > Metazoa > Chordata > Mammalia > Rodentia > Platacanthomyidae > Typhlomys > Typhlomys cinereus. The sequence goes on from JALPQD010000079.1 coordinate 4,102,070, forward strand.
TGTACTTGAGATGGTCAATTACATAGCTCAAATTTAAAGATGAAATTCATGTATATCTGCTTCCGTCTGTAACCTTGTCTTACCATGATGAGATGATGAGTGTGCTTTCAGTAAAATAACTTTTCAAGAGTGGTTACTTTGCCTATGAAACCAAATGCTTTCCATGGAGCAAAAATATTATCCACAGAGCTACTGCAGCAGAGAGGCAACACTGGCCATTGAAATACACTAAATACTTAACCTATTGTATATAATTCACTTAACTGAAATTACTATATGTAAGTGCATATTTTATGTTGAAATGTAAATACAGGTGAGGAATATTGGTCAGTCACCTGAATTTGCAATATATTATAGTTTTTTGCATATTACCTAGTTCAGAAAACAGTGCAATTTGAAAAAATGAATTTAAGATGAGTCTGGTTTCCTCAGCTTCCTGGCTAAGGGTCTCAGGGTATTTAGGGGGAAGTTATGTGGATCAGAACGAATAGAGACTGATCCAAAATAAATTGATGAGAAGACATATTTTAAAGGAAAAAACTGTATTATCTATGCTTGCCAAAATTTTGAATAGTTTTTTTTAATGGATTGTGAGGTAACAACTAACTTCAGTATAAGCAAATCTTCCCATTTACTTTTTGATGGATGGGAAGAGGGGAACGAGTTAGTATGTGTGTGTGCATACATGCATGTATGCATTCCTGTGCATGTGCCTGCATGTGTGCATGTGCATGTGTGTTTATTAAGCCAGGGACCTACCTTAAGTATCTTCCATATACATTCCCTTCCTATTTTTTGGGGCAAGGTCTTTTACTGACTGAAGAGCAACCCCCAAGGATCCCCCTGTCTCGGCCTATCCAGTGCTCATACTACTAACATGTGTTACTAGGCCCAACTTTTTTTTCTTTTTTCTTTTTATTTCTTTCTTCCACTCATACAAAGTTGATAAGTACCCCATTCCCCTCCCTCCCTCCACCCTTTCCTGTACCCTCTTGTTCCCTCCCCCCTTTTCCTGTTCCTTTCCCCCCCTCCCTTTCTCCCAGTGACCCTTGCCCCCCATTCTGAAGCATCCTTCACTGTGCATGTCAAACTTCCCTCTGGGTCCCCCTCTCTGATGAGGTGTAAGGACTCAGTAGCATTGCCTAGAGCTCTTTTTTTGTGTTCCCCTTTAGTATAGGAACACTATTGTGGCTGTTAATGCGTTGCCTCTAAGGATCGTAGTTAGGCCCAACTTTTTACAAGGGTTCTGGAGATCCACACTCAGGTCCTCATTCTTGCAAACATTTATTGACTGAGCCATCTTCCCAGCCCCCATTTGCTTTTTATTAACTCTCATATGTAGCATCTGCTGATATTTCAGGCAAAAAGCATTAAGCACAAGGTCTGGTATGCACAGAGACTTCTTGTGGAGAGTAGGTTCCTCTTTCTTCTCAACTGGTGAATGCAGGAAGGAAGTGATGATGCTGAACTGTTAACAGCCCTGTAAATCCAACCTCAGCAATTAAGCCTTTTACTGACAGTAAAACTTAAATTTCATTCTAATTCATAAATCGTTAGAATTTTGAGCCTCCATATGAATTTTGTCGGCATTTGTCCACATTACCAAAATGCAACACCAGATGACACATTTTGGCACTGCATTTAATCTCCATTTGAGAGACAGAGAATTATAATGGGGAGTTGGCAGTGGTGCGTGTCTGCATTTCTAGATGGTTAAGCATTCTGTTCCTCCTTGCAGCTCTAAAAGTTATCACTTTTCTTACGCTGCAAGAAACTGGCTGTACTTTTCATGAGACCAATCTTTTTACCATTGTTATTTTATCCAGGACCCAAGAATATACTGGTCAATCATCTATGGCACTTTTAAAAATATCACCAAAGCTAAAGAGTTATAAACTATGAGGGAACAGTCTCACATACATTTTGTATGACACGTAAACAACATTTTCAATGTCAAAAATTAGATTTTCTGAATATTTGGTTGTCTCTTTGGATTTAATATGAGAGAAGAAATTTGAATCTAAGCCTTCAAAGAGGAAGAAATGAACACTGATCAGGTATAGGTCACAAATGCACACAGAACCTGTAAAGTACACTTTCAGGGAACAGATATATATGTGGACCACAGTGAAGCATGTAACAGTAACTATTCTCATTTAAGGGCTTTTCTTTTTTGGTGCATCTCCTAATCGCTCAACTATGTTTAAGGTTCTATTGTGGGTGGGGCTCAAGTTTAAGTGTGGTGATCTATGCCAAGGGATAGGTTCAGAATGAACAATAACAAAGAGGCTTCTAGTAATAACTTGATCTAATTACACCAGGATTGCCTAGTTTTCTGATGAAATGTGATGAAGTTGTGATAAGGGGGCATAGGATCAATATTTGCTTTAATTAAAAGAGAAACATATAAAGAAAGCAGAATCTTGCCATTAAGGAATCAAACACTGCTGCTAACTCATTTTACATAGAATCCAGTTAGTGTTTTGTGTGGAGTGAGTTTTTGTTCCGAAAGTAAACTTAATGATAGAGCATTTGCAACAGGGTGGGAATTAACATTTAATTAACCTCTTTGTATGACTGCTCAAAAATGTGGCCCTTTACGCCCAACGCTCCGCCCTTCGGGACACGAGCGCACGGTCCAGCCTGGCCTCTCAACCCACGCCCTAGGTACGTCTCCGCCCGTGCACCGTCCACCAGGACCCCAGGTCAGCCCACAGGGACCCGGTTCTGACTACCACCATCCAGCCGGAGCCGCGCGTGGGGCCCAGGGACGAGGAGGACCTCCCCCTGCGCCCGGGCCCGCCCCAGCTGCCCTTGGTTAAATAGCTCCGCGCCGATGCCCCCATCCTCCCTTTACGCCCCACCCCACTCCAGCCGGGCCTCTTACCCCGCGCCCTAGGTTAAGTCTCCGCCCGCGCCCGCCCACCAGGACCCCAGGCCAAATAATTCAGTTTAGTGAAATTGAGAGATCTTAAGAGTTAAAATGACAATGCCAAAGTCAAAGTGCAAATCCATGAGAAGCAACACTCAAGTAAACAAATTTCCCACTGAAGAAATTAATCCTATAATGTTAGACTCCAACCAGAACAAACCCGCGGAAAAAGGCCAAGAAAGCCTGACCCAGGATAAAGACATTCAAAATATGGGGCTGGAGAGGTGGCTCAGGGGTTAAGCCTCCGTCTAGCAGGAGGAAGGTCCTGAGTTCGGATCCCAGATCCCACGTATAGACGCCAGGCGGAAGCGGGGGCGGCCTGCGCTTCTGGTCCTGGTAGGGTGGAGCCTGTGAATCCCGGGGCAGAAGGAGGTGGAGGCGTCCATGGTGGTTCGCAAATTCGTCCGTGGTTCTACACACACATACACACACACACAGATGCGCTCACGTACACACACATATGCACACAGTTGAATAAATAATAATAATAATAAAATTAAAAAAAAAGACATTCAAAATATGATCATTACCATGTTCAATACTATGAAAGAGGAAATCCGGGAGAAATTACATAATCGAATCAATCGCTTTGAAGAGGAACACAACAGACATCTGGAGGAGTTGAGAAAAACAGTGCAAGAAACAAAAACTGGCATAGAGCAGTTAAAACAGACTCAAGCAGAGTTTAAAACTGAGCTAAAAGACAAGTTATCTTCAACCCAGAACTCTACAGAGAGTCTTATCAACAGAACTAACGAAGCAGAAAACAGAATTTCAGACCTTGAAGATAAAGTGGGAGTACTAACCAGCTCAATGGAAGAGGTTGTTAAAGCCAAAAAGATACTTGAGAGAAATATCCAAGAGATATGGGACACCCTGAAGAAGACTAACATGCCTATTCATGGAATACCAGAGCAAGAATCTCAAAATACCACTCCTGAGGAAATTTTTCAAACGATCATCAAGGAAAACTTTCCTCATCTAAAAAAAGAGAGGCCCATCCATATACAAGAGGCATTCCGCACCCCAAACAGATACGACCAAAACAGAAGCATGCCACGGCAAATAATAGTTAAAACACTCCACATTCAAGATAAAGAACTGGTGCTGAGAGCTTCAAGGGAGAAAAAACAAGCCACTTTTAAAGGTAAACCTATTAAAATAACAAATGACTTCTCAATGGAAGCACTAAAAGCAAGAAGAGCTTGGAGAGACATACTTCAAGTATTGAATGAGCAAAAATGTCAACCCAGGCGGATTTACCCTGCAAAACTATCCATCATTTTCGAGGGAGAAAGAAAAATCTTCCAGCACAAAGACAACTTGAAGGGATACATGTCCACCAAACCAGGCCTTCAAAAAATGCTAGAAATGATACTCAAGCATGAAGAAAAATACAGGCATATCCAGGAGAACAGAAGGCAAGTATAACACCATTAAAAGCGAAACAATATACTTATAAAAACTACTAAACATAATAAATGTCTGGAATTAACAATAGTGTCTCCTTAAAAGTAAACCTATGTAACACAGTAATTGCAAGGATTATGAACAAGAGAGATGGGGTAGGAGGGCCAAACCAGAAACAAGGAGAAAGGGGACCATGTTACAGCAGAGAAAATAGGCCTCCATCAAGGTCTGCAAGTAAGTAATGAGAAACCAGGTTAAGTTCACAGACGTTCTTTCCTGATTTCACCAGAAGGGGGGGCATATAGTCTAACAGATAAAAAGTAATCATTTTGCAAATGGGTGATGGACCCCTCCCTCACTGAGGTTTCCTACTCTTATTACATATACCCTTGAATGTGCTATTATAACAAGACTCCAGTTTAACAGCTTTTGTCTCTGGCCAGGGGGTGACATACAGTGCCCAGCAGAATGGAGTGAAGGGCATTGCAGGAGCAGCAAAACTGCAAAAGAAAATCAACCAACCACAATCCAGAACTTCAGAGACTCTATATCAATCACCTAGAACTAGGCCAGCCTAATCTCTCCCCATCCTGGAGCTCAGGGACATTTGCGGAAGAGGGGGCGGTAAGATTGTAAGAGCAAAAGGATGGGAGGAGCAACGATTTGCAAGATTCTCAACAATAGTTGGGGCCAAAGCAATCATAATGGGACTTTGCATGCCCTGCGCAATGTCCAATGCACTGTTGCCCTCATAAAGTCTAGCATCTGTTAAGGGCACCGAGACCCCTGAAGGCAAGGTGATTGACAGCCATAGTAGTGATCCTATGCTTAAGGGGAACAAGAGAAAGGGCTTATGGAAATGCCACTGGGTCCTTTTATGTCATTGGAGAGGAAGACCCAGTGGAGAGTTAGGCGTACACAATAAAGGACTCTCTGGGAATTGGGGGGGAGGCACTGGGGGATGGGGAGGGAGAGGAGGGAGAGGAGGGGCTTCGGGGGGAGGAGGGGAGAGGGAGGGAACTGGTAAAAAAATTTTTAAATGTATAATTAAATTTTTAATAAAAAAAAAAACAAAAAAACAATAGTGTCTCCATTATAACACTAAATATTAATGTAATTAATTCACCGATCAAGAGACACAGATTACAAACTTGGATTAAAAATCACAATCCATCAATCTGCTGCCTGCAGGAAACCCATCTCACCACAAAAGATAGGCATGCTCTAAAAATAAAAGGCTGGTCAACAATTCTACAAGCAAATGGAAGCAGAAAACAGGCAGGGGTAGCCATTATGCTATCAGACAAAGTGGATTTCAAACCAAAGAAAATTATGAGAGACACAGATGGATACTACATTTTAGTCACAGGTATAATTCACCAGGAAGACTTCACAATACTGAACATATATGCACCCAATACGGGCCCCTCCACATTCATTAAGAAAACCCTACAGCTTCTAAAGCAAGAAATCAACCCCCAAACAATAATTCTTGGGGACTTCAACACTGCCCTCTCAACATGGGATAGATCAACAGGTCAAAAGCTTAACAGAGACACTTTGGAACTTCATCAAACCCTGAAAGAAATGGACCTTACAGATCTCTATCGAACTTTTCACCCACGCACCAAAGAATACACATTTTTCTCAGCTGCACACGGAACTTTCTCCAAAATAGATCACATACTGGGCCACAAAATGAATCTACACATATACAAGAAAGTTGGAATTCTAACCTGTGCCATATCAGACCACTACTGCCTAAAGCTGGACATCCACAACACATCAAACAAGAGAAAATACACTAACTCCTGGAAACTTAACAATATCATGCTGAATGAGAACTGGATTGAGGAAGAAATTAAAAAGGAAATTCAAGATTTCGTGAAAGTGAACAAAAATGAAAATACAACTTACCAAAATCTCTGGGACACAATGAAAGCTGTTCTAAGAGGTAAGTTCATAGCTCTTAATGCCTACATCAAAAAAATGGAAACATCAGAAATAAACAACTTAACAATGCAGCTTAAAGCTTTAGAGAAACTAGAGCAATCTGATCCCAAAAGTAGTAAAAGAGAGGAGATTAGCAAAATAAGGGGAGAAATATCTGAATTCGAGACTAAGAAAACGATAGAAAAAATCAACCAGTCAAAAAGCTGGTTCTTTGAAAAAATCAATAAGATAGATACACCCCTAGCTAAATTAACCAAAAGCAAGAGAGAGAAAATGCAAATTAACAAAATTAGAAATGAACATGGAGTTATCACTACTGATACCCAAGAAATCCAGAGAATTATAACATCATATTTCAAAAACTTATACTCTGTGAAGTTTGACAGCACACAAGAGATGGATGAATTTCTAAGTAAACACAACTTACCTAATTGGATCAGGAAGTTGTGAATTATTTAAATAGTCCTATAAAATATAAGGAAATTGAGGAAGTAATCTCGAATCTTCCCACCAAAAAATGTCCTGGACCAGATGCATTCAGCATAGAGTTCTACCAGACATTTAAGGAGTTAATAACACCAATACTCCTTAAACTGTTCCATCAAATAGCAAAGGAAGGAACACTACCAAATTCCTTCTATGAAGCTAATATCGTCTTAATCACAAAACCTAATAAAGATTCACTTAAAATAGAAAACTATAGGCCGATCTCTCTGATGAACACAGACACAAAGATTCTCAACAAAGTCTTAGCAAATCGGATTCAAAAACATATTAAAAAGATCATTCACGGGGAACAAGTAGGCTTCATCCCTGGCACAGAAGGTTGATTCAACATACGCAAATGAATAAATGTAATTCATCATGTAAACCAGTCCACCGTCCAAGACCACATGATACTCTCGATAGATGCAGAAAAAGCTTTTGACAAGATCCAACAGCCTTTTATGATCAAAACGCTAGAGACAGTAGGAATGGAAGGAACCTTTATCAATATAATAAAAGCTGTATACAACAAGCCCGCAGCAAGGATTATGCTCAATGGGGAACAATTGGAAGCATTCCCACTTCAATCAGGAACTAGACAAGGCTGTCCACTCTCACCACTTCTATTCAATATTGTACTTGAAGTCTTAGCTGAAGCCATAAGACAAGAAAGGGACATAAGAGGGATTCAAATCGGCAAGGAAGAAGTCAAGCTATCCCTATTTGCAGATGACATGATCTTATACCTGAGGGATCCCAAAAACTCCACCAGGAAGCTTCTGGAACTAATTGAGAAGGTCAGCAGGGTGGCACGATACAAAATAAATATGCAAAAATCAGAGGCCTTCCTATATGCCCAGAATGAAAGAAGTGAAAAAGCCTTGAGAGAAACAATCCCATTTACTATAGCCCCTAAAAAAATGAAATACCTTGGTATAAACCTAACTTAGGAGGTTAAAGACCTTTACAATGAAAACTTTAAAACCCTAAAGAAAGAAATTGCAGAAGACACCAGAAGGTGGAAAGACCTCCCTTGTTCCTGGATAGGCAGAATCAACATCGTAAAAATGACCATCCTACCAAAGGCAATATACAAATTCAATGCTATACCAATCAAAATCCCAAAGTAATTCTTCAAAGAAGTTGACCAAACAATCTCAAAGTTCATATGGAGGCACAAAAGACCCAGGATAGCAAAAACAATCCTGAGTAACAAAAACACATCTGGAGGTATTGCCATACCAAACCTTAGTCTATACTACAAATCCATAGTTATAAAGACAGCCTGGTACTGGCTCCAAAATAGACACACAGATCAATGGATAAGGATTGAAGACCCAGATATAAGCCCACAAAATTACAGCCATTTGGTCTTTGACAAAGGGGCCCAAAGAATCCAATGGAAAAAGAACAGCATCTTCAACAAATGGTGCTGGCAAAACTAGATCTCCACATGCAGAAGATTAAAGCTGGACCCGTACTTGTCACCATGTACAAGACTTAATTCCAAATGGATCAAGGACCTTGATAACAGGCCAGAGACTATAAAAACCATAGTTGAAAGGATAGGGAACTCCCTCGAGCTGATTGGGCTAGGCCAACACTTCCTAAACAGACATCCAATGGCACAGTCACTGCTACTAACTCTCAACAGTTGGGATCTTGTGAAATTAAAGAGCTTCTGTTCAGATAAAGAGATTGTCACACGAGCTCAAAGGCAACCCACAGAATTGGAGAAAATCTTCACTAACCACATATCTGACAGAGCTCTACTGTCCAGAGTGCACAAAGAACTTAGAAAACTAAACTCCAAGGAAAACACTGGCCCAATTAAAAAATGGGCCCTGGAACTTCAAAGAAACTTTACCAGGGATGAAATTAAAATGTCTAACAATTATCTTAAAAAATGCTCCACTTCCTTAGCCATCAGGGAAATGCAAATCAAAACTTCCCTGAGATATCATCTCACCCCGGTCAGGATGGCAAAAATCCACAATACAAACAACAACAAATGTTGGAGAGGATGTGGAGAGAGGGGAACTCTCCTACATTGCTGGTGGGAATGCAGGCTCATACAGCCACTCTGGCGAGCCGTCTGGAGATTCTTAAAAAATTAAAGATTGAAGTGCCATATGACCCTGCTATCCCACTTTTGGGAATAACCCCCCATACAGCAGAGGTTCACCTCGATAGCACAAGCACGTCCATGTTCATAGCAGCACTGTTTACAATAGCAAAGTCATGGAATCAACCCAAATGTCCAACAGTTGACGAGTGGATAAGGAAACTGGTACATCTATACAATGGAGTACTACTCAGCCATCAAAAATGATGATTTACTGGAATTTGCCTGGAAATGGATGTCATTAGAAACAATTATATTAAGTGAAGTATCCCAGACCCAGAAAATTAAGCGCCGTATGTACTCCCTAATAGGTGGCTCCTAGTACCAAACCCACCCAGCCCACCTAGAGACAGTAATTGCAAGGATTATGAACAGAAGGGATGGGGTAGGAGGGCCACACCAGAAACAAGGAGAGAAGAGACCATGTTACAGCAGGGAAAATAGGCCTCCACCAAGGACCCAAATAAGTAATGAGACATCTGATTAAGTTCACAGACTTTTGTTCCTGATCATTTACTACTGAGGGGGTGTGATCTCACCAGAAGAGGAGGGCATATAGTCTGGCAGACAAAAAGTAACCATTTTGCAAATGGGTGATACACGCCTCCCTTACTCTGGTTTCCCACTTTTATTACATCTACCTTTGAATGTGCTTTCATCACAAGACTCTAACAGCTTTTTGTCTCTGGCCAGGGGGTAACATACAATGCCCACCAGGATGGAGTGAAGCGCATTGCAGGAGCAGCAAAACTGCAAAAGAAAATCAACAAACCATAATCCAGAACTTCAGAGACTCTATATCAACCACCTAGAACTAGGCCAGCTTAGTCTCTCCCCATCTTGAAGCTCAGGGAAATTTGCGGAAGAGGGGGCGGTAAGAGTGTAAGAGCAAAAGGATGCGAGGAGCAATGATATGTAAGATACTCCATACTAGTTAGGGCTGAAGCAGTCATAATTGGACTTTGCATGCCCTGCGCATTGTCCAACACACTGTTGACCTCACAAAGTCTAGCATCTGCTAAAAGCACCAAGTTCCTTGGAGGCAAAGGATTGGCAGCCACAGCAGTGTTCCTATACCTAAGGGGAACACGGGAAAGGGTTCAGGGAAAGGCCACTGGGTCCTTGCACGTCATCGGAGAAGAGGGCCCAGAGGAAAATCAGACATGCACAAGAAAGGACTCTCTGGGAACTGGGGCGGGAGGCACTGGGGGATGGGGAGTGAGAGGGGTGGGGAGGGGGAGTAGGGGTACGGGGGGAGGAGGAGGGAGGGAGGGAACTGGTGTACCTAATAAGTTTGTATGAGCTGAAATAAAAAGAAAAAAAAGAAAAAAATGTGGCACAATACAGTTTCTGAAGCACTGTCCTATCCTTTTACTCTGTGGCCATCACAGAATCACAAAGGAAAGGAAAGCCAAATCTTGCTTTCTGAATTTTGAGTGCTGAGGTCTAAGTGGTGTCAGCATAGGACCAACACAAATCATACCTTCACCCATACCTTTTGTCCATGTTTTCTGCTGGTAGTGTGGTATCATTATTAGAACATGACCCTTACGTGTCTATGACATGAATACAAAGTCCTAGTTCTCCCATGCTGTCTCAGTATGAATTCCATTAAAAAATAGTGATGCCTATCTCACTGGGTTATTCTGAGAATTAAGCTTAAAAGTATCTAGAATAACGCTAGAAAATAATAGCTACTAGATAAATGTAAGGAGATTGGGTAAAAGCGATTGCATGCCCCCGAATAGCAGATCTTTATTTCCCGAAGCTAAGGATAGAAAATGTTAGGTTGATGGAAAATGCAAGAAGGAGACCGTGAGCATTTGGATTTAGAGGTGGAAGATTAGACAATAGTGCCTGATCTCCTGCTAAGCCTAGCATGACTCAGGGGCAATAGGTTACAAATGAACTAGGTGCCTCCATACTGGAATATCAAGATAGTCACATAGTCTCCCTCAGTCCAAGCAGCAGGAAAGAGAAGCTGGATGGATTTGCATGCCCTGCAGTAGAAGCTATGACAAATGGTAAATGTGAGGAGAAGGCCCAGAGTGAAGAGGGACCAGCAGATCAGTGGAACTTCTTTGGACATGCTCAATTGGGCTCTTTGTCTCCTTTAAAACTCATGTTCAGATTGAATCACCACAGAGGATTTATTAGCAAATGAGGTTTCTGAGAGGTGATTAGGCTGTGAAAGCTCTTTTCTCTTAGGTAGTAATAATATCACTGTAAAATGGTAAGTTGTGAGTACATAGCTCAGCAGTATAACATATCATTACCATGCCCTTGGTTTAATGCCTAGCTGCTGCCAAAATGGAGTGGGGAGTTCAGTCCTCTTTCATGTCTTGTTCTTCTGTCTTCTAGGATGTAGGATGGTACAGGAAGGCGCCCACTGGTGCCTTGCTTTTGAACTTTCTAACCTTCAAAACTGGTAGAGAGTAAAGTTCTGCTCTTTGCAAATGACTCAATCACATGTGTACTGCTATAGAATCACAAACATAGTATGTCAGGGTGCCAACTTGAGAAACATACCTATTGATAATCAGATATCCTGGACCATGTAACCCCACAGTGGTAAGTGAAAGACATCTCACCATACAGATAAGATATGTCTATTACCTAGTAAAGCAGGAAAAAGAACAAAGGAAGTATGTTGATACATAGTAAAAGAAGTCTTACAATTTACATACTCAGGGTTTAGGCTAGGGAGTTACACTTGATATATGGTTGGTTCATTATTTGATGCATAGGTGTGTATGTATATGTGGGGGAGGGAACTGTAGATGTGTATGTAGAAGAGGCCCAAAGGTTTTTCCAAGCCCTGTCTTCCAGAATTGGAAGTATAGGTCACAGTCATTTTAGCCTGGAGTTTTTACGTGGGATCTGGGTTTTTTTGCTTGTGCAAAAGATCACCCCTCCAGCTATTGGGTCATCTCTCCAGTCCAAGGTTGGCTCTTTTTAAATATCATATCCAGAGTGGGGAGATGGGCTTAGTGGATAAGGTTCTTGCAAGGCAAGCATGAAGACCAGAGTTTGGTTCCTCAAAATCCACATAAAAGCCAGATGGGTGTGACAGCTGCCTTCAACCCAAACACTTAGGAGACAGAGACAGAGAATGCTTAGGGCAGGCAGGCTAGGTATATTAACCTATTGACAAACTTTGATTCCAACTGAAAGAATCTGCCTCAGAATAAGTCTTCTTTCAAAGGTGGGGAGTGATTCAGGAAGACACCCAATATCAAGTTTGGACCTACCTATGCACACATGTATATGCTGCACACATACATGCACTTACCCCATGCAAACACTTGTTAAAAATGAAGTCAAAAGCATGTTGTGTTGTAGTTAATGTTATACACTTTTTAAATAGGAACTGTGTAACCTTGGAAGGCTAAGTAACTCACCTAAGATTGTAATAACTAACAAGTGATAGAGATAGAATTCTAATCAGATCTTTGTGTTCAAAGGTCATACCTGATCTTCTCACCAAGGTACATTATTTCTCAAGAGCCTGAAGGAAGTATACACATCTATAAAGTACATAAAGCAAGAGCAACTTGCTCTCCAACAAATGAAGTAACATACATTTTCCATCCACCTTCTGTTACCCAGACCTGAAGCAGGTCCCTTCCACATGCCAGAAAAAACCACTGCCAGAGCAATCGCCTCAGCCATGCTAGCTTTTCAATGCTCACCTGGCAGGTTTCCCAGAAAAAAACAAGGCAGGGTCATTTCCTTGCCAGGAAAGGAGCTAGATAACACTCATTTGAGCTCCTTTCACATGGTGTTAGTTCTCACTGTATGAAATAATATGTCAGCCATCAAACCCTCAGTGACAAGAAATCTCTAAGAACATCTTGGATACTGTTTTTAAAAGAAGGCTTAATCCGAAGATTGGTGTGTCCTTGGAGGGAAGATAACTTAAACCATTAATCTTGGAAGTGTATTGGCAGCTAAGCTCTGTGCTGCCTTCTGATTTAAACAGACAGTTCTTTAATTGGTTTACATCTCTATTGGCTGCTTTACTGTGCTTTTGTCTCACCTTTAATGCTGGCCTGTCTTGAACCTATCCTTTGCTGATAATGCTCTATAATATATCCTATGCAATGGTACATTAAAAATTAATTAAAAGGAATCTCGGATTAGACGGAAGAAAATTCAAGTACATTCACTGATCTGGAGACAAAGTAAACCTTAGTTGCAACATCCACCTACCTCATCAGTGGAGATAATGCTGAAGTGAATTCCAGGAAGGACTGAGTTTTGATGTTTGATATGGAGAAAGCCCCTGTTAGGGAGTTTTTACAGGAGTTACATTGACCTTATTTTCCTTAAACTTTATGCAGGTGGGTAAGCCATGAGATTCAAATACTTCATAGTATCACATACAATATATGGTGTGTTTTATTTATTTTAAAAAATCTCCCTTACTTAGATAAAGCATATTAAATCTTACTTCTTTTCCGTGTTTGGAGTTCTGGCTGATCTTATTTAAATCTTTGCTGGCTGAGCCTTTAAGCAGTGTTTCATTTGAATGCTTTCATTGCCTAATGGTAATATTTCAGATTTTCACTTTGCCTCTTAGTACCAGGGTATGTAACTTTTAGAAGTAGTTGATAATAAGTAAAACAATGCCACAAATGACTGAGATCCATGCAGAAGCATTATTTGCTGTTTTCTATAGATGATAAGACTTCCCCAACATGTGTATGAAATAACAAGGTTGAGCAGGTAGAATTGTTGCCTTCAGAATTTAGTACAATAAACTCTATTCCTGATTATTCACATGTACCATATTCTTTTTGTAAATTTCGCTGTTGTTGTTTGGAACAGGATCACGTATTACCCAGGTTAGCCTCAAACTTATTGTGTAGCTAACTATGACTTTGAATTCTTGATCCTCTTGCCACACTTCCCATCTATGAATTCTTTTCATATGTATTAATGCCTCTTACAGCTTCTCACAACACCATTTAACCTTATTCCAGCCCAACTCTCCTTGTCTGGAATTATCAGCATTGTCACTTGCTAACAATTCTGACTTATACTACATATACAACAAAATTTGAAAGTTTCTTTAATTAAGAGACCAAAATATCCTAAGGTGGTATAAGATATCTCCAAAGGCAAATAGAAATATTTTTGAGATTGTTTGAGTTCTTATGCTGTCTTTATTATAACAGTCCACTCCTTTATGGCTCATGTTGGCTACAGTTTCCATTTGTTGTTGGTGATGTTGTTAAATCATAAGCAGACATAAACCAAGTAACATGTACCTATTATATATGGAACTGTTTCAGAAATATTGCTGTTGAAACATTAAACACAAGAAAACAATATAGTTAGAGAGTAGAAATTATGTAAAGACAAAAAATCATACAATTGAAAACACTGATCTTAACTTTCGTATTTTAGCTGTTATTCCTTATTCTTTTTTCAAATAAAAATGGTTATACAGTGTAGATGTATATGATAAAATTCATGAGAAATTTTCCATTCCAGGTGATGAGAGCAAGTACACTGGGAATGCAGAAACACCTATTTGAATAACTGAATACTTGTTCATTGTAAACCAAACAAGTATGCTTCTGCCATGCTGAACATAGTTAACTAGCTTTCAGATACCAATGAAAAGTTCAAATGCCTCTTCTTAGACTATTTTTTTTTAAAAAGTAAAATTTTGTATTTGATAAAATGCTGATGTTGACCATGGTTGTTCAGATTACTTTTCATGCCTTAAACAAAACTTCATGGAAGCTAATATATTTTGTAAAGTAATAAACCCAAATTATAACACTGTCATGTTCATACTAGAGAAACTTGATAATTATGTTGACCATAAACTTTTGCTAAATTAGTTGCTGTTTCTTGTGCCTTGATCTTTATAGTAGTTTTATTTAAAACATTAGTTAAATAAATCATTCCTAGTCAAGCTTGTATTATGGAGAGTAAAGTAGAAAGTCGAACAGTGTTGTCCATTTATCCTGGTTTCATATGACTTTATGTGGCTACATGACTATAATCTCAGCGTTTTTTAATCCCTTGATCTTTATTGTAGGAGTGAATAGAGTTATGGTTGTGCCATTGGTAAATCAGCTCTTTGATCATAGTACCAATGAACTATCTACTTTGTGTCCTAGTGGAAAGAATGGGAGTCACAAAAGAATGACAAAGTATCTTTATTGACAAGAAGAGTGAGCCAAGATATTTGATGCTGGGTTAATTTCTTTGAAATAGTGGCCCCAGGTGGACCACAGATTTGAGGTTTCAAGTTTATTTACCACAGCAGGAATGCAACTAAGCTGGCAACACCTCATTTCAGAAACCTGGACCATAAGATAGTTTTGAAAATAAACCTGAAAAGATAGAGAAAGCACTGGAAAAAGACTCTGGAAACCTGGGACCAAGTCCTCCTGCTTTTAGAAAGAACCCAGGAGATTTTTGACAAGATTTTCTAGGCCCATATTTCCCATCTGCAAAATGACATCAATAAATAGTTTCTGTTTCATTGTTAGATCCACTGAAATAGTTTTGAAAACTACAAAATTCCAGGAACTGTTCTTTCATATTGAGAAAAGCTATTGCTATTCTAAGAGAATGAAGGAACCATCGATTATTTATCTTTATTCCTTGAGTAATATACAATTTGTTGTTGTTCAATAGCTATAGAATGTTTATATTCCATGAGGATGCCAGCTGGCATGGTTTGCTCTGTAGTCAAAACAGATAAACAAGGAGATAGATCATGTTAGAATGAATAGTGGGAGGATTAGTAAGTGCTGGACGTTAATGGTTCTGCCTGAATCAGTTTCTATCACCATTTTTTCAGTTATTAATTTATGAAAACTGGTTTGGAGAGTTATGCTTCTAAATTCTGTTTAGAAGCAATATTTTTTGACAGTCCAAATCCCCTCCCCCCTTTTTTAAAAATACACTCCTAATAGTCTTTACAAGTTGGCACCTAGACTATTCAGAATGTGTTCTGGGTTATCAACTGATGACAATTAGGAAGGGACTAAGTAATTTTCCATAGCAATTTCTTTTTTTTTTTTTTTTTTTTTGCCCTGGCACTGTATCTTGGTGACATTCTCTTTATCTTAGCCACGTAGTTTGCATACTATCACAGTCTCTAGGTGGTGAACATGTATACGAGTACATCAGGTATATTGGATGTACCTTGTGTGCCAATTGTCAACACTTCCAGTGAATTATCCACGCACTTATGGCTTTTTATCTCTTCCTTAAGCCACGTGAAGCATAACTGTAACAGAATAACTATAATGCTAAAACCTTAGTCATGGAAAGTAGTTGTAAATTGTTACTGACAACTAACATTATATTGGAAGGACTTAAACTTCAGATATACTTGATGTCTTTATTACAATTGAGATTGGGGCTTATCTTGGAACCATTGCCAAATATCGGTGACTGGCAAATTTAACAGCCGTTTTTAATTTCCTTCTAAATGGTTATATGCAGATTTTGGAAAGCTGGGTGCTTGTAACTAAATTTGACAAATTATCTTTTGGAATTTTGGAAATGTTTATAGTTTCCTGACAGCAGAGTTCATGTATTTTCTTCTTTCTATTCTTCCTGATAAAAAAGAAGGTGTAATATTAGAACCCAAGTAGCCTTTTTATTACAACGAAGTAATACAATCTCACTATCGCACTAAAAGCATAAAATCTTCATGTTTAGCAAATAAACTGAGAGTCTGAATTCTTAAGACAATATAAAATATCTGCTTAACTATGAGAATGCTTGCTTCATATTTACTTTATATTAACACTAAATATTCTTTGAGTTTGAATAACTTTCATTATATAGTAGGTACTTTCAATCAGAATCCATTCTCTATGACGTGTAAGACCAGATTACATGACAGTTTTAGAAAGACATAGAGAGCTAAGGAGATGGCTCAGCAGGAGAAATGCTTGCTGAGCAACAAAAAGGACTTGAATTTGCATTTTTAGATCCCATGTAAAATTCGAGGTGAGAATGGTGGCCCAACTGTAAATCCAGTTTAGGAAGAAGGAGACAATTCCCAGAGCAAGCTGGCTAACCAGATTAGCTTTATTGGAGCTTGATTAGAGACTCTGTCTGAAACAAATAATAAGAAAGTGAATGTGGATGATTCCTGATATCAACTTTGAGCCTCAACACATTCATGTACACAATGCCCCCTCACCTATGTATGTGCATGCACACCCACTTACATATGTGTCCACATATATGCAAAGACTTATAAACAAGAACCAAATGCACATACACATAAACATTACAATGGAAAAAAGAAAAAGGCAGAGAATTTTTTCTTTTTAAATATTTTTTATATATTTTAATAATTTTATATATTTATTTAGAGAGAATGTGTGTGTGTGTAGGTGTGTGCATGCCATGGTGCACATGTGGAAGTCAGAGGAAAGGTTGTGGGAACTGGTTCTTTCCTTCCACCATAGGGTTCCAGGGATCAAACTCAGGTCACCAAGTTGGTACAGCAATGGCCTTTCCCTGCTAAACCATCTCACCAGATTTGGAGTATTTGTCTTCATAAACATTCACAATGTTTATACCTTGGAAAAAAACAATAACATCAGTGGATTAGAACTGAAGGAAGAATCAGACTGTGGGACTTTACATAGTCACTTACATAATGAAACTTTGAATTACTAAGGGTCAGTTCTCCATCCAAATGACATTCTTTACATTTTATCCCTCATTGAATCACAGTAATTTTTTCCTATTTTTTTTTTTTGCATAAAAAAATCGTACCTTGAAAATTGGAAGGAAATATCTTTAAATATTTTCTAAAACAATAAACAGAAACAGACTTCAGGTAGCTAACAATAGCTGCAGTATGATTATCTACTTCCTGATGAAGCCCACATAAAGGAAAAATAAAAATCAGATCAGGCACTTCACATGAAAACTATACCCTGAGCAGAGTTTGAAGGCAGAAAAGCCTAAACTTCAAAATAATTATAAGTGAAAATTCAATTGTCACAATGTGATCTCTCCTGTTCCTTTCCCATGCCTGCCTGTTGAACAACTCTGTGGTAGGCAAAGGCAGAACAAGAAACACTCCAGAGAACAAACAGGGAAAGGAGCAAAAGGCAGTAAGGCAAAGTCCATTCTAAGCCTGAAAATATACAAGACAAAAGTGTCTAGGAAAACCAGAACAAAGAGAACACTTTACATTACATGTGAATTAAAGGTGGAAGCTACAAATGAGGCATGATGTAAAAGGGCATGGATTATACAAAGGAATAGCCCTCCGAAAGCATAACTTCTGGTATGGAAAGGAAAGAGGAAAGAAAGAAGATAAAAGTACCACTTGGCAACTGGAAAAGCAGGAAGAATGTGAAGAGTACAGAGAGGGAATTCAAGGAAAGCATGGAATCTAAGCACTTAAAACCTCTGCCCTCACATTTAAAGTATGTGGAATTTAGTGTTCTTATTGAAGAAATTAAGTTAGATAACCCAATACCAGAAAGTTGAACCAAACAAAAGGGAAATTAAAAGTTAGGCCAAAAATGCCTGTACAAATTGAGGACCATTCCTCAAAAAATATCACAAAAAGTAAGGACATGAGTGAGGTCAGCACACCAAATATTAAATATATGCATATACTTCCTTAAGCTGTTAAAAACTAATGAGTCAGGAATTCAGAAACAGTGGAGAAACAGGGAGAAACAGAGTGCTAAGTGAACTTTGAAAATGAATATATGAAAAAGACTATTTGAAAATTGTAAGAAGGTAGTAAAAAATGGAAAAGAGGCAAAAGAAAGACTAATATTTGTATTATCCTGGAGGCTTTGAAAAACAATTTTTTCAGCACGTTGAAGTATCCAATATGTCTAAGTACTTAAAAAAGCAATTTCCATCACTGGAAAGAAAGTACTTTTTATTAAGTAGAAATCTTAGATAATATCGAATAGGTAAAGTTGATTGACAATGTTGTTAGAACAGCTGTATAAAGTCCGATTTTCTGCATTTTTATTTTATCTATTCCTAAGAGGAGGGTACTAGTCTCCACCTCCAATAGTATTTATTTCTTCTTTCAAATTAATCATTTTTCTCATGTGTTTGAAGCTCAGTTATGATGTGTGCATTTGAAATGATTTTCTTTTCAAGATTTGCATGTTGGTCATTGTGCATTATCCCCTCTTTGAAATGATATTCTGAAATATACTTTCTCCAAAATTAAGTTTCCTTTCAGGAAGTGTCTGAATGGTAAACCGTTCTCTGTTATTTACTTTTTCCTTCTGTCATTTACATTTAACTATCCATTTATCTGCATTTGGATCACGTTTCTTAAGGATATAAAGATACATATTAGTACTAAAGCCCATAATTGACAACAAAGACATATCACTTATGAATATTCATGCAGGAAAAGACCTAGCAACCATATTCGTGGAACAAGAATGGCAAGGGATGGCACTAATGATGGAAGAATTTAATAAAACAGTTCCAGGACAAAGCTAAATATGTAGAACTCTCGTAGTTTGCCTGCATGTTGCTAATGAACTCACAACCAAAGAACTTAGGGGAACAACTGGGTTTTATTGTTTCTTTTTTTTTAACATTTTTTATTATTATTTCCACTCATACAAACTTAATAGGTAGATCAGTTCCCTCCCCCCCTCCTCCTCCCCCCCGAACCCCCTACTCCCCCTCCCTCCCTCCCCATCAACCAGTGCCTCCCCCCCAATTCCCAGAGAGTCTTTTATTGTGTATGCCTAACTCTCCTCTGGGCCCTCCTTTCCGATGATGTACAAGGACCCAGTGGCATTTCCCCGAACCCTTTCTCGTGTTCCCCTTAAGCATAGGAACACTATTGTGGCTGTCAATCCCTTGCCTCCAAGGATCTTGGTGCCTTTAACTGATGTTAGACTTTGTGAGGTCAATAGTGTGATGGACATTGCGCAGGGCATGCAAAGTCCTATTATGATTGCTTCAGCCCTAACTAGTGTGGAGACTCTTCAAATCATTGTTGACCCCCATCCTTGTGCTCTTACAATCTTACCACCCCCTCTTCCGCAAATGTCCCTGAGCTTCAGGATGGGGGGAGATTAAGCTGGCTTAGTTCTATGTGGATGATATAGAGTCTCTGAAGTACTGGATTGTGGTTCGTTGATTTTCTTTTGCAGTTTTGCTGTTCCTGCAATGCCCTTCACTCCATCATGATGGGCACTGTATGTCACCCCCTGGTCAGAGACAAAAAACTGTTAAACTGGAGTCTTGTTACAATAGCACATTCAAGGGTAGATGTAATAAAAGCAGGAAACCTCGGTAAGGGAGGGATCAGTCACCCATTTGCAAAATGATCACTTTTCATCTGCCAGACTATATGCCGTCCCCTTCTGGTGAGATCATACCCCCTCAGTTTTACATGATCAGGAACGAATGTCTGTGAACTTAACCAGGTGTCACATTACTTACTTGCATTCCTTGGAGGCCGATTTTCTCTGCTTTAACATGGTCCCCTCTCTCCTTGTGTCTGGTGTGGCCCTCCAACCCCATCCCTCCTGTTCACAATCCTTGCAATTACCATCTTACATATGTTTACCCTTGAGTGTCTCAATGTGGGCTGGGTGAGTTTGGTACTAGGAGACCCCTATTAGGGAGTACATACGGTGCTTAACTTTCTGGGTTTGGGATACGTCACTTAATATAATTGTTTCTAATGACATCCATTTCCCAGCAAATTCCAGTAATTCATCATTTTTGATGGCTGAGTAGTACACCATTGTATAGATGTACCACTGTTTCCTTATCCACTCATCAACTGTTGGACATTTAGGTTGATTCCATGACTTTGCTATTGTAAACAGTGCTGCTATGAAAATGGTCGTGCTTGTGCTATCCAGGCGAACCTCTGCTGCATGGGGGGTTATTCCCAAAAGTGGGATAGCAGGGTCATATGGCATTTCAATCTTTAATTTCTTTAAGAATCTCCAGACGGCTCGCCAGAATGGCTGTATGAGCCTGCATTCCCGCCAGCAATGTAGCAGAGTTCCCCTCTCTCCACATTCTCTCCAGCACTTGTTGTTGTTTGTATTGTGGATTTTTGCCATCCTGACCGGGGTGAGATGATATTTCAGGGAGGTTTTGATTTGCATTTCCCTAATGGCTAAGGAAGTGGAGCATTTTTTAAGATAATTGTTAGGCATTTTAATTTCATCCCTGGTAAAATTTCTTTTAAGTTCCAGGGCCCATTTTTTAATTGGGCCATTGGTTTCCTTGGTGTTTAGTTTTCTAAGTTCTTTGTGCACTCTGGACAGCAGAGTTCTATCAGATATGTGGTTAATGAAGATTTTCTCCCATTCTGTGGGTTGCCTTTGAGATCGTGTGACAATCTCTTTATCTGAACAGAAGCTCTTTAATTTCACAAGATCCCAACTGTTGAGAGTTGGTAGCAGTGACTGTGCCATTGGATGTCTGTTTAGGAAATGTTGGCCTCGGGGCTGGAGAGGTGGCTCAGGGGTTAAGCCTCCGCCTTGCAGGCGGAAGGTCCTGAGTTCGGATCCCAGATCCCACGTATAGACGCCAGGCGGAAGCGGGGGCGGCCTGCGCTTCTGGTCCTGGTAGGGCAGAGCCTGTGAATCCCGGGGCAGAAGGAGGTGGAGGCATCCATGGTGGTTCACGAATTCGTCCGTGGTTCTACACACACACATACACACACACACACACACACACACACACACACACACACACACACACACAGACGCGCGTGCGCGCGCATACACACGCACATGCGCACAGTTGAATAAATAAAAAAAAAAAATTAAAAAAAAAAAAAAAAAAAAAAAAAAAGGAAATGTTGGCCTAGCCCAATCAGCTCAAGGGAGTTCCCTATCCATTCAAATATGATTTTTATAGTCTCTGGCCTGATACCAAGGTCCTTGATTCATTTGGAATTAAGTCTTGTACATAGTGACATGTACGGGTCCAGCTTTAATCTTCTGCATGTGGAGATCCAGTTTTGCCAGCACCATTTGTTGAAGATACTGTTCTTTTTCCATTGGATTCTTTGGGCCCCTTTGTCAAAGACCAAATGGCTGTAATTTTGTGGGTTTATATCTGGGTCTTCAATCCTTATCCAATTATCTGTGTGTCTATTTTGGAGCCAGTACCAGGCTGTCTTTATAACTATGGATTTGTAGTATAGACTAAGGTTTGGTATGGCAATACCTTGAGCAGTGTTTTTGTTACTCAGGATTGTTTTTGCTATCCTGGGTCTTTTGTGCCTCCATATGAACTTTGAGATTGTTTGGTCAACTTCTTTGAAGAATTACTTTGGGATTTTGATTGGTATAGCATTGAATTTGTATATTGCCTTTGGTAGGATGGTCATTTTTACGATGTTGATTCTGCCTATCCAGGAACAAGGGAGGTCTTTCCACCTTCTGGTGTCTTCTGCAATTTCTTTCTTTAGGGTTTTAAAGTTTTCATTGTAAAGGTCTTTAACCTCCTTAGTTAGGTTTATACCAAGGTATTTCATTTTTTTAGGGGCTATAGTAAATAGGATTGTTTCTCTCAAGGCTTTTTCACTTCTTTCATTCTGGGCATATAGGAAGGCCTCTGATTTTTGCACACTTATTTTGTATCCTGCCACCCTGCTGAACTTCTCAATTAGTTCCAGGAGCTTCCTGGTGGAGTTTTTGGGATCCCTCAGGTATAAGATCATGTCATCTGCAAATAGGGATAGCTTGACTTCTTCCTTACTGATTTGAATCCCTTTTATGTCCCTTTCTTGTCTTATAGCTTCAGCTAAGACTTCAAGTACAATATTGAATAGAAGTGGTGAGAGTGGACAGCCTTGTCTAGTTCCTGATCGAAGTGGGAATGCTTGCAATTGTTCACCATTGAGCATAATCCTTGCTATGGGCTTGTTGTATACAGTTTTTATTATATTGATAAAGGTTCCTTCCATTCCTACTGTCTCTAGCGTTTTGATCATAAAAGGCTATTGGATCTTGTCAAAGGATTTTTCTGCGTCTATTGAGAGTATCATGTGGTCTTGGACTTTGGACTGGTTTACATGATGAATTACATTTATTGATTTGCGTATGTTGAACCAACCTTGCGCGCCGGGGATGAAGCCTACTTGGTCCCTGTAAATGATCTTTTTGATATGTTTTTGAATCCGATTTGCTAAGACTTTTTTGAGAATCTTTGCGTCTGTGTTCATCAGAGAGATCGGCCTATAGTTTTCTTTTTTAAGTGAATCTTTATTAGGTTTTGGGATTAAGACGATATTAGCTTCACAGAAGGAATTTGGTAGTGTTCCTTCCTTTGCTATTTGATGGAACAGTTTAAGGAGTATTGGTGTTATTGACTCCTTAAATGTCTGGTAGAATTCTGTGCTGAATCCATCTGGTCCAGGATATTATTTGGTGGGAAGATTCGAGATTACTTCTTCAATTTCCTTATAAGTTATAGGGCCATTTTAGTAATTCACAACTTCCTGTTCCAATTTAGGTAAGATGTGTTTACTTAGAAATTCATCCATCTCTTGTGTGTTGTCAAACTTCACTGAGTGTAAGTTTTTGAAATATGATGTTATAATTCTCTGGATTTCTTGGGTATCAATAGTGATTACTCCATGTTCATTTCTAATTTTGTTAGTTTGGGTTTTGTCTCTCTTGCTTCTGGTTAATTTAGCTGGGGGTGTATCTATCTTATTGATTTTTTCAAAGAACCAGCTTTTTGACTGGTTGATTTTTTCTATCGTTTTCTTAGTCTCGATTTCAGATATTTCTCCCCTTATTTTGCTAATCTCCTCTCTTCTACTACTTTTGGGATCAGATTGCTCAAGTTTCTCTAAAGCCTTAAGCTGCATTGTTAAGTTATTTATTTCTGATGTTTCCATTTTTTTGATGTAGGCATTAAGAGCTATGAAGTTACCTCTTAGAACAGCTTTCATTGTGTCCCAGAGATTTTGGTAAGTTTTATTGTCATTATTGTTCACTTTCAGGAAATCCTGAATTTCCTTTTTAATTTCTTCTTGAATCCAGGTCTCATTCAGCATCATATTGTTAAGTTTCCAGGAGTTAGTGTATTTTCTCTTGTTTGTTGTGTTGTTGATGTCCAGCTTTAGGCCGTGGTGGTCTGATAGGGCACAGGTTAGAATTCCAACTTTCTTGTATATATGTAGATTCTTTTTGTGGCCCAATATGTGATCTATTTTTGAGAAAGTTCCGTGTGCTGCTGAGAAAAATGTGTATTCTTTGGTGCGTGGATGAAAAGTTCGATAGAGATCTGTAAGGTCCATTTCTTTAAGGGTTTGATTAAGTTCCAAAGTGTCTCTGTTAAGCTTTTGACCTGTTGATCTATCCCATGTTGAGAGGGCAGTGTTGAAGTCCCCAAGAATTATCGTTTGGGGGTTGATTTCTTGCTTTAGACGCTGTAGGGTTTTCTTAATGAATGTGGAGGGGCCCATATTGGGTGCATAAATGTTCAGTATTGTGAAGTCTTCCTGGTGAATTGTACCTGTGACTAAAATGTAGTATCCCTCTATGTCTCTTATGATTTTCTTTGGTTTGAAGTCCACTTTGAAAGCATAATTGCTACCCCTGCCTGTTTCCTGGTTCCATTAGCTTGCAAGATTTTGGACCACCCTTTCGTTCTTAGGATATGCCTATCTTTTGTGGTGAGATGAGTTTCCTGCAGGCAGCAGATTGTTGGATTGTGGTTTTTAATCCAAGTTTGTAATCTGTGTCTCTTAATCGGCGAGTTAATACCTTTGACATTTAATGTTATAATGGAGAAATTATTTTTAATTCTGGATATTTTTTATGTTTAGTAGATTTTGTAAGCATGTTGTTTGATATTTATGTTTTGGTGGTATTATAATTTCCTTCTGTCCTCCTGGGTACGCTTGTAGCTTGAGTATCATTTCTAGGATTTTTTGAAGGCCTGGTTTGGTAGACATGTATCCCTTCAAGTTGTCTTTGTGCTGGAAAACTTTTCTTTCTCCCTCAATCATGACAGATAGTTTTGCCGGGTATATCAGTCTGGGTTGGCATTTTTGCTCATTTAATACTTGAAGTATGTCTCTCCAAGCTCTTCTGGCTTTTACTGTTTCCATTGAGTAATCATTTGTTATTCTAATAGGTTTACCTTTAAAAGTGAGTTGCTTTTTTTCTCTTGAAGCTCTCAGCACCTTTTCTTTGTCTTGAATGTGGAGTGTTTTGACTATTATTTGCCATGGCAATTTTCTATTTTGGTCATATCTGTTTGGAGTGTGAAATGCCTCTTGTATTTGGATAGGCCTCTTATTCTTTAGTTGTGGGAAGTTTTCATTTATGATGAATTGAAATATTTCCTCCGGTTTGGTATTTTGGGATTCTTTTTCTGGTATTCCATGCATATGCATGTTAGGCTTCTTTAGGGTGTCCCATATCTCTTGAATGTTCCTCTCCAGTATCTTTTTGGCTTTAACAATCTCTTCCATTGAGCTGATTAATTCTCCCACTTTGTCTTCAAGATCTGAAATTCTATTTTCTGCCTCATTTGTTCTGCTGATAAGACTCTCTATTGAGTTTAGGGTTGAAGATAACTTGTCTTTTAGTTCAATTTTAAACTCTGCCTGAGACTGTTTTAACTGCTCTATACCTATTTTTGTTACTTGAACTGTTTTTCTCAACTCCTCCAAGTGCCTGTTGTGTTTCTGCTCAAAGTGGCTGATAGGGATGTTTAACTCTTCTCAGATTTCCTCTTTCATAGTATTAATCATTGTAATGATCATACTCTGAAAGTCGTTATGTTGGGTCTGGCTTCCATGGCTATTTTCTGTGGATTTGTTCTGGTCGGAATCCCTCATTATGGTATTGATTCTTTCGGCAGGAGATTGGTCTTCTTGGGTTTTGTTTCTCGTGGATCTGCACTTTGACTTGTACATTGTTGTTTTGCTTTTTAGGACCTTTCAGTCTGTGTGTTTTTCACTGAATCAACGTAGTTGGTATTGTTACATTTGCCAATTATTACTAGTGCTTGCCTTGGATTGGGTATGTTTGTGCATTGTTATCGTTATATCCTAGATGAGGCTACTAGGCTGTTAGTAGGTCAGTTAAGTCAGGTTATGTTCCAGGGGGTGAATATTAGTTTGGTAGTGCACTTTTACGATTTAGTATCTTGGTGAAATGTGGGGGTGAGTGGTGTACTCCCTGGAGTTGTATGTGTGGGGTGGCTGTATGAGAAAGTTGATCTATAGCATTGATACTTTAAAGGATCAGTAAGGTGAAAAGAAAAAGTTTACTTATCTTTGGGCTGGATGAGAAGAATTTCGCCCACGTGATATGATGATTGTAGTGGAGTCCAGATGTATGGGCTGTGTTCCCTTTGTTCCTTAGAATTTTGCTTGAGTTTCCTTTGGGCTCTATTGAATTCTGAGTAGCAGTGTGTCTTCCGTGGTCCACGTGCTTAGGTCCCTGGTGGGCCAGAGAGGCAGAGGGTCTGATGTTGATGGCAGAATTCTTCACCTGCGACCTGGGTGGGGGCGGAGGCACACGGGGGCGGGAGGGTGCGAGGGGCTGGGGTCCGGGGCGGGGCCCCAGGGGCTAAGCCTGAAGCCGAGCTGCTCTGGGGGAGAACTGGGGGGGGCTGGGCTGGGCTCTCTCGTTGGCTGATTCAATGGCAGAATTCTTTTTTTTTTTCACAGATTACATTTTTAATAGAAATCTTTTTTTTTTATTTCAGCTCATACAAACTTATTAGGTACACCAGTTCCCTCCCTCCCTCCTCCTCCCCCTGTACTCACTGCTCCCCCTCCCCACCCCTCTCCCTCCCCATCCCCCAGTGCCTCCCATCCCAATTCCCAGAGAGTCCTTTCTTGTGCATGTCTGATTTTCCTCTGGGTCCTCCTCTCCGATGACGTACAAGGACCCAGTGGCCTTTCCCGAACCCTTTCCCATGTTCCCCTTAGGTATAGGAACACTGCTGTGGCTGCCAATCTTTTGCCTCCAAGGATCTTGGTGCCTTTAGCAGATGCTAGACTTTGTGAGGTCAACAGTGTGTTGGACAATGCGCAGGGCATGCAAAGTCCAATTATGATTGCTTCAGCCCTAACTAGTATAGAGTATCTTACATATCATTGCTCCTCCCATCCTTATGCAAAAGCGGGGATGGGGGCGATGGCGTGGAGCTATTTAACCCGAGGGCAGCTGGGGCGGGGCCCGGGCGCGGGGGGGGGGAGGTCCTCCTCGTCCCTCGGCCCCGTGCGCTGCTCCGGCTGGATGGTGGGAGTCAGAGCCGGGTCCCTGTGGGCCGAACTGGGGTCCTGGTGGGCGGTGCGCGCGAGGGGGGTGGTACTCACCAGCTAGGGCGCGGGGTTGAGGCCCGGCTGGACCGCGCGCGCGCGTCCCGACCGGCGGAGCCGGGTGAGGTGCAAAAAGGGGAATGGCAGAATTCTTCACCTGGGACCTAGGGGGGTGAGGAGGCGCACGGGGCGGGAGGATGCGAGGGGCTTGGGTCTGGGACGCGGCCCAGGCTAAGCCAGAGTCGGCCTGGGTGCTCGCCGCCAGGACGCGTGGGGCTCCGGGGTGGTTGGGCTGGGCTGGTTTTATTGTTTCTTAAGACTCTCAGTTACAGTTCTTAGTCTACTCGGCAGAATAATTCATACCAACACCAGGAACCAAGAGAACTAGCCCCATCACAGCCACAGAGATTACTAAGAGAAGGACAAACCTCATTTTCCAGACAGCAAGTCTGTCCAAGCATACAAAACTATGCCAAAAGTATTGAACCAGGTCACTTAATCTTATCCATCTACCAAGGGGATGGCTCCACACATTATTGTCTGGGTCTTCCCACATCAGTCAATCTCCTGTAGGCTTGCTCATGGCTTGACTCAAGTAGTAATTCTTCACAGATGTGCCCAGAGCTCAGACTTCACTTGTCAAGTTGACATCCATATTTAACTAGCACAGGACCTCCTCCCAAATGAAGGTAAAGATAGCCTAAACACCATAATTTATTGAATATATTGAATTTTCTTAAATTAATATTACTCACCATACACTGTACTCAATGATGACATAAACAGAAAGAATACTATAACATAAAGAAAGTAAATGGTAGTAATCACAAAACTATTACAAGCAGTACAGTCACTGCAATGAAAAAATAGAAAAGATCCTTTAATTTCAATGAACTCTTAGCTATTAATAAAAAAGCATAAGTTAACATTGCTTAATTTAAAAAGAAATGAAATGAGAATAGTGCAACATTACTTATCAAAAGTATGGAAACTGCATTAAACACTTTAATGTAAATTTAATAGAAAAAATAATTTAATTATAATATTTACATCAAGGTGTATAACATATTCACCACCATTGAATTCTCTGCACAAATGAAAATAGTAAGCCAAAATAAATAAAATATTAAGCTTTTAAAAAACAGGAAAATGTAATCAAAAACAAAGAATAGAATAAATGTACAACTAAAGCAGAGCATAGGAAGAAGTAGATATAATTAGTAAATCACTATCACTGAGATTTTTTTCTTGAAAATTATCCAAAAAGTAAGATCAATAAACTAAGTTTTTTCAAAACTACAAGCAGACCAATTTCCATATAAAGTGATAGAATAAACTCACATTCGAAAAATAAAAATTACAGATGCCTAAATCAAATAATGTCAATTATTTATATGATAAATATGATAAAAATAATTTCTTCCTTAGGAAATTATTTTATTATTTATTTTTATTTTTATCTTTGACAGTTTCATGTGCAAAAACAGTGAATTTATGACATTTTTATCTCATATTACATGACCCCTTCTCCTTCCACTGAAAACCTTTTACTAATCAGTTTTAAGAGGCTAAACAGAATGGTATCATCCATGAGTAAAAACAAATGGTAATTTAAATATTTAATATTTGGGAATATATTTCAATGTCATATTTTAAGAAAATATCCTGTAACAATATGAAATTATTCAGTTACATGAAAAATTGTTTCATTGCTAAGATCAAGAATTCAAATAACAATGATGAGAGGATGTGGAGAAAAGGAAACACTTCTTCATTTTTTGTAGGAGTGTACACTAGTACAACCACTTCAGAAATCAGTGTGGAGATTCCCCAAAATGTCTAAAATGGAAGTTCCATATGATCCAGCTATACCACTTCTGGAATATTCCCAAAGAGCTCTACATCTTAGTAAAAAGACACTTGTACATCCAAGTTCATTACAGCTTTACTAATAATAGGAAGATAGTGGAATCAGAATCAGGCTCATGTCCATCAAAAGATGAATGGGTAATGAAAATGTAGCACATATACAAAATGGAATGCTGTTCAGTCATCAAAAAAATGAAATTTTGAAATTTTCTGGTGAATGGATGGAATTGGAAATTAAAATTTTAAGCAAGGCATCTCAGATTCAGAAAGACTACATATTCTCTCTTCCATGTGGATGCTTGCATTAAACTTCTTAATGAATTAATTTGGAATTCCTGTAACAACCAGAGAACTTGAATGGGACTATTAAATGGGAGGAAATGGTAGGGAAGGTTAGTGTAAAAATCTTAAAATGGAGATATAAAATATCAGAGGCAGAAGGTGAAAGGGAAAATGTTTAAAAGAGGTAATGAGGAGATAGATTACAGAAGGGCTGAAGAAGTAACAAAAGGCTCTAAGATTGTAAGATGCAATCAGTTAGAAACCTTTAATGTTAATAATATGTAAAACATTTTAGTTTAAAAAAGAACAAGGACAGAAATACCCTTTATAGGTAAAGTAAAATAGGGGCTGGAGAGGTGGCTCAGGGGTTAAGCCTCTGCCTTGCAGGCAGAAGGTCCTGAGTTCGGATCCCAGATCCCACGTATAGACGCCGGGCGGAAGCAGGGGCGGCCTGTGTTTCCGGTCCTGGTAGGGCGGAGCCTGTGAATCCCGGGGCGGAGGAATTGGAGGCGTCCATGGTGGTTCGCGAATTCGTCCGTGGTTCTACACACACAGACACACACACGCGCGCACACATACATACGCACACACGCACAATTGAATAAATAAAAAAAAAAATTAAAAAAAAAAAAAAAAAAAAACAAAAAACAAAAGTGCCCCATAATGCTCCAAATAGAACCCAGAAGCAAATAAACAATCCTACAAGTAAGAGATATGTTTTACTTCCTAATAAGTTGTTGGTCAGAAAGGTCTCAAAGGTTCACCATAAACAACAGGCTTTTGCTATTGCTTATAATTGCCCTCCTGAAAATGACAGTAAGACCCTGTTACAGAAGATGAAATGCATATGGATCATAGAACATGTACAAAAAAAAAAAAAAAAAACAAACAAAACCAGTAGCTAGAAATTTCCTCCTTGCTGGATAACTTTCATAGTACCAGAAAGTACTGTGGAAGCTACTGGGGAGAAGAACAATCAAAATTTTCATCAGTCTGTGAAAGCTGTAAGTTATAATAACAATCACCCTTGCAAGAGGAGATCAGTAGTATACAGTGGCATGAATGTCAAGAGAGCAATCAACAGCTTTCTGGTCAGATTTAAGGCCCACTTTTCAGCAGAGAACACACACTTGCTACTGCTAACTAGAACAAGAACTTGTGAACAGGCTTTAGTGGTAGTGGAAGCCATGACGGTTTAGTTATACACTATATCAAGCTACTTTTAAACCAACTGTCTTTATACTCACAGATTGAGGATGCACTCAGCATTCAACCTAGAAGCTTCCTTCAGCAATGGAAGGTACTTATTACAGAAAATCACAACTGGCTGAAGTACAAAAAATTAGTGACTGCAGAGTGATTGACCCTAAACAGAACATCTAAGCCACTCCACCCCCACCCAGAGGTTCATGGGTCGTAGAGGAATTGGGGCCCTTAAGATTATAAAAACCTGAACTGGGACAGGGGTACAGCCACAGACTATCTTCTGGACACAACGGGGATATTGTATCAATGATTTAACTGCTTAAACTTCCTTTTTGCTTCGTGCTGGGGTTTCCCAGGCTCTCCCTTCCAGAGCTGAAAGTGTAGATTGCTGCAATTTATGTCTGGCATTTTTATGCAGAGTCTTGGATCTGAACTCAGGACCATCTACTTGTGAGGCAGAGTCTTAATCCCTGAGCCACTTCTATATCCCTAATGGACTGTATATAGAAATCCAGAATGTGCCTTTAACCTACCCCGCTCCGCCGGTTGGGACACGCGCGTGGTCCAGCCGGGCCTCACCCCGCGACCTAGGTAAGTCTCCGCCCGTGCCCGCCCACCAGGACCCTAGGTCAGCCCAAAGCGACCCGGCTCCAACTCCCACCATCCAGCCGAAGCCCAGCGCAGGACCGAGGGATGAGGAGGACCTCCCCCTGCGCCCGGGCCCCGCCCCAGCTGCCCTCGGATTAAATAGCTCCACTCCATCGCCCCCATCCTCCCATTCCCCATCCCGCTCCGCCAGTCGTGACGCGCGAGCGGTCCAGCCGCGCCTCACCACACGACCTAGGTAAGCTCAGCCAGCACCCACCCACCAGGACCCCAGGTCAGCCCAAGGGACCCGACCTAGGTAAGCTCTGTCCCTGCCCACCCGCAGAACCCCAGGCCAAATAATTCAGTTTAGTGAAATTGAAAGATCTTAAGAGTTAAAATGACAATGCCAAAGTCAAAGTGCAAATCCCATGAGAAGCAACACTCAAGTAAACAAATTTCCCACTGGAGAAATTAATCCCATAATGTTAGACTCCAACCAGAACAAACCCACGGAAAATGGCCAAGAAAGCCTGACCCAGGATAACGACCTTCAAAATATGATCATTACCATGTTCAATACTATGAAAGAGGAAATCCGAGAGGAATTACATAATCGAATCAATCGCTTTGAAGAGAAACACAACAGACACATGGAGGAGTTGAGAAAAACAGTGCAAGAAACAAAAACTGGCATAGAGCAGTTAAAACAGACTCAAGCAGAGTTTACAACTGAGCTACAAGACAAGTTATCTTCAACCCAGAACTCCACAGAGAGTCTTATCAACAGAACTAATGAAGCAGAAAACAGAATTTCAGACCTAGAAGATAAAGTGGGAGTACTAACCAGCTCAATGGAAGAGGTTGTTAAAGCCAAAAAGATACTTGAGAGAAATATCCAAGAGATATGGGACACCCTGAAGAAGCCTAACATGCGTATTCATGGAATACCAGAGCAAGAATCTCAAAATACCACCCCTGAGGACATTTTTCAAACGATCATCAAGGAACAATTTCCTCATCTAAAAAAAGAGAGGCCCGGGGCTGGAGAGGTGGCTGAGGGGTTAAGCCTCTGCCTTGCAGGTGGAAGGTCCTGAGTTCAGAATCCAGATCCCACGTATAGACGCCAGGCGGAAGCAGGGGCGGGCTGCGCTTCTGATCCTGGTAGGGTGGAGCCTGTGAATCCCGGGGCAGAAGGAGGTGGAGGCGTCCATGGTGGTTCCCGAATTCGTCCGTGGTTCTACACACACACACAGACACACACACACACACACACACACACAGATGCGCGCGCACATATACATGCACATTCACACAGTTGAATAAATAATAATAATAATAATAATAATAAATTAAAAAAAAAGAGAGGCCCATCCATATACAAGAGGCATTCCTTACCCCAAACAGATACGACCAAAACAGAAGCACGCCACGGCAAATAATAGTTAAAACACTCCACATTCAAGATAAAGAACTGGTGCTGAGAGCTTCAAGGGAGAAAAAACAAGTCACTTTTAAAGGTAAACCTATTAAAATAACAAATGACTTCTCAGTCGAAACAGTAAAAGCAAGAAGAGCTTGCAGAGACATACTTCAAGTATTGAATGAGCAAAAATGTCAACCTAGGCTGATTTACCCTGAAAAACTATCCATCATGATCGAGGGAGAAAGAAAAATCTTCCAGCACAAAGACAACTTTAAGGGATACATGTCCACCAAACCAGGCCTTCAAAAAATGCTAGAAATGATACTCAAGTGTGAAGAAAAAAACAGGCATATCCAGGAGAACAGAAGGCAAATATAACACCATTAAAAGCGAAGCAATATACTTATAAAAACTACTAAACATAATAAATGTCTGGATTAAAAATAGTTTCTCCATTATAACACTAAATGTTAAGGGAATTAATTCACCAATCAAGAGACACAGATTACAAACTTGGATTAAAAATCACAATCCATCAATCTGCTGCATGCAGGAAACCCATCTCACCACAAAAGATAGGCACGCTCTAAAAATAAAAGGCTGGTCAACAATTCTACAAGCTAATGGAAGCAGAAAACAGGCAGGGGTAGCCATTATGCTATCAGACAAAGTGGACTTCAAAGCAAAGAAAATTATAAGAGACACGGATGGATACTACATTTTAGTCACAGGTATAATTCACCAGGAAGACTTCACAATACTGAACATATATGCACCCAATACGGGCCCCTCCACATTCATTAAGAAAACCCTACAGCTTCTAAAGCAAGAAATCAACCCCCAAACGATAATTCTTGGGGACTTCAACACTGCCCTCTCAACATGGGATAGATCAACAGGTCAAAAGCTTAACAGAGACACTTTGGAAC
The DNA here is from genome assembly GCA_023101885.1 of Typhlomys cinereus. Lineage (NCBI taxonomy): Eukaryota > Metazoa > Chordata > Mammalia > Rodentia > Platacanthomyidae > Typhlomys > Typhlomys cinereus. The sequence goes on from JALPQD010000079.1 coordinate 4,135,535, forward strand.
TTAATGAAACCCTGAAAGAAATGAACCTTACAGATCTCTATTGAACTTTTCACCCACGTACCAAAGAATACACATTTTTCTCAGCAGCACACGGAACTTTCTCCAAAATAGATCACATACTGGGCCACAAAACGAATCTACACTTATACAAAAAAGTTGGAATTCTAACCTGTGCCCTATCAGACCACCACGGCCTAAAGCTGGACATCCACAACACATCAAACAAGAGAAAATACACTAACTCCTGGAAACTTAACACCATGATGCTGAATGAGAACTGGATTCAGGAAGAAATTAAAAAGGAAATTCAAGATTTCCTGAAAGTGAATGATAATGATACAAAATCTCTGGGACACAATGAAAGCTGTTCTAAGAGGTAAGTTCACAGCTCTTAATGCCTACATCAAAAAAATGGAAACATCAGAAATAAACAACTTAACAATGCAGCTTAAAGCTTTAGAAAAATTAGAGCAATCTGATCCCAAAAGTAGTAGAAGAGAGGAGATTAGCAAAATAAGGGGAGAAATATCTGAAATTGAGATTAAGAAAACGATAGAAAAATCAACCAGTCAAAAAGCTGGTTCTTTGAAAAAATCAATAAGATTCATACACCCCTAGCTAAATTAACCAAAAGCAAGAGAGAGTAAACCCAAATTAACAAAATTAGAAATGAACATGGAGTTATCACTACTGATACCCAAGAAATCCAGAGAAATATAACATCATATTTCAAAAACTTATACTCTGTGAAGTTTGACTACACAAAAGAGATGGATGAATTTCTAAGTAAACACAACTTACCTAAATTACATCAGGAAGTTGTGAATTATTTAAATAGTCCTATAACATATAAGGAAATTGCGGAAGTAATCTCGAATCTTCCCACCAAATAATGTCCTGGACCAGATGGATTCAGCACAGAGTTCTACCAGACATTTAAGGAGTTAATAGTACCAATACTCCTTAAACTGTTCCATCAAATAGCAAAGGAATGAACACTACCAAATTCCTTCTATGAAGCTAATATCATTTCAATTCCAAAACCTAATAAAGATTCACTTAAAAAAGAAAACTATAGGCCGATCTCTCTGATGAACACAGACACAAAGATTCTCAAAAAAGTCTTAGCAAATCGGATTCAAAAACATATCAAAAAGATCATTCACAGGGACCAAGTAGGCTTCATCCCCGGCACGCAAGGTTGGTTCAACATACGCAAATCAATAAATGTAATTCATCATGTAACCAGTCCAAAGTCCAAGACCACATGATACTCTCGATAGATGCAGAAAAAGCTTTTGACAAGATCCAACAGCCTTTTATGATCAAAACGCTAGAGACAGTAGGAATGGAAGGAACCTTTATCAATATAATAAAAGCTGTATACAACAAGCCCACAGAAAGGATTATGCTCAATGGGGAACAATTGGAATCATTCTCACTTCAATCAGGAACTAGACAAGGCTGTCCACTCTCACCACTTCTATTCAATATTGTACTTGAAGTCTTAGCTGAAGCCATAAGACAAGAAAGGGACATAAGAGGGATTCAAATTGGCAAGGAAGAAGTCAAGCTATCCCTATTTGCAGATGACATGATCTTATACCTGAGTGATCCCAAAAACTCCACCAGGAAGCTCCTGGAACTAATTGAGAAGTTCAGCAGGGTGGCAGGATACAAAATAAATGTGCAAAAATCAGAGGCCTTCCTATATGCCCAGAATGAAAGTAGTGAAAAAGCCTTGAAAGAAACAATCTCATTTACTATAGCCCTTAAAAAAATGAAATACCTTGGTATAAACTTAACTAAGGAGGTTAAAGACCTTTACAATGAAAACTTTAAAACCCTAAAGAAAGAAATAGCGGAAGACACATTAAGGTGGAAAGACCTCCCTTGTTCCCGGATTGGCAGAATCAACATTGTAAAAATGACCATCCTACCAAAGGCAATATACAGATTCAATTCTATACCAATCAAAATCCCAAAGCAATTCTTCAAAGAAGTTGACCAAACAATCTCAAAGTTCATATAGAGGCACAAAACACCCAGGATAGCAAAAACAATCCTGAGTAACAAAAACACTGCTCAAGGTATTGCCATACCAAACCTTAGTCTATACTACAAATCCATAGTTATAAAGACAGCCTGGTACTGAACTCAAAATAGACACACAGATCATTGGATAAGGATTGAAGACCCAGATATAAGCCCACAAAGTTACAGCCATTTGGTCTTTGACAAAGGGGCCCAAAGAATCCAGTGGAAAAAGAACAGCATCTTCAACAAATGGTGCTGGCAAACCTGGATCTCTACATGCAGAAGATTAAAGCTGGACCCGTACTTGTCACCATGTACAAGACTTAATTCCAAATGGATCAAGGACCTTGATTACAGGCCAGAGACTATAAAAACCATAGTTGAAAGGATAGGGAACTCCCTCGAGCTGATTGGGCTAGGCCAACATTTCCTATACAGACATCCAATGGCACAGTCACTGCTACCAACTCTCAACTGTTGGGATCTTGTGAAATTAAAGAGCTTCTGTTCAGATAAAGAGATTGTCACACGAGCTCAAAAGCAACCCACAGAATGGGAGAAAATCTTCACTAACCACACATCTGATAGAACTCTGCTGTCCAGAGTGCACAATGAACGTAGAAAACTAAACACCAAGGAAACCAATGGCCCAATTAAAAAATGGGCCCTGGAACTCAAAAGAAACTTTACCAGGGATGAAATTAAAATGTCTAACAAATATGTGAAAAAAATGCTCCATTTCCTTAGCCATCAGGGAAATGCAAATCAAAAATTCCCTGAGATATCATCTCACCCCGGTCAGGATGGCAAAAATCCACAATACAAACAACAACAAATGTTGGAGAGGATATGGAGAGAGGGGAACTCTCCTACATTGCTGGTGGGAGTGCAGGCTCATACAGCCACTCTGGCGAGCCGTCTGGAGATTCTTAAAGAAATTAAAGATTGAAATGCCATATGACCCTGCTATTCCACTTTTGGGAATAACCCCCCATACAGCAGAGGTTCACCTCGATAGCCCAAGCACGACCATGTTCATAGCAGCACTGTTTACAATAGCAAAGTCATGGAATCAACCTAAATGTCCAACAGTTGACGAGTGGATAAGGAAACAGTGGTACATCTATACAATGGAGTACTACTCAGCCATCAAAAATGATGAATTACTGGAATTTGCTTGGAAATGGATGTCATTAGAAACAATTATATTAAGTGAAGTATTCCAAACCCAGAAAATTAAGCGCTGTATGTACTCCCTAATAGGTGGCTCCTAGTACCAAACTTACCCAGTCCACATTGAGACACTCAAAAGTAAACCTATGTAACACAGTAATTCCAAGGATTATGAACAGGCGGGATGGGGTAGGAGGGCCACACCAGAAACAAGGAGAGAAGGGACCATGTTACAGCAGGGAAAATAGGCCTCCACCAAGGACCCAAATAAGTAATGAGACATCTGATTAAATTCACAGACTTTCGTTCCTGATCATTTACTACTGAGGGGGTATGATCTCACCAGAAGAGGAGGGCATGTAGTCTGGCAGATAAAAAGTAACCATTTTGCAAATGGGTGATAGACCCCTCTCTCACTCTGGTTTCCCACTTTTATTACATCTACCTTTGAATGTGCTTTTATCACAAGACTCTAGTTTAACAGCTTTGTGTCTCTGGCCAGGGGGTAACATACAATGCCCACCAGGATGGAGTGAAGCACATTGCAGGAGCAGCAAAACTGCAAAAGAAAATCAACAAACCACAATCCAGAACTTCAGAGACTCTATATCAACCACCTAGAACTAGGCCAGCTTAGTCTCTCCCCATCTTGAAGCTCAGGGAAATTTGCGGAAGAGGGGGCGGTAAGAGTGTAAGAGCAAAAGGATGGGAGGAGCAATGATATGTAAGATACTCCATACTAATTAGGGCTGAAGCAGTCATAATTGGACTTTGCATGCCCTGCGCATTGTCCAACACACTGTTGACCTCACAAAGTCTAGCATCTGCTAAAGGCACCAAGTTCCTTGGAGGCAAAAGATTGGCAGCCACAGCAGTGTTCCTATACCTAAGGGGAACACGGGAAAGGGTTCAGGGAAAGGCCACTGGGTCCTTGCACCTCATCGGAGAGGAGGGCCCAGAGGAAAATCAGACATGCACAAGAAAGGACTCTCTGGGAATTGGGGCGGGAGGCACTGGGGGATGGGGAGGGAGAGGGGTGGGGAGGGGGAGTAGTGGGTACGGGTGGAGGAGGAGGGAGGGAGGAAACTGGTGTACCTAATAAGTTTGTATGAGCTGAAAAAAAAATAATGGAGAAACAATGAGACTTGCTGAGATTTGCCATTAATAAAGAGGGTCTTAACATTCTTTCTGTTCTAAAAAGTAAAGAAAAAGTCATCATAAAAAAAAAAAAGGCACCAAGATCCTTGGAGGCAAAGGATTGGCAGCCACAGCAGTGTTCCTATACCTTAGGGGAACACGGGAAAGGGTTCAGGGAAAGGCCACTGGGTCCTTGTACGTCATCGGAGAGGAGGGCCCAGAGGAAAATCAGGCATGCACAAGAAAGGACTCTTTGGGAACTGGGGCGGGAGGCACTGGGGGATGGGGAGGGAGGGGTGGGGAGGGGGAGTAGGGGTACGTGGGGAGGAGGAGGGAGGGAGGGAACTGGTGTACCTATTAAGTTTGTATGAGCTGAAATAATAATAAAAAATGTATTAATAATAATAAAAAAAATGAAATCCAGAATGTTTACCAACCACTAAGTGTGAACTGTTTTATAAACTATGAGTCATGGTTGATAATTATACATCACTATGTGGTAGCATTCTACTGACATTGTATGCTAACATGCTCTGTAAGCATATTTCTACTAATTTCTATGACTGAGAATGAAACAGGACACTGAGACTCAGGTATCTTAGGGTATTTGGTTGTTTGTTTGTTTCTGAGGCTCTGGTCCAAAGTAAGCATAGAATTAACCTTTTTTTTTAAAGAGACAAGTTGAAATATATTTAAATACTTTTGTTTGAAGAACTATAAAATTATTGAACAATAAAAACTACCCCAACTCCTATTGAAGACTCTAGTCATTTTTTCTGCATTTGCCACTTCTGCGCATCTCTGCTTCATTGAATTCAGGCTCATGCTATTTATCTAATCACTTTTTGGTTATGCCAACCTTTTGCATACACAAAATGGATAATATTCTATAATATTCCCATTGTCTGACCCATATCACATTTTTGGATCTTTAATGTGGAAGACTACCTTGTTAGTTTTTGGAGACTTTAGATGTTATATCGCTCTGCTGGAATATACCACAAAGTAGTGTGATTTTCCAAAGAAGCAGTGGAATGGAAAGAAATAGGAGGCCTTAGCTTGGTAGCAGGTCACATTGGTTACTGGCCCTGTTCCTTATAATACTCTTCAACTTTCTTTTGCTCATTTTTCTTTTCTGATCCTATTTTCAGCTGGGAAATGCTTCAACTGATCCATGATTCTCAAAGTTATTTTGAGCTCTACAGTTCTGTGATCATATGTTTTACAGTTAAAAATAATTGTAAGGTTTTCAACAATTTTTAAAATTTCATGTGCCAATAAATATTATTATTAATATTTATGTGTTGATATGCCAACTTTTATATAGAATTTTGTTCATGTAGTTCAAAATGCCAGGAAATACTGTCTATGTATTCTTTTGCAAATAGACATCATTTTGCAACAGAGAACTCTAAAAATAACTATTTGAAAAGTTTTATAAATTATCTCAATGTGTTTACATGGCATGGTAGCCTGTGTACTCTTAATTACATTGTTTACCGGTTGAACTTCAAGAGAAACTTCAGGCCCTTGACTAATGGGCTCATAGTAGGAAGGATGTTCCTTAATTTATAGTCTCCTTACAAATCTCATGAGGTTTATGAACTTCTTGTTCCTATAAATGATCCTGGTGCCTGTTCAACCTTAAAAAAGTGTTAACTGTAAACACGATTCTAGCAGAAAGTTTCTGTCATGTTCGTTATAATGAACTTCTAGAAAACATAGTGGGTGCTCAGCAAAGCTTCCAACTGGCTACTTAAAAGCCAATTAATAGTGGTTAATGAATTGAAATAACTGCTTATTTACATGTGCTTTTCATGGAAAATACACAGTAATCAAAAACAGAGCATGTGAAAATGGAAAGAAAAGAGTTTCTTTTCCTTAGCTTTTCAGATCAAAAGATTTTTATTCACCTCTAATATGTTTGCTTCTAATGCATTAGAAGCGAATGAGCAAAATAAGCAAGTTTTACCTGCTTCCCGTTTGGAACGTTTTACTGACATAATCCAGCTAGA